>OX578149.1:126262294-127462294 GCA_951213105.1 Amaurobius ferox | reverse complement strand
TTTTCGTATTCTAGAGGTCTCGAAACGCGTAGATCCGTCGGAAACTCGAGTTGCGATTTTCGGCATGATTCCAATACTTTCCCTTTACATTACCATGTATTGCAGGGAAAGTAAAAATCTGATGTGGGCAGCACATGACTTTCCCTGCAGACTTATATCCACGTTCTCTTTATTTTAATTAAATTCATTTCACTTTTAATTCAATTTCCGTTCTCATTCGGTAACCGGACTTGTTTTCAAAGGTGGTGTAGAGAAAATACGAAAAACTAAAATATCTCGAGAACGGCTAGTCCTAGTGTAATGGGGTTGGTCGTATTATTTTCGTCGTTAAAAATTACGTATTAAACGAGCATTTAATGGATATATTTGAGTATACCTAGTTCTTTAGTTTAGATTTGGACGATTTTTGCGGGCCATTTTGCAAAAAAAGGCAGGTTATTTTTTTCCGAATCGTACCAAAATCTAATCAGCACCAAGTTGGCCTACAAGCGACTTATCCACCAAATTTTGTGAAATTCGGTCCATTAGTTTTTCAGTTAGAGTGGATACAAGATTTTGCGGGCCATTTCACAAAAAAAGCGGGTTCTTTTATTCCGAATCGTACCCAAAACTAATCAGCATTAGCCCCGCCCACAAGTGACTTACCTACAAAATTTTGTGAAATTCGGACCATTAGTTATTTAATTAGAGTGGATACAAAATCTGCACAGACAGACACACAGACAGACAGACAGACACACAGACAGACAGACAGACACACAGACAGACAGACAGACACACACACAGACGTCACGCTAAAAATGGTTTTTTCGTATTCTAGAGGTCTCGAAACGTGTAGATCCGTCGAAAACTCCAGTTGTGATTTTCGGTATGATTCCAATACTTTCCCTATACATTACCATGTATTGCAGGGAAAGTAAAAATTGGGCGTATGAGGGAGGAAAAACTAAAACTAGAAATGAAAACTGAAAAATGAAAAGTACAGCATAAGAATTCTTTTTTTTCAATGCCTTTCCCTAGGTAACACTGGCGTATAGAAAAGTAGAAAATAAATGTTGATCATACACGAAATTGAACGAAATTGATGGTGTAAGGCCGATTCAATTCGAAACCATACTTTATGAATCTTATCATAATCTAAAATTGATATTCTGCAAAATTGTCGGAACTATTTCACCTGCAAGCACCCTCATTCCTCTTCGACAATTTTGCATAAAAGAAATTTCGTACAATGTTGAGATTTATATAATATCGTTTGGAATTAAATCTCCTTACACCTTCTATTTGGTTCAATATCGTGTGTGATTAAAATTTATTTTCTACTTTTAGTAGCACCACTGTTGTGTAGGGAAGGACATTGCAAATTTGCTTTCCGTATAATTTATATTTCTATGGAGTCAGATCTCATGTTATGTAAATGCCATTTTCCTTTTTACTTTCCTTATATACATAATGTATAAGGAAAGTATTGTGACGGGTCGAAAATACGAATTCGAGTTTTTGACGGGAGAGCACGTTTCAAGCATCCCTGATCACGAATCAAACATTTTTGAGGTGATGTCTGTGTGTGTGTGTGTGTGTTTGTGTGTGTTAGTGAGACTGTGGAGACGATGTCTCACGAACGAATAGAGCGATTTGAATGAAATTTGGTGCAAAAATCACAATCCGTGAATACTGGAAGCCTATTGTTTTTAAACGCAATCGAATGTTCACAACCTCCCTAAATTTTCGAGTAAAATTTTGAAAAAATCATCAAAAAATCAAAACCTTTAATATAATTACGCAAACAGACATCTGTTATGTAATTTTTCTTTAGAAAACGATTGACATAAACTTTAGAACGCTAGCACAAACCGTTCTCGAGATATTGCACATTTTTCAAATAAATTTATCAAAAAATCCCATAAATTAAAAAAATATATTAACTGTTGAGAAACATGTTCACTTTTCATATGTTATCATGCGGTAAATTTGGTGACTTCATTTTCGTGGATCTAGCTCGTTCCATTCATGAGGAAAGATACTTTGAGTAATACTTTTGTATTTGAGCGCCAATAGTCATTTATCTGCTATAAGACTAACTTATTTCTCCTTCCATAACCCTTGGCGAGATTTTGGCGACGAATTTGGTGGAATGTCGCCAACTCGGCGACTTTTTTAAATGTTGCCAAATTAACGAAAATCTGGCCAAATGGTTAAAAATGAGGTTGAATCAATGAAAATGACGACGGATTGACGAAAATTCAATATCTTGAAAAGAATATAAGTATCTACTATAAGAATAAGTTATTGTTTTGCTGAAAAAGTAGTAAATTCATTGCATTATATAAGGAAAGTCATGTGCTTCCCACATCAGATGCATTGGTTTTCCGAAAATTTTGAAATTTGATTATGACGAATAAGCACGTTTCAAGTTTTTTTCAAACTCATTTCAAACACTCTTGTAAAGTGTTTCACCTTTCTCTTTCTCTCTCTCTCTCTCTTTCTGTGTGTGTGTGTGTGTGTGCGCGCGCGTGCGCAAGGTGTGAAAAAACGAATGCTCATATCATTATGAAATAAATGTTACATCTAAATATAAAGGATGTTTTAAGGGGACGGTAGACGTTGAAATTTTTTTTATTTATTTATTGACTTTGAAACATGAAAATTTGTATAAATATTTCTCTTAATATTACTATATAAAACACCATTAAAAGTTTTTCAATTTTGTTATAATTTTGTATTTTTTTAAATTTAATTTTTTTTACAAAAATTTGAAAATGCCACTTGTGTGCCATTTGTTCACATTTTTGATTAATTTTGCATTATGATTACTCAAAAACACATTATGAACAAAATTGTGTATTTAGTTTTAAATTCCTTAGAAAGTCAATCTTTTTAAAATATTTTTTTACATTGAAACTTAATTTTCATCATTTAATTAGGTTCTTATTCAGTTTTAATTACCTTAATGAAGTCCAATTATAAAATGCATACCCAGTTTCATTAAAAAGTATGAAAGGTGTCTTCGTGCCAAATTTCATGCATCTCAAATGAAAATTAAGACGCATGGAGCATTTTAAAAATTGAAAACCTTTGAAAATTCCGTTTCGAAAAAAATGCATTTAACCTTCTGCTTGCGGGTGGAACATCGGGGGGGGGGGTATTCCCTTTTTGGGAGGTTCTTCGTTTGGGATGGACGCTGTCCCACCCGCAGACAAAAGGCTAAATGTGTAAAATAATGTTATATAATAAAAAAAAACTTTTTTTAGTCGATTTTTGCTCATTTCAACGTCCACCGTTCCCTTAAAAAGATTGCACATTTAAATATATATTAAATGATAGATCGCAGACCCATGGTTTTAACTTAAGAAAATTTTCAAATAAGATTGACGTTCTGACTACAATGACTTGTTCACGTAATTAGTTAAAAAAAATATATAAATCTTGTCTCTTTATAAGGAATCTCCACAAAGAAATTTCTAATTGGCAAATTGTTCTTTATTCATTAAAAAAATATTTCAAAGAAACCCCCGGTTCTCAAATATGCAGAATTGGCCATGAAAAAATTGTCAAAGTTTTAAGAAATAAATAACTTTGACACGACCAAAAGATGCAGCGAAAATATAAATTTTAGGGGTCGTATAAAAAATTAACTTCGTTAAATAGAATTTCCTTTCGAAAATTTGCATGTATACATCTATCTTTAGAAAATGTTGTATAAAGTTCTCAATTACTCATTTAAAACTTTAATTAATGTTATCCTTTGTAATCGTATGCCAACGGAACTTTTTATGTTTGACTAATTGGGTTACGAAAATATTTTTATAATTCTAATTACTTTCCTTATATACATAATGTATAAGGAAAGTATTGTGACGGGGTCGAAAATTCGAATTCGACTTTCGACGGGAGAGCACATTTCAAACATCCCTGATCCCGAATCAAACATTTTTGAAGTGATGTCTGTGTGTGTGTGTGAAAGTATGTGTGTGTGTGAAAGTATGTGTGTGTGTGAAAGTACGTGTGTGTGTGTGTGTGTATGTCAGTGAGTCTGTGGAGACGATAACTGACGAACGAATGGACCGATTCGAACGAAATTTGGTACAAAAATCACAATCCGTAAACACTGGAAGCCTATTGTTTTTATACGCAATTGAATGTTCAGAACCCCCTAAATTTTCGAGTGAAATTTTGAAAAAAATCGTCAAAGAATCAAACCCGCTAATAAAGTTACGCAAATAGACATTTCTTATGTAATTTTTCATTAGAAAACGATTGGAATAAATTTTAGAACGCTAACATGAACCGTTCTCGAAATATTGCACATTTTTCAAAAAAATTATCAAAAAGTTATATAAAATAAAAAATATATATTTCCTATTGAGAAACATGTTCACTTTTCATATGTAATACCATGCGATAAATTTGGTGACATCATTCTCGTGAATCTAGCTCGTTCCATTCATGAAAAAAGATACTTTGGTTAATACTTTTGTATTTGCACGCCAATAGTCATTCATCTGCTGTAAGAATAACTTATTTCTCCGTCCATAACGCTTTGCGAGATTTTGGCCACGATTTTGGCGGAATGTCGCCAACTTGACGACATTTTAAATTGTTGCCAAATTAGCAAAAATCTCGCCAAATAGATAAAAATGACGCTAAATCAGTGAAAATGGTGAGTAATTGAAGAAAATTCAATATCTGGAAAGGAAGTTAATTCATTGCATTATATAAGGAAAGTCATGTGTTGCCCACATCAGATTTGTTTTTGTAAGAGGCCAGTATAAAGTGTTACATTTTATGATTTTTTATTAAAAAGTGGCACATGATCAAAATTTGCATAGAACTATACACGGGATTAATTTTACGTAGAACAAAACCCGACGGGGGGGGGAGGATCTATCTTAATTAAAACATTTCTTAAATTAGAACTATGTGTCCACGAGCAATAGTTGAAAATATAGTTAGTCATCCAATTGTTTTGAAACTTGTATTATGTAAAAGACGAGAAATAATTACTATAATTTTTAGTACTCTGCATGATTAGATCTAATTACTTGAATTTTAAGATTTTCAAAAGATTATTTCCAGTGGAGAGACAATGATAATTTCTTGAACGGCAGTCATAGAATATAGTCCAAAAAGAAAGTAATTGTTTGAACTGCTTATGGACGTACATTGTGACAAACTATAGGATCAGTGTAATCCCGAGTCCTAGTTTGTACTTGACCCCTGAACCACATAAATGGCATCTATGCAAGATAAGAAAATTAATTGAAAATGGTATACACAATTGAGGATTCGACTTATTCACCAAACTATATACAGGGTGTCCAGTGCTATCGGTGCCCAATGGCTATTTCCTCAACCGTTAGTTACAGAAATATACTTCCAATTGCAAAAATGTTTTAAATTTTACAATCTATTATCTCAGAAACAGTTTAATCAATAAATACATTTCTGAAAGAAATACGAAATATAAACTTTTATACTGTCTCCCGGTCTATAGGTCGGACGGTCTGGGTCTCAACAACAACAACAACAACGGTCCCCTGGTCTACTAATTATACTCGTATTTAGGAAAATCATCCTCGTATAATTTCATGCAAAATAAAAAAAAATCTTCTTTTTACAACCAAAATTCACCGAGTTATGAAGCATTAAACTTTATGACTTAAGTCGCTTTTCCACGCATAGAAATGTCAACCAATTCAGGCAACCAACCAATCAGGGACCGTATTGACTATTTGGCCAGGCAACCAACCAATCAGGGACCGTATTGACCATTTCTCAGCACAAAAAGTGCTTCAACTTTAAAACAGCTATAAATCTGTCAATTTTGGTCATAAAAAGATGATTTTTCTTTTTATTTCGCATAAAAATGTATGAGGATGATTTTCCTAAATATAATTGGTAGGACCGGGGGACTGTATAAAAATTTATATTTCATATTTCTTTCAGAAATGCATTTATTGATTTAAACTGTTTCTAAGATAATAGATTTTAAAATGTAAAACATTTTTGCAATTGGAAGTGTATCTCTGTGACTAACGGTTGAGGAAATAGCCATTGGGCACCGATAGCACTGGACACCCTGTATATGTTTCAAAATTTCTTTTCGGAATCTATATCTGCACACTGTAGTACACTGTGTTCAATGCAACAATGCAACAAATAATAAATGCGGTGACTTAACAAGTGATTTGTCAACTGCGAGTTCAAGAGTAAATTGCATGTACTGCACATCCCCTTTCCTCTTGGAGGCATTGTATTACGGCACACTTATCATCATCTCGTGCACACCAGTGGCCTCAGCACACCGGATGCAGAGCACTGTTTTAGAAAACACCTGATGACCAAGAATAAAGAATCTTTGCATATTTATAGTATGAAACACAGGATCGCACCCGACAGAGCTGGATTTTCAATCTCCTTTCCAGGAGCCAACCTCGGTGACCTAGAAAGTCGGTTCTTTACACATTTGTAGTATCGACTACAGGACTTAACTGAGTGAGTTCCCTCCCAGAGACTTAGACATTGGAGTACTGGTGTTCGAATGATTTTTCCCCGACACTGCAGAAGCTCTCCGGTAACTCAGAAAGCTACAAATATTTGAAAACTCATAGTTTCGACACCGGAACAGAATCTAATTAAGGTGCACTCCACTTCAAACAAGTCAATTTCGCTCATTATGGGCTAGTTTTCACTTCTTTGGTCCATGAAAAGGCAAATTTTCTTTTTGAGTGAAATTCGCTCTTTTCCAGGAGGGAAAAATATCGCTCCTTTTGGAGTGGTTGCTGTTGTGACACGTCACAACACGCTATTTTTTTTATTATTCAAAATTAACATTTTTTTTTATAATTCATTAAATATTTTTTATTTTACTTTAAATTTATTATTCAAAATTATCTTATTCAAAATTGCTTTTATTTTATATAATCATTAATAGGCCAATTGTCTCTTTTCATAAATTAAATTATAACACGCTGCTGTATTCATATTTTCATGTATGGTCTACGCCCTCTTTCAAAACTGCGGCAAAACGACATCCTTTTTTTTTCGATGATTGGCAAAGGAACTTCCCTGGTTCAGCGAGAATTTAGTTTTTTTAGTATGGCAACATCCGGTTAGCGCGGGATAATTTGTGCTGACTCGCTCTTCTCTGAAAAATTTGTGATACGTGAAGGTCGTGATATAGGTGGGGTCTCCTTTAGGGGGTGCCTTGTGCCTCAGCCATTTTTTTTTATGAAAGTTTTTTTTATAAATAGATTCATTGTCCATTTCTTATGTTTATGAACATAACTGGAATCCTGTGATCAGTGTGCTTAATGACATTGTTTTTTTTTAAAATATCTGCTTACAATTATGAATATATATTTCTGAAAAAGGAATTTACGAATTCTCAAGGCTTAATGATTTTTTTTGAGCTGGCTGATTATACATATATGATGTTCTAATATATATATTCATACATGAGTGAAGATTGGAAATGCAGTCATGGTTTTGATGACTGCATAATTGATAATAATTATTTTTACTGAAGGGAATTGGTGTTATTGTTTTTATAAGCTAAAAGGCATAATTTAATCATCAATATGTGATTGAAATAAAAATCATTCTGTTTTAGTGCAGCACTTCTTGGAATGTGAAATGTGATTAATTCAATTTAGAATAAAAAATTTGTGATTTCATCAAAGAAAAAAGAAGAAAAATGAATCTATATCATCTTGTTAAAGTGAATATGTTAATATCAATTTTATATGATAATGAAATAAAGAATGAAAAAAAAAGGAAATTCAGATGTGTGCTAAAATCAACTTGGAACTATCACAATCTTCAATAAATTAAAATTTTAGAATTGAGCCTTGGCACAGTCTAATATATATATACATATAAAAAATTTAAGGAATTTATATTTAGGTACAGTGATTATAAATGTTGAAAAGAGTTAATTTTTATATTTTAGCTAAGGAACAATTTGACTACAAGAACTTATGATTACTGACTTCAAAAACATAATTCATTGACTTAATAGTGTGGGTTCTTTTGAACATTTGAATTTTTAGATGAAATTGTATATAAAAATTTTTTTACTGCTAGCAAAGATTGTTTTTGGGTTCAGTTTAGGTCAAATTCAGGTAAGAAAATGGATTTAATGTAATTGTATCTCTTAACTTGTGTCTTATGTAATATTTTTAGGCGCTCACATACAAAAAATGGTTTAATATTTTGAAACACAACGCAATTATTATTGATATTCTAAATTCTATTTCCCATTATACGATCCCCTTCCATTAAGTAACTAACCTTAAATTAATTAAGTTCCTTTTTTTTATTGTATGTGAGTGACCGACTCAACTAGATGTGTGATGGGGATTATAAATTAACTTTTATATTTCTTAAAGATCTCTCTTTACGGTCCTTATCACAACAGTTACATTTACCTCATTTAAGACACATTTAGAGTTAATAGTATACTTAGAGTTAATAGTATAATAGAGTAATAATATATTTGAGTTTATAGTATAACACTATTTAGTGTTAATAGAATTAGCTTCTTGAACAGCTAATTAGCCCTTTCTAGATTGAAATTGATACATATGAGTGGAAATTAAAAATGAATCTTTTGGAGATGTTATAGTTCTCTCCGTTATGAGTGGAACTCAGTGTACAGTAGTAACAAACTTCTGGGCTACAAAATTTTAATAATTTTTTTTCCGGCAGTCTAATTGTTACTCTAAATCTTCAGGTCAGTCGGACGGCCTGGGTAGTGTAAACGTAAGCATCAATCATGGGATAGGATTTAAAAGAGCCGTATTTTTAATTTCCATTTAGTGACTGGGCTAAAGGGGAGGGGGTTGGTTCTAAGTGTCATCTAAATTTCTTCAGAAGCCTCCCAGCGATTGATATATAAAAGGCTGAAATTTTGCAAACTTATATTATCAACCACAAGAAAATTCTCAATGAGCCAATCTTTATTAAAGAGGGCCATTTTTGACGCCGACTGCTACACATAATTGAATGGAACAATTGCATTTTAGAAAATGTTGCAACTTAATTTTTCAAGAGCGTTGGTTTTTCTGTTTGTGACATACAAGGTATTTAATACATTTAAAATGTGTTAGTTTTATGTAAGATCATGTATGAGATATATTAGATTTTTACTTGAAGCAGTCTATCTGCGCTATAGCAAAGCAAATAATATTTTTGTTAGTCGAAAGAAATATCTAGGAACGTAAATATTTTTCTAGAGTAGATACATTTTTCTTTTATAATGTTGATTTTCACTTTTTATTAACTCCTCTTCGAAAAGTCATATTTATAGTTCTACAGTCTGCGGTTTATTTTCACATAACAGCTGTTTGATGTTTGATTTGTGTCAAACAAAGATGACAATATATGTTATTTTCAAGAAAGAGAACTGTGTAAACGTTAGGTCTACTATAGTAATGTGACCTTGCCCGATCGAACTCCTAGCGGAGAATTTAAGATGTTAATAATACAAACTCAGCAACAATAGGAGATAGACGGGAAAGGCCAATTACAAACCTATATATATAAAATCGAAAATCTGTCTGTCAGTCTGTCTGTCTGTTTGTTAGTCCCGTCATCACGGGAGAACGGCTGAACCGAATTTGATAAAATTTTGTGGGTAGCCTGGAAATAGTCCCACTTAGAATTTAGTCCATGTTTGGAGTTTCTACGATCAGTGGATCTCGAGATATTAGTAAAAAACGAAATTTTCGTTTGTCTCCTCATAATTTGAGAACGGCTGAACCGAATTTAATAAAATTTTGTGGAAAGCCTTGAAATAGCCCCCCATAAATTTAGCCCACGTTTCGAGTCTCTAAGACCAGGAGTTGTCGAGATATTAATAAAAAACGATACGTTTTCCTAGGAGTTCTACTCTCTAACTCCGTGGTTTATTCAAACGAAAAGCTTGAAAATCGTTTGAAAGGGAATTGAAACGTTATATCTGAGTCTGATGGGAGATTTTTTGCGCTAATTAACCACTTTCTGAAAACATGAATTGCTTGAAACATGATTTAAATGGGAAATCTATCTCCATGGTTTATTTATTTCTCACAAGCTTTTACTGAACAATGAAAAGTATAAAGAAATCAAAATGGTTAATTCATTCCACAGTTTATGAGAAAGATTCTATCTTATATCCTGTTGCTGAGAAACGCAATTAAATTAAATCTGTCTGTTAATTTTAATTATTATCTTTTAGATTTGAATAATAAATAAATGGATATAAAAATATATTTTAGAAAAGAACGATTTGATTTTTCTTATAGCATTTTTGACTGGGTAATATCAATTACGGTCTTCAGGTTTAAAGGCTATTATTATTGATATTTTCGGGGATTATTGATTCAGGGATTATTGATATTTTGAAGTTATTATGCAATTGTTCTATTATGACAAAAATTGTTTAAAATCATATATTGTACGTTGTACGAGTAATCTTCTACAAATACACGGTTAAATCGTCTAATCTACGAGAATATAAGTAATACAAGTATATTGGCATATGTTTTGATATATATTGGCATATATTGGAATCAATTACGACCTTCTGGTATAAAGAGTACGGGCATCATTGATATTTTCAATTTATTACGTCATCTCTTTTATTTTGGCAAATATTTTTGATACTCATATTGTAATACGGGTAATCAATCTTCTACTAACACACTGGCATATTTTCTAATCTGCGACAATATAAGTAGTACGGGGTTGCATATATTGATTCAATTCCTTTTTTTTGTAAATTTGCTTACAAAAGGCGCCAGGATGTTTTATTCTTCAGATCTGCCCATGAAGATAATTTTGCACAGTGAGAACAGATATTCTTAAACTTCTCTTTAGGAGCAATAAATTTAATATTTTAACAGAATTTGCACATGATTGCGAATTATAAGTTTTTTATATCATATACTCCGTACGAAGAACGGGTATGCTGCTTGTCTCTAATATAGTTAAGAGGTGATTTTCAGATTTTAAATTTTCCTCTTTTTCAGCTTCTTCTCTAAAGAGCGGGTCGTCTACCAGATTGACTTCATCCGTTTCATTACGTTTTTTGTCACGGACGGCATTTACGACTTCAGCTCATACATTCGATTTTCATTCTTTTAGTTTCTTTATATTATATACTCCGTACGAAGAACGGGTATGCTGCTAGTCTATATAAATAAAAACAAAATCTATATAAATAAAATTTAAAATTTTGTTGTCTGTCTGTTTGTCTCATCATCACGGGAGAACGGCTGAACCGAATTTGATGAAATTTTGTAGGTAGCGTTGAAATAGCCCCACTTAAATTTTAGTCCATCTTTCGAGTTTCTAAAATTCAGGGGTTGTCGAGATATTAATGGAAAACGAAACTTTTCCTAGGAGTTCTACTCTTTAACTCCCTAGTTTCTCCAAACGAAAAAGGTTGGAAATCGCTGGTTTAAAACGTGAAAGTGAATTAAAACTCTATCTCTGAGTGGGAGTTTATTGTGCTAATCAGTCACATTTGAAAATTGCAGATTTGAAACATGAATTTAAATGGAAACTCTATCGCCATGGTTTATCTTTCATAGCCTTTTACTCAACAATTAAAAGTATTAAGAAATCAAATTGGTTATTTAATTATCAACATTTTATGAGGAAGATGTTTTCTTATATCATGTTGCTCAGCAAAGCTTTAAATCAAATGTGTTTGTTAATTTTTATTATTCTTCTTTCGATCTGAATAATAAATAAATGAATATATAAAAATATTTATGATAAATGAACGGTTTGAATTTTCTTTTAATAATAGTAATTGCGGACTGCGTACATCACTTTCATTTATCTTGGTAAAGCGTTTTCAAACTTATATCTTGTGTTAATCAATAAATTCATATATTGTGTTTAGCCAATAAACTCATTTAGCCGACTGTTGAAATAGAATAAGAGTAGAATGAGTATATCTTCTAATACAATTTTAGTGTGTTCATTTAGTATATACAAACAGGATCAGGATGTTTTATTCTTCAGATCTGCAAATTCAGATCTACGAATTTGGCGGGATATCGCGAACTCAGCAACTTTTCTTAAACGCTGCGAAATTGATAAAAACAGCGCTAAATCAATAAAATTAATTTTGTTTTGTTAGAAGACAGTACTGAAATGATGTTTCGGTAGCATTTGTCTGTCAGTTCAACAGTCCTGCTTAGTAACACATTTTTGAAATGTCGCCAAATTGATAAAAATGCTTGTAAATCCATAAAAATATCTTGAAATTGATAAAATTGCTTTAAATAAATGAAATTAATTGTGTTTTATTAGGGGATAGTATTATGATGATGTTTCGTCAATTTGTCGTCAAGTGGGACTGTCGCTAAGTGTACAGTCCAACTTGGCGAAAAATTTGAATTTTTTAGAAATTTCGCGAAATTGACGAAAATGTCGCCAAATTGATAAAATCACGCTAAATTTATCAAAATGACATCCATGAAAATTCAATATTTTGCATAATCAAGTACAACTATCTACATAATGTCAGTCGTTTTGTGAGTATTAAAAAAATATGTTTTTTAAATTTGTTTACAAACTGAACCAGGATGCTTTATTCTTCAGATCTGCCTGTGAAGATAATTTTGTATATCGTAGCTCAGAGATTCTTATACATTTTTTCGAAGAATTAAATTAAATATTTTAATAGAATATTTTTAATAACACAGTCATTTAGAATACTATAGGAATGTACACATAATTGTGAATGTTAAATTTCTTTATATTATATTTTCAGTAAGAAGAACGGGTATACTACTAGTTTATATAAATAAAATTGAAAATCTGTCTGTCTGCCTGCATGTTTGTCTCATCATCACGGGAGAACGGCTGAACCGAATTTCATAATATTTTCTGGGTAGTTTTGGAATAGCACCATTTAAAATTTAGTCCATGTTTCGAGTTCTTATAGGACCAGGGGTTCTCTAGACATTAATAAAGACGCACAGTTAAATTTTCCATAGGCATAGCATTATGCAGAAGATATTTTTCTCGTAACTTTATTTGAAGAAAATGATATGTCGCTTAACAACAGATGTAAATCTATTAGTACACGCGCATATCTTTTGATCTACAAGAATATAAGTAGTACTGTTATATCTTTCCATACAATTTTAGCTCTTTCATTTTGGCATATATTGAAATTAATTACGGCCCTTAAGTTTAAAAATTACGGGGATAATTGATATCTTCTCTTTATTACGTCATCTGTTTTATTTTTGCAAAGATTTTTGAAATTCATATATTGTAGTACTGGTAATTTTCTACTAATTCACGGGTATATCTTCTACTAATACACGGGTATATCTTCTAAATTTCGGGAACATACGTAGCACGGATATATCTTCCCATACAATTTTACCGCTTTTATTAACACTTTACAACATAGTTGCAAAGTGTTTATGACTTTGTTCATTCATTCTGTCTGTCTGTCTGTCTGTCTGTCCGTTAGCACGATAACTGCCATAAAAATGACTTAATCAAAATGAAATTTTAGTATGTGGGACCTATGGGAATATAAATAAATAATATCACCCAATTAGTTTTTTATTGAGCCCGGGTTGAAAAAATGAAATACATTGAACCCTATGGGACCTAATTTTTCAAACATTTTTTATGCAAAATTAAAATTCACAAATTGCTTCGAAATTTTTAGAAAATATTTACATTATCCCATAAAATATATAAAAAAAATTTCAGTAAAATATATTAAGTCGTTTTTTAATTAAAAATTATTTAATATAGGAAAAAAAACAAATTCAGTTAAATTCTGACTTTTGGGATATCCTCCAGAAAGAAAAAAGAGATATATTATATAATAAATATCTTTCCAAAAGTTTAATCATTTTGTATATGAGAGAGGCTTCACATTTTAAAATAAATTTGGTAGATAACAACTTTTCAAATTTTTTTTTTAAATTTTATATAACTCTTCATGATATACTTATTTGATGGCATTTTTAATGAACTTTCCTACGTCCTAGAGAATTAAAATTTGGTACACAGCTTAAATGTGTTGAACATTTTATTCTACAAAAATTTGGTGGATCTTTAAATATAGATCCTACATTTTTTTCGAAATGGCCTGCAAATAATTCCCCTTCACTTCTATAAATCATTGTTGTAATATTGTTAAAAATTCTGATGTGGGCATCACATGTCTTTCCCTGCAGACTCATATTCACGTTCTCTTTATTTCTTCAATAATAATTTGAGTTTATCTGCACAAAATAACAGCCATAAGTATTTTAAATGACATTGAATTTGCATGTTAAACTTAAATTTGGTTCTCATTTGATAGCTGGACTTATTGTCAAAGGTGGCGTAGCGAAAACGCGAAAAAACTAGGATATCTCAAGAACGGCTAGTCCTAGAGTAATGGGGTTAATCTTATTCTTTTTGTTGTCAAAAATCACGTATAAAATAGGAATTTAATTGATATAATTGAGCACACGTAGTCTTATTTTTATATTTAACGATTTTTGCGGGCCATTTCGCAAAAATAGCCCGTTCCTTTTTCCCGAATCGTACAAGAATAACCTACAAATGATTTATATACCAAATTTTGTTGTTGTTGTTGTCGTGTCCCTAACATTACAATTAAGGAAGAAAGAGTGCACTACCAAATTTTGTTACATTTGGTATATAAATCACTTGTAGGTTATTGAAATATTATACACCAAATTTTGTTAAATTTGTTCCATTAGTTTTTATCTAGAGTGGATAAAAGCAATTTCTGCCGGCCATTTCGCAAAGAAGGCAGATTCTTTTATTACGAATCGTACTGTAATCTAATGAACATCAGGATTTCCAACAAAAACCATTCTTACCAAATTTTATGAAATTCGGTCCATTAGTTATTCAATTAGAGTGGATGTAATATCCCCACTGACACACAGAAATATACACAGATACACCCTTACACACACAGACGTCTTCCTAAAAATAGTTTTTTCGTGTTCTAGAAGTGCCAAAACGTGTAGATCCTTCGAAAATTCGAGTTCCGATCTTCGGCACGATTCCAATTACTTTGAATACATACACACACACATATATTATCTGTGTATCTAAATTCCGTGCCTATGCAATTACAATAGTTGTGATTTTAAATGATCCCTAAACTTTTATTATTTCTTCAACGAAGCCTAATTTTAACTTATGCAGAATGCAAATATCTCAAACGATTGTAGGGGGAGTTACATAAGAATTGCTGAATTTTTGTCACACAAAATTATTTAGCTCTGGAATCTGGAATACAAGTTATATGAATGAAATATTCCTTGATTTTGCATAGAGAATCAGATGATTTATATTTCCATACAGTTTTAAATATTTAAGTATAATAAATTACTGTAGTACTGTGATAATGTAAAAGATACCACCACTGAATGTATCACATTTTAGAAATTTTTAAATGAAATTGCATTTCAGTTGGAAAGTGTTTCATAATCAATGCTTCTGCATGATTGATCTTTCTTGTTTTGATATTATATTGATTCAATTTCATATTTTTTGTAAATTTATTTACAAACGGGATGAGGCTATTTTATTCTTCAGATCTGACTCAGGAGATAATTTTTGTTTAGAGAGAACAGAGATTCTTAAACTTCGTTTTAGAAGCATTAACTTAAATGTTTTGATTAACAATGTCATTTAGAATAGTATAGGAATATGCACATGATTGTGAATTTTATGTTTCTTTTATATTTTCTAATCTACTTGAATGTAAGTAGTACGGGTATATCTTTCCACACAATTTTAGTTCTTTCATTTTGGCGTATATTGACATTAATTACGTCTTTCGGGTTTAAAGATTACGGGGATTATTGATATTTTCAACTTATACATTATCTGTTTTATTTTGGAAAATATTTTTGAAATTCATATGTTGTATGAGAATTGAAGTTTAAGAATCTCTGTTCTCGCTATACAAAAATTATCTTCTCAGTCATGTAATACTGGTAAACTTCTACTACCGCTTTCATTTTGGCATATATTGGAATCAATTACGGCCTTCAAGTTTAAAAATTGCAGGGATTATTGATATTTTCAATTTATTGCGTTATCTGTTATATTTTGGCAAAGATTTTTGAGACTCATATTGTAATAAGAGTAATCTTCTACTAACACACGGCCATATTTTCTAATCTACGAGATTATAATTAGTATGGGTATATCTTCCCATATAATTTTAGGACTTTCATTTTTGCATATATTGGAATCAATTACTGCCTTCAGGTTTAAAGATTACGGGTTTGTTGATATTTTCAATTTATTTTTGATTCAAGATTTTTGAAACTCATATATTGTAAACGAGCAATCTTCTACTAATACACGGGTATATCTTCGGGCGCGATAGCCCAGTGATTAGCATGCGGGAGTTGCACTCAGTATTGCTGGGTTCGATTCCCGCCACAGCCAAAACTGCCGCCATGTTCACGCGGAATACGATCACGTTATGTGGGTTCGTAAGTCCTTCCGAGAAGTTGGTGGTAGGGGAAGGAGGGTACGGTCCCTGTGGATGCCTCCACCACCGGGTTCCGTGCTAAATTGGGGGCACTAAATTGGGGGTTTATTGATATTTTCAATTCATTTTGATTCAAGATTTTTGGAACTCATATATTGTAAACGAGTAATCCTCTATTAATACACGGGTATATCTTCGAGCGCGGCAGCTCAGTGATTAGCGCGCGGGAGTTGCACTCGATAGACCCGGGTTCGATTCCCGCCACTGCCAAAACTGCCGCCGTGTTCACGCGGAGTATGATCACGTTAAACATGTGGGTCCGTAAGTCCTTCCGAGAGGTTGGTGGTAAGGGAAGGAGGGTAGGTCCCTGTGGATGCCTCCCCCACTGGGTTCTGGTCTAAATTGGGTGGCACTTCCCAGCTGTCCAAACAGATACCTTACACCTTTCTGGTAGATCGGACGGTCTGGATCTTAACAATAACAACAACGGATATATCGTCTATCCGGCCGTCCAAACAACTGCTCAAGTCTTAGGACGAGTCGAACGATCTGGGTCTTCAACGGGTATATCTTCTATTATTCGAGAATATAAGTAGTACGGGTATATATATCTTCTCACACAATTTTAGTACTTTTATTTTGACATATATTGATCTAATTTCGTATTTTTTGTAAATTTGTTTACAAGCGCATTTTACTCTTCAGATATGCATGTGAAGGTAAATTTGTATAGCGAAATCAGAGATTCTCAAACTTCTTTTTAGGAACATTAATTTAAATATTTTAATAGAACAATTTGAATAACAATGACATTTAAAATGTTATAGGAATTTGCACATGATTGTGAATTTTAGGTTTTTTTATATTATATATTCAGTACGAAGAACGGGTATACTGCTATTCAACCATAAAGCTATTACCGAAAAAGTTTATCTTACATAATAAAGGAAGTTGTCGGTCTATGCGTATGTGTTTGTGTACAGTCTATAGCGATAAGTTGAAGCATCGTACGGCTATGAAATTTGGAACACAGATACTTGATGACCCGAGAAGGTGCACTATGGCGTTATTTTTTTGCATTTCTAATTATATTTTTTGTTATTGTACATTTTAGCGCTATACACGAATAAATTCCTCAGTAATCTAAAATATTATCACAGAGTTTCCCTCTTGGCGCCATCGGAAAGATATTAGAACATTCTTTCCTACAATGATTGATCTGATTTCGTGTAACGGTTTTTTCATAATTATTTATTTACTTTAAATACATCAACATTTTCATTTATCTGCGTCGCATTTGAAAATCTAAGATTAGCACAATTCTTTAATTTGGCTAAAACTTCTCCAATATATGCCAGCATTCTAAGAAAAAATTCCTTTTCTATTTCAAGAGTAATTTTAATTTTTATAAGTTCTTAAGTAATGGCATTCAGTCATCGCAAATGAACCGGCTCGCACTTCAACGGCGAATCGATCGTCCCCTGCTCTGGATCAGATCCATTTTAAAGAGAGTTCAGCAGGTTGCACCTAATGGATGAGTTTTTTTGCGAAGCGCTTTTTTTTCTTTGTGGATAAGGGGCTTGGGGAGTTGAATAGTGTTGCGAACGTGCAATATTCCTTTTGGAGCCTACTCTTTCATCTGTCTCGAAGGCCATGCGAAAAAAACACAGTCCGTGACGTCAGCATGACGTGATGATGACGTGAGTACAGGGTTTCAGGATTTCCTCGTTAGAAGAAGGGTTGTCAGATTCGGCGATTTATTGGCAATTTGGCGCCATTTGGCAACTTCCGGAATGTTCCAGAAAATTCTCGATAGAGCGATTATACTTTGAGATGCAAAATTTACAGAAGTTTCTATGGAGAGACTATAAATAGGAGTCGTCATTGAATCGGAGGGGAAGTTGACAAATGAACGTGACTACATGGGGTGCTTAAGAACTTTCGTAGAAAACCTGCATATTGTTCTCAGGAAACAGAACTGTGTTTAGAAGTGTATATTATTTCTCAAGTTGTATGTAAATATTGTTCTCATTTCACATAGAAGATATGATGTGGTTAGATTGATGATTTTTTAAAAATTTGTTTTTAAGCAAACCTTTTCCGAGTCACGTGATGTAATTATTTATATCTTCTTGCTTTTCCGGCGTGGTTGCTCTGTTTTTTTCTGAATAAGAAGTATACTTTGAATCAGCTGGTTATACTCTTAAGAAGTATTTTAATTGAAAATTCGAGAAAGCTTTGAACAAGCCTAAGAAAAAACTATTTGAAAAAGAGGGCATTCATGAAAATGTCATTAAAATATTGTTTTTATTACACTTGCATTTATTTATTTCACTGAAATCTAAATTGGACAAAAGGTCACGAATTCGAAAATATATTTAAGATTGTTCTTTTTTTTTTCTTTTTTGAATAAACATTTCAAAATATTCTAAAAAGTAATTTTAAAAGTAAAATGAGAGAAATTCAAAGTATTGCTTTCACTCATGCAAGTCGTTTGCTTTTTAAATAAAAATATCTTGCATATTCATCCCTCTGCGAAAAACGAGTCTTAAATCCTAGATAAAACATCTTCCGACGTATTTTGTAAACCTCTTTCTCAATAGCAGAACTCTCATGTTCTTGAGTATATTGTTGTAAGCTATTTTTTGTAGATAAATCTCTGTTCTCTCTGAAAGTACACAAAAATCTAAAAAAATATCTTAAGAGGAATTTAATGTTACACTGTTTTGTTGTGTTTTGTTTTCTGAAGTTTTTAAAACACGTTAAAATTCTCACACTTCATCTTCTGTAAATTGACTTGTTATATTTACAGAACCCTTTTATAAACGACGTTCATAAAGTTAGGATCCCTCTAGTAGCGAACGCTCATAAGACAGTATTAAATACCTCGAGAGGGAGACGTATTTTGCTCAACGCTATGATACTGGACTACCACACTTTGCCAATAAGCGGGATACATTTTTAAATCAGGTATTTTACGGAAATTTTTGTAATCATTTTATACATAGTTATGTACAATTAATCAGTAATTGTACACAACATTAGTAAGACAATATATAGACTCAACTATGCAGATATTCACGAACAGAAGTAAAAACGAATATGTTTCCACACGTACTGGAGTTCTTATTAAAGCTTGCAATAGTACGATTAAAATATTAAAACAAAATTCGAACTTCTGTTCTATTTTTAGATCCGGATTTATTGATGAATCTCTCAAACATATAATATTCTATATTGGTTGTGATTTAATTTGAATCTTTTCAGACAGTCGTAGCAAGTCTAATAGATGTAGACTGTCTAATTTAGGGAATACTGGAGGCAAAATCGAGCTTGACAGTTAATAACAAACTTGTCTTTTTGTACTAAAATCCATCTACAATAGATGGTCTCAAGTGAACCTCTACTACAATGACATAGCGTACGACTTAGCTAAGGAGGAGTTTTCAATACCATTTATACCTTCCAGTCCTATTACTTATCGCGAGATTTTCTCAAAAGAAAATTCTAGAGGGTGGCTGAACTCGATTTTTTCATACCAGAATTCATTTTTGTTAAATTTTACAAGAAAAAATATGAAAAATCGGTATTGTGGGTCTGAATGATTACAACTATAGCGTGTTACCTTTCACTTTAAAGGGATTGAAAAAATATTTCGATTGATACAATACTTGACAATGTACCACCTCAGGGAGGTAATTTGACTCCCAAGGGAGCTAATAAGGTCAAGAATGAAAAAATTGCATCGCGGCTATTTTTCACAACAAGGATTGAAACTATAAAGTCTCGTGGTCATTGAACCATACATAAACTCTCTACTTTAAGTAGGCTCAAACAAAGACTTTAAAGTGTTTTCGAGAAAAAAAATAACCAAATTATTAAAATATTTGGAGACACAAACATCTAAAGTGTTTACATTTTTCGCAATGCTCCTATTTCATCCAGAGATTCCTATTTCAACCATGGATGTTATTCACCTAAAAGAAGAATTGAGCGAAAATCAAAATGTGGCATTTTAAATTTCTTTTTTCTCGGATGCTACCACACCAATTGTAAATTTTTCTTGTTTTGCTTTTCTCGGTTTTGTGAGCGTTACACAGAAAAAAGAATCATACCTGCAGGTTGAGTTACAAACCCTTGAAAATCGTAGTTCGTCACGTGAAGTATAATATACTTGGATTCGGATATTACGACTCGGCTCGATTCCTAAAATTTGGCTTGATTTGCAATTCTTAGGATTTTTGTGCCTTTCAAAGACTTTAGCTGAAAAACCACAAGAAGATATGATAGAGGGAGCTTTGAAATATAAGTTTAGAAATCTATTGTACAGTCGCGGAAAAAAAAACGCCCCACCCTCTGTTAACCAAGCATCGTTCATCGTAGAGAAAATTGAAAGATACCATTCGATTAGGAATAACATTCTCTACAAATTAATGTGCGTAAAATTTGCATAAGGGGGCCGTCTTCATATCTAAACGGGCACAAACTTTGAAATTTTCAATGGCAAGACCCAAGTTTGACAACATAGTTCGAATCTAGAGCAAAATTCAACCTCTGATACCAAATTTCAAGTCATTTAGGTGAAGCGTTTCTGAGTTGTGAGTATGCAAAGTTTTGAGCTCCTAATGTTAAATTAGTTTCAAAGACTTTCATTCATATCTTCTGTAATAACTATCTGCTCACGCTGTTTATTTGTATGACGTTACTACTAAACAACCCAAACACATTTACGTGATTTTTATTTTTGTGGAAATAATTGTTTGTATGAAATATTAATTATGAAATAAATAATGGAAAAGATATTAATACAAACCTGGACATGTTTTGATAAAAATCGATTCACAAAGACTTTTTATATGTTTATGTAAAATTTCAGGTGCTTCCTCCCCCTAGTTCTTTCGAAATGTTTAAGTATTCAGCATCACGATGATTTTAGGGGTCGTATATTAGTTTAAAAAATGACTAATTTGAAAAAGTTATATTAATTGTAAGCTAATCTTTATTTAAGAAAACGGGCATTTATTTTTACCCAGTTTTAATAAAAACTTTGTCTAAACAGAGTTGTATAGATGCAACCTAATCAACGTAATTCTTCTACTGTATTGAAGGGTGCAAACTTGCATTGTTATAAATGGGATCTACTTATGTTACTGCCGATTAATATTTCCCGAGCTACTGTGAGTTGAAATCGCCCACAAAATGTAATAATTTATAATAAAAAATATTTATATAAAACAATAACAAATTATAAAATTATGTGATATTAAATACCAAAAAGACTTGAAGCGGTGATTGATACTTTTAAATTCGTCACCAAGTTCCAACGGAGTTGTTTTGTCGTGTCATCGGCAGATATTTGTTAGTCTCATAAATTGATTTTGAAACAGCATTATAAAATGACATTTGAAAATAAACATTTCATTCTTCTTTATTTCTTCTTACTTTTATTGACTCTGGCGCGAATGCCCCATTAGTTTTTAGCAACGTACCCAGTACGACTTTTTATCCCTAATAATCGTGCCCTATTTGAGGCTCACATAATCCTACCCATTACAGGCCTACTGCCTTAGTAACACACACACATACACAAGACAACACCACACACAGCCATTAAAATGCTCACCCTCTCATGCAGGACTCAAACCTGCGGCCCTTTGGCTGTGAGGTAAGGTATAATGCTGAATGTCAAGAGGATAGTTCAATAATTTACAACAGTGCTGTGGTCAATCAACGAAACATCGCCTTTCAAATTGCGGTTTTCAATATGGAGCTGATCCTCGAAAATTGCACATTCCGGAAAATTGAATATCTTCGGATATAAAGATAGAAACGTTGTGAAAATTTGAATTTGGACTAATTTGGGGGTCTAGAACTTGTGGGTGACGTCAAAATTGGGCGTTGCCATTGAAAATTTCAAAGATTGTGCGCGTTTAGATATGAAGACGGCCACTTATGCAAATTTTACGCACAATAATTTGGTGAGGATGTTATTCCTAATCGAATGGTATCATTCAATTTTCTCTACGATGAACGATTAACAGAGTGTGGGGAGTTTTTTTTTTCCACGGCTGTACATCGAAATCACATAAAGCATTTTGATAATCAATGCAATTCAGAAAATCAATTTGAATATGAGTATTTTTACAAACATGGTTTTGATTCAGTTATTATTTCCATTTTGGATATAATTCCCAATTCTTCTGAAAGACTTTACTATGAAAACAAACACATTTTAAAGCAAAATACTGCTTTTCAGTTTGGATTAAATCAAATTATTAATACTCACAATATAGTTAAAAATGATTTATTTAATACTTCAATTAAACATCAAACAGTATTGTTGTAAACTCATTTTCACAAAACCACACGCACAAAAACAAACACTCTATTAACTTAGACTTTAAATCTCAACTAAATAATTACAATTCACTATTTGAATCTAACTACGATTGGAAAAAAAATCTGAAACTGGGTATTTTGTATCAGAAAGCAACATTTAAATAAACTTTATATTTCACTCATAGATCTTAATAACAAAAAACAATTGAGTTACCTAGTTTTTAACCTATTATTAGCAAGATCAAGACCGCTAGGTGTTAAACTCATACTTTCACACCCGAAAGAGAAAACCAACCTATATCAATGTGTTATTAATTACACAAATCCTATTTTTAATTATATCAATTTTACACAAATTTTTAAAGATTCAAATCATTATTTCCAATTAAAAATGCTAATATAATAAATGCATATAAATATCCTGTACCATTAGGACGTAAAATATACAACTACAATCCAATCTTTTATTAAAACAGTTGAGCAATTCTGTATTTTGTTCGTGTTCTGAATCATGCTATTAACCCTTTATCGACCAACATCATGGACATGTAATCACAGGAAATCTGAATTAAATTAAGGAACCTAATCTCAAACAGTTTTTAAGCTATGGATCCAAATGCAGACTTCCACTGCTATATAATAAGAAGAAAATAATTCAAGCTTTAGCCATTGATCTAGATAAATATATATACAAACTATTGGGTAAATACCACTGCCCTTTTGAAGCATTTAAGAACTGGCAGGTACAGGTTACCCGGCATGTAAAACAATTGCTTCAACAAATTCGTATACAAAAATATGCGCATAGTTACCAAGACATCTTAAAAGAGATCAAGTTACTACAAGACATTTTTGTAATCACTTATGTTGATAAGGCATTAAGTAATTACGCGTTTATTTGCAAAAAAAAATTATTTAAACGAATTCAACCTACAAATCTATTCCTCAATTTATTAACTCTTATACACACTAATATCTCTATTATCAGTAAAAAAATTATTACTTACTACAAACTACTTAAACAAAAACACAATCTTAATTTTCCTTACCTGATACTTATACCAAAATTCCATAAATCACCAATTACTTTTAGAACAGTTACTACAGGATTTAATTCATACACCAATGCTGCGGATAAACAATTACTATTTATACTAAATCAAATTTATGTTTATTTTACTACACAATGAACATATATAATTAAAAATAGTTTAGAACTCATTAATAATTTAAAACAACTAACATACATGATAATAAACTTTTTGATTTCAAAGACCTCTTTAATAACATTGATATTCATGATTTATTTAAAGTCATACTAAATATAAATGAACAATTTACTCAATCAAAAAACATCTCTATTCCAAATTTCAAAACATTGTTAAAATTCATTCTGTTCAACCAGTATCTGTCTCAGTGTAATTGCATATACAAATTAAATCAGGGAATTCCACAGGGAAGAATCTCATTCACAATACTGGCCAACCTTTATCTACATTTTTTAGAACTTCAGTACATTTTCATCAGTAATATCATGTACAGATTCATTGATGATCTAATTATTATTAAAATTATTAATGATGCCACAATGTTAAACTTTCAGTTTTATCACCCTAATCTACAACTAATTGAAAATGTATGTCAATCACAATGGATCAATTTACCTAGACGTTAGTTTAAAAATTCCACATGAAGACACATTAAAAATTAAAATATACGACAAAACTGAATCATATAACTTCAAAGTAAATACTATTCAACATTATTCATCCAATCTATAAAAATCAGTATATAATAATATTATAAATAATCAGTTATTAAGAATAAAAATATTAAGTACACCATGTTACTACAAAGAACTTCTTATTAAATTTATAAGCACCACTATACAAAATACACTCATTGCCATAAAAATTTGCGCACAAAGAAAGAATTGTCAGAAACGAACGAAATTTTATATATGTGAATGCAACGTTGATATAAGTGATTGCAAAATCAAAGCAAAAGGATCATTTATTACAAGAAAACTACAAATGAATGGAAGATCTAGTACCCTGTTGGAACACCTCTAGTGTAAATACATGATGCGATACGGGCGGGAATTGAGGCATAGAGGTCCGTTGAGGCATAGAGGCACAGTTGTTGTAAGCGCGCCTCCAGTTCGACCAAACTCGTAGGCTGTCCAACTTGATGTCCCAAGTGATCCCAGACGGTGACAAATTTGGGGATCGGGCAGGTTAAGGAAGGGTGGTAATGTGACGGAGGCATTCCTGTGACACCCTTACTGTGTGTGGGCGAGCATTGTCCTGTTAAAATGCCTCTTGTGAGCCCTGCCATGAGTGGCAACACATGTGGCTGAAGGACGTTACGAACGTACCGTTGGGCTGCCATGGTTCCCTGGATCAATATTAGAGGTGACCGGGTGTCGTATGCCATCATGGCTCCCTTTACCGTCACACTAGCTGTGGGAGTGGTGTGCCGCTGTAAATTGAAGGCAGGATGGAGGCGTTTACCATGGGTCCTTGACACACTTACACGATTGCCATCACTGCCAAAATTGAATCTCGATTCGTCGCTGAAGAAGACCTGGTTCCATTCGGTTACGGTCCAATCCCGTCGAACGCGACACCACTCCAAATGGAGGCAACCGTGGGTGGGTGTCATTGACAGCACACGTAATGGGCCCCGCGATACCAAATGTCCTTTAGCCAAGCACCTCGCGATGGTACGAACAGACACAGGGGCCTATAGTGAAGGTGCTGCCTGTGTCCAGATGGCGGACAATGATGCAGTTGGCGCTGTGCATGCGTGTCAGGTGATGTGACGGTCTTCTCAGCTATTGGTCTGCCGAGGGCGTCCTGAGCCTGGTCGCCGTGTATGCGACCTCTCTCTCGTACACTGGTCTCAACACCTCCTCACAGTAAGGCCAGAACGGCCCAGGTGGCGGGCTACTGGCTGAGCTGACCACCCGGCTTCCATCATCCCGATGATTCTTCCCCTCTTGAACTCTGACAGCTGATCATATTGTCTTTGATGGCGGCGTAACGGAAACCTTAATGAAAAAGCGTCCCTCTGTAACAGATTGAGTACAGGCAAAAAACCTCTGCGCACCTTTTTTCTGTGCCAGGGAAAATGAAGTTCAACGCCCTCTGGTGGCCTTACGCAATGCGCAATCACGCTGCATTTCTAATCACTTGCATATCTGCCTGACACGTACCTTCATGCCAAGTTTCGTTACGATCCCGTAATTACGTCTTGGTGCGCCAATTTTTATGGCAATGAGTGTATTTCATTTTTTCAACCCGGGTTCAATCCAAAACTAATTCGGTGATATTATTCATTTATATTCCCATATGTCCCACAAACCGCCTCAACAACATACTAATATTTCATTTTGATAAAGTTATTTTCACGGCAGTTATCGTGCGAACGGACAGACAGACAGAATGACCAAAGTCATAAACACTTTTCAACTATGTTGGAAAGTGTTAAAAAATGACTGCAATTCATTTTTTAACAATGCAAATTTTCTATTTTAACGATTGTAGTACACGGAAAGTTATTTCATTCAACATTTTATACCTATTTATAGAAGACTTTCGACAAATTCATTGTTGGTACTACCTTATATACATAATGTAATGTATAAGAAACGTTTTGTGACAGGTTCGAAAATTTGAATTCGAGTTTTCGGCGGAAAAGCACGTTTCAAGCATCTCTGAACACGAATTAGACGGTTTTGAGGTGATGTCTGTGTGTGTGTCCTTGAGTCTGTGCAGAGGATATCTTATGGATGAATGAAGCGCTTCGAATGAAATTTGATATAAAAATTACAATCAATTAATACTGGAAGCCAATTATTTTAAAACAAAATCGAACCAGCCCCTCCCCCCATATTTTGAAGCCAAATATTGAAAACATCATCAGAAAATAAAAACCTTTAATAAAGTTACGTACAAAATCATTTCTTATGTAATTTTTTATTAGAAAACGATTGACATAAAAATTAGAATACAAGCATGAACCGTTCTCGAGGTATTGCACATTTTTCAAATAAATTTATCAAAATATCATATAAAATTAAAAAAGAGTAATAACAATTGCGAAATATGTTCGTTTTTCAGATGTAATATTATGCGATAAATTTGTTGTCATCATTCTCGTGGATCTCGCTCGTTCCATTCACGAGAAAATATACTTTGGGTAATAGTTTTGTATTTAGAAGCCATTAGTTGTTTATCTACTATAAGAATAAACTATTTCTCTGTCCATAACACTAGGCGAAATTTTGCCGAAGAATTTGGTGGCGAGTTTTTAAAATGTTACCAAATTGACGAAAATGTCGCCAAATTGATGAAAATGAGGCTGAATCAATGAAAATGACGACTAATTGATGAAAATCCAATATCTTGGAAAGAATATAAGAATTTACTACAAGGCAAGATACTTTGGGTAATAGTTTTTTATTTGGGCGCCATTAGTCGTTCTACTATAAGAATACCTATTTCTCCGTCTATAATGCTTGGTGAAATGTTGAAGTTGAATTTTGCGGAATATCTCCAACATGGCGAGTTTTTTAAATGTTTCCAAATTGACGAATATGTTGCCAAATTGACGAATATGTCGCCAAATTGATAAAAATGTGGCCAGATTGATAAACATGTCACTAAATTGATAAAATGGAAATCAATTAATGAAAATAACGACAAATTGATGAAAATTCAATATCTTGGAAAGAACCCGCCAAACGATTAACCCATTTCTCCCTCCGTCCTTAATGCTTGGCGAAAATGTTGGCAGGATGTTACTGTAATTTGGCCACTTTTTTAAATATTTCCAAATGGGGGAAAATGTCGCCACATTGATAAAAATGTCCCCAAATTGATTGAAATGATGAAAATGATGTTAAATAGGTGGAAATGCTACGCAAATTATTAATTCCGTCATATATCACGGGATTACTTTCTAGTATACAGGGTGTCCCAAAAAGATTGAAACTTGCTTTAATTCTTTACCTATTGGAGATAAGAGGGCAATGTAAATTGCAAAAATGTTGAAAGTAAGGTAGAAAATAAGACTAAGTTAATGAAATAGTCCTCCCATTAATTTTCAAAAAGTTACAGTATTTAAATTTTTATACGACCCCCTTAGACAAACTTAGTCAATCAGAAATTTTTTATTTTTAATGCAATACTTTCCCTACTAATGCATACTAATCCCTACTTTCAATAACTAAGTATTTTTTCAATAATTAAGTACTTTTAAGTACTTTTTTTATCTAAACAATTTCCATCGTCAATTTGTTTATGGTCCCTATTTTCACTGATGAAACAGCCTTTCACATGGTACGGAAAAGTGGCATAAATCAGATTTTTTCCTTTACCATAATTCAGCTGATTTTAAAGCTACAGATAAGAGGTTTTTTAATGATCTTGTTGCATTAAAAATAAAAAAAAATTCTGATTGACCCAATTTGTCTAAGGGGGTCGTATAAAAATTAAAAAGGTGTAACTTCTTGAAAATTAATGGGATGACTATTTTATTAACTTAGTCTTATTTCCTACCTTACTTTCAACATTTTTGCAATTTACATTGCCCACTTATCTCCAACAGGTAAAGAATTAAAGCTCGTTTCAATCTTTTTGGGACACCCTGTATAAGAAATGCGTTTCTCTCCGTTTGTTTTTAACACTTAAGGATACATATGGGGAAATTGGCGAATAATTTAGCAAAATATCAGTAAATTGGCGATATTTAGACTCAGGTTGACGAAAATATCTTCAAAATTACAAAAATGACGCCTAATTGATGAATTTTTTATTAAAATATCTTAATATATGGACTATATGGCTTATTTGGAATCCTATCAATATTGGTATTTGTTAGAGTTACGTGAAATACAGGTATAAGTTAATTGGGTACGGAATAGCTTTACATGTTGTTATTCAGAAATGTTACAAATGTACATTTCAACTAAATAAATAATTTCAACGTACATTTCAACGTTACAAACACTGTGCCTTGAAACTTTTAATCATATTTTCACTGCGAAAGAAGTAAATTCATTGTATTATACATATGAGAAAAGTCATGTGCTGCACAAATCAGACTTTTTTAATTTAAAATTTATGTAACAAGTTCTGAAATAAAAAAAATGCGAAAACAAATGTAGATACATTTAATAGAATAAAAACTGAATCTGAACGTGAATATATTTACAAAATGATATTAAAATATTTGTAATAAAATGTTGTTCTGCCGCTTTTAATCATTGTTTTACAAAATTGTAAATTGTATAAAAACTTTACTCGAAAAAAATATTTAGTTTCAAGTTATGTTTCGTTTTTGCTCGTAAGCATTTCTAAGCGGTGGTTTGAAAACATGTAATAAAATGAAAAAAATTCAAATTATTCTATTCCGCTCATGCAGATAGCACTTTTTAAACTGAAAGTTTAAACTTATTTTATTTATTTATTTTTTTTTGTGTTTTCATTCCTCAACAAGAACTTGTCTTAAATCCTTATATAAGACATATTTCGCCGTGTTACCTCTTTTGTAAACCGCTTTCCTATTAAGGGGACGGTGGACGTTGAAATTTTTTTAATTTATTTATTGACTTAGAAACGTGAAAATTTGTATAAATATTCCTCATAACATTACTATATACAATACCCTAATTTTTTTTTCAATTTTGTTATAGTTTTGTATTTTGTTTTTAATTTAATTTTTTTTAACGAAAATTTGAAAATGCTCCTTGCGTGCCATTTGTTCACATTTTGGATTAATTTTACATTATGATCACTCGAAAACATATTATGAACACATTTGGGTATTTATTTTTAAATCCCTTAGAAAGTTAATTTTTTAAACATATTTTTCTGCATTAAAACTTAATTTTCATCATTTAATTACGTTCTTATTCACTTTTAATTACCTTAATAAAGTCCAATTATGAAATGCATACCCAGTTACATTAAAAAGTATTAGAGGTGTCTTCGTGCCAAATTTCATGCATCTCAGACAAAAATTAAGATGCATGGAGCATTTTAAAAATGTAAAACCTTTGAAAATTCCTTTTCGAGAAAAAATGCATTCAGCCTTTTGTTTACGGGTGGGACAGCGTCCATCCCAAAAGAAGAACCTCCCAAAAACACAGGTATTTGACATACGGGTATGTCAAATACCTGTTTTTTGTGGAGGTTCTTTGTTTGGGATGGACGCTGTCCCACCGTAAACAAAAGGTTAAATGCGTAAAATAATGTTATATATTAAAACTGTTTTTAGTCGATTTTTGCTCATTTCAACGTCCACCGTCCCCTTAAAGGAACTTCGATAGTCCCGTGCATTTTTAAAGTCACTTTTTGTTCATACATATAATTTCCGTATTAAAGTGACATTTTTTGTGCCTTTAATTTTGCTCTGTTTAGTTTTTAAATTGTCTAAAACATCTTTGAATTAACGCTTCATCTAATAGTAATGATTTATATCAGTGTAATGTCACATCCTGTATTCACCATGGCAGAATTTAAAAGATATTACTTTGTGAAAATTATTGATTTTTATGACACCACGCTCATCAAATATTTATTAAATACATTTGTTTCAGATTATTAGCCATGGAGTGGGACATCCCAGTGGTTAGCGCGTGAGGATTGCACTTGGATGACCAGATTTCGATTCTCGGCTCTGCCAAAACTGTCCCCGTGTTCATGCGGAGTACGGGCATGTTAAATATGTGGGTCTGCAAGTCCTTTCGAGCGGTTAGTGGTAGGGAAATGAGGGTACGGTCACTGTGGATGTCGCCTCCACTTAGTTCCGGCTTACATTGGGTGACACTGTTCCGGCAATCCAAACAGATAACTTACATTTTTGGATAGGTCGGACGGTCGAAAACGAAGATTATTGGCCGATATTATAGAAATAATTTGTGGTAGAGATAGATAATTTTGTGATCTTCTTCAAATAGTGAAAAAGTGTCGAATCTAATCAAAGGTTTCAATGGTATTGAACGAATTCAATAACGCATTGAATTGAACTGAGTAAATTTTATCCATTTTGTATGCATTTCTACAGGATTTATTATACCATTTATCTAATATTAAAGGAACACTATTAAGGGACATTTATTTAAGAACTTTGATACATATTATACAGATAAATGATTTGACATTATCTTAAGAAATGTGCACTTGCACTCATGTTCTTTTAAAACAAATTAGAAGGATGAGCATATTTTAAAGGTTTATAGGGTACATGAATTAATGGCGTATTTTTAAAAAGTATTTGGAAAGTGGGGGGGGGGGGTATTCACCTCTAAAATATACTGAAAAATCTGATGTGGGCAGCACGTGATTTTCCTTACATAATGCAAGTACTTCACTTCTCTCAATGTAAAATAATGATGGACAAGATCAACTGCACAATGTTTTTAACGTCGATAAGTACACTGGCATTGGGTACTTTTCTGATTGGCAATATGTAAAAACTATTTTGAAATATCAAATTAACTTACATTTTGTGTAAATTTAACTTTACAACTGGAAATATAGTTAATATCTGCTAAGCTATATATTCCATTATATTAAAATATGTTATTAATGATTTCATCAATTTAGCGTCATTTTCGTATTTTTAGCGTCATTTTTGACAATTTGGCGACATTTTGACCTCGCATCAAAAATTTGTCAAGTTGGCAATATTTCACCAAATTAGTCACCTACGTCGCCAAAGTTTTCGCCAAGTGTTACATATTTGACGATACTTATTACTGTTCATTTTTATGTAATTTTTTAGATATATTTTTTAAGAAACGAGTAATATATCGAGAACGATTTAAACTAGAGTTCTAAAGTTCATGTCATTCATTTTATAATAAAAAAAATAATACTCACAAAATGCTTATATACGCATAAAATTCTTTAATATTATTGAATGTGTGAAAGTGGACTAGTTTTCAGAGTAAGACACTTGATGTTACTTTAACTCGCTTGCGAATTGGTTATAGACGTTCTACTCACAGGCATTTGCTTGTAGGTAAACATGAGCCTTCTTGCAACTGGTTGAGACCCAGACCGTTCGACCTACCAGAAAGGTGTAAGGTAACTGTTTGGACGGCCGGGAAGTGCCACACAATTTAGACTGGAACCCAGTGGGGGAGGCATCCACAGGGACCGTACCCTCCTTCTCCTACCATCAACCTCTCGGAAGGACTTACGGACCCACATGTTTAACGTGATCCTACTCCGTATGAACACGGTGGCAGTTGTGACAGCGTGCAAATCCAGCGCACAAACCACCTGGCTACCGCGCCTAAGATGTGGCAACAGCACGCGGCGTTCCCAGATGATCACCCTCCTAAGTACAGTGAAACCTGTAAAGTTGGGCACCTCTATATGTTGGACACCTGTCTATCTTGGACACAATTCGGTGGAACGGAACGAATTCCAATGTTTTAACATGCATATAATACTGTCTAACTTGGACACCTGTCTATCTTGGAAGTTGGACGCTGTTTACATTACTATGTTGGACAAGTTCCTTAAAATTGGGGTTTGCATAAAGGAAATAACCTACCACTTTTAATCTTTCTTATCTATCCCCAGGGATCATCTTTTGTTGTTGATCCCCAGAAGTATTCCTTTGTTGTTGTTGTCACTTCCAGGAAGCTTTTATCTGCTCACATTTCTTTCTTATTGTTGCTAAGGGGCCGTCCCTCCCCACTATTCTACAGCCCTCAATTACGTATCACAACCTTTTTGTTATCAGTTTGTTTACACACACACAACACACTTGAAAAATGGACATTTGTAGCTTCCCTACCCCATCTTTGCATTGTCCAATTAGATTTCTGCATCTTCTGAATAAAAAGGTTTCTCTACCCTCAAAAGTCACATTTGTTTCTTAATGCATTCTGGAAAGGTGACTGTGATTTTAGTGGCTTGCACATTAGTTTTTAATAATGAGCAAACGTAAATTAGTTGAACTAATTATTGAAAAGAAAAAAATAATTCTTGATCGCCTAGACAAAGGTAACAGCTTCAGAAAGTTGGCAGATGAGTTCCGCGTATCAAAATCTACTGTTTCCAATTTAAACAATAAGGGATCTGATATCATACATGCATGGGAACTGAACTACTCTGGAACAAGAAAAAGAATCTGTATCATAAGTATTTTGTAACAGTAACTACAATATTTAATTAAAACCAATGGCTTATTAGTATTTTCTATATGTTAAAAATGCTTTAGATGTGCTTTATTGAAGGGGAAAAATGAAATTTCATTACACTGTGTATGTTGGACACCTGTCTAAGTTGGACGCTTTTAGGGGGAACCGTGAGTGTCCAACTTAGACAGGTTTAACTGTACTAACCGCGGCCGATGCTGCTTGACTTCGGTGATCTAACGAGAATCGGTGTTTTCAGCACAGCCGTTAGCTCTTCTTGCAACTGGTGTAAAACACTTTTTAACCGAGTGCAATAATTTTAGTCACCATCGTTTTAAACACATTATAACTTATGATCTTACTTTAACGGATTTGAGAAGAGAAAATCCGCATCCTAGCCCTTTTTCATTTCTGTGAGATATAGGAATATTTTTTATCATATTTAACATTTTACCTCCCTTATTGTATCATCCTTTTGCCGTATATCATCTGGTTTTGTCTTTTACATCATGATGTTTTTATGCGTACATTTTAATTTCTTATATTATATACTTGTTATTGTTTTATACTAGTAGATAAGTTGTTTGTTTTGCCATGTGTTTGGCGCAGCATATCCTTTTTGGATTTTGTGTCACGAAATCCCAATCAAACAGTCAACCAACCTTGAAAGAAAGCTCCTTCGATTATACTCACGTGATACTTTTGATGCGACGCGTTGACAATCAGCCAAGGGGTACTGCCCGAGTATACATTTGGGACTTTCGCAGAGCATACACCTTGCACAATTATAATATTGATCCCGGACAGAACCTAACTTAGCCAATTTTCAATTGAGACGATAATTTTCGAAGCTAAATGCCATACATTGTTACACAAAATAAAACTTATTAAAAATTGTTGCAACGTGATTTTTTACTTTCGCTACTACTAGTATAATGTATAGGGGAAATATCACGTCGGGGTCGAAAATTCGAGTGCGAGTTTTCGACGGAACAGCAAGTTTTAAGCATTCCTGAATTCAAAGTGAGCGTTTTTTGAGATGATGTACGTATGTATGTTAGTGTGTGTATGTATGCATGTTGCATGTATGTTACTGTGCCTTAGTGTATATGCTGTGCACGCAATATCTCACTAAATAAAGCATTTAGAAAATAATTAGGTACGATTATTGCAATCGGTAAACTTATTGATTTTAAAAGCAGACGAATGTTCGAATGAATTATTGAAAAATTCATAAAAAATTCTCACCTTCTCCAGTGATAAAAAAAAATAGACGTTTACGACGTAAATGCTACTTAGGAAACGAATGATGCAGACTTTAGAATGGTAGCATGAACGTTTCTCGAGATATTGTACTCTTTTCAAACAAATTTGCCAAAAGCATTACATAAAATTAAAAAAATAGTAAATATCATCAGATGTGTTTGTTCCCTTTCCCCATGCAATACTATGCAACCAATTTGGTAACATCACTTTGGTTGATCTAGTTCATTCCATTCACGAGAAAAGCTATTTTGTATACTAGTTTGTGTTTTCAAGCCGATGTACTAATTTTGAGTTTTCAGTTAATTGCATTTTGATAAGATTTTACACGTGAGTATGAATCAGTCACTCTGTTTGGACCCCAATGAAGGATTTAAGCGCTTTTGGAAGTTTCCAGAAATGCTGAATGTTAATTTTGTGGGGTATTTATTTAATACCAAAAACATTGTGCTGTAAATCTTGAACATAATAATTTCGATGTAAAAAAAGCGGAGACATTGCATTATCTAAAGAAAGTTATGTGCTATCCACGTCACATTTTTTAGTACTAGTTGATCTGTTCGTGACAAGATTATATACTAGTCTACGCATAAAATTTCATTGGAATAGGTACATCTGCTGTTCAGTTATCATGTCCACACACAGTTCTCACATCTACACATAATCACACTCTCATACACATGCACCCCTCCAACCCACACATACACACCTAAGTACGGGAAGTAATATTTTAACAATTAATTCATCAATTATGCGTCATAATGTATAAGGAAAGTATTGTGGCGAGGTCGAAAATTCGAATTCGTGTTTTCGACGGGAGAGCACGTTTCAAGCATCCCTGATCACAAATCAAACATTTTTGAAGTGATGTCTGTGTGTGTGTGTGTCAGTGAGTCTGTGGAGACGATAACTGACGAACGAATGGATCAATTCGAACAAAATTTGGTACAAAAATCACAATCCGTAAACACTGGAGGCCTATTGTTTTCATACACAATCGATTGTTCAGAACCCCCATGAATTTTCGAGTGAAATTTTGAAAAACTCGCCAAAAAATCAAAACCGCTAATAAAGTTACGCAAACAGACATTTCTTATGTAATGTTTCATTACAAAACGATTGACATAAATGTTAGAACGCTAACATGAGCCGTTCTCGAGATATTGCACATTTATAAAAAAAATATCAAAAAGTCATATAAAATAAAAAAAAAATATTTCCTATTGAGAAACATATTCACTTTACATACGTAATACCATGCGATAAATTTGGTGACATCATTCTCGTGGATATAGCTCGTTACATTCATGAAAGAAGATACTTTGAGTAATACTTTTGTATTTGAACGCCAATAGTCATTTATCTGCTGTAAGAATAACTTATTTCTTCGTCCATAAAGCTTGGCGAGATTTTGGCGACGAATTTGGTGAATGTCGCCAACTTAGAAAATTTTTTTAAATGTTGCTAAATTAGCGAAAAACTCGCCAAATGTATAAAAATGGCGCTAAATCAATGACAACTCATTGATGATGACGACATGGAAAATGACGACTCATTGACGAAAATTCAATATCTTGGAAATAATAAAAAATAACTACTATAAAAATAATCTATTTTTTTCTTACTGTACAAGTAGTAAATTCATTGGATTACATAAGGAAAGTCATGTGCTGCCCACATCAGATTTTTACTTTCCTTATATACATAATGTATAAGGAAAATATTGTGACGGGTTTTCGACGGGAGAGCACGTTTCAAGCATCCCTGATAACGAATCATACATTTTTGAGGTGATATCTCTGTGTGTGTGTGTGTGAAAATATGTGTGTGTGTGTGTGTGTGTGTCAGTGAGCCTGTGGAGACGATATCTCACGAACACAGGGAGCGATTTGAATAAAATTTGGTACAAAAATCACAATCCGTGAATATTGGAAGTTTATTGTTTTTAGACGTAATCGACTATTCAGAACTCTCCTAAATTTTCGAGTGAAATTTTGAAAAAATCATCAAAAAATCAAAACCTTTAATAAAGTTGCTCAAATAGATGAATGTAAATCTTATGTAATTCTTATGTAATTCTTATGTATGTAATTCTTATGTAATTTTTCCTTAGAAAACGATTGACATAAACTTTAGTACGCTAGCATGAACCGTTCCCGAGATATTGTACATTTTTCAAATAAATGCACCAAAAAATCCCAAATATTAAGACGTATATATTAACTGTTGAGAAACATGTTCACTTTTCATATGTAATATGATGTGATAAATTTGATGACATCATTCTCGTGGATCTAGCTCGTTCCATTCATGAGAAAAGATACTTTGAGTAATACTTTTGTATTTGAACTGTAATAGTTATTTATCTGGTATAAGAATAACTTTTTTCTCAGTCCATAACGTTTGGCGAAATTTGGCCTCAAATTTGGCGGAATGTCCTCAACTTGGCAACTTTTTTAAATTTTGCAAAATTAACAAAAATCTCACCAAATGGGTGGAAAGAATATAAGTATATTCTGTAAGAATAACCTATTTTTTTGCTGTAAAATCGTAAATTCGTTGCATTATATTAAGAGAAATCATGTGCTGCCGACATCAGATTTTCATTAATTTTGCGTCATTTTTGGAATTTTGACGAAATTTTCGCCAATCTAGAGCGAAGTATCGCAAAGTCGATGCTGTACTAGATTATTAGCCAAGTTTGCCAAATACATCACCAAGTGTTACATACAAACGAAGAGAAGAGCATTTCTTATATACTAGAATGTATGCCCGTCATATGACGGAAACCAGAATCGTCATTTTTATCAATTTTGTGACATTTTTGTCACTTGGCAACATTAAAAAGAGGTGCCTAATTTTGGCGACGTTCCGCTAAATTTCTCGTCAAGCGTTACGGACGGACGGAGAAATGGGCTATTCTTATATAGTCTATTTTTATGTTCTTTCCAAGATATTGAACTTTCATCAACTAGTCGTCATTTCATTGATTCAGCGTCTATTTCATCGATCTGGCGAATTTTTATCAATTGGGTGCCATTTTCGTCAATTTGGCAACATTTAAAAAGTCATCAAGCTGGAGATATTCCGAAAATTCCATTGGCAAATTTTTTACAAACGTTACTGATGGAAAAAGAGGTTATTCTAATAGTACTCGTAGATTCTTAAATTCTTTCCAAGATATCGAATCTTCGTCAATTAGTCGTCATTTTTATTAATTTGGTGACATTCTCATTAATTTGGAAATATTTAAAAAAATCTCCAAGTTGGCGAAATTCCGCCAAATTCGTTGCCAAAATGTCACCAAGCGTTATGGATGTAAAAAACAGTTATTCTAGAGGAGATAAAAGACTATTGGCGTCCAACTATAAACGTATTATCCAAAGTATACTTTCCCATGACTGGAACGAGCTAGATCTACGACAATGATGTCACCAAATTTATCGCATGATATTACACATGTAAAGTGAACATATTTCATAATAGTTAACATATTTTTTTCATTTTATGTGATTTTTTGATAAATTTATTTGAAAAATGTGCAATATCTCGAGCACGTTTCATGCTAGTGTCTAAAGTCTGTGCCAATCGTTTCTTAATGAAAAATTACATAATAAATGGTTACTTGAGCAAGTTTATGAAATGTTTTAATTTTTCTGAAATTTCACCGAAAATTTGGTGGAGTTCTGAACATTAGATTGCGTTAAAAAATAATAGGCTTCCAGTATTTACGGATTGCAATATTTGTACCAAATTTTGTTCAATTCACTCCATTCGTTCGTCATATAACGTCTTCACACACACTCACACAACCACACACAGACATCACCTCAAAACGTTTTATTCGTGTTCAGGGATACTTGAAACGTGCTCTCCCGTTGATAACTCGAATTCGAATTTTCGACCCCATCACATTACTTTCCTTATACATTATACTATGCATATAAGGAAATTAATAATAAGTAATGTAATAAACCACTGAAAATGAGAATTCAAAAAATATTTTTTAACAATTAAAAACTAAAGTGTTGCTTACACCTTAAATTAATTTCCTCCAACCTTATGTTACCTTCTTTTTTGCAATCCTTAATGTATAAAATTATCTGAAACGCAAGGAGAAAAAAGTTCGTGTAGTTCTTATGTTTATTCTATGTACTTTTAAGCCTTATCCCAAAAATGAATTCTTCAAAGTAAAATGAAAGAAATTCCAAGTATTATACTCCGCTCATGCAGATGTGCAGCTTCTGAAATGTAAAAGAAACATGTACTTACATATTCATCTTGCCGCAGAAGTTCTCTTAAATCCGTAGATGAAACAACTTTCAAAGTATTGCCTCTGTTGTAAACTGCTTGTTTAATAAAATATATTTTTCTTATTTCCTCTTTTTTGTGAGTCACTTTTTTGTTAATGCTTTTGTTTTTCATTTTTTTTTTCAGTTTTCCATACAGCATGGAGAATGTATTGCCTCTCACAAAATTCCGTTTTTGATGCTAGATTTTGACAGAAATATCAGTTTGAAGAGTTCGGACCAGGTTTCAAACAGTTAAGAATGATGTTCAAGTGTGTGTGTGTGTACTTGAAGTATCAGTAGTGTCTCTAGACAAAATTTTGGGTGTGGGTGGGTTTGGTAACTAAATATACTGTTTCCTATTTCATAAAATATCATTTCTCTGAATTTCAATGGGTTTTAATGGGTTTCAGACGAGAGTAGACTAAAAAGACAGGTTCTACGCCAGAGGCGGATCATGCGAGTCAGGTAGTTTCTGCTCCGCCTTTTAGAATTTCGTAATCTTCTTGGGAGGGAGGGGGATTTTTGCAAAATGTATTTTGAGAACTGTATTTTTGCAAAAAATATTTTTGTAATTCCTTAACTTTACGTTTTCAAAAACTTTTTTCGGGGTGTGGCAATGGTATTGTCTTTGTAATTTTGTATGGGGGGTATTTTGGATAAACTTTAAAATTTCTTCACTTAATTTTTATAACTAATAAGTTTTCAGGTAAATAAGGTATACAGAAACTTTTTTGGGATGGCAACACCTTCAGGAACGGATCAGATTCCCTCTGCTTCGCTATCGCCAGCTAGAGGTGAAAAAGTGTATTACGATAGTTTTAAAGAAGGGACCTCTCCTTTTTCTTTGACCCGGACCGTTCGACCTACTCGAAAGTGTAATGTATTTGTTTGGAAGGATGGAATGTGCCGACCAATTTAGACCGAAATCTATTAGGGGCGGCATCCACAGTGACCGTATCATCTTTTCCCTATCACCAGCTGCTCGGAAGCAAAGAAGGGATTTTTTAGTTTTTCAAAGATCCAAAGAAATTTTTTGAAAGTTAAACATGTAATGAAACTTTTAAAACTTATTTTAGGGTGGCAACACCTACAGAGACGGATTAGATCCCCCTCTGCTCCGCCAGTGCTACCTAGCAGCGAAATGGTGAACTAGGGATTTTCTCAAAATCCAAAGTAATGTTTTCAAGGGGTCTCTTTATATGTGTGTGTGTATTTCTGTACATTATATGTATCTACTCTAGCTCAAAAACTATTCAACAACATTTCATAAAATTTGGTGAGTAAGTCACTTGTGGGTTACCATGGCGCTGATTAGGAGTAATGCTTGGTATGATTTTGAGTAAAGAACCTGCCTTTTTTTTTGAAAAATGGCCCTCAAAACTCGCCAAAATTTTAATTAAAAGACTACATATGTTCAAATGTAGCGACTAAATTATTGTTTTATACTTAATTTTTCACGTGAAAATAATAAAACCAGCCCCATAACTTTATAACTAACCGTTTTCGAGATATTTTAGTTTCACGTCGCCTTTGAAAATATGTCCAATTGCCAAATAAAAACTAAAAGAGAATTAAACTTAAATTCAGTGTAAGTTCCAATAAGTATCAGTGTCAGTTTGTGCAAATAATCTCAATGTGATGAATTATGAAAGAGAAAATGAATTTACTTCTGTTGGGAAAGTCATGTACTGTCCCCATCAGATTTTTTTAAATTCTTAATACATTATACGATTGCAGAATTTGATGTGTACGACTTTTCGATCACCTTGTATTATGCTTCATTAATGCCAGGGGAAAAATGTCTTAACATAAATCAAATATTTTGCTTTCATGTTCAGCAAGCGACTTAATTAAATTCAGTGTAAGTTCCAATAAGTATCAGTGTCAGTTTGTGCAAATAATCTCAATGTGATGAATTATGAAAGAGAAAATGAATTTACTTCTGTTGGGAAAGTCATGTACTGTCCCCATCAGATTTTTTTAAATTCTTAATACATTATACGATTGCAGAATTTGATGTGTACGACTTTTCGATCACCTTGTATTATGCTTCATTAATGCCAGGGGAAAAATGTCTTAACATAAATCAAATATTTTGCTTTCATGTTCAGCAAGCGATTTAATTAAATTCAGTGTAAGTTCCAATAAGTATCAGTGTCAGTTTGTGCAAATAATCTCAATGTGATGAATTATGAAAGAGAAAATGAATTTACTTCTGTTGGGAAAGTCATGTACTGTCCCCATCAGATTTTTTTAAATTCTTAATACATTATACGATTGCAGAATTTGATGTGTACGACTTTTCGATCACCTTGTATTATGCTTCATTAATGCCAGGGGAAAAATGTCTTAACATAAATTAAATATTTTGCTTTCATGTTCAGCAAGCGACAGTAAATTATCTTTAAATCTTATTATGCTTTAAAGCATTTCCTATACGTAATGCCATTCTTTTATTAAAGGATTTGTTTATTTGTTTTCTACTTTATGTTCGTTTTTAAGAAAAGCTCGATTTTCTGTCAATATTTTTTCTATCTTTCCTTATGTCGATAAGAGCCTCTCGAATTTGGCTTACTTTAAAAGTATTTTCTTTTCTGTTTACTTTTCTCTTCAATTCGTTTCCTTGAGATGGTCTTCTTTAAATTTGGAGAACGGTTTCTATTTTTTTTCTTTTAACTCAACTTTGAGAAAAACATGTTTTTTTACACAAGATTTACGACAATAAAATGGATTGAATCTGAACCAAATAATGGTATTAATCGTATGAAAGCTTATATCCACACCTTATTATTACTTTCCTTTTATACAATAATGTATAAGTAAAGTATTTTGTGACGGGGTCGAAAATTCGAATTCGAATTTTCGACGGAGAACGCATTTCAAGCATCCCTGATCACGAATCGAACATTTTTGAAGTGATGTTTATCTGTGTGTGTGTGTGTGTGTGTAAGTATGTGTGTGTGTGTGTGTGTGTGAAAGTATGTGTGTGTGTGTGTGAAAGTATGTGTGTATGTGTGTGTGTGTGAAAGTATGTGTGTGTGTGTGTGTATGTGTGTGTGTGCGTGTATGTGTGTGTATGTGTGTTAGTGAGTCTGTGGAGACGATAACTGCCGAACGAATGGACCGATTCGAACGACATTTGGTACAAAAATTACAATCCATAAACACTGGAAGCTTATGGTTTTTATACTCAATGCAACGTTCAGAACACCCTTAAATTTTCGAGTGAAATTTTGAAAAAATAGTCAAAAAATCAAAACTTCTAATAAAGTTACGCAAATAGACATTTCGTATATAATTTTTCATTAGAAAACGATTGACAAAAATTTTAGAACGCTAACATGAGCCGTTCTCGAGATATTGCACATTTTTCAAAACAATCAAAAAGTCATATGAAATAAAAAAAAATATTTCCTATTGTGAAACATGTTCACTTTTCATATGTAATACCATGCGATAAATTGGGTGACATCATTCTCGTGGATCTAGCTTGTTCCATTCATGAAAAAAGATTCATTGAGTAATACTTTTGTAATTGAGCGCTAATAGTCATTTATCTGCTGTAAGAATAACTTATTTCTCCGTCCATAACACTTAGCGAGATTTTGGCGACGAATTTGGTGGACTGTCGCCAATTTGGCGACTTTTCAAAATGTTGCTAAATTAACGATAAACTAGCCAAATGGATAAAAATGACGCTAAATCAATGAAAATGACGACACATTGAAGAAAATTCAATATCTTGGAAAGAATATAAATATCTATTATAATAATAATCTATTTTTTTACTGTAAAATTAGTAAATTCATTGCATTATATAAGAAAAGTCATTTGCTGCCCACATCAGATTTTTTTTCCCTGCAATGGTTTGCAATGTATAAAGAAAGTATTAGAATAGTGTCAAAAATAGCAACTCAAGTTTTCGACGGATTTACAAGTTTTAGGATCCCTAGAGCACGAAAAACTATTTTTAGCGTGATGTCTGTCTGTGTGTGTGTGTGAGTGTGAGTGTGTATGTGTTTCATAAAATTTCCACTTGTGAATTACCTTGGTGCTGATTAGATTTTGGTATGATTTGGGATAAAATAGAGTGCTTATTCTTACGCAATGTCCAGCAAAAATCATATGTATCTATTCTGGTTAAAAAGCTTATTGACCAAAATTCACAAAATTTCGTAGATAAGTCCCTTGTGGGTTACTCTGGTGCTGATTAGATTTTGGTATGATTCGAAATAAAGGAACCTGACTTTTCTGCAAAATAGCCCGCAAATATCGTCAAAATTTAAAATAAAATAATGTTTATTTGCATGAATATATAATTTAATTGCTTGTTTTATGCGTAATGTTTAACGATGAAAAAAATAAGTCTAACCCCATTACTATAGGGCTAACCGTTCTAGGGATATTTTATTCTTTCCGCATTTTTGCTACGCCGCTTTTGAAAAGTACGGTTTCTTTTCTCCAGTTACGAAATAAAAAGGAATATTGAATTAAAAGTCCAAATTCAGCGTTATTTCAAATAATTAAGCTTGTTATTTTGTGCAATCGAGCTTCAACAATTAATTATTTCTTCAATTGTTATGTCTTCATTAATTATTTTTTCAATAATTATTTAATTATCTATTTCTTCAATTACAAATAATTATTTCTTCAATGACAATTCATTATTTCTTCAATAATGAATTATTAAAGAAATTAAGAGAAAATAAATGTGAGTCTACAGGGAAAGTCATGTGCTGCTCATATCAATTTTTTTTTAATTCTAAGGACTATTTGTTTCGTACTAGAGTAGGACCAGTATTACGAATCATAATTTTCATATCTCTGCTTCTATCAAGGGAAATATAAAGAATTTGTATTCTCAAAAGAAGTTGTATTCATTATGATCAGAAATCGTTAAAGAATAATTATTATTTTCTCTGTTTAAGTAAACAATACTATAAGTGTGGTGGACTAGGATGACATAGTATAAGAAAAACTAAATTATCGTTGAAACTAAAATGATCTACTGATTTTTGTACCAAATTTCATTCGAATCGCTCCGTTCGTTCGTGAGATATCGTCTCCACAGACTCACACACACACACACACACACACACACAGACAGACAGACATCACTGTTCGATTCGTGATCAGGGATTCTTGAAACGTGCTCTCCCGTCGAAAACTCGAATTCGAATTTTCGACCCCGTCACAATACTTTCCTTATACATTATGTATATAAGGAAAGTAAAAATTTAAAAAATCTGTATCGTTGATTCAAATGATTACAATTATTATAGTGTGTTACCATTAATTTCAAAGGACTTGAAATTTTAATCTCTAAATTAATCTTTTAATCTTTTAATTGATCGATTGATACCAAGTTTGACAATGTTCCCCCGGGAGGAAATAACTTGACCTTTCCCCCGAGGTGATAATGACGTCGGTAAAATAACTCCTTTTAAAGAATGATTATGAAAAATTTCGTCGTGTGCTATCTTTTTAATTTTAGTTTTTCGTGTTGTCCTAAGTTTTAGTGTTAATTTTAGTTCGTAGTTTTCACCCGAATTAAAAAAAAATGAATCTACTTCTAGATTCTTCGATAACAAAGCCGAATATAAAGTTTTGTGAAAATCCATCAATATTTGTGGCAGCTATCGTGTATATAACAAATCGACCACAGACAGTTAGACGGGCATCACTCTAAAAAATTCAATCCGTGTACAGGGGGTCCTGAAATTGGCATCAAAATCTCGAAATTAAAAATGTTTGTGCAAACAATACATTCTTTATACTTCGCATGAGAAAGTAAATATCAATCTATCGCTTGATCTATTAATATTAAACTATATAAGTGCTTGTTAGACATGGAACGAAATTTCATCTTCCCACAAAGTTTTAGCTTCTGCATTCGATACACTAGTACAGCAATTTTACAAGAGGTTATCAAATGAATAATGTGTTTTTAGAATTTTGATAGAATATATGACAAGTTGCCGTTATTCAACCCTGATCATCAGAATTTGTTGCGATTGAATTATTTTCGGTAAATCAACTCTTTCAGAAAATATAGAATAAGTGTATATTTAGACTGGTTGACCATAGAACTGTTCAGTGTATGTGGTTCTCTGGGCTACAGAGTTCCCATGGCCTATTGAAGTAAGAAATTTTTTCAAATGTCTGTCATCAGTTTGATATACGAAAGAACTACCATAATTGATGAAGAGTGAACTGTTCCTGCACAAACCGATATTCCTTATACCTTTTCCACCAACATAACTATAAGAGAGCCTTATCGTCATATACGTTTATAAAAAAATAAATATTGCAATAGATTGGAATCTCAGTCAGATTTGAGACTCTATGTGACATTAAATTTCGATCTCTGATATTTCGTGGAGACTGACAGATGGGAATAAATTGTGGCGACAGCCAGTCTGAAAAAGTGACATTTTAAAATCTCGGATATAATGAACTTTATAAACAAATTTATTGCCATCACATGGGGCTGACTTCCAGTCTACTCACTCGGGGTGGACCTCGAGTATCTGAGATGGATCCAACAGAAACCAATCAGCCACCAGCGCGTACACAGACTAGCCAGAAACGAGGGACCAAGGTGTTATGTCACCCCCTCCTAACATGAGCCAGAAGACTTTTGTCAAGAAATGAATGGACTTACTGATTAACGTTAGTGATGTGTACGTGGTGTATTTTACTTGTTCAAAACAAAAACAAAAAGCTCTGATGTTAAAAGATGAAAATCTACTAAGGGGCGTTAACCGACGCAAGGCTGATCTACATAGAGCACTGAGTATACCAAACATATTGGTGAAGTTTCTACTTTGACCTTTCTTAATTGTTTCTTCTGTAATACAGACTGTCTTGCCCTTTGGACGATATCAATGTAATTAATTAGTGCCAACTGACTTGGCTAATGCTTCTGGGAAACTTACAATTTGCAAAGGCTAGAATGCCTTCTATTTCGGATAGTTTAAAATGCTTATATAATGACTGTATATACAATTATAGGTATTGTGAAATATAAATAAAAAATATACAACACTCAATATGAATTAAAAAGAACTTAAAAAAATCACGATTTTGAAACAAGATGAATGCCATATATCATTTTGAAGTGGGTCACGTGATCGTTTCATATCATGGTCACGTGATCGTTTCATATAAGGGGTGTAATTATTATTTTAATTTTTAATTAAAAAACTACTGAATATATTTTGCTGAATTTTTTTTATATATTTTATGGAACAATTTGAATATTACCTAAAATTTTCGAAGCAATTTGTGAATTTTAAATCCGCTTAAAAAATGAAGAATTAGGTCCCATAGGGCTCAATGTATTTCATTTTTTCAACCCGGGTTCAATCCAAAACTAATTGGGTGATATTATTCATTTACATTCCCATAGGTCCTACAGACCGTCTGACCAACATACTAAAATTTCATTTTGATTAAGTCATTTTTACGGCAGTTATCGTGCTAACGGACAGACTGACAGACAGACAGACAGACAGAATGAACAAAGTCATAAACACTTTTCAACTTTGTTGTAAAGTGTTAAAAAAATGCCATTGGTAAGAATTAAAGCTTTTCAAATCGTAACAATTAGCACCAGGTCTGTCAAGTGTAGTATCTTGCATAATTGTAATTCATTCTGGGCACGTGCAATAACAGTTATTTCTATGTCGTCAGTTTCTTTAAACAGCCCGCTGCTGTACTTTCTGTGAAGTCAACAATAAAAATAGTTTGATTTAAATCAGTGCAGTCTTGTGCTATTGCCCCGGACCGAAATGTCTGAATATCAAGATAATATAGATTTGAGTTATGTTACTTTGATGACAAAGATAATAAGTATGGATAGATAATCCGGCAATATAAGTATACTCATCCGTACAATAGAGTAACCAACAAGAGCGGATGAAAGCAAATACTCTACAAGTTATAAAACACTTTAAAACTTAAAAGCCTCATAAACTTGTCTGAAATGTTTTTCAAGTCTTGTTCTGCAATCTAGTGACTGCAATGACTGCTAATAATGACAACTATTTTAATTAAATAATTTCAGTTGAATGTTGCATAATTTATGTATGGAATTCAATACTCTATACATTGAATGGTTAAAATGAATTCTGAAGCACTACAAGCATGCATATATATGCATGCTCAGGAATTTTCATCAGTTCTCAGGAATCAAACTCAGCTTATGTGTATATGAAGGGCTCGAATCGTATGCAACAGGTGGACCTAAAAGTTATAAAAAACCTCCTGTGGTTTGAAAAGTCTTTACTTCCAATTCTAAGAAATTTCATGTTAAAATATTTCCTAGAGAGAAAATATTGCGCGTTTTTTTTTTTTTTGGAAAATATATAAACTGTTGCTTTGTAATAAAGAAATCTAAAGGAAACTTCTTACAGTGTACCTGACCTTTGAAATATCTTATATTATTGAATGCAATTATATCTCCAATGGTTGCATGCATTTCCATAATGTACCAAATAATAAAAAATAAAATAATAGTTGATATCGGTTGTATATATACATATATATATATATATACATATATATATATATACATATATATATATATATATATATATATATATATATGTATATATATATATATGTATATATATATATATATATATATATATAATATATATATATATATATATATATATATATATATATATATATATATATATATACATATATATATATATATGTATATATATATATATATATATATATATGTATATATATATATATATATATATAAATATATATATATATATATATATATATATAAATATGTATATATATATATATATATATATATATATATATATATATATATATATATATATATATATATATATATATATATATATATATAAGAATTGATAAAGCACTATAAGATTAAAAGGTTCGAGATAAAAATCATATAAATGAAAAGATCAATGCAGCATTTTTCCTCATTATACGAAATATAATAAAATAAGATAGAAATAGGATACAAATGGAATAAAAAAATGGATGGGAAGGCTAACGGACAATATGCTAAAAAAAGCCTAAGGGGGGATTGTGACCCCTTAAATCCCTGTTACAGCATGCTGCTAGGCAGCGGCATACTCCCGATATGACCACAATTCCCGTAGCACTTCTCCAATGCCTGTACCTCGAATGAATAGACCTTGATTTTTCAAAGGAGTAAAGAAGAATGATTCCTAATTCCTATAGAACGTTGTTAAAATCCAAAGACAATAAAAGAAGAATTCATCCTTCCCCCTCATTTTTTATTCCATTTGTATCCTATTTCTATCTTATTTTATTATATATATATATATATATATATATATATATATATATATATATATATATATATATATATATATATATATATATATATATATATATATATATATATATATATATATATATATATGTAAAGAAGATGAAAATTAAGAATAGGGGAAGACCAAATGCGTTGTATAAAATGGTAGAGAGGGTTTCGACCCCTCTTTCCCGTTTAAAGCATACATACATATATATATATATATATATATATATATATATATAGAGAGAGAGAGAGAGAAAGAGATATGGATATGGCGTTCACTGCAAAGTTAATAATCTCGAGTATAATGTAACACCTTCCTTTGAAGCATAGCGTAAAGCAAATTAGTAACTGTACATATCAACTGGTTTCTGCGTACAAAAACAGCTTTTCTCTTCTGAATACAACGACAGAGCTACGACACCAATAAAAATAAGTAGATTTCTGTCAAAAAGCTCAGACGCTTACTTACCTTCTGTTTTGTTTGGAATATTTAAATTAAAATGAATTATTGTGCTTAAATCTTCTGAACACCGACTCCAATAGTTCATTCAAAACTCGGCTTTCATTTCGATGTCATTCTGTGATACTCAAATGTGATGTCATTCCGTTGTGACGAGGGGGCTACATCGGGATTCTATAGGCGTCTATTTTTAGTTATGGGTGCTGAAAAAGAACGGGATAAAAATCACCGGTAAAAAGTGAAATCTAATAGGGTACAGCAGCTAGTAACTAAATTACCATTTTCGTTTATCAGGAGTAAGGCTATAATGTTTATATGATTAAACACTAAATACATTGTTGAGTCCACTACAACGATAAGAACTTGCAATTCCCTTCCACAAGCTCAATTGGAAGACCGTCGGATGACCAGTATGAAAGAACAGCAAGGACAATTGCAAGGGACGAAATTGCAATCTCTTATCATTGACGTGGACTCTAAATTTAAAATATCATTTCGGAGTAAAAATGTTTAATGACAAGCTCACATTTTATTACATTCAGTCATCTATTCTAAATTCATTCTATTCTAACGCTTTTCTTATATATTTAAATCCAATAAAAGATTTAGAGAATGTTTTTCTTTTTTTATTTCATAATGTGTTCCATATATCCTTATCTACGTTTGATAAATTTCTTATTCATCCTCCCCTAATGCGGCTCAATTTATTTTGACTTCGGGATTATATTTCTGCGGAGTAGAATGTTTGGAGCATAATGGAGGGTGTTGTGCAGGGGATTTCCGAAATTAGAATAATCGACGTATTATTTAAAATGTTCGTAAATCTTTTCCTATACTTTCGGAAGCTACAAATTACAACATTTTCTGTGTTAAATTATTATATGGATAATTTATTTTACACTTTCTGAATTGTTTTGAATTTTGTAAAATTATCTCTAACAAGGAAAAGTCCCGAATTGATAGCCTGAAACCTGTAGGGGGGAGATAATTATACTATCATGTAGAGGACCTAAAGCACAGTATTTCTTTCAGGCATACCTTCGGGGACGAAGCCCCCTAGAGATATTTTATATTAATCTAGTTTCTATTTATATGACAGCATTTATATATATATATATATATATTTATATTTTCTGTGTTAAATTATTATATGGATAATTTATTTCACACTTTCTGAATTGTTTTGAATTTTGTAAAGTTATCTCTAAAAAGGAAAGGTTCTGAATTGATAGCCTGAAACCTGCATGGGGGAGGTAATCATACTATCGTGAAGAGGACCTAAAGCACAGAGTTTCTTTCAGGCATACCTCCGGAGGACGAAGCCCGCTGGAGACATTTTATATTAATCTAGTTTCCATTTATGTGGCAACATTTATATACAGGTGAACTTCGATATGTCGAACCTCGGTATCTCGAAATTTTCGATATCTCGGAATATTTTCATCTCCCTTCACCCACGATATAAAACTAATGTAAAACAAACTTTTTAACTCGAAATATTTTTAATCAAACTCTCGATATCTCGAATTTTTTCATCTTACCATTTTCATCTTTTCATTTGGAAAAATACGATCCAAAAAATGTGTTTAATGCAGATGAAACAGGACTATTTTTAAAGGCATGTCATGGCGGGAAATGAGCAAAGAAAGATTAACTGTACTATTTTGCACTAATATGGATGGTTCAGAAAGGCTCAAACCTCTTATGATAGGTAAATCTGCTGAACTTCGATGTTTTTCAGGAATGAAATCTGTTCCAATGACTTATTTTGCGAACAATAAGGCTTGGAAGACTGCCGAAATTTTCACTAATTGGCTGAAGGAACTAGACCGAAAAATGTCCCGTGAAAATCGCGATATTGCTCTCTTTTTGGACAACTGTACAGCGCATAATAGCGTGCCGAAATTAAAATCCGTGAAAGTTCATTTCATGCCACCAAACACGACTTCTAAGTTACAGCCTTTGGACCAAGTTATTATTCAAAGTTTTAAAGTAAACCATCGCTGCAAAATTAAGCTCTTTTGGATCCGCCTAGCTCATTTGGAAAATGTGATAGATATTGAAGGATTCAGAACCTGTAACCAAACTGTCATAAATGACTATTTTGCAAGTGAAGAAATGCAAGATTAAATTTTAATGTATATTACATTAAATGTGTATAAAATCATTTCAAGCTTCGCTTTATTTGTTGTCAGCATTTTCTTGGGTAATACCCAATTTTCTGTCTGTAAGACTAAGTAAGTGATTTTTTTAAAAACGTGTAAAGTATAGAACTAGGATGTATATATACTTTTATGAATTCCTTAACATTTTTCAAATTTGCGGTATCTCGAATTTTTGATATCTCGAATCTTTTTCTACTCCCTTCAAATTCGACATATCGACGTTCGACTGTATATATATTTATATATTTATATTTTCTGTGTTAAATTATTATATGGATAATTTATTTCACACTTTCTGAATTGTTTTGAATTTTGTAAAGTTATCTCTAACAAGAAAAGGTCCCGAATTGATAGCCTGAAACCTGCATGGGGAGGTAATTCTACTATCGTGAAGAGGACCTAAAGGACAGTGTTTCTTTCAGGCATACCTCCGGAGGGCGAAGCCCATTAGAGACATTTTATATTAATCTCGTTTCTATTTATGTGACAGCATTTATATATATATATATATATATATATATATATTTATATTTTCTGTGTTAAATTTTTGTATGGACAATTTATTTCACACTTTATGAATTGTTCTGAATTTTGTAAAGTTATCTCTAACAAGGAATGGTCCCGAGTTGATAGCCTGAAACCTGCATGGGGGAGGTAATTATACTATCGTGAAGAGAACCTAAAGCACAGTGTTTCTTTTAGACATACCTCCGGAGGGCGAAGCCCCCTGGAGACATTTTATATTAATCTAGTTTCTATTTAAGTGACAGCATTTATATATATATATTTATATATTTATATTTTCTGTGTTAAATTATTGTATGGACAATTTATTTCACACTTTCTGAATTGTTTTGAATTTTGTAAAGTTATCTCTAACAAGGAAAGGTCCCGAATTGATAGCTTGAAACCTGCATGGGGAGGTAATTCTACTATCGTGAAGAGGACCTAAAGCACAGTGTTTCTTTCAGGCATACCTACGGAGGGAGAAGCCCCCTGGAGTCATTTTATATTAATCTAGTTTCTATTTATGTGACAGCATTTATATATATATATAAATATACATTTATATATTTATATTTTCTGTGTTAAATTATTATATGGATAATTTATTTCACACTTTCTGAATTGTTTTGAATTTTGTAAAGTTATCTCTAACAAGGAAAGTTCCCGAATTGATAGCTTGAAACTTGCATGGGGAGGTAATTATACTATCGTGAAGAGGACATAAAGCAGTGTTACTTTCAGGCATACCTCCGGAGGGCGAAGCCCCCTGGAGACATTTTATATTAATCTAGTTTCTATATAAGTGACAGCATTTATATATATATATATATATATTTATATATTTATATTTTCTGTGTTAAATTATTTTATGGACAATTTATTTCACATTTTCTGAATTGTTTTGAATTTTGTAAAGTTATCTTTAACAAGGAAAGGTCCCTAATTGATAGCCTTAAACCTGCATGGGGAGGTAATTATACTATCGTGAAGAGGACTTATAGCAGTGTTTCTTTCAGGCATACCTCCGAAGGGCAAAGCTTCCTGGAGACATTTTATATTAATCTAGTTTCTATTTTTGTGACAGCATTTATATATATATTTATATATATATATATATATATATATATATATATATATATATATATACATTTATATATTTATATTTTCTGTGTTAAATTATTTTATGGACAATTTATTTCACACTTTCTGAATTGTTTTGAATTTTGTAAAGTTATCTCTAACAAGGAAAGTTCCCGAATTGATAGCCTGTAACCTGCATGGGGAGGTAATTATACTATCGTGAAGAGGACCTAAAGCACAGTGTTTCTTTCAGGCATACCTCCGGAGGGCGAAGCCTCCTGGAGACATTTTATATTAATCTTGTTTCTATTTATGTGATAGCATTTATATATATTATATATATATTTATATATATATATTTATCTAGGGCAAATAGAAAACTCTAGAATTTCTTTCGCCCCCCGGCCAAAATGCCCTGAAAGAAACACTAAAGCAAGGTACGAAGATTTTATTTAGTTCCATCTATCGCCACAAAAAATTTTGAAAGGTATAAAATTCATTCATTCATGTATATCAAGTAAATGCATGTAATGTGCGTGGCAATCAACGGGAAGGGAAAATGAATTGAAATCATGTTTATTAGCGTCGACGATAGTATCTAACTGACCACAAAAAGTATGTGCTATACTCGGAAAGAAATCTCCTTTGAAGTTAACATCTAGAAAGTTATATCTGAAACTTTTTGGTCTAAAAATATTTAGCCAGGAATAAACTTATAGACGCTTATTTCATAGAGTTTATTACAGAAGTTCATATTTCTTAAAGATATTAAAATAATGTTTTCTTTATTACTAATAAATACTGATTGCAGGAATTGTCTTATTTTTGAAGAATGACCAAAATATATTGGAATACTACTGAGACAGTGACATTCCAATGTCGCAGTGATGGCACGTTAATTGATCTGTGCAGGATGGTAGGTTGTTGGTGCTTCTTTCCATAAAACTTTCGTTATTTAGCAAGATACTAGCTGTGATGCCCGCAGCTAGCGGTCACTTTTTTAGATGTTAAATTTTGACGGTTTCTTTAGCAGGTTCTGTCTTTAACAGGAACATTTTTAGCAGCCATAAAAGTGGCGTAGCGTCCATTGAGTCTAAAAAACTGAGCCTCCTCCGTTTAAATCTACTTTAAATAATTATTTAAACATACTTTTATTTATTATATCTGTTTAAATAATTTTGAGGAGATATATGTATTATTTAGAACATTGTTACATTTTACTTGCTGAAAGTGACACGATTCAAAGTATTTTTCCCATTAAAACGCTTATTTTAATGTTTTAGAAGCTGAAATCATCCAGCCTTCGTGGTCTATAAGGAGAAGCATGGCATTAAAACCGCCCATTTGTTACTCATCTCTAGCTGATTAACTAACATAGAAGCTAGCTTATAGAATAAATGTGTGACTATTGCTTCCCCCATTTTCAATCCTTTATAAATAATCAGTGATTGGATGTGCGGCGTGAAGTTTCATCAGTGATGGGTAGGTGAAAATGGGTAGTGTAAGGCTAATGGATTCTCCATTTTGGATTAAACGTGATTCTATTATTTAATATTCGTAGAAAATAGTCATTATTGGCAATACTAAGGAATTTGAGTCATTTTCCACGAATAGCCTAGCATTTACCTAACTTTAAACAATATCAAGATGAAGAAATAAACAAATAATGACTACCATTAAACTTAAGTAGTTTGCAAGATGGACTTAGCTCTTTATATCGGCATCAATATGGCGAGGCATCCGTTTGCGTATTTAAGAGTTTTAGAAAGGATTTGATCTGTCTTTAAAAATCCCCTGTTAGACGAGAATCTCAGTTAGATAAAAGTGGTTGATAATTTTTATCGGATTCTCAGCATATTGTAATTATAGGATATTTTTAAGTTTTCACAGTACGCTGTTTGTAAATAATTAATATACAATATTGTTTAAGGACATTGTTGACTACACTGATTTTCAACTAAACGCATGTTCCTGATTTCTCACAAATTTTTAGTGCACTTTTTCATACATGGGTGCCCATAGAACGTTTTCCCAGAGGGGAGGGCGGCGGTAAACTCAAGAATGAAGTGTATAACATCGTCTAACTTGATGTTCGCCTTTGTTACCTTGAATATCCAAGGGGGAGAGTGTCCTCTCCTATGAGCGACCATGACTTTAATAAAATGATTATAAAAGTTCATATAGAGTATATAAACTAATCTTAAATAATAAAAGGCAATGTCTGTGTGTGTGTCTGTCTTATACACTATACGTTTCGCGACCGCGCGTCGGAGAGCTACGAAATTTGGCAATCGGAGACCCGGGGGGGGAGGGAAGGGGACACGTGAAAACCGATTTTCAAAATTCTAATTATTTTTTTATTTATTTAATGTTTTATGCGATTTCGACCTTTTTTTGCCCTTTTTTCTCCACGATCCAGACGTCGTAGAAAAAAACAACTCACACCATCGGAAAGAGCAGACAATTTCGAGTAAAAATATATGAATTTCAAATCTGAATTTCAATTTCTAATATTTTTTAAAGATTTTAAAACAAAAGTCACTTTTTGCTCAAGAAAACGATTTTTGGTTTTTAAATTCTCGCATCGTGAAAAGTACTCATAATTTCGACTAATAATTTACATTTTCAGAAAGGTCAAACATCTGGCATTCTTACAAGTCCAATCTGGTCAGGAAATATTCCGTATTGCCCACAGGATCGGGATTTTAAAAGTTTCCGAATTTCGATTTCTCGGCGTTCCGCTCGGCGTGCCGCTTCATTTTCCCCCCGCTGAAGCAGGGAAGGTGGTGGGTGGGGACGTCAAGGTGGAGGTGACGTCACGGTTCTGTATATGCATAGCGATGGGTGGGACAATAAGAAACAGAATTAGTTTTTACTTTCCGTTTCCCGCGTTTCCGATTTTAAATGAAATAAGAGCTTAACATATGCACTGTAGAAATTATTATATTTATATTTTAATGATGGAACGATGGATTTAACTTTTGGATATTTTAAATGGATATTTTAATTTTATGGATATTTTAAATGATGGAACAATGAAACAATGGAATGAGGATGATGGAATTAAGCATATGGTCATTTTAAATTGCAAATTAGCGCGCGGGAAGTTAGCGGTAGGCCCGGGTTCGATTCCCGCCACTGCCAAAACTGCCGCCGTGTTTACGTGGAATACGATCACGTTAAATATGTGGGTCCGTAAGTCCTTCCGAGAGGTTGGTGGTAGGGGAAGGAGGATACGGCCCCTGTGGATGCCTCCCCCACTGGGTTCCCGTCTAAATTGGGTGAATATGTAGAAAGTTATGGAGATTGTCGCGGAGGGCGCGGCAGCCCAGTGGTTAGCGCGCGGGAATTGCACTCAGTAGGCCCGGGTTCGATTCCCGCCACTGCCAAAACTTACGCCACGTTCACGCAGAGTACGATCACGTTAAACATGTGGGTTCGTGAGTCCTTCCGAGAGGTTGGTGGTAGGGGAAGGAGGGTACGGTCTAAATTGGGTGAATAAAAAGAAAGTTATGGAGATTGTCGCGGAGGGCGAAGTAGCCCAGTGGTTAGCGCGCGGGAATTGCACGCGGTAGGCCCGGGTTCGATTTCCGCCACTGACATGGAGTACGATCACGTTAAACATATGGGTCCGTATGTTTTTCCGAGAGGTTGGTGGTAGGGGAAGGAGGGTACGTTCCCTGTGGATGCCTCCCCCACTGGGTTCCGGTCTAAATTGGGTGGCACATCCTGGCCGTCCAACCAGTTACCAGGCCCGGGTTCGATTCCCAAAATTGCCGCCGTGTTTACGCGGAGTACGAGCACGTTAAACATGTGGGTCCGTGAGTCCTTCCGGGAAGTTGGTGGTAGGGGAAGGAGGGTACGGTCTAAATTGGATGAATAAAAAGAAAGTTATGGAGATTGTCGCGTAGGGCAAAGTAGCCCAATGGTTAGCGCGCGGAAATTGCACTCGGTAGGCCCGGGTTCGATTCCCAAAATTGCCGCCGTGTTTACGCGGAGTACGATCACGTTAAACATGTGGGTCTGTAAGTCCTTCCGAGAGGTTGGTGGTAGGGGAAGAAGGGTACGGTCCCTGTGGATGCTTCTCCCACTTGGTTCCGGTCTAAATTGGGTGAATAAAAAGAAAGTTATGAAGCATATCGCGGAGGGTGAAGTACCCCAGTGGTTAGTGCGCGGGATTTGCACTTGGTAGGCCCGGGTTCGATTCCCAAAATTGCCGAATAAAAATAAAGTTATGGAGATTGTCGCGGATGGCACGGTAGCCCAGTGGTTAGCGCGCGGGAATTTCACTCGGTAGGCCCGGGTTCGATTCCCGCCATTGCCAAAACTGCAGCCGTGTTCACGCGGAGTACGATCACGTTAAACGTGTGGGGCTGCAAGTCCTTCCGAGAGGTTTGTGGTAGGGGAAGGAGGGTACGGTCTCTTTGGATGCCTCCCCCATTGGGTTCCGGTCTAAATTGTGTGGCACTTCCTGGCCTTCCAAGCAGTTACCTTACACCTTTCTGGTAGGTCGCGCCAACGAGTTTGCCACGGTCAGAATTTTCAAGGGTAGCGAACAGGCTGGTCGCCAAAGGCGGCTAGTAAATAATAAAAGGCAATGTCTGTGTGTGTGTGTGTGTGTCTGTCTTATACACTATACGTTTCGCGACCGCGCGTCGGAGAGCTACGAAATTTGGCAATCGGAGACCTGGGGGGGAGGGAAGGGGACACGTGAAAACCGATTTTCAAAATTCTAATTATTTTTTTATTTATTTAATGTTTTATGCGATTTCGACCTTTTTTTGCCCTTTTTGCCCTTTTTTCTCCACGATCCAGACGTCGTAGAAAAAAACAACTCACACCATCGGAAAGAGCAGACAATTGCGAGTAAAAATATATCAATTTCAAATCTCCATTTCGATTTCTAATATTTTTTAAAGATTTTAAAACAAAAGTCACTTTTGGCTCAAAAAAACGATTTTTGGTTTTTAAATTCTCGCATAGTAAAAAGTACTCATAATTTCGACTAATAATTTACATTTTTAGAAAGCTGAAATATCTGGCATTCTTACAAGTCTAATCTGGTCCAGAAATAATGAAAATTGCCTTCAGGATCGCAATTTTAAAGACGTCATGATTTTATATTTCTCGGCGTACCGCTTCGTTTCTCCCCCACTGAAGCAGGGAAGGTGGTGGGTGGGGACGTCAAGGTGGAGGTGACGTCACGGTTCTGAATAGAGCATATTTTAAATGATGGGACGATCTGGATTTTTTAAATGTATATTTTAACTTTTGGATATTTTAAATGGATATTTTAATTTTATGGATATTTTAAATGATGGAACAATGAAACAATGGAATGAGGATGATGGAATTAAGCATATGGTCATTTTAAATTGCAAATTAGCGCGCGGGAAGTTAGCGGTAGGCCCGGGTTCGATTCCCGCCACTGCCAAAACTGCCGCCGTGTTTACGTGGAATACGATCACGTTAAATATGTGGGTCCGTAAGTCCTTCCGAGAGGTTGGTGGTAGGGGAAGGAGGATACGGCCCCTGTGGATGCCTCCCCCACTGGGTTCCCGTCTAAATTGGGTGAATATGTAGAAAGTTATGGAGATTGTCGCGGAGGGCGCGGCAGCCCAGTGGTTAGCGCGCGGGAATTGCACTCAGTAGGCCCGGGTTCGATTCCCGCCACTGCCAAAATTTACGCCACGTTCACGCAGAGTACGATCACGTTAAACATGTGGGTTCGTGAGTCCTTCCGAGAGGTTGGTGGTAGGGGAAGGAGGGTACGGTCTAAATTGGGTGAATAAAAAGAAAGTTATGGAGATTGTCGCGGAGGGCGAAGTAGCCCAGTGGTTAGCGCGCGGGACTTGCACGCGGTAGGCCCGGGTTCGATTTCCGCCACTGACATGGAGTACGATCACGTTAAACATATGGGTCCGTATGTTTTTCCGAGAGGTTGGTGGTAGGGGAAGGAGGGTACGTTCCCTGTGGATGCCTCCCCCACTGGGTTCCGGTCTAAATTGGGTGGCACATCCTGGCCGTCCAACCAGTTACCAGGCCCGGGTTCGATTCCCAAAATTGCCGCCGTGTTTACGCGGAGTACGAGCACGTTAAACATGTGGGTCCGTGAGTCCTTCCGGGAAGTTGGTGGTAGGGGAAGGAGGGTACGGTCTAAATTGGATGAATAAAAAGAAAGTTATGGAGATTGTCGCGTAGGGCAAAGTAGCCCAATGGTTAGCGCGCGGAAATTGCACTCGGTAGGCCCGGGTTCGATTCCCAAAATTGCCGCCGTGTTTACGCGGAGTACGATCACGTTAAACATGTGGGTCTGTAAGTCCTTCCGAGAGGTTGGTGTTAGGGGAAGAGGGGTACGGTCCCTGTGGATGCCTCCCCCACTGGGTTCCGGTCTAAATTGGGTGGCACATCCTGGCCGTCCAACCAGTTACCAGGCCCGGGTTCGATTCCCAAAATTGCCGCCGTGTTTACGCGGAGTACGAGCACGTTAAACATGTGGGTCCGTGAGTCCTTCCGGGACGTTGGTGGTAGGGGAAGGAGGGTACGGTCTAAATTGGATGAATAAAAAGAAAGTTATGGAGATTGTCGCGTAGGGCAAAGTAGCCCAATGGTTAGCGCGCGGAAATTGCACTCGGTAGGCCCGGGTTCGATTCCCAAAATTGCCGCCGTGTTTACGCGGAGTACGATCACGTTAAACATGTGGGTCTGTAAGTCCTTCCGAGAGGTTGGTGGTAGGGGAAGAGGGGTACGGTCCCTGTGGATGCTTCTCCCACTTGGTTCCGGTCTAAATTGGGTGAATAAAAAGAAAGTTATGAAGAATATCGCGGAGGGTGAAGTACCCCAGTGGTTAGTGCGCGGGATTTGCACTTGGTAGGCCCGGGTTCGATTCCCAAAATTGCCGAATAAAAATAAAGTTATGGAGATTGTCGCGGATGGCACGGTAGCCCAGTGGTTAGAGCGCGGGAATTTCACTCGGTAGGCCCGGGTTCGATTCCCGCCATTGCCAAAACTGCAGCCGTGTTCACGCGGAGTACGATCACTTTAAACGTTTGGGACTGCAAGTCCTTCCGAGAGGTTTGTGGTAGGGGAAGGAGGGTACGGTCTCTTTGGATGCCTCCCCCATTGGGTTCCGGTCTAAATTGTGTGGCACTTCCTGGCCTTCCAAGCAGTTACCTTACACCCGTTTCTCCCCCGCTGAAGCAGGGAAGGTGGTGGGTGGGGACGTCAAGGTGGAGGTGACGTCACGGTTCTGTATATGCATAGCGATGGGTGGGACAATAAGAAACCGAATTAGTTTTTACTTTCCGTTTCCCGCGCTTCCGATTTTAAATGAAATAAGAGCTTAACATATGCACTGTAGAAATTATTATATTTATATTTTAAATGATGGAACGATATGGATTTTTTAAATGGATATTTTAATTTTATGGATATTTTAAATGACGGAACGATGGATATTTTAATTTTATGGATATTTTAAATGATGGAACGATGGATATTTAAATTTTATGGATATTTTAAATGATGGAACAATGGAATGAGGATGATGGAATTAAGAGCTTAGAGAGCATATGGTCATTTTAAATTGTAAATTAGCGCGCGGGAAGTTAGCGGTAGGCCCGGGTACGATTCCCGCCACTGCCAAAACTGCCGAAGTGTTCACGTGGAATACGATCACGTTAAACATGTGGGCCCGTAAGTCCTTCCGAGAGGTTGGTGGTAGGGGAAGGAGGGTACGGTCCCTGTGGATGCCTCCTTCACAGGGTTCCCGTCTAAATTGGGTGAATATAAAGAAAGTTGCGGAGGGCGAGGCAGCCCAGTGGTTAGCGCTCAGGAATTGCACTCGGTAGGCCCGGGTTCGATTCCCGCCACTTCCAAAACTGCCGCCGTGTTCACGCGGAGTACGATCACGATAAACATGTGGGTCCGGAAGTCCTTCCGAGAGGTTGGTGGTAGGGGAAGGAGGGTACGGTCCCTGTGGATGCCTCCCTCACAGGGTTCCCGTCTAAATTGGGTGAATATAAAGAAAGTTGCGGAGGGCGAGGCAGCCCAGTGGTTAGCGCTCAGGAATTGCACTCGGTAGGCCCGGGTTCGATTCTCGCCACTTCCAAAACTGCCGCCGTGTTCACGCGGAGTACGATCACGATAAACATGTGGGTCCGGAAGTCCTTCCGAGAGGTTGGTGGTAGGGGAAGGAGGGTACGGTCCCTGTGGATGCCTCCCCCACTGGGTTCCGGTCTAAATTGGGTGGCACATCCTGGCCGTCCAACCAGTTACCAGGCCCGGGTTCGATTCCCAAAATTGCCGCCGTGTTTACGCGGAGTACGAGCACGTTAAACATGTGGGTCCGTGAGTCCTTCCGAGAAGTTGGTGGTAGGGGAAGGAGGGTACGGTCTAAATTGGATGAATAAAAAGAAAGTTATGGAGATTGTCGCGTAGGGCAAAGTAGCCCAATGGTTAGCGCGCGGAAATTGCACTCGGTAGGCCCGGGTTCGATTCCCAAAATTGCCGCCGTGTTTACGCGGAGTACGATCACGTTAAACATGTGGGTCTGTAAGTCCTTCCGAGAGGTTGGTGGTAGGGGAAGAAGGGTACGGTCCCTGTGGATGCTTCTCCCACTTGGTTCCGGTCTAAATTGGGTGAATAAAAAGAAAGTTATGAAGAATATCGCGGAGGGTGAAGTACCCCAGTGGTTAGTGCGCGGGATTTGCACTTGGTAGGCCCGGGTTCGATTCCCAAAATTGCCGAATAAAAATAAAGTTATGGAGATTGTCGCGGATGGCACGGTAGCCCAGTGGTTAGCGCGCGGGAATTTCACTCGGTAGGCCCGGGTTCGATTCCCGCCATTGCCAAAACTGCAGCCGTGTTCACGCGGAGTACGATCACGTTAAACGTGTGGGACTGCAAGTCCTTCCGAGAGGTTTGTGGTAGGGGAAGGAGGGTACGGTCTCTTTGGATGCCTCCCCCATTGGGTTCCGGTCTAAATTGTGTGGCACTTCCTGGCCTTCCAAGCAGTTACCTTACACCTTTCTGGTAGGTCGCGCCAACGAGTTTGCCACGGTCAGAATTTTCAAGGGTAGCGAACAGGCTGGTCGCCAAAGGCGGCTAGTAAATAATAAAAGGCAATGTCTGTGTGTGTGTGTGTGTGTCTGTCTTATACACTATACGTTTCGCGACCGCGCGTCGGAGAGCTACGAAATTTGGCAATCGGAGACCTGGGGGGGAGGGAAGGGGACACGTGAAAACCGATTTTCAAAATTCTAATTATTTTTTTATTTATTTAATGTTTTATGCGATTTCGACCTTTTTTTGCCCTTTTTGCCCTTTTTTCTCCACGATCCAGACGTCGTAGAAAAAAACAACTCACACCATCGGAAAGAGCAGACAATTGCGAGTAAAAATATATCAATTTCAAATCTCCATTTCGATTTCTAATATTTTTTAAAGATTTTAAAACAAAAGTCACTTTTGGCTCAAAAAAACGATTTTTGGTTTTTAAATTCTCGCATAGTAAAAAGTACTCATAATTTCGACTAATAATTTACATTTTTAGAAAGCTGAAATATCTGGCATTCTTACAAGTCTAATCTGGTCCAGAAATAATGAAAATTGCCTTCAGGATCGCAATTTTAAAGACGTCATGATTTTATATTTCTCGGCGTACCGCTTCGTTTCTCCCCCACTGAAGCAGGGAAGGTGGTGGGTGGGGACGTCAAGGTGGAGGTGACGTCACGGTTCTGAATAGAGCATATTTTAAATGATGGGACGATCTGGATTTTTTAAATGTATATTTTAACTTTTGGATATTTTAAATGGATATTTTAATTTTATGGATATTTTAAATGATGGAACAATGAAACAATGGAATGAGGATGATGGAATTAAGCATATGGTCATTTTAAATTGCAAATTAGCGCGCGGGAAGTTAGCGGTAGGCCCGGGTTCGATTCCCGCCACTGCCAAAACTGCCGCCGTGTTTACGTGGAATACGATCACGTTAAATATGTGGGTCCGTAAGTCCTTCCGAGAGGTTGGTGGTAGGGGAAGGAGGATACGGCCCCTGTGGATGCCTCCCCCACTGGGTTCCCGTCTAAATTGGGTGAATATGTAGAAAGTTATGGAGATTGTCGCGGAGGGCGCGGCAGCCCAGTGGTTAGCGCGCGGGAATTGCACTCAGTAGGCCCGGGTTCGATTCCCGCCACTGCCAAAATTTACGCCACGTTCACGCAGAGTACGATCACGTTAAACATGTGGGTTCGTGAGTCCTTCCGAGAGGTTGGTGGTAGGGGAAGGAGGGTACGGTCTAAATTGGGTGAATAAAAAGAAAGTTATGGAGATTGTCGCGGAGGGCGAAGTAGCCCAGTGGTTAGCGCGCGGGACTTGCACGCGGTAGGCCCGGGTTCGATTTCCGCCACTGACATGGAGTACGATCACGTTAAACATATGGGTCCGTATGTTTTTCCGAGAGGTTGGTGGTAGGGGAAGGAGGGTACGTTCCCTGTGGATGCCTCCCCCACTGGGTTCCGGTCTAAATTGGGTGGCACATCCTGGCCGTCCAACCAGTTACCAGGCCCGGGTTCGATTCCCAAAATTGCCGCCGTGTTTACGCGGAGTACGAGCACGTTAAACATGTGGGTCCGTGAGTCCTTCCGGGAAGTTGGTGGTAGGGGAAGGAGGGTACGGTCTAAATTGGATGAATAAAAAGAAAGTTATGGAGATTGTCGCGTAGGGCAAAGTAGCCCAATGGTTAGCGCGCGGAAATTGCACTCGGTAGGCCCGGGTTCGATTCCCAAAATTGCCGCCGTGTTTACGCGGAGTACGATCACGTTAAACATGTGGGTCTGTAAGTCCTTCCGAGAGGTTGGTGTTAGGGGAAGAGGGGTACGGTCCCTGTGGATGCCTCCCCCACTGGGTTCCGGTCTAAATTGGGTGGCACATCCTGGCCGTCCAACCAGTTACCAGGCCCGGGTTCGATTCCCAAAATTGCCGCCGTGTTTACGCGGAGTACGAGCACGTTAAACATGTGGGTCCGTGAGTCCTTCCGGGACGTTGGTGGTAGGGGAAGGAGGGTACGGTCTAAATTGGATGAATAAAAAGAAAGTTATGGAGATTGTCGCGTAGGGCAAAGTAGCCCAATGGTTAGCGCGCGGAAATTGCACTCGGTAGGCCCGGGTTCGATTCCCAAAATTGCCGCCGTGTTTACGCGGAGTACGATCACGTTAAACATGTGGGTCTGTAAGTCCTTCCGAGAGGTTGGTGGTAGGGGAAGAGGGGTACGGTCCCTGTGGATGCTTCTCCCACTTGGTTCCGGTCTAAATTGGGTGAATAAAAAGAAAGTTATGAAGAATATCGCGGAGGGTGAAGTACCCCAGTGGTTAGTGCGCGGGATTTGCACTTGGTAGGCCCGGGTTCGATTCCCAAAATTGACGAATAAAAATAAAGTTATGGAGATTGTCGCGGATGACACGGTAGCCCAGTGGTTAGCGCGCGGGAATTTCACTCGGTAGGCCCGGGTTCGATTCCCGCCATTGCCAAAACTGCAGCCGTGTTCACGCGGAGTACGATCACGTTAAACGTGTGGGACTGCAAGTCCTTCCGAGAGGTTTGTGGTAGGGGAAGGAGGGTACGGTCTCTTTGGATGCCTCCCCCATTGGGTTCCGGTCTAAATTGTGTGGCACTTCCTGGCCTTCCAAGCAGTTACCTTACACCTTTCTGGTAGGTCGCGCCAACGAGTTTGCCACGGTCAGAATTTTCAAGGGTAGCGAACAGGCTGGTCGCCAAAGGCGGCTAGTCTATATAATAAAAGGCAATGTCTGTGTGTCTGTGTGTCTGCCTTATACACTATACGTTTCGCGACCGCGCGTCGGAGAGCTACGAAATTTGGCAATCGGAGACCCGGGGGGGGAGGGAAGGGGACACGTGAAAACCGATTTTTAAAATTTTAATTATTTTTTTATTTATTTAATGTTTTATGCGATTTCGACCGTTTTTTGCCCTTTTTGCCCTTTTTTCTCCACGATCCAGACATCGTAGAAAAAAACAAATTACACCATCGGAAAGAGCAGAGAATTTCGAGTAAAAATATATCAATTTCAAATCTGAATTTCGATTTCTAATATTTTTTAAAGATTTTAAAACAAAAGTCACTTTTTGCTCAAGAAAACGATTTTTGGTTTTTAAATTCTCGCATCGTGAAAAGTACTCATAATTTCGACTAATAATTTACATTTTCAGAAAGGTCAAACATCTGGCATTCTTACAAGTCTAATCTGGTCCAGAAATAATGAAAATTGCCTTCAGGATGGCAATTTTAAAGACGTCATGATTTTAAATTTCTCGCCGTTCCGCTCGGCGTAACGCTTCGTTTCTCCCCCGCTGAAGCAGGGAAGGTGGTGGGTGGGGACGTCACGGTTCTGAATAGAGCGCCTTTGCTCTATATAAATTATTATATTTATATTTTAAATGATGGGACGATCTGGATTTTTTAAATGTATATTTTAACTTTTGGATATTTTAATTTTATGGATATTTTAAATGATGGAACAATGAAACAATGGAATGAGGATGATGGAATTAAGCATATGGTCATTTTAAATTGCAAATTAGCGCGCGGGAAGTTAGCGGTAGGCCCGGGTTCGATTCTCGCCACTGCCAAAACTGCCGCCGTGTTTACGTGGAATACGATCACGTTAAATATGTGGGTCCGTAAGTCCTTCCGAGAGGTTGGTGGTAGGGGAAGGAGGATACGGCCCCTGTGGATGCCTCCCCCACTGGGTTCCCGTCTAAATTGGGTGAATATGTAGAAAGTTATGGAGATTGTCGCGGAGGGCGCGGCAGCCCAGTGGTTAGCGCGCGGGAATTGCACTCAGTAGGCCCGGGTTCGATTCCCGCCACTGCCAAAACTTACGCCACGTTCACGCAGAGTACGATCACGTTAAACATGTGGGTTCGTGAGTCCTTCCGAGAGGTTGGTGGTAGGGGAAGGAGGGTACGGTCTAAATTGGGTGAATAAAAAGAAAGTTATGGAGATTGTCGCGAAGGGCGAAGTAGCCCAGTGGTTAGCGCGCGGGAATTGCACGCGGTAGGCCCGGGTTCGATTTCCGCCATTGCCAAAACTGCAGCCGTGTTCACGCGGAGTACGATCACGTTAAACGTTTGGGACTGCAAGTCCTTCCGAGAGGTTTGTGGTAGGGGAAGGAGGGTACGTTCCCTGTGGATGCCTCCCCCATTGGGTTCCGGTCTAAATTGGGTGGCACATCCTGGCCGTCCAACCAGTTACCAGGCCCGGGTTCGATTCCCAAAATTGCCGCCGTGTTTACGCGGAGTACGAGCACGTTAAACATATGGGTCCGTATGTTTTTCCGAGAGGTTGGTGGTAGGGGAAGGAGGGTACGTTCCCTGTGGATGCCTCCCCCACTGGGTTCCGGTCTAAATTGGGTGGCACATCCTGGCCGTCCAACCAGTTACCAGGCCCGGGTTCGATTCCCAAAATTGCCGCCGTGTTTACGCGGAGTACGAGCACGTTAAACATGTGGGTCCGTGAGTCCTTCCGAGAAGTTGGTGGTAGGGGAAGGAGGGTACGGTCTAAATTGGATGAATAAAAAGAAAGTTATGGAGATTGTCGCGTAGGGCAAAGTAGCCCAATGGTTAGCGCGCGGAAATTGCACTCGGTAGGCCCGGGTTCGATTCCCAAAATTGCCGCCGTGTTTACGCGGAGTACGATCACGTTAAACATGTGGGTCTGTAAGTCCTTCCGAGAGGTTGGTGGTAGGGGAAGAAGGGTACGGTCCCTGTGGATGCTTCTCCCACTTGGTTCCGGTCTAAATTGGGTGAATAAAAAGAAAGTTATGAAGAATATCGCGGAGGGTGAAGTACCCCAGTGGTTAGTGCGCGGGATTTGCACTTGGTAGGCCCGGGTTCGATTCCCAAAATTGCCGAATAAAAATAAAGTTATGGAGATTGTCGCGGATGGCACGGTAGCCCAGTGGTTAGAGCGCGGGAATTTCACTCGGTAGGCCCGGGTTCGATTCCCGCCATTGCCAAAACTGCAGCCGTGTTCACGCGGAGTACGATCACTTTAAACGTTTGGGACTGCAAGTCCTTCCGAGAGGTTTGTGGTAGGGGAAGGAGGGTACGGTCTCTTTGGATGCCTCCCCCATTGGGTTCCGGTCTAAATTGTGTGGCACTTCCTGGCCTTCCAAGCAGTTACCTTACACCCGTTTCTCCCCCGCTGAAGCAGGGAAGGTGGTGGGTGGGGACGTCAAGGTGGAGGTGACGTCACGGTTCTGTATATGCATAGCGATGGGTGGGACAATAAGAAACCGAATTAGTTTTTACTTTCCGTTTCCCGCGCTTCCGATTTTAAATGAAATAAGAGCTTAACATATGCACTGTAGAAATTATTATATTTATATTTTAAATGATGGAACGATATGGATTTTTTAAATGGATATTTTAATTTTATGGATATTTTAAATGACGGAACGATGGATATTTTAATTTTATGGATATTTTAAATGATGGAACGATGGATATTTAAATTTTATGGATATTTTAAATGATGGAACAATGGAATGAGGATGATGGAATTAAGAGCTTAGAGAGCATATGGTCATTTTAAATTGTAAATTAGCGCGCGGGAAGTTAGCGGTAGGCCCGGGTACGATTCCCGCCACTGCCAAAACTGCCGAAGTGTTCACGTGGAATACGATCACGTTAAACATGTGGGCCCGTAAGTCCTTCCGAGAGGTTGGTGGTAGGGGAAGGAGGGTACGGTCCCTGTGGATGCCTCCTTCACAGGGTTCCCGTCTAAATTGGGTGAATATAAAGAAAGTTGCGGAGGGCGAGGCAGCCCAGTGGTTAGCGCTCAGGAATTGCACTCGGTAGGCCCGGGTTCGATTCCCGCCACTTCCAAAACTGCCGCCGTGTTCACGCGGAGTACGATCACGATAAACATGTGGGTCCGGAAGTCCTTCCGAGAGGTTGGTGGTAGGGGAAGGAGGGTACGGTCCCTGTGGATGCCTCCCTCACAGGGTTCCCGTCTAAATTGGGTGAATATAAAGAAAGTTGCGGAGGGCGAGGCAGCCCAGTGGTTAGCGCTCAGGAATTGCACTCGGTAGGCCCGGGTTCGATTCTCGCCACTTCCAAAACTGCCGCCGTGTTCACGCGGAGTACGATCACGATAAACATGTGGGTCCGGAAGTCCTTCCGAGAGGTTGGTGGTAGGGGAAGGAGGGTACGGTCCCTGTGGATGCCTCCCCCACTGGGTTCCGGTCTAAATTGGGTGGCACATCCTGGCCGTCCAACCAGTTACCAGGCCCGGGTTCGATTCCCAAAATTGCCGCCGTGTTTACGCGGAGTACGAGCACGTTAAACATGTGGGTCCGTGAGTCCTTCCGAGAAGTTGGTGGTAGGGGAAGGAGGGTACGGTCTAAATTGGATGAATAAAAAGAAAGTTATGGAGATTGTCGCGTAGGGCAAAGTAGCCCAATGGTTAGCGCGCGGAAATTGCACTCGGTAGGCCCGGGTTCGATTCCCAAAATTGCCGCCGTGTTTACGCGGAGTACGATCACGTTAAACATGTGGGTCTGTAAGTCCTTCCGAGAGGTTGGTGGTAGGGGAAGAAGGGTACGGTCCCTGTGGATGCTTCTCCCACTTGGTTCCGGTCTAAATTGGGTGAATAAAAAGAAAGTTATGAAGAATATCGCGGAGGGTGAAGTACCCCAGTGGTTAGTGCGCGGGATTTGCACTTGGTAGGCCCGGGTTCGATTCCCAAAATTGCCGAATAAAAATAAAGTTATGGAGATTGTCGCGGATGGCACGGTAGCCCAGTGGTTAGCGCGCGGGAATTTCACTCGGTAGGCCCGGGTTCGATTCCCGCCATTGCCAAAACTGCAGCCGTGTTCACGCGGAGTACGATCACGTTAAGCGTTTGGGACTGCAAGTCCTTCCGAGAGGTTTGTGGTAGGGGAAGGAGGGTACGGTCTCTTTGGATGCCTCCCCCATTGGGTTCCGGTCTAAATTGTGTGGCACTTCCTGGCCTTCCAAGCAGTTACCTTACACCCGTTTCTCCCCCGCTGAAGCAGGGAAGGTGGTGGGTGGGGACGTCAAGGTGGAGGTGACGTCACGGTTCTGTATATGCATAGCGATGGGTGGGACAATAAGAAACCGAATTAGTTTTTACTTTCCGTTTCCCGCGCTTCCGATTTTAAATGAAATAAGAGCTTAACATATGCACTGTAGAAATTATTATATTTATATTTTAAATGATGGAACGATATGGATTTTTTAAATGGATATTTAATTTTATGGATATTTTAAATGATGGAACGATGGATATTTTAATTTTATGGATATTTTAAATGATGGAACGATGGATATTTAAATTTTATGGATATTTTAAATGATGGAACAATGGAATGAGGATGATGGAATTAAGAGCTTAGAGAGCATATGGTCATTTTAAATTGTAAATTAGCGCGCGGGAAGTTAGCGGTTAAACATGTGGGTCCGGAAGTCCTTCCGAGAGGTTGGTGGTAGGGGAAGGAGGGTACGGTCCCTGTGGATGCCTCCCTCACAGGGTTCCCGTCTAAATTGGGTGAATATAAAGAAAGTTGCGGAGGGCGAGGCAGCCCAGTGGTTAGCGCTCAGGAATTGCACTCGGTAGGCCCGGGTTCGATTCCCGCCACTTCCAAAACTGCCGCCGTGTTCACGCGGAGTACGATCACGATAAACATGTGGGTCCGGAAGTCCTTCCGAGAGGTTGGTGGTAGGGGAAGGAGGGTACGGTCCCTGTGGATGCCTCCCTCACAGGGTTCCCGTCTAAATTGGGTGAATATAAAGAAAGTTGCGGAGGGCGAGGCAGCCCAGTGGTTAGCGCTCAGGAATTGCACTCGGTAGGCCCGGGTTCGATTCCCGCCACTTCCAAAACTGCCGCCGTGTTCACGCGGAGTACGATCACGATAAACATGTGGGTCCGGAAGTCCTTCCGAGAGGTTGGTGGTAGGGGAAGGAGGGTACGGTCCCTGTGGATGCCTCTCCCACTGGGTTCCGTTCTAAATTGGGTAAATAAAAAGAATGTTATGGAGATAGTCGCTGGGGGCGAAGAAGCCCAGTGGTTAGCGCGCGGGAATTGCACTCAATAGGCCCGGGTTCGATTCCCAAAATTGCCGCCGTGTTTACGCGGAGTACGATCACGTTAAACATGTGGGTCCGTGAGTCCTTCCGAGAAGTTGGTGGTAGGGGAAGGAGGGTACGGTCTAAATTGGATGAATAAAAAGAAAGTTATGGAGATTGTCGCGTAGGGCAAAGTAGCCCAATGGTTAGCGCGCCGAAATTGCACTCGGTAGGCCCGGGTTCGATTCCCAAAATTGCCGCTGTGTTTACGCGGAGTACGATCACGTTAAACATGTGGGTCTGTAAGTCCTTCCGAGAGGTTGGTGGTAGGGGAAGAAGGGTACGGTCCCTGTGGATGCTTCTCCCACTTGGTTCCGGTCTAAATTGGGTGAATAAAAAGAAAGTTATGAAGAATATCGCGGAGGGTGAAGTACCCCAGTGGTTAGTGCGCGGGATTTGCACTTGGTAGGCCCGGGTTCGATTCCCAAAATTGCCGAATAAAAATAAAGTTATGGAGATTGTCGCGGATGGCACGGTAGCCCAGTGGTTAGCGCGCGGGAATTTCACTCGGTAGGCCCGGGTTCGATTCCCGCCATTGCCAAAACTGCAGCCGTGTTCACGCGGAGTACGATCACGTTAAACGTGTGGGACTGCAAGTCCTTCCGAGAGGTTTGTGGTAGGGGAAGGAGGGTACGGTCTCTTTGGATGCCTCCCCCATTGGGTTCCGGTCTAAATTGTGTGGCACTTCCTGGCCTTCCAAGCAGTTACCTTACACCTTTCTGGTAGGTCGCGCCAACGAGTTTGCCACGGTCAGAATTTTCAAGGGTAGCGAACAGGCTGGTCGCCAAAGGCGGCTAGTTCAGAAATAAGGAAACATTTAAAGTATTAAACTTTGTATGTATTTATCTTACATAAGGAAATGCACAATATTTTTAAAATATTGTGCATTTCCTTCACTCTTAGCATTTTTATGTTAAATTAATTTATTTTACCCACCAAGGAAAAAAATTTATTGAAAGTGCGAATTCCAATATAAATTTACTTATAATACAAAAACATTTTCCAAGTTAAAATAAATGTCAATCATTCAGCCTCCCCAGTCAAAAATATTACGCTATGCTACTGTTATTTTGTATTAATATTTTAACAATTTAACATAAGCTAGATAGCCTTGTAGCCCTAGACCACGACCTAGGTTGGCTCAGATATAAATCCGGCCCTGAATCCAATCAGTATATTCAAATATCCGCTAATGTAAATTATAGTTTAACACTTCCCTAGAAAGTATGACCAGAGTGGTATACACTATAAAAAAATCCTTGTGATTATTTACACTGGAAGAATAATGTTGAAAAACTCAGTTTTTTATTACTTTTAGACAACACAGAGCATTAAAAGTGAAGAAACCTTTTAACATTTACTAGAGTCATAAAGGTACGCATTCTATGCTTCGGAAATTTTCGCAAGCTACAAGGTCCACCTGTGGTTAAACAGTTCACCTCAGGGTCGATTACTGAAAAGGTAACACACTTCCCTTAAAATATTTAAAGGTGCCCCCAAATTGCTCATTTACCTCTTACACTTCTTTTAATTTAAGTTATTAGTTAGAGTATTGTGCCAGTACAGGCAAACAATGAAATATTTTGGTTGACTAAATCTAAATTTTGAATTGACCATATTTTTTTTAAATTTTAAATACTAAACTGTTAACAAAAAATAAACTAGCATGCCAGTTAATATTTAAGTTTGAATTAATTGCTAAAGAAAATGTTGACGCCAGTTATATAATTAAAATATATACTATGATTTAAATAAAATGCTATAATTTCGGTACAGGAATCCGTTTAAAATAAAACAGTTACATAATGAGTTGAACTGAACATCTCGAGTAATAGGATTTTTCGAGCATTCATAAGTGTGTAAAAAATTAATTTTGAAAACATTTCTCGGTCTATGTTCACGAAGTGAAATTGGGTCCTCCAACAAGGGTTTCACTCCTAACTTGACGGGTTAATTAGGTCCTGGTTCATTCCCTGGCTTGTAGATCAATAGGAGCAATGATTAAATCCCAAGAATGGATCTAGAGAGAAAACATGCTTATAACGGTGATGAATCGACTTTATAAGGTAGTTTTACACCAGACGTATTTTTGCCTTCGCTAATGTAATTACTCTGTATTTTCATCCTGAAGAAGAGACTATTTCTTGCTCTGACATCGAGTTATGCTTTAAATCAACCGTTTATGCTGTTGGTGAAGAAATATCTTAATTACGTACAGATGCGGTAAACAAATAAAAATAAAGAGCAAATTTAAAGATACAATTCGATAAAGATAGCATTCGTTACAAATTCACATGCATTAAATTTGCATAAGAGAGTGTTTACGTATCAAATTGCGCATAAACTGTAGAGAATTTCCAACGGCAACACCCAATTTTAGTGTCGATAATCTTTTAAAGTTTGCGTGACTGTAGGTTCCAGCAGGCTATGAACGATATCAGGATCTTGCCCATAATGGTATCCCAGGAACTAGAAGCAGTTCTCCAAAGCTGGTCATAAGTTCTAATTCTTTCAAAATCAATATGAGATTTTCACTGCCTTCAAATTTTTTCCAGTTGTGTTCAGACCTACAAATCCAGTCAAATTTCCTGATTTCATCTTTAAACCAGGGTTTAACAATATTGTTGATGTGGATGAGGTTGTTGTCCTGCAAATAACAAAACTATAATTGAAAGTTCGAAGGATTAAACTTCATTAAAAACATTTATTATATAGTTTAACCATTCTATAGATGAAACTACTATACAGGGTGTCCCAAAAAATAGAAACGCGCTTTAATTCTTTAACTCTTGAAGATAAGTGGGCAATATAAATTACAAAAATGATGAAAGTAAGGTAGGAAATAAGACTACGTTAATGAATTAGTCCTCCCATTCATTTTCAAAAAGTTACACATTTTAAATTTTTATACGACCCCCTTAGACAAATTTGGTCAATCAGGAAATTTTTATTTTTAATGCAACAAGATCATTAAAAAAAAACCCCATATCTGTATTTTAAAATCAACTGAATTGTGATAAAGGAAAAAATCTGACTTATGCCACATTTTCGTACCATGTGAAAGGCTGTTTCATCAGTGAAATTAGGGACCATAAACAAATTGACGATGGAAATTGTTTTGATCAAAAATGCGTTAATATGTGGCAACATTTTTTATCAGAAATGCATCTAAATAAATCATTACACAGACAGAGGTCATATAAAGAAGTAGTACTCATTATGCGTCTGGGTATTATAAGTATTATCACCCAGTTTTATTTTTTTGTGATATGTCACAAATTTACATTTGTAATTTGATATTGTATGGTCCCCATTCACAATGTTCAATTTTCAATTAAATATAACTCGCTCAATTTTAAAGATACAGATATGCGGTTTTTTAACACTTTACAACAAAGTTGAAAAGTGTTTATGACTTTGTTCATTCATTCTGTCTGTCTGTCTGTCTGTCTGTCCGTTAGCACGATAACTGCCGTAAAAATGACTTAATCAAAATGAAATTTTAGTATGTTGTTCAGACGGTCTGTAGGACCTATGGGAATATAAATTAATAATATCACCCAATTAGTTTTGGATTGAACCCGGGTTGAAAAAATGAAATACATTGAGCCCTATGTAACCTAATTTTTCAAACATTTTTTTAAGCGGATTTAAAATTCACAAATTGCTTCGAAAATTTTAGGTAATAGTCAAATTGTTCCATAAAATATATATAAAAAAAATTCAGCGAAATATATTCAGTAGTTTTTTAAATAAAAATTAAAATAATAATTACACATCTTATATGAAACGATCACGTGACCATGATATGAAACGATCACATGACCCACTTCAAAATGATATATGGCATCCATCTTGTTTCAAAATCGTGATTTTTTAAAGCTCTTTTTAATTCATATTGAGTGCTGTATCCGTCCTAAAACTACTTTATTTTTGCTTAAATTCTGTGCATCTACATACTAAAACAACACAATGACAATATATTTGAGTTTAAATTCTCATTCAAATTTGATTATTTCTACAACTAAGCCTATTTTTCACCTATGTAAAATGTAAACAGCAAAATATGTAGAATGAGTTGTATTAGAATTACTGTATTTCTTTAACACAAAATAGTTCAGTCCATGGAGTCTGCATGGCTGATATGAATGAAATATTAATTGATTTTATAAACAGAAGGACGATTTTTTTCGATGAAGTTTTAAGCATAAAGTTTATGAATTGTAGCTCCATGGTCTTAATTTTTAAATAAAATAAATTATTATAGTATTGTGATGAATGAAATGGAGAAAGTTATGAATGAAATCCTGCTTTTATAGAGAGATCCAGGCGTGTTATTTTTTCTATGACGTCATTTGAATTTATTTCAGTTGTTTTCGATGAAGTTTTCAAATATAATAAATTATCGTAGTATTATGATAGTTTTAAAAATATTACTGTGGAATGTATTGCATTTTAGATATTTAAACCAGGCAATTTATATTTCAATGCCGTCATTTGAATGAAGTTCATTTTTCTCAATGAAGGTTTAAGTTTTCAAATATAATAAATCAATGTAGTATTGTGATAAGTTTTAAAATATTACCGAGGAATGTATTGCATTTTCGACTTTTTTAAATAAAATTGCATTGAAGTTGGAAAGTGTTTCATAATCAATGCTTTAAGCATGATTGATCTTTCTTGTTTTAATGATCTTGTTGCATTAAAAATAAAAATTTTCTGATGGACCCAATTTGTCTAAGGGGGTCGTATAAATATTTAAAAAGTGTCACTTTTTGAAAATGAATGGGAGGACTATTTCATTGACGTAGTCTTATTTCCTACCTTACCTTACTTTCAATATTTTTGCAATTTACATTGCCGACTTGTCTCCAACAGGTAAATAATAAAAGCGCGTTTAAATCTTTTGGGACTCCCTATATAGCTGAAGCTTGAAATGACTAATCTGGTCCATAAACAAGAATGGTCTGACTACAATTTAAAAATTCTAATGCGGGCAACACATGCCTTTCTCTAGAGTATAATGCAAATAATTTACTTCATTCACAGTGAAAAAAATGATCTGTAAGATCCACGGTATTAAGTTTTAACGTTGAATTGTGCCATTTGGCGCTTTTTCGGATGACAACATGTAGCACTGTTTGGAAGTGCCCAATTAACTTACATTTTGCGCAACTCCAAATTGACAATAATCAAGATTGATAGCATATATATTAAAATATTTCTATAATTTATTTATAAATTCCACTCCGTTTTTATTAATGTAGTGTCACTGTTGCAATTTTGACGATATTTCCGTCAATCTGGCGCAAAATATCGCTAAGTTGGCGATATTTCTCTAAATAAGTCGCCAAGTTCGCCAAATTTATCACCAAACGGTACAGACAAACGGAGAGAAGAGAGCTATTCTTACAAATGACTATTTGCAAACTGTTAGACGTCAAAATACAAAATTATTACCCAAAGTGTCTTCTACCGTGAATGGAACAAATTAGATCCACTAGAAAGATTTTAACAAAATAATCGCATAACGTTACATATGAAAAGCGAAAATATTTTTCACAATATGTATACTTTTTAATTTTATATTTTTTTCGATAAATTTATTTGAAAAATATGCAATACCACTAGAACGGTTCAGGCAAGGGTTCTAAAGTTTGTGTCATTCGTTTTCTAATGAAAAAGTACGTTGAAATGAGCATTTACTTGACATTATTGAAAGTTCTGATTTTTTATGATTTTTTTTTTAATATTCATTCGAAAGTTTCAGGGTGTTCTGAACATGCGATTGCATTTAAAATAAATAGTGTTCCAGTATTCACAGATTGTAATATCTGTACCAAATTTCGCTTGAAATGCTGTATTCGCTATGAGATATTGATTCTATAGACTCATGGATACACATATAAGTCCACACATATATACCCCCCATATATATATATATATATATATATATATATATATATATATATATATATATATATATATATATATATATATATATATATATATATATATATATATATATATATATATTAAAAATATGTAATAATAAAAAATTCAAGTGATATTAACATTACCATAGAGGCAAATTCACGGCCATAATGCCGATAAGAGAAGAGAACAGCACCAGCCCAATTTCGATGATTAGTCAGAATTAAATTTCTCCTCAGGTCTGAGTATTTAACTCTAACTAATCCAAACACATGCCTGTTTCAGATAGAACAATAGTACATTACTATAAATACTTTAACTCCGACTACAGGCATCAAAAAATGAAAAAATGATGATAGGATACATTAAGAAAATTTGTATTACCCTGCGGCATGAACCCTTCTTCTTTCACCACGTGTATACACGATCAACCTCAACATCTTAAATTATCTAGAAGCACCGGAATGAACAAGTCGATATATATATATATATATATATATATATATATATATATATTCATATATATATATATATATATATACTATATATATATATATATATGTATATATATATATATATATATATTATATATATATATATATATATATATATATATACTATACACACATATACATACACACACATGCACCCAGACATCACCTCAAAAGTGTTTGATTCGAGTTCAAGGATGCCTGAAACGTGCTCATGACGAAAACTCGAACTCGAATTTTTATCCATTATGCAGAGTTTTATGCAGACGATATTTCTTCCGCCAATTTATTAGAAGAAAATTATATCATGCCGCTTAGCAACGGATTAAATCCAATGTGTTTATACGGCAGAAGATTTTTATTACATCATTTTAGATTTTAAATATTAAAGATATGTAAACAAAATAAATTTCACCGATATTTTATTTTTGATTAGATTATCAGTTACGGTCTTCAGATTTAAACATTATTGTTATTGATAATTTCTGGGATTATTGATTCGGGGATTGTTGATATTTTCAATTTATTACGTCATTGCTTCATTTTTTCAAAAATTGTTGAATTTCATGTATTGTACGTAGTACGGGTAATCTTCAACAAATGCATGGGTATTGTAAGGTTCTGCTGGAAAATATCCTGGAGACTTACATGCCAATGACCCCGCACTCTATGTGTGGTATAAGTTCGGGGAAAGGACCCCACACCAACGAAAAATCTCCCAGACTTTGCACGAAGGTTGCATCATGAATGTGTCAGCACAAGAGCTTAACACCCAAAGAACGGCCGTTTGGGGAAATAAACATGTCGATATAGGGGCATGAGAAACATTAAAGTGTCACTTGTGGAGCTTAGTCTCAAAATTCATAGTTTCTGAGAAGACGCCACAGCCAGGGGCCAATGAACTTGATGGAGGATATATACTGCGGACTTTATTGTTCCGGATGATTCTCTCGGCGAGCAGCCACGATAAACGGTTGCATTTTGAATGGCCCCAGGGTTTCATCATGACCCCTCTTCGTCTCCGCAACACTTCTGTCTGATCTTTAAAATTATCTATTTTGCTCAACATCCATTGTCAGGACGTGTCATCTTGGGTCATTCGTCCATAATATTTTAATCTGTAAAATTGTTTAACTGTTAAATTTAAATAAATTCGTGTTATGTTTAAAATAAGTCTGCCGTGTCAAATCCAAGTATGACTCCTAGTTCTGTTTGCTGATTTTCACGGATCGCAACTCATGTGCAAAATCCACTCGGGCAACGTTACTTTGCTGTAATTACGCATCGGTTCGATTTCGGTTACCCCATCCTAAATATTTGGGGAAAGAGACCGACGGACAGAAGTCGTGTTGAGATAAGATTCAACGACGAAACAACACATTACACAACAATAGAGAGTATCTACAGGTATATCTTCTAATCTACAAGAATATAAGTAGTACAGGTATATTGACACATATTTTGACATATATTCGGATATATTGGAATGAATTACCGCCTTTATTTTTAAAGACTAGCCGCCTTCGGCGACCAGCCTGTTCGCTACCCTTGAAAATTCTGACCGTGGCAAACTAGTAGGCGCCATAACCTCGTAGAGTTATTGTTGAGACCCAGACCATCCGATCTACCAGAAAGGTGTAAGGTCATCTGTTTAATTTTGGCAAATATTTTAAAAACTCATATGTTGTAGTACGTGTAATCTTCTACTAACACACAGACATATCTTCTAATATTCGCGAATATAAGTAGAACGGTTCCCATACAATTTTAGTCCTTTTATTTTGCATATATTAGTTCAATTTCATATTTTTTGTAAATTTGTTTACAAACGGCACCAGGATGTTTTATCCTTCAGATCTGCCCGTGAAGATAATTTTGTACAGAGTCTTTATAATTAAAGTTTCACTTTGAAATGGCCATAAATGGAAAGCTATTGACAGAATGTTATCAAACTTGGTAATAGTTTACAGGAGGTCATGGGATTTTATTTTCCGCAAAAAAAAAAAAAAAAAAAAAAAAGTTCAAAAACTCACCGTCAGCGGAGAATGGCGCTGTATGCAATATTGTTGAACGAAGTAAGACATAAAGACATCGGTTTAAAAAGTTTTTAATAGCTTCTAAAACGTGTTAAAAAACATGGTCAATGTGGCTTCCACCATTTTCTGAAAGCAAGTTAAATCGCATTACTGCTTTCTCAAGTAACTCTTAGCATAAGGGAGGAATGTTACGGACATGTCGGTGTATCACATTTTTCAATTCCATCAAATTGTTTAAGTTATCACCATAAACAGTACCTTTGAGGTAACCCCATAGCCAGAGGTCACAGGGGTTGAGGTTTGGTGACCGGGGTGGCCAAGAAATGGTGAAGTGTCTGCTTACAATCCGGTCATCCGTGAAATGTTGCTTAAGTAACTGTTTGACACATGTACCAATGTGAGATGGAACACCGTCCTGCATAAAAATCGTGGTGTCTAAACCACTGTTTATGGTGATAACATAAACAATTTGGTGGAATTGAAAAATGGGATACACCGACATGTCCGTAACATTTCTCCTGATATGCTAAGAGCTACTGTTGAGAACGCAGTAATGCGATTTAACTTACTTTCAGAAAATGGTGGAAGCCATATTGATCATGATTTGCAACACCTTTTAGAAATGATTAAAAACTTTTTAAACTGACGTCTTCATGTCTTATTTCGTTTAACAGTATTACATACAGCGCCATTCTCCGCTGACGGTGAGTTTTTGAACTTTTCTTTGCGGAAAATAAAAATCCCATGACCTCCTGTAAACTATTACCAAGTTTGATAACATTCTGTCCAGTAGTTTTCCTTTTATGCCGACGTGGTTGTCGAGTGGTCAAGGCGAGCGTTTCCACAGCAATCGCTCCACCGCCACGTTGTGGGTTCGAGTCCTACGTAAGGCATGGATGTTTGTGTTGTGGGCGCAGTGGGTTCCGCCGCCCTCTGGTGCGCCTGGGGCAACGTCCTAGAACGGCTAAATGGTTCACGTTCTGGCAACTGACAAAAAAGGCGAATGATGATGAGTCAAGTGCCTGGCTATTTGATAAAAAAAAATTAAAAATAAAAAGTTTTCCTTTTATGGCCATTTCAAAGTGGAACTTTAATTATAAAGACCCTGTATAGCGAGAACAGATATTCTTAAACTTCTTTTTAGGAGCATTAAATTCAATACTAGCCGAATACCCGTTGAAAATCAACGGTCCCACATTAGGCAACCACCGAATAAGGTAAATTTTTAAATAATTCGCGTTTCTTATTTATTCGAAAAATCGAACATTTGGTTTTGAAGCATCCCCAAAAGTTGAAAATATCGGAAAACTGAAATTGAATATGCTCTTCATTTCGAACTGTCTACCCGTACACCAAAATTGAAATCTCTATCTCATTCTGAAGCATGTTTTTCTTTTCAATTCACCTTTCGAACGTTTTCCTCTCGAGCACCCCCCCTTAAACGAACATTTTTGAAAAACTATATTCGCTTTGGGTAACTTCTTCAAATGATTAGTCCATATACCAAATTTGAAGTCTCTATCAAATTTTAAAGGAGCCGTTTCTCATTTATTCGTAAAATCGAACATTTTGGTGTGCGGCACCCCCTTAAGTAGGAAATATTGGAAATCTGAAATTGCACACTTTCTTCCTTTCGAACGGTTTACCCATATACCGAATTTGAAGTCCCTATCTTATCGCAAGGCATGCTTTCCTATCATTTCACTTTTCGAACGTTTTGGTGTGGAGCACCCCTTTTAGAGAACGTTATCGAAAAATTCGATTTTTCCAGGGAGTTTTATCGAACGATCGAGGCGTGTACCAAATTGCAAGTCTCTATCTATTCAGGAAGTGCCTAAAAGAGCGTGACAGACAGACAGACGGACAGATAGACGGACACTTGGCAATTAGTATATACTAGCCGATTACCCGTTGAAAATCAACAGTTTTCGCAAAAAGCAACCCCTGAATATTGTCAGTTTTTTTAATAATTTGCGTTTCACATTTATTCGACAAATCGAATATTTTAGTGTGCAGAAAACCCCTAAAGAAGAAAATATTGCAAATTTTAAATTTTGCACGTCTTCCTTTCGAACTATCTACCAGTACACCAAATTAAAGTCTCTATCTCATGCCGAAGCATACTATTTTATCATCTCCCCTTTCGAACGTTTTTCTGATGGATATTTTTGAAAAAACTCTGTTCGCCTTGGGTTTCTTATCAAATGACTAGCCCATATACCAAATATCAAGCCTCTATCACATTTGAAGGAAAGCGTGTTTCATTTATTCCGAAAATTGAACATATTGGTGTTCGGCACCCCCTAAATGTGCAAATATTGGAAATCTGAAATTGCACACTTTATTCCTTTCAAAATATGTACCAGTACACCAAATTTGATGTTTCTATCCTATCGTGAAGCATGTTTTTCTATCACTGTATATTTCGAACGTTTTTCTGTATTGCACCCCCTTAAATGATCATTTTTGAAAAACCGTAATAATCTTAGGGTTTTTTTATAAAGTGATTACCCCATATACTGAATTTCAAGCCTCTATCACATTGTAAAGGCGGCGTTTTTCATTTGTTCGTCAAATCGAACAATTTAGTGTGCGGCACCACCTACAATAACAAATGTTGGAAAACTAAAATTGCACACTTTCTTCCTTTCTAGCTATCTACACGTATACCAAATTTGAAGTCTCTATCTCATCGCGAAGCATGCTTTTTCTATCATTTCATCTTTCGAATGCTTTTCTGTGCAGTATCCCCCCCCCCTTAAATATACATTATTGAAAAACTTCATTCTTCTTGGGTTTTCTATTAAATGATTCGTCCATACCAAATATCAAGCCTCTATCACGTTTTAAAAGGGGTGTTTCTACTTCATTCCGAAAATCGAACATTTTTGTGTGCGACCATCCCTAAAGTAGAAAATATTGGAAAACTGAAATTGTACACTTTCTTCCTTCCAAACTAACCAAACACCAAACTCCTTTCAAACACCAAATTTTACATCTCTATCTCATCCCGAAGTATTTTTTCTTATCAATTCACCCGTCGAGCGTTTTACTCTGGAGTACCCCCTTAAACGAACATTTTTGAAAAACTATATTCGTCTTGGGTGTTTTCATCAAATGATTAGTCTATATACCTAATTTCAAGCCTCTATAAAGTTTTAAAGGAGTCGTTTCTCATTTATTCAATACATCGAACATTTTGGTGTGCGGCACCCCCTTAATTAGAAAATATTGGAAATCTGAAATTACACACTTTCTTCTTCTCGTACGATTTACCCATACACCAAATTTGAAGTCTCTATCTTATAACAAAGTATGCCTTCCTATCATTTCACTTTTCGAACGTTTTGGTGTGGAGTACCCCCCTCTACAGAACGTTTTCGAAAAATTCGATTTTTTCAGAGTTTTTTATCGAACGACCGAACAGTGTACCAAATTGCAAGTCTCTATCTATTCGGAAAGTGCCTAAAAAGCGCGACAGACAGACGGACAATCAGTCAGACAGACGGACACTTGGCAATTAGTATATAGATTTTAATAGAGTATTTTGACTACCAATTTCTTTTAGTATACTACTAGAAGAATACCCGTTGAATATCAACGGTCTCACAATAAGCAACACCTGAATAATGTAAATTTTCGAATAATTCGCGTTTCACATTTATTCAGCAACTCCAATATTTTGGTGTGAAAGCCCCAGGCCGTCCGGCTCGTCCAGACCAATATTTTGGTGTGCAGAACCCCTAAAGAAGAAAATATTGGAAATCTTAAATTGCGCACTTCTTCCTTTAGAACTATCTACTCGTACACCAAATTAAAGTCTCCATCTCACACCGAAGCATGCTAAATTATCATTTCCCCTTTCGAATGTTTTTCTGTGGAGCAGATCCATAAATGAACATTTCTGAAAAACTCTGTTCATCTTGAGTTTTTTATCTAAGGTTTCTCTTATATACCAAATATCAAGCCTGTATCACATTTAAAAGGAAGAGTGTCTCATTATACGGAAAATCCGACATATTGTTGTGCGGCACACCCTAAAGTAGCAAATATTGGAAATCTGAAAATGCACACTTTCTTCCTTTCAAACTATCTCCCAGTACACCAAATTTGAAGTCTCTATCTTATCGCGAAGCATGTTTTTCTATCACTTCATCTTTTGAACGTTTTTCTGTGTTGCACCCTCTTAAATGAACATTTTTTAAAACCGTATTCTTCTTGGGTTTGTTTTTCAAATGATGAGCCCATATGCTAAATTTCAAGCTTCTATCACATTGTAAAGGAGGCGTTTTCAGTTTGTTCGACAAATCGAATATTTTACCTTCAATAGCAAATGATGGAAAACTGAAATTGCACACTTTCTACCTTTCCCACTATTTACCCCTACACCCTATTTGAAGTCCCTATCTCACTGCAAAGCATGCTTTTTCTATGAATTCACCTTTCGAATGTTTTTGTGTACAGTACCCACCCCCCCTTAAATATGCATTTTTGAAAAAATCCATTTTCATTGGGTTTACAATTTCATTATTCGCCCATGTACCAAATATCAAGCCTTTATCAAATTTTAATGTAGTCGTTTCTCATTTATGCGGTAAATCGAACAATTCGAAGTGCGGCACCCCTTAAGTAGAAAATATTCGATATCTGAAATTGTATACTTTCTTCCTTTCAAACGGTTTACCCATACACCAAATTTGAAATCTCTATCTAATCGCAAAACAAATTTTCTATCATTTCACTATTCGAACGTTTTGGTGTGGAGCACCCCCTAACCGAACATTTTAGAAAACTATATTCGTTTTGAGTGTTTTCTTTAAATGATTAGCCCATATAATAAATTTCAAGCCTGTATCAAATTTTAAAGTAGCCGTTTCTCATTTATTCGGTAAATCGAACATTTTGGTGTGCGGCACCCCCTTAAGTAGAAAATATTCGAAATCTGAAATTGTACACTTTTTGTCTTTCAAACGGTTTACCCATACACCAAATTTGAAGTCTCTATCTCATCGCAAAGCATGCTTTCCCATCATTTCACTTTTCGAACGTTTTGGTGTGGGGCACCCCCTCTATAGAATGTTTTCGAAAAATTCGATTTTTCCAGGATGTTTTATTGAACGGCCGTGCCGTGTACCAAATTGCAAGTCTCTATCTATTCAGGAAGTGCCTAAAAAAAGCGTGACAGACAGACGGACACTTGGCAATAAGTATATATAGATAGATAGGTAATTTGCACATGATCGTGAAATTAAGTTTCTTTATATTATATACTCCGTACGAAGAACGGATATATTGCTAGCTTTTAAATACAATTCTTTAGACACCACTATGTTTTAGAAATTTTTCTATATAAGAAATAGCATCAATATTAACTAAGCAAAACTTTGTTAAATGCTTCATATCATCCGGAAAGCTGACCTAACAGTTGGCAGTATTTTGATATTTAATCACCTCCCCATGTCTTTAGTTTGATTGTGGATTAAATTTTATTTCCATGCAATTGAAAATTACTATATCGTCGGCAGATTTGGTTTGTTTTGTCTTTTTACTCGTATTTTCCTACCTGTCATTTAAAGAGTTCAGGGTCCTAAAATATCTCAAAATATGCTATTCAAACTGAACTGCTTCTAGTTTTATTAATACCAATTTTCAAAAGCTTAATTATTTCCTAAAATTTGAAATTCATTTTAAATTTAAATTATAATATATATATTTTATTATTAAATTTTATATTTTCATTTAATGGGTGATATTGTATAAATTTGTGATATATGGAAATATCCTTTCTGTTAATAGTGGAAATGAAATAAAAGCTGTAAAATTAATTATTACATTGAAAGTTTTAACTCATAGTTTTAGCGGAAATCAATCAGCCGATCTCCAGCTGGCCAGACGTTGCTTTTTACCTACTGAATTAAGCTACTGAAAGTTAAGCTACTGAAATTAGAGATGTGTGACGGAAAATTTTCGGGGAAAATGTTAGCTGAAGAGGAAAATTTTTCAAAATTTTCCACGAAACTTTATCGCTATATTTTCTCGGAAAATTTTCAACTTTTTACTTTCCTTATATACATAATATTGTGAAGTATTGTGACGGGGTTGAAAATTCGAATTCAAGTTTTCGACGGGAGAACATCCCTGATCACGAATCAAACATTTTTGGAGTGATGTCTGCGTGTGTGTATCAGTGAGTCTGTGGAGACGATAACTGACGAACGAATGACCGATTCGAACGAAATTTGGTACAAAAATCACAATCCGTAAACACTGGAAGCCTATTGTTTTTATACGTAATCGAATGTTCAGTACCCCCCTAAATTTTCGAATGAAATTTTGAAAAAATCGTCAAAAAATCAAAACCGATAATAAAGTTACGCAAATAGACGTTTCTTATGTAATTTTTCATTAGAAAACGATTGGCATAAATTTTAGAACGCTAACATGAACCGTTCCCGAGATATTGCACATTTTTAAAAAAAATAATGAAAATGTCATATAAAATAAAAAAATATATATTTCTCATTGAGAAACATGTTCACTTCTCATATGTAATACCATGCGATAAATTAGGTGACATCATTCTCGTGGATCTAGCTTTTTCCATTCATGAAAAAAGATACTTTGAGTAATAGTTTTGTATTTGAACGCCAATAGTCATTTATATGCTGTAAGAATAACTTATTTCTCCGTTCATAACGCTTGGCGAGATTTTGGCGACAAATTTGACGGAATTTTGCCAACTTGGCGACATTTTTAATTGTTGCCAAGTTAACAAAAATCTCGCCAAATTGATAGAAATGACGTTAAATCAATGAAAATGACGTCTAATTGAAGAAAATTCAATATCATGGAAAGAATATAAGTATCTACTATAAGAATAAAGTTTTTTTTTTGTTGTAAAAGTAGTAAATTCATTGCATTCTATAAGGAAAGTCAAGCCCACATCAGATTTTTGTAAATGAAATTAATACTCTCTCCGCATTGTTTTTGTTTTTTGTTTTTTGATAAGTTGGTAACTTTACAAGAAGTCTTAATCATTTTGTTTTCTTTTTTGAGGAAGAAAGAGAATAATTTATTTTAAAGAAAAATGATAGACAAGAACTAGGAGAGTACAAGTAACATTTTACTTATTCTAATTCACCAGGTAATATTTTTAGAAGCCTATTTTTACTCAATGTCCACCAAATTGTCTCTTTTATCTTATTTAAAAAAATAAAGGTTTAATATTTTTATACATTTAATAATATATTTCTTATACCTTTAATAAATTAAACAATTTATTTTTCTTTTTATTAATATTAATTAATAACTAGTAGAGAACAGTTGCAATTCAAGAAAGTGGTAGACTCAGGGCTCATGCTGGGCTAATTTAAGTACTATAAGACGTAAACAGGAGTCTTTCAGATTTCCATTTCACTTATCAGCATCAGGGTTGGCTGATTAAAACCCCATTGGTCTAAAAGTTATACAAATGGGGTTTATAAAATATTTAATTATTCATTTTTAAATGATAAGTATTTTAATTTATTTTTATAATATTTTTATATCACAAAAAATAAAACTGCTGTCTGTGGAATAAAATTTTCTAATCCTTCCTTAAAGCAAGCATATGAGAGTTATATATTTCATAATTTATTTCTTACACCTGTAATAAACAGTAAAATATTTATGATTCAGAGAGGGTTTTGCAATTTTTATTCATTTTTTATTTATAATATTGTGTTAAATTTATGATGTACAAACATCTATATATACTAATTGCCAAGTGTCCGTCTGTCTGTCCGTCTGTCTGCCTGTCACGCTTTTTTTAGGCACTTCCCAAATAGATAGAGACTTACAATTTGGTACACGGGTCGATAGTTCGATAAAACACCCTGGAAAAATCGAATTTTTCGAAAACGTTCTCTAGAGGGGGTGTTCCACACTAAAATATTCGAAAAGTGAAATGATAGGAAAATATGCTTTGTCATAAGATAGAGATTTCAAATTTGGTGTATGGGTAAATCGTTCGAAAGGCAGAAAGTGTGCAATTTCAGATTTCCAATATTTTCTACTTAAAGGGGTGCCGCACACCAAAATGTTCGATTTACCGAATAAATGAGAAACGGCTCCTTTAAAATTTGATAGAGGCTTGAAATTAGGTATATGGACTAATCATTTGATGAAAAAACCCAAGACGAATATAGTTTTTCGAAAACGTTCGTTTAAGGGGGTGCTCCAGAAAAACATTCGAAAGGGGAATTGTTCAGAAAACATGCTTCGGAATGAGATAGGGATTTTAAATTTGGTGTACGGGTAGAAAGTTTGGAAGGAAGAAAGTGTACAATTTCAGTTTTCCAATATTTCCTACTTTAGGGGGTGTCGCACACAAAAATGTTCGATTTTCGGAATGAAGTAGAAACACTCCTTTAAAACGTGATAGAGATTTGATATTTGGTATATGAACGAATAATTTGATAGAAAACCGAAGAAAAATGAAGTTTTTCAAAAATGCATATTTAAGGGGGTGCTCCAGAGAAAAACGTTCGAAAGGTGAAATGACGAAAAACTATGCTTCGGGATAGGATAGAGACTTCAAATTTGGTGTACGGGTAGATAGTTCGAAAGGAAAAGTGTGTGCGATTTCAGTTTTCCAATATTTTATAATTTAGGGGGTGCCGCTATCCCAAATATTCGTTTTTTCGAAAAAGTAAGAAATTCGTCCTTTAAATTTTGATAGAGGTTTGAAATTTGGTATATGGGCTAATCATTTAATGGAAACACCCAAGACGAATATAGTTTCTCAGAAATGTTCGATGAAGAGGAAGCTCCATATAAAAACTTTCGAAATATGAAATGATAAAAAACATACTTCGGGATGAGATAGAGATTTCAAATATGGTGTACGGGTAGATAATTTGGAAAAAAGAAAGTGTACAATTTCAGTTTTCCAATATTCTCTATTTTAGGGGCTGCTACACATCAAAATGTTCGATTTTTCGAATAAGTTATGCTCGCTGCCTTTTAAATGTGATAGAGGCTTGATATTTGGTATATGGGCCAATCATCTGATAAAAAACCCAAGCCGAATAGTGTTTTTCCTAAATGGCCATTAATGGCTGTGCTCCACAAAAAGACGGTCGAATGGGGAAATGATAAAATAGCATGCTTCGGAATGAGATAGAGACTTTTATTCTGTATATGGGTAGATAGTTCGAAAGGAAGAAGTGTGCAATGTAAGTTTTCCAATATTTTCTTCTTTAAAAGTTTCTGCACACCAAAATATCCCATTTGCCGTTTAAATGCGAAACTCGAATTATTCAAATATTTAAATTATTCGGGGGGTTGCTTATTACGAAACCGTTGATTTCCAACGGGTATTCGGCTAGTTGTTTTCTATTGTTGATAAAATATAATTATTTTATAACTTTTCTGAAGCACAGGTACTCAATGAAAATATTAAATTGCAGCTGCGAATTTTATATTTATTAGAAATTTTTGTGCATAGAATATTTTTATATACTTCTAAATTTAAGCCCCTTTTGTAATCATGTCATTTAATATATATTATTGTAGCTCCAATATAAGAGCATATACTTTAAAAATTCAGTGGACTTATTATTTTAGCTTAAATGTCATATTTAAGAATAAGTTCAAAATTTTCCGGAAAATTTTCCATTTGAAACTTTTCCGGAAAACCCCCATCTCTAACTGCGATTATATTCCTTTATGACATTACTAACAAATATAATAACAATATATAACAATATTATATACAAATTTATATACAGATTATATACAGTTATATACAAATATATTTTTTAATAAAATACATTCTTCATACTAAAAATTGAGGACCTATGGTGCAGCTTTGGACAAAATATTAAAAATAACAATAACAATATCTCAATAAACTAAAATTCAAAATTGACACACACACACACATATATATTATTTTCGCTTTCTTCTGCGAATCACTTGTTTAGTAGGAATTTTCATTTTTGCTACATGCTCATATTATGTTTTACTTATATGGGTAATTGTCCTCTCTCCTGCTCTGGCTCACTGGACGGGTCTGGGAGGGTCGCTGTGAACGTTCGTTCTGCCTCCTAGGTTGTATTTCGTCATGTTCATTCCGGTGCTTCTAGATATTTATCATACTGTTGAGGTTGATATACACGTGGTGAAAGAAGAAGGGTTCCTGCCTCATGGTAATACAAATTTTCCTAATGTTTCTTATGTTCAATGTTTCATCTTTTGGTGCCTGTAGTCTAAGTTTGAGCATTTATAGTAATGTACTATTGCTCAATCTGAAACAGGCATGTTTGGGTATATACAGGGTGATTAAAAAAGATGGGCCAAACTTTACGAGATGGTAGTACACAGCAAACCGAGCATTTTTCACCATAGTTCACTTGGTCGGAAATGAAACGTAAAGGCGTTACAGGGCGCTAACTCGTTGAGAAGCGGCAGCTCCGCAAACTGAGAAACGTCATTCAGGTTATAATTTTCTGGTTGAGGAAGAAAACCATGTATGCAGATTTCATCTGGGGAAGGAGAAAAACCTTTATGCAAATTTTCATAATTGGACGAGAGGTAAAGAACTATCTAGACGTCACTTTTCCGGGCCGATGGATTGGCGAGGTGGTCCCATAGCTTGGCTCCCTCGATCGCCCAATCTGTCGTGTCTTGACTTCTTTTTGTGGGGATATCTCAAAAGTCTCGTCTATAGCACTCCCCTTGAATCTGAAAAGGAACTCGTTGCCAGAATTTCGCCGCTGCTGCTGAAGAACGTGACATGCCTAGTCTGTTCGAGTGAGTCCGCTAATCCCTCCATCGCCGTTGTGAGAAGCGCATTTAAGTTTATCTTATAACTTCCAAGTCACTCTTGTGTTTTCGCCTCATCTCATGGGTTTCACCATTAAGCGCCCAGTAAACTATAACAATTACTTAGGTTAGTGCATACTACTACCTCGTACAGTTTGGCCCATCTTTTTTGAATCACCCAGTATATATATATATATATATATATATATATATATATATATAAAGTAAAATTATATATATATATAATATATTATATATATATATAAAATATATATATATATAAAAAGCAAAAGTAAAATTAAAAGCTAAAATAATAATAATAATTGCTATCTCAGCGAGTTTTCATCCAATTGGAGTTAAATTTTCAGAGAACAATTGCAATATTGAAATAAAAATATATTCCATTTTCGGTTTTAAATGTTCGTAACTTTTAAACTAATTCACATTTTTAAAAGAAATCTCGCTGAGGTGCACCGTACGGAGACACAAAGCATCTCTGTAGCAAATTTGGTAGTAACAACGTGACAGCTCAAAAGTATAATAACCTTTGTTGTAAGATAGTTAAATATGAGTTCATAACTAGCTTTAGTTCTATATATATTTTTAACGTGCAACAACACAAATGAGGTATTTTGGGGTGTTTCACTCCCATGTATTCTTCCTTATTCTTGTAAATAACGGCTTATTTTTGTTATACTAATATAGTTTCGTATAATAATCGTATAAGGCTCATAGAGTGCCAATGAAACAATGAGAAATGAAGCTGATTGATTTCGATGGACCGAAGGAAGTATTAAAATAAATCTCAGCAAAGAAAACATGCAAAGCTTAGAGTCAATTAAATTGTTATTTTCAGAGTCCCATCGTTAAACATTTCACAGATATCTAGAGCACAGATGCTCTGCGCGGCAACAGCTATACTTAATAAAAGAATATGTCTGTCTGTGTGTATGTGCAGTCTGTAACGAGAAAGCCGAACGTCGTACGACCATGAAATTTGGTACACAGTTACTTCAGGATCCAGAACGATGCGCCTCGGTGTGATTTTTTTTTGTTGTGGTTATTATAAGCAGGCGTATTATTAAAACGTTCTTTAAATTTTGTACACCGGAATGTACATCGAACTCTAAAAAAACTTAAGAACTTTTTTTTAATACGACCCCTTATGACAAATAAATAAATAAATAAACAAATAAATTGCTGCATGGACACTCTACGCCACGACAACTAGGCAACATCGGTTTCATTTTCTAGTATTAAATACAGGTTCCAAGTAAAAAAAATTTGCAGTTTTGCAGTGTATAATATATACGCTTATGTTACTGTTTTGCATATTTTAAAAAACTTACAATTATCTTAAAAATAAATTGCAATTTTTTGCACGTCCGCATTATTCTTTGATAATTTATTTGTTATTAATTTTTAAATTGCTGTTTAAACAAGAAATTAGTAATGAATTTTCAATGAACTGGTATTACAGATATAAAAAATTTAATGAAACATACATTGTACTTAAGTGATAATCATGACAAATACGGCACCTCCTCTCTAACGTGCCTGTGACGTACCGCAACGGATGATTATTAAACCGTAACAAATTAAATTGCGTTAGAATTATGCAATTGAGACTTTTCACCGGTTCTGCATGTATTGTTCCTGTTTATGTTTACTGCTGTATTAAAGAACATGAATCCAGAAATTCGGACTCATAATTGTATCCTGAGAATTAAATCACGATTCAAAAGAATACGTCCCATTAATAAGCATTGTGTAGGAAAAATCGACAAGATTCTACTGTGAATTATGGTTCTTTAATATAAGGTTGGGTCATCGACCCGGTAACCAATCAAAAAGTTGTCAGCCTGACGTCGCTGAGATTTGTATTTTGTCATTCGTGACGCTACGGACCAGGAGAGTTGTTGCCAAAACAAAGCAAGTTTTCCCATTATTACAATTAAAAATTGTTTTTTAATTTTGAAGTGGCAATGTCCAATTACCTGCGCAGAGAGTTTTAATAGCCTGGACATGCATCAATAGTGTATATGGCCACGCCCACTTTTATCCACTCCCCTTTTTCACAATTGAAGCTTTGTTGGGTCATTGGAGTAGTTTTTATTTGAAATAATTATGAAAGATGGATTAATTTAAATGCAGATGGATTTATTTCAAATTATTATTTCTGCATATATTAAAGTGAACAAGAGAAATTACGAGAATTGAAATAACTTTTCGTTGAACTCGTCATATTGGCACTAATACTTCTATTTGATGTCATTTTCTTTTATTTATGGTTCGACAGAAAAAAAGAATTAGGTACTTACGTATTATCCCGTCGACCGTTGGCGAATTTTTAGTTGGCGACAAAAAGTTCACGAAATGTAGTCAATCAAACGTTGTAATAGCACGCTTTAATATGTGCATCTACCAAAGCAAAAATGAATGGCTCCCGGTTTAGTGGCCAAGATTTGAACAGTGTGTTGTGATGTCATAGTTTTCGATTATTGGCGCGAAATCTACCCTTTGGCGACAGTTTCGATAATGCGTAAGTACCAAGAAATATTTTTCGACGGCAGCCATTTGCAAAGCCCTTAGATAAGCTCAAAGATGATAAAATTATTCTATGGATTCATAGAATATGAGATTGCGATATATTAAAAGTAAATTTGTGTACCGTCTACATGTACCGATAATATTTTAGAAATATATTGTATATAATATATGATTGCAACGAATGACACAATTAAACATAAATTCTCCCAAAATCTTGAAAACTGTGTTGAATATAAGACACACAGATTAATATATACAGATGTTTCACTGCTACCCCAGCGCCATCAACCGCCAACCAAAGTTAGATAAAATATCAAGATTGGCACTCTTGACGATGGTCTGTGGCAGTTTTCGCCAAGACGTTCTGCTAATATAACCCTATTTGGCACTAAATGAAACACTTGGAATAATTTTGTTCTATTATCGATCGCATGTTTATACGTGTAAATCATTTCTCTTCTATTTCGTATTTTATAATCAATTATTTTATCTTTTATGGATTACTAAAAGAAGAGGGATTACGTTTACAAGGTATGTAATTTATTTTTATTTAAATAAAAAGATTATTTGCTTTGCATCCCATATTTCATCCTATGCGCGTGTTCATCATAAGAAAATGGTGCAGTATTATCAAGAAACAGTGGCATTATTAGTTAAAAAACTTTTTCCGCATTTATATGAAATGTATAAATATTGATATTGAAATTCGATACCTTTGATAATGCATTTATGTAGATTTGTTATTTATTATAAGAATATAAGTGCATTTAAAAAAAATATATATTAACAGCATCCCAGAATAAATTAAGAACTCTGCAATTTAACAACACGCTAGTATACTTTTTAGGCTGAAAATATTATATAATATTTCAGTATTTTGGGTATGTGAGCTTGCACTTTTTGGTGTATAATGATTTACAGTGATGTAATGGTTCAATTTTTTATTTAATTTATGATTACATGAATTAAATATATATCAATGTTTATTTATTTAAATTTACACATATTATAGAAAAAGGATTTTTAAATACTTATTATGTTTATAGTTTAAAAAAATTATAAAAGTACAGTTACGTAATTTTTTTTTCTTTTGGCTGCATTAGCATAAAATCGCCAATTGAGTGATAGCCGCCAAATCTAGCAGTCGAGCTCTTCTTACGTCATAGCTGCGATTAAGGCTCCTCTATATACGAGCTGACTCATCAAGCATATTGAAGCCCACCGTAGCTGGAAGCGCAGTCCATTAGCATTAACTCTATTCGTATTTTAACTTTAATACGTATAATTGAAATAATTATGGGTGGTTGTTCTGCACCGAACTGCTCTAATCATTCTAGAAAGGGTTTTAGGCTATTTCGCTTTCCTAGAAACGAAGAAAGAAGAAAACAATGGCTAATACATAATTGGATACCCGGTAATGGAGAATACTTGTGCGAGCTAAATTCCACAATATTCTAATTGAAACTTCTTTTTTCATATAAAGTATTTATTTTAAACACTTATTTTATAATTTCTGTAACTTTAGTATGGAACCCTATGGGCTTCCATATGCTTGATAAGTCAGCCTGTAGTAGAGGAGCTCTAGCTGCGATGGTTGGCTCCTCGAACGTTGGTGTCTATGCGAAATCCTATGTTAACAATGTTGCCATAGGTTCCTATGGGAGTGAACCTTCTGAATATGGTATTGTGTGATAAGACACAGCCAATGGAAGTAGGGTATAATCGGTCACTACCTAGTGGTTTAGTTCTTTCTTTGTTGTGTAACTTTGACGTGCGGAAATTTTAACTTTCCCGAATAAAGGTTACCAGATTTGATATTTAATCCCATTTTCTTTGGTTTGCTTGTGGATTAAATTTGATTTCCATTATACTGAAAAGTATCCCATAGTCGGAAGATTTAGAGCCACATTTCGTCTTTTATATTGTGTTTTCCTACTTGTAATTTAGTACAATAAATATCTCCAAAAATGACATTTACATTTTTATTATAATTTTGAAATAACCTGATTATACCTTAAAATTTTAAATCCAAGTTATGTTAAAATGTATTTTATTGCTTATTTTTTTTATTATTATTCGATGGGTGCGGTTATATAAGTTTAGGGTATTTAAAAATATATTTTTGTTTATAGCGGATATGAAAGGCCCTAATATTAATTATTGCATTGAATACAATTTGTCAAAAACTCTTGTTTCAGCGGGTATTAAACGGCTGATTTCTGGTTGGTCAAACGACGCTTTTAACAATTAAGCTACAGAAGCGGTATTATTTCGTTCTATATATGAAGCGGACTCAACTTTAATAATTATAGTTGAATTTAATAATAATAATAATTATAATGGATTCAAGGTCGAAATGCTTCTGGTCTGATCACATCATTCAGTTGCTTTTCACTTTCCATGGAATACACGGTATGTTTAAAAAGGGAAAGATGATTTTGATGGTGCTGAATATTTAACACTTGGATTTTTTGGGACCAACTCTTTTGATCATGTCTCAATAGAAATCGCTCGTATATGTGTGGGAACTTTGACTTTCCGGAAATAAAGGTTGCCAGATATGTAATTTAGTTTTTTTTTCTGTGCTTTGATTGTGGAGTTATTAATTTTGTTACGTTTTTCTTATTTCTGAAGATTCATTTATTCATTGCTATTAAAGTAATTTGATAGAAATTTATTTAAATTTATTTGATGATGGTAACTCATATAGCTTCTAAAACTATTTACTTTTTTTGTTTTTAACACTTTACAACAAAGTTGAAAAGTGTTTATAACTTTGTTCATTCTGTCTGTCTGTCTGTCCGTTAGCACCATAAATGCCGAAAAATTACTTAATCAAAATGAAATTTTAGTATGTTGTTCAGACGGTCTGTGAGACAGACCTATGGGAATATAAATGAATAATATCACCCAATTAGTTTTGGATTGAAGCCGGGTTGAAAAAATGAAATACATTGAACCCTATGGGACCTAATTTTTCAAACATTTTTAAGCGGATTTAAAATTCACAAATTGCTTTAAAAATTTTATAAAATATTCAAATTACCTCATAAAATATATAAAACCCCATAAAATATACAAAAAATTTCAGCAAAATATATTTAGTAGTTTTTAAATAAAAATTAAAATAATAATTACACCTCTTATATGAAGCGATTACGTGACCCACTTCAAAATGAAATATGACTTCCATCTTGTCTCAAAATCGTGATTTTTTAAGTTCTTTTTAATTCATATTGAGTGCTGTATCCGTCCTAAAACCGCTTTATTTTTGCTTAAATTCTGTGCATCTACATACTGAAACAACGCAATTACAATATATTTGAGTTTAAATGCTCATCCAAATTTGATTATTTCTACTACAAAGCCTATTTTTCACTTATGTAAAATGTAAACAGCAAAGTATGTAGAATGAGTTGTATAAGAATTGCTGTATTTCTTAAACGCAAAATTATTATGCTCATGGAGTCTGCATAGCTGATATGAATAAAATATTCATTGATTTTACTGGGAGAAGGACGAATTTTTTCAATGAAGTTTTAAGCATAGAGTTTTATTACTTGTACCTACATGGTTTTTAAATAAAATAAATTATTATAGTATTGTGATGAATGAAATGAATGGGAAAATGTTTATGAATGAAATGCTGCTTTTATAGAGAGAGCCAGGCGTTTTATATCTCGATGGCGTCATTTGAATAAATTTCAGTTGTTTTTGATGCAGTTTTAAACTACAATAAATTAGTGTAGTATTATGATAATGTTAAAAACATTAACGTGGAGCCAGGCGATTTATATTTCATTAACGTCATTTGAAGAAAGTTCATTTTTTTGATGAACTTTTAAGTTTTCAAATATAATAAATTAATGTAGTATTGCGATAATTTTTAAAATATTACTGAGGAATGTATCGCATTTTAGAGATGTTTAAATTAAATTGCATTGAAGTTGTAAAGGTTTCATAATCTACACGTTATGCATGATTGATCTTTCTTGTTTATTATATTCTTAATTTCATAGGCTTATATTCATTGGTATTTTAAATGTATTTTGATCGAATGCTATTAAAATTTATTTTATGAAGTACTCATGTTGTTTCCTGAATCCGATTGTTTTCCGTTTCTTTATTCTATTTAGTCTTTAAAAATTTATTTTTTTACATCAATTTAACGAAAGTTTTCATTAAAATATTTTTAACGAAGTTAGCTCATTTAGCTCCCAAGCCTGTTTACTTCATTTTTAACACTTTACAATAACGTTGAAAAGTGCTTATGACTTTGTTCATTCTGTCTGTCCGTTAACACGATAAGTGCCGTAAAAATGACTTAATCAAAATGAAATTTCAGTATGTTGTTCAGACGGTCTGTAGGACCTACGGAAATATAAATGAATAATATCACCCAATTAGTTTTAAATTGAACCCGGGTTGAAAAAATGAAATACATTGAGCCCTATGGAACCTAATTTTTCAAACATTTTGTAAGCGGATTTAAAATTCTCAAATTGCTTAGAAAATTTTAGATAATATTCAAATTGTTCCATAAAATATATAAAAAAAATTCAGCGAAATATATTCAGTAGTTTTTTAAATAAAAATTAAAATAATATTTACACCTCTTATATGAAGCGATCACGTGACTATGATATGAAAAGATCACATGACCCACTTCAAAAGGATATGTGGCATTCATTTTGTCTCAAAACCGTGTGAAGTTCTTTTTAATTCATATTGAGTGTTGCATCCGTCCTAAAACCACTTTATTTTAGCTTAAATTCTGTGCATCTGCATACTGAAACAACGGAATTACAATATATTTGAGTTTAAATGACCATCCAAATTTGATTATTTCTACAACGAAGCCTATTTTTCACTTATGTAAAATGTAAACACCAAAATATGTAGAATGAGTTGTATTAGAATTGCTGTATTTCTCTAACACAAAAGTATTTAGCCCATGGAGTCTGCATAGCTGATATGAATGAAATATTCATTGATTTTACAAAGAGAAGGACGATTTTTTTCGATGAAGTTTTAAGCATAGAGTTTAATTACTTGTAGCCCCATGGTCTAAACGTTTAAATAAAATAAATTATTATAGTATTGTGATGAATGAAATGAATGGGAAAATGTTATGAATGAAATGCTGTTTTATAGAGAGATCCAGGCGTGTTATTTTTTCTACGACGTCATTTAAATGAATTTCAGTTGTTTTCGATGAAGTTTTCAAATATAATAAATTATCGTAGTATTATGATAGTTTTAAAAATATTACCGAGGAGTGTATCGTATTTTAGAGATGTTTAAACCAGGCAATTTATATTTCAATGCGTTCATTTGAATGAAGTTCATTTTTTTCGATGAAGGTTTAAGTTTTCAAATATAATAAATTAATGTAATATTGTGATAAGTGTTAAAATATTACCGAGGAATGTATTGCATTTTAGGCTTCTTTAAATAAAATTGCATTGAAGTTGGAAAGTGTTTCATAATCAATGCTTTAAGCATGATTGATCTTTCTTGTTGTTATATACTACGCATTTTTATATTCTTATTCACAACTATCTTTGCAATAATTTTTGTGTGTGCGTTTTGAAGTTAGTTAATGATATTGCACACGTAGCTTCTAAAACCGGTTATTTTCCTATTTATTTTATGCACTTAAGTTCGTAGTTTTTTTCACTGGGAAAGTATTTTGAATCCTTCTACAACTCTTTTTCTTTCTTCCAAGGTATTTTCATTACATTTTTTTCTATTTTGCGTTTGTCAACTATTTTCTACTTGGTTTATATGATGCAACTGTTTATCAGACACTTTCCTGCCTATGTGTGGGCAGTTGCTCTGTCTTTTTTCAATGAAAAAATAGTTTTTGCTTATCTTTCAAACTGGTCCATACTTTTAATGAACTATTTATGCTGTTATTAATAAAGTACTTTAATTTCAAAATATTTTAGATAGTAGTTTGAGCGAATCAATCTAATATTCTAATTCATTTTGCATCTATAGCGAAAGTGTTTATGCAAACTATCATTTTTCCTCATGGACAATGTAACTGCACTTATTATTCAGGAAATTGTTCATTATTTTTTGTTAGGAACTAATGCTATGAAAATATTAAGTTGCAAATAGTTTGGATTATAATTTTTTAATCAAATTTTAGTTTTCCAATTTAATTTACCCACACACAAAACTTCATAGCAATACAAGCATTTGTTCTTCAGTTATCGTGTTCCGATCTCATAAATATACATAAGCTGGCATTTTTCCGAAAGTTTACAAAATGTGCTCAGACATACTGAGCCTTTAAAGAAATGGTTCAGATCGCAATAATAAGTTTTTAAGGAAATATCAGAGGACCCTGAGAGTTACGTTAAAGTTAGTTTTGTCATTTCTTAAAATATTGTCGAAAAGTCTAAACCATTTTCGGATGAAGAATTCATGAGATCCCTTGTAGCAGCAGCTGAAGTTGTGTGCTCAAAGAAAGTTGAAACTTCAGAAGGACAAGGTTGTCTGGCATGACTGTTACGAGGAGAGCAGAACTGGTATTGAATGCTGAAGAAGCATAGAAAACAAAGTTGGTAGCATAGACATTTTATTTGTTAGTATTGGATAAATGCATGGATATAACTGATACAAAGCAGTTGGCCATTTTCATTGATAGAATCGACGACTAACTTAAGAGTTTTGAAGATCAACTAACATTTCAAAAGCTACGAAAATGACTTGTTGAATCATTTATAAGGACATTTTTTGTGCAAAATCTTTTGTTTTGAAAATGGTATCACAGTTATCACTGACACTGGGAATTTCATACAAGCAAGGGAAGTTTAAATCATCGATAATTTTAAGATCGTCTGCAGTCGGAATGGGATTCTGGTCATAGCAACATTGCCTAGATTTCTACTGTTTGGTTATTAAACATTGCTTATGGGGATTTTTGAGTTAGTTGATGATAGCAAAAGCAAACCATAGCGAGTACAAAAGTTCGACGATACCTAAGTGGTTGGTCCACTTTGTCCTTCCTATGGGCAATTCTTCTCATTTAAATGAGTAAAATTTGAAGCTTTCATTAAAAGATCAACTCCTGTTTCATGACTTCAAAGCCTTGATTAAATTAAAACTCTTAGAATACCAACCTCATGACCAGAATTTAACTAATTTCCACAGAATGTTGAAATTGCAGTCTGCAGAATGTGTTTCTCAATATGTGGCTGTAATATATCAGCTCAAGACGGAGCTCCAAAAGGAAATCCAAGATTTCCATGAGGTACAAAGCTCCCTGAATGCGGTAAATATTTCTTTGTCTATGGAGAATCTAAGGAATTTCCAAATAAAAATCATTGGCCTTCAACGTGAATAAAACCTTAAAATTATAGTTCAGAGATAAGTATCAAAGGGATTATTTTCAAGCCGTAAAGTTAAAGAATGGTATTATAGTAAAGTGCATGGAACACCAGTTCAATTGGTTTTATTTAACTTATTAACGATAGACCTTTATTTAATTATTTAATGCATCATGACCGATACGTGGCTGTCTGTCTGTTTCAGTGTGGTTCTCTGTTTCGGTGTCGTTGTCTGTCCGTTTCAACTTCTTTGATGGTATGTTTAACATACTTTCCTACGCCCTAGAGAGCAGAAATGTCTCACACAGCTTAGTTTAGTAAAATATTTTAATCTATTAAAACTTGGCAAATTTTCGAAAAATAGAACAGGCATATTTTTTGCGAAATGGCCCTCAAAAATCTCATTGTTAAGGAGTTCAAATCATTTCCTGGTTTGAAACCAAATCCCCAAGTAAGCTCTTCGCAAACGTGGAGAGCAAAAATAGAAATAAGTAGATATATAAAATAAATAAATAAATAAATAAAATAAATAAATTGATAAATAACAATAAAAAATTAAATACATAAATAAATAAAAGAAACGATAATTTCTACATGATAGAACACGTGCCTAAAACCTGATTATGAGTCCTATATGGATCATGTGAGGGAAAGTATTCCGAAAAAAATTTGTGCTACCGCAGCGGTAGCGGAATCGCGACAATCTCAATTTTTATGCACTCACTTAATGTAACACCAAAAATAAAATAACGCATTATTAAAAAATTTTCTTTGTTAGCATGCGAAGATATACACATATTTTCTTGCTAAATTATAGAATTATTCAAATTTTACTTTTATGGATGCGGCGAAATAAGTATCAAATAACCTAAAACATGCATATTTCGATGTATTTCAAACTAAAGAAATATACGTGAAAACATTGCTCTACGGATTCGATTTAAATATCTTTGGAAAGAATGTTCTTCGGTCTTTCCAATGGTGTCAAGATTGTAACTCTGCCATAATATTTTCGACCGCTTAGGAACCGATGTGTCGAAAACCCAGACCGTTCGGCTGAACCTAAGGTTTACAGCAGCAGTTTGAGTGCCCGCTTAGGAAACGATGTGGGTGAAAGTCGCCCAAAATTGTGCTGAAACATAAAACAAGAGAGATCAATCATGCTTAAAGCATTGATTATGAAACACTTTCCAACTTCAATGCAATTTTATTTAAACATGTCTAAAATGCAATGCATTCCTCGGTAATATTTTAAAACTTATCACAATACTGCATTAGTTTATTATACTTGAAAACTTCAACCTTCATCGAAAAAAATGAACTTCATTCAAATGACGACATTGAAATATAAATTGCCTGGTTTAAAGATCTCTAAAATGTTATACATTCCTCCGTAATAATTTTAGAATTATCATAATACAACGATAATTTATTATATATGAAAACTTCATCGAAAACAACTGAAATTCATTCAAATGATGTCATAGAAAAAATAACGCGCCTGGATCTCTCTATAAAAACAGGATTTCATCCATAACTTTCTCCCATTCATTTCATTCATCACAATACTATAATAATTTATTTTATTTAAACATTTTGTTTAAGACCATGGAGTTACAAGTAATTAAACTCTATGCGTAAAACTGCATAAAAAAATCGTCCTTCTGTTTGTAAAATCAATGAATATTTCATTCATATCAGCTACGCAGACTCCATGAACTAAATGATTTTGTGTTAAAGAAATACAGTAATTCTAATACAACTCATTCTACATATTTTGCTGTTTACATTTTACATAGGTGAAAAATAGGCTTCGTTGTAGAAGTAAACGAATTTGGATGAGCATTTAAACTCAAATATATTGTAATTGCGCTGTTTCAGTATGTAGATGCACAGAATTTAAGCAAAAATAAAGCGGTTTTAGGACGGATACAACTCTCAATATGAATTAAAAAGAACTTTAAAAATCACGATTTTGAGACAAGATGGATGCCATATATCATTTTGAAGTGGGTCATGTGATCTTTTCATACCATGGCCATGTGATCGCTTCATATAAGAGGTGTTATTATTATTTTAATTTTTATTTAAAAAGCTACTGACTATATTTCGCTGAATTTCTTTTTTATATATTTTATGGAACAATTTGAATATTTTCTAAAATTTTCGAAGCAATTTGTGGATTTTAAATTCGCTTAAAAAATGTTTGAAAAATTAGGTCCCATAGGGCTCAATGTATTTCATTATTTCAACCCGGGTTCAATCCAAAACTAATTGGGTGATATTATTCATTTATATTCCTATAGGTCCTACAGACCGTCTGAACAACATACTAAAATTTAATTTTGATTAAGTCATTTTTACGGCAGTTATCGTGCTAACGGACAGACAGACAGACAGACAGTCAGACAGGCGGAATGAACAAAATCATAAACACTTTTCAACTTTGTTGTAAAGTGTTAATAACTAAAAGACCAATTCAATTTTGAAAAACATCTCATCAAGGCGAATCGTCCTGTAATACATCTTTATCAAATTTCATGGCCGTATGAGGCTTCAAATTTTCGCTGTAGACGACACAAAAAGACATATTTATTTATTATTTATTTTAGACTAGAAAATGTACCCGGCGTTGCACGGGATATACAGCAGTGGCATTGAATTCAGTCATTCAGTTTTTAAAAAGAGTAGTCGTCCGCTGTGCGAGTTCATGTTTGAATTACAAAATCCTGCTCTTTAAATGAACACTTTAAATACACATCCTGCTCTTTAAATGAACGCATAATTACACATTAGATCTCAAATCGGGTCCGTAATTTGGTTTGGTCGCGGAGCTGGGCACATCAAAAGCTGCTTCCTAATACGACTTCCTTTCGACCCAGACCGTCCGACCTATCCGTAGGTGCAAAGTTTAGACCGGAACCCAGTGGAGGAGACATCCACAGGGACTGTACCCTTCTTCCCCTATCACCAACTTCTTAGACGAACTTTAAGATCCACACACTTAAAGTGCCCGTACTCCGAGTGAACACGGGGGCAGTTAGGGTACAGCCAGCTATCACCCAGGTTTTCCGAGTGTACTCGTGCCTTAATCACCTAGCTGTCTCGTCTTGCTTTAATACGACTGTGCATTACGCCCTAAATACACCTATTGCCCTCTACGTGGGTGTATAAGATCTTTTGATACGCCCTAAATAAGATATTTTAATGTGCCCTAAACCGGCTATCTTATATGCCCAAAATAAGCTCCTTTGATAAGCCGCAAATATGCCTTTCGTCCATTGTGTGAGTGTAATGCGTTTAAAATATGCTTAATTGATATACCTACATAAGCTCCTACGATACGCTTTAAATAAGATCTTTTGATGTGCCCTAAAAAGCCATTTTTATACGCACTAAACTCCTTTGATACGTCGCAAATATGTCTTACCTCCTCTGTGTGGGTGTAATACGTTCAAAATATGCTTTATTGATATACCGTACACAAGCTCCTTCGATACGCCGCAAATAAAATCTTCTGATTCGCCCTAAAAAGCTATTTTATACGTTCTAAATAAGCTCTTTTGATTCGCCGCAAATATTCCTTTCGCCCTTTGTGTGAGTGTAATACACTTAAAATATTCTCCTTTGATATACCCTACATAAGCTCCTACGATACGCCTTAAACAAGTGTGTGGGACACATTCAAATTAGGGTTGCTTAAAATCAACATATTTTCTAAATGAAACTGTTTTCAAACTTTGATAACATTTTCGACGTTAATAACAGCTTGCAATTCAAATAAACCTCTAAGCAGTCGACAGGAGATGGCGTCAATCTCTCCCGTCAACTGCTTGATGATTGAGAAGAGAAATAATTCTTAATGAAAGCAATAAAAGTGACTGATAACTGGAACGACATATTTATAGATTGGGGAGAGCTTACAGTTTAAACTCAGAAAGCTAAAAAATGAACGAAAATTAAGATATGAGCTAAAAAAGCTATATTGGGCCAAAAATAAATTATTTAGAGGCAGATTAAATTATTTAGACAAAAAAGAAATTGACAAGAACCGCAGAATATGAAATTTGCTACACAGGTGCTTTAGGATTCGAATAGGTGTACCTATAGCCGTTATTATTTTTTTTTTCGAATTAGTTTTTTAGTTATTTTATGCTTTATGATTCATCTTTTAGAGACCTAACATATTATCAGATAGTTTCCATCTTGATACCACCAGAAAGATAAAAAACATTCTCTCGAAACAAACTGTGAACGGAATCCATATGATTAGTAGACAATTTTAGTGGATTAAAGAAATATATACTTTTCTCGTATTTTCAATCTTTCCGATTTTTATATTACGATATACAGAAATTGACTTGCCATCCATCGTTTGTTTCTTTTCAGCACTTGCGTACAATATCAGAGATTGCTCCAGTAAAAAATAATTTCATAAACCCATCCGTTGATTAATTATAACGTTTTTTCCCAGGCATGTCCTTGATTTTATGAGGTAGCTAGCAGGCAAGCGAACTACGATCGCCTGGTACTGATATATATATATATATATATATATATTTGCAAATTGACATATCGTCAAGTTGGCGATATTTCGCTAAATAATGCATCAAGTTCGCCAAAATTATCGCCAAGCGTAACTTACAGCGAGAGGATATTTTCTCATATATAATTGACTATTGTTTAATTATTGCTCGTAAAAATTACAAAAGTATTAAACATGTATCTTTTCTCGTGAGTGGAACTAACTAGATCCACAAAAATAAAGTTAATAAATGTGTCACATAATATTGCATGAAAATTGAACATATTTAACGATAATTATTACTTCTTTTAATTTCATGTAATATATTTGATAAATTTCTTAGAAAAACGTGCAATATCTTAAGAACGATTCATGCTGGTTTCCTAATGTGTATGCCATTCGTTTTTTAATGAAAAAAATTACATAAAATATGATAATTTATTTAACATTATTAGAGTGTCTGATATTTAATGATTTTTCTGTTTCAAAATGTCATTTGAAAATTTGTTAGCACTCGATTGCGTTTAAAATCAATATGCTTCCAGTATTCACTGATTGTTATATTTGTACCAAATTTCGTTCGAAAAGCAGTATTCGTTCGTGAGATATCTCCTCAACAGTCACACGGATACACAAAAGGAAACACACATACACACACACACACATACACATAAATTTCGTTCCGAATCCAGGAAAGTTTGAAACTTTCTTGGATCTTTCGTCTAAAACTCGAAATCAAGTTTTTGACACTGTTAGAATACTTTTCCTGTACATTATACTACGTATCCGTATAGGGAAAGTAATTAATTATTCACTCTGTGCATACGTTGAAGAAAATGTAGAAGAAATACCTTTAAGCATATATATTTTTACAAAGGATGCCCTCTCAAAACATAGATAAATACATCTTGAAGTTTATTTTTCACTACTCGATCAAGAAATGTTTGTTGGATCGTGTGTTTTTCTGTAAATTCGTTTTTGTCAATATTTCCTCTTTCTCCCTAAAAGTCTATAGAAGTTCTGTGAATTCTAAGTCAATTTTATGGAAATACGAATCTTTGTCTTTTTGTTTATTAGTTTATTTTGTTCTCTTTCCTTTCTATCCGTCTTTGAAGATTATAAAACATTTGCGACAAGTTCTATTTTCGTACCCCTTTGTAAAGTGCAATTCTTTGTTTTCCAATCCATCAAAGGGAATTAAACGTTTTGATTTGAGTTATCACCAAAGTTAATTTTGTTATACAAACAAATATTTAATTAAATGTAGGAGGAGTTTGAAAATATGATTAAAGTTTTGACATTGTCGAAAACATTCGTATCTCGATAGTCAAATTTTACCAGGATTAAAATACATGTTTCCACACTCTTTTAAACACACACGCTTACACACACACACACACACGTATATATGTAAGCTGGTTGGTTCAACAGACGTGTTAGTCGAAATCTTGGTGAGAGCGATATGGTAGCTGTTTGGCGTTAGCAACAGCAGATCAGAGATGACACATGTGACAGTAGCAGACGCTCAGAATGCCCCAGATCGATAAATGCTCGCGAGGATCGTACAGTCAGGAGAGGAGCCACGTCCGCACCTAGAGCTCCTCTACTACAGGCTGACTTATCAAGCATATTGAAGCCCATAGGGTTCCATACTACAGTTACAGAAATTATAAAATAAGTGTTTAAAATAAATACTTTATATAAAAAAAAAGAAGTTTCAATTAGAATATTGTATAACTTAGCTCGCACAAGTATGCTTCAGTACCGGGTATCCAATTATTTATTAGCCATTGTTTTCTTCTTTCTTAGTTTCTAGGAAAGTGAAATAGCCCAAAACCCTTTCTAGAATGATTAGAGCAGTTCGGTGCAGAACAACTACGCATAATTATTTCAATTATACTTCCTAAAGTGAAAATACGAATAGAGCTAATGCTAATAAATTGTGCTTCCAACTATGGTGGGCTTCAATATGCTTGATGAGTCAGCTCGTATATAGAGGAGCCTTATCCGCACCGATGACGTCGCTATCAGCCATTTAAAGGATTTACCATACTCCATGCAGCCTGTATCAAAGGATACTGCTCCGAAACGACCGTCAAAAGGTGCGATCAAATGTCGGCGTCCATTCAGGCTCTTAAAACTGACCCCTCAACATAGACAGGACCGTGTGGATTGGCACAGCGCTGGGTTAGCCTAGACAGTGCCCGATTAGATGTATGTTGTCTTTAGAGACGAACCCCGTAGCTCTCTCAGTGCTGATGACTACTGCATACGTGTATGGAGAAGGATTGGCCAGCTTTGCGATCTCGCATTTGTTATTGAGCGACACTAAGCCTTTACATGTGATGTGACAGTCTGGGAAGCCATCTCGTCGGACAGCCTATGGCCAACCAGGTCGCCAGACCTATCATCAATAGAACAAGTCTAGGTCATGCTGAGACAGAATTTCAGCTTTCCCTTTATACCACTGAATTAACTGACCAGTTACAACTATTATTGCAGAATCTTCCACAGAGATATAAGCGACTTATTTGATTCTATGTCGCACCGAATATTGGATTGTATAGCTGCCGGGGAAGGATTTACCACACATTAAAGTATCATCTTCTTGTTGCCACCTTTTTTTAATTAAACGCTTTTTCGCTCCCAAATTCTAACCATTTGTATATCTCCTATAATAATACATATATGTTGGGGTTCGCGGCTGTAGCTCAAATTTTTTTGGTTGCATATATATTTTTGCAACATAGTGTATATACATATGTCTATTGTTGTGAACGTGCAATATTCCCACACTGGCGTCTCCCGTCTTGTCCTTCGTCCCTTTCGCAAACAAAACGTCTCCATCGGGGTGTTTTCTCCAGAAGACACCAGTTCCCATGATGACTTTCTGGGGTTGCCATTTGCGGAACTTATGAGGAGAGTTACCAGATTTGGGGATTTATTGCAAATTTGGCGACGTTTGGCGACGAAAATCTTCGAGAAACTCCGCGAAATAACGATTAGTTTAGGAGATATGGAGAGATTTCCAGAAGTTTCTACAGGGAGACTATAAAAGGACTCATCACTCCGTTGGAGTTCAGTTGACGAATTGACAAGATACAAGCTACATTGGACTATGATTTTTGTTAATGTTTTGAGAATAGTAGCGGCTGTTTTGTGAAATTATTTTCGTTAGTATTTTGAGGACAATATCGCTTATTTTGTGAAATTAGTGGAGCATTAAAGTGCTGTGGGATTGTATATTGTTCTTGTTTGCTTTGTGTTTGTGAATAAACGTGTTTAGTTATCCAGAAATTTGAGCTCATTCTTGTATCCGGAGTGGATACTCAAGATTCCAGAGGATACGTTCGTAACAGTTGGTGTCAGAAGTGGGATTCCTGGAAACCTGACAACCGGTAACGGCTCCATCAACTAGAAAGAGAAAGATCAATCATGTATAAAGCATTGATTATGAAACACTTTCCAACTTTAATGCAATTTTATTTAAACATCTCTGAAATGCGATGCATTCCTCGGGAATATTTTTAAAATTATCACAATACTACAATGATTTATTATATTTGAAAACTTAAAACTTCATCGAAAAAAATGAAATTCATTCAAATGACGGCATTGAAATATAAATTGCCTGGTTTACGCATCTCTAAAATGCGATACATTCCTCGGTAATATTTTTAAAATTTTCATAATACTACAATAATTTATTATATTTGAAAACTTCATGGCTCCCTCTATAAAAGCAGCATTTCATTCATAAACATTTTTCCCATTCATTTCATTCATCACAATGCAATAATAATTTATTTTATTTAAAACTTAAGACCATGGAAGTACAAGTAATTTAGCTCTGTGCTTAAAACTTCTTCGAAAAAATCGTCCTTCTCTCTGTAAAATCGATGAATATTTCATTCATATCAGCTATATTGCAGACTCCATGAGCTAAATAATTTTGCGTCAAAAAAATGCAGCAATTCTTATACAACTCATTCTACATCTCTTGGTATTTACATTCTCCAAAAGTGAAAAGTAGGCTTCGTTGTAGAAATAATCAAAGTTGGATGATCATTTAAACTCAAATATATTGTAATTGCGTTGTTTCAGTATGTGGATGCACAGAATTTAAGCAAATATTAAGCGGTTTTAGGAAGGATACAACACTAAATATGAATTGAAAAGAACTTTAAAAATCACGATTTTGACACAAGATGGATGCCATATTTTATTTTGAAGTGGGTTACGTGATCGCTTCATATAAAAGATGTAATTATTATTTTAATTTTTATTTAAAAATCTACTGATTATATTTTGCTAAATTTTTTTTATATATTTTATGGGATAGTTTGAATATTTTCTAAAACTTTCGAAGCAATCTGTGAATTTTAAATCCGCTTAAAAAATGTTTGAAAAATTGGGTCCCATAGGGTTCAATGTATTTCATTTTTTCAACCCAGGTTCAATTCAAAACTAATTGGGTGATATTTTTCATTTATATTCCCATAGGACCCACAGACCGTCTGAACAACATACTAAAATGTCATTTTGCATGGAAAGTCATTTTTACGGCAGTTGTCGTGCTAACGGACAGACAGACAGGCAGACTGAATAAAGTCATAAACACTTTTCAACTTTGTTGTAAGGTGTTAAAAACGATGGAGGTACTGTTACGCAAGGTGATGGAATTTATGAAAACCGTACAAGAAGCTATAAAAGCCGGACAAGACGAGATAAAAGAAATTATGAAAGCCGTACAAAAGCAGGTAAAAGCCGGACAAGAAGCTATGGATGAGCAGATTAAAGTCGGACAAGACGAGATGAAAGAAGTTATGAAAGCCGTACAAGACGAGATATTAAAATAGATAAACGCCGGACAGAAAGCGGTGAAAGAATTGATTACTTACGTGAAAGTATATATTAAAGGTGAAACGAAAGCAAGGTAGGCCGATATGAAGGAAGAAATTAAATCTGAGAAAAAAGAAGATTTTGAATCCGCTCAAGTCAAGATGAAAGAAGAGATCAAAGTTATGCAAAACAGGATGGAAGTCGGAGACGAAGAGGTGAAGGAGGGGATTAAATTAGTACAAGACAGTGTTCATCAGAAATTCGTGGACGTAAATAAAGTGTGAAGAAACTTGAGATTAATGGCTGTACAGCGAAACTCATTAGTCGCAAATAATGATTTATATATGCCGCCAAAATGCAAAGCAAGCACGCAAAACAACCAACCTATGACGGACAGAGCATATGGATGAATTTTCGGGCGCAGTTCGCCATCAAAGCAGAAGCGAATGAATGGGATGAAAAACAAAAGCCTGCCAACTCGCTGCTTCCCTTCGAGGTTCTGCAGCTGGTATTTTACAGACGCCCCGACCTAGAAACGTCTGAACTTCGTAGCTCTGACAAATGCCCTGGATCTCTGCTATGGGTAGAATACTTTGAAGGAAACTAGCAGTATTCAATTAAAGTCTCGTCGTCAAAAATCTGGAGATAGTTTACAGATACTGGAATCGAGGGCGCGGTAGCCCATTGGTTAGCGCTCTGGAGTTGCACTCGGTAGGCCCGGGTTCGATTCCAGCCTCTGCCAAAACTGCCACCGTGTTCATGCGGAGTACGATCACGTTAAACATGTGGGTCCGAAAGTCCTTCCGAGAGGTTGGTGGTAGGGGAAGGAGGATACGGTCCCTGTGGATGCCTCCCCCACTGGGTTCCGATCTAAATTGGGTGGCACTTCCCGACCGTCCAAACAGTTACCTTACACCTTTCTGGTAGGTCGGACGGTCTGGGTTTCAACAATCAACAACAAGATACTGGAATCGGATGTTGAACAACTTTCACAATTACCCTTTGTAGAATGGACTCTGGATGTTCGTGAAGGCCTTGCAGCGCGGTATTTTATGGATGCCATTCGTGACTCAGAAATCCAGCACGCCGTTCTCATGGCCGAATGCAAGGATCTGAGAGCTGCGCTGTCTCTGTCGGAGGTTGCCGTATGAGGAAAATGCCCCATCTTAGACCTTCCAGATTTCATCGTTGCACGAAGAAGATGATGAACTTTATATCATGGGTCGTATACACCACACAGAATATCAAATATTTTTAGACATGGGTGCGAATTTGATCATCATCAAAAGTGAAGTAGCTCGTCGAATTAATGGCGACTTCTTTATACGGCATCCTCTATCTCTTTAAGTACAGTTACTGGAGAAACAGCAAATGTACAAGGAAAAATGGGACTTATTATTTCTATCAGGGTCAGCTCTTATCATCATGTTGCTTATGTTGCAGATATTTATGAGGCATGCATTATTGGACTAGGCTTTTTAAGAAAGTACGGGTTTGACCAAGACTTCAAAAACAACGAACTACGGACAGCCACTGAAGCGATTCCTTTATTTGGAACAAAAATGGGAGACATCCTAGAGTGCAATATAGTTACTGCTGAAGATGTTTCGCTGCTCGCATTAAGTGAGTGTCTTGTGAGGGGAATCTGGGCCCAAGTACACGTGGAATGGCAATAACATACATTTCATCTTTGGACTGTACAGATACAGAAATGCTTGTGGACGCGGCGCTCGTAGATATGTCAAAAGACTACTTACATGTCAGAATAGATATCATCAGCGACAGGCCCAAAATAATTCATAAAGGGGAGCAGTTAGCTTCATGCTTAGCGGTAATCAGCGTGATGCGTGGTTGTCCAAAAGATGGAGACAACAGTCCGAAACATCTAAGTACCATCTTAAACGATCTCGGCGGACTAAATCCTACAGAACATGAGGCGTATAAAAGCCTCAATTCGGAATTCAATGCAATCTTCTAGATTGCTCTAAAAGACGTGGGACACACCGGACTAACTAAACATAGAATCGACACCGGCAACCAGTTCCCGACTAAGATCCCCGAAGACTCCCTCTCGCAAAGAAAGAAGTAAATAAGATTTTAAAAGACATGCAATAAAGCGACGTAATCGAACGATCGGCAAGTCCTTGGGCCTCGCCAATCGTCATAACGAGATTCCGTGTTGATTATAGAAGACTCAACTCTGTGACAAAGAAAGACAGCTATCCACTGAAAAGAATTGACAACACTTTAAACACACTCTCTGGCAGCAAATGGTTTTCTACTCTAAATCTTAAGAGGGGCAATTGGAGATCTATCCTGATAATAGAAAAAATACAACTTTTACCACAGGACAATGCCTTTTGGAATTTGTAATGCACCCTCAACATTTGAACGTCTGATAGAGATCATGCTGAAAGGACTCTCTTGCGAATCTCGTCTATTTGGACGACATAATTATTGCTGGACGGTCATTTGACGAACACTTCCGAAACCTTAGTCGGATATTTGAAAAATTGAAGAATGAGAATAGAAGATATCGAGCCTATCCTGATCCTCAAAGAGCCAGCCAATGAGAATCCATCTTGGCAAGAAATGTCCTGCTTCTCACCTGAAACAAAACGATACTGAGCACTGTGGGATTCTCTGCACTTGAGGACCGGGGTAATATACCGTAAATGGGAAAGCGAAGACAGGAAGATCATCAGATAGCAGTTGCTGCTTACTCATTTCAGAGTGTCCAGCGTACTAAATGAAATACATGACAGTCCTACCGGAGGATATTTCGACATCACGTTGAACAAAGTCCGAGAACGTTTCTTTTGGTGCAATGCGAAATCCGATGTTGAGCGCTGGTACAAAGAATATCCAGAATGCGGCAATCGGGTGGGACCGAAGAAGAAAACACGTGGGCCTCTTCAGTGTTACAATATCGGAGTTCCTTTTGAGAGAATTGCACACGACGTTTTTGGGGTTACTACCACGAATTTTAGGCAATAACAAACATATCCTAGTAGTAATGGACTACTTAACAAAATTGCTAGAAGTTTACGCAATCCCTGACCAAGAGGCTACAGCTATCAGTGAAGTTCTAACTCGGAACTGTATATGTCTTTATGGGGTTCCCTCTCTCATCCATTCTAACTAGCGAACGAACTTTAGCTCTGGCATTTTCACGGGACTGTGCAAGCTACTAGGATTGGACAAAGCTCGAACTACTCCTCTTCATCCTCAATCAGATGGCTTGGTAGAGCGATACAACAGAACGAAACCTAATCAGCTGTCCATATTTGCATCCAAAAGCCAGCAAGACTAAGACTGTCATCTACCGTTGTTCCTTCTGTCCCACCGAAGTGCTGCTCACGAATTGACCGGTCATTCTTCATCAAAAATGCTGTTTGAACGGGATATACGACTACCATGTAATCTAATATTTGAAAGACCATGTGAAGCTCCTTAATCGCCTGATGAATATGTGCAAGATCTGCAGGCACGGTTGGAGGCGGTTCATCGTTTCGCTCGAGAGAGGATCAACATTGCTACGGATAGAATGAAGACCCGTTACGATACTAAAGCTAATGAGGCATGATTCCAGGAAGGTGACAAAGTGTGGCTGTTCAACCCTCGACGACGACCTGGATTTTCGCTAAAACTGCAGCACAACTGGGAAGGGCCGTATGTCGTCAAGAAAAGAATAAACAATGTCGTTTATCGAATCCGGAAATCGTCTTCAACCAAGCCAAAAGTCGTCCATATTGACAGATTGGCCCCATATTTTGAACCACAGTAGATTGATACTGACCGGGACATGTAGTCTTAAGGAGGGGGAAATTTTGCGAACGTGCAATATTGCCACACTGGCGACTTCAGTCTTGTCTTTCACCTCTTTCATATATCAAACGTCTCCATCGTAGTGTTTCCTCCAGAAGACACCGGTACGGGCATTATTTCCCATGACTTCATTTTAGTGTTGCTACTTGCGGAATTTAGGAAGAAGATTGCCAGATTTGGGGATTTATTGCCAATTTGGCAAAAATCTTCGCGGAACTCCAAGAAATAATAATTAGTCTAGGAGATATGGAGATATTTCTAGAAGTTTCTATACAGAGACTAGAAAAGGACTCATTACTCCGTTGGAGTTCAGTTGACACGATACGAGCTACATTGGTCTGTGATTTTTGTCAACGTTTTGAGAATAGTATAGCAGCTGTTTATGAAATTATTTTCTTCAGTATGTTTAGAATAATATCGCTTCTTTTGTGAAATTAGTGAAGCATTCACGTGCTGTTTGATTGTATATTGTTGCTGTCTACTTTACGTTCGCAACAATATATTCCCCGCCCCTGGATGTGAAATCGAGAGTCCGGCTTTACTAGGTTCTATCTTGTAGTTGATGCTATAAATGTGTTGGGATTCATTTGTCTCGGCCACAGGAGAATACTTCTGGAGGGTCAGGGACAACTTTTACAACCTTTATTATAAAAATGAAAATCTGGTTTTGTTAGGTTCGGTTCCATGGTCGAAACTATAAGGAGGCAAATATTCGTTCTTTTAGGTCTCCTAGGGGCCTCTGTAGTGTATGAAAACATAAAAACACATTAGACAATTATTATATAAAAATTAAATATCAACAAATAGGTCCAACGCTTTACAGTGTTTGGAGAAAAAATATAGAGACTGTTGAGAAATTTTCTCAATATAACTTCAGCCGTTTGCCTTGCGGGGAGTTGCAACTATTGATATTTCGCTGTGTTTGCTCGAACAAAATATAAAGAATCCATCATACGAAAAACAACCGTGGATTTGAGACAAGAAAATAAAACTTCCAAACACTCGAAACGGAGTCAATAAAGTGAATACCAACACGACTCAAAAAGTATTTGGCATCGTACTTTGAATATAAAATAGTTTCACTTTCGACGTTCATCGTTACTCTGTAAAAATATCATTTGCTTTACTGTCATTGAGACCAAGTGCACTTGTTGATACTGGAATAAATTTTCTAGTGATTTCTGATTAATATATTTTTTACTTCTTCATATTATGTACAGGGTGATTTAAAAGTTCGGAGCAAAAGTAAAACGCTATAAAAAAATATTTATGGGTCGCAGAGACATGCGATTTGCAGATTAATATTCACCGTGGTGGGGGATTTTGTATGGCATGAAAAAAATAGTTCAAAGTCTCGACACTAGGGGAGCGATTCTGCGAAGAAAACAATACAAGGTAATAATTGTGAAATGAGATATTGTATGTCAGCATGAGTTACAGTTGCAAGTGCTCAATGTGTCCACCACCACATTTCTGTACTGAGTGCAGTCGCGGTATTACGGCTGATACAGCATGAAACAGCGTATTAACGGGAATGGCTGCTAACTCCTTCCGTAAGGCGTCTTTCAATGCTGGTTAGGACTGGGACTTTCCTCTATAGACCCGTGATTTTAGGTATCTCCACAACGAGAAATCACAGGGTGTGAGATCTGGGGATCTCGCAGGCCAGTCATGTGTACTATCACCCCCATGCACAAGTCACCTCCATGGCTTTATCTGCCGCAGTGCGCCTAGTGTCGAGAGTTTGAATTAATTTTTTTTTCATGCCACACAAAATCCCCCGCCACTATGAATATTAATCTGCAAACCGCATGTCTCTCCTACCCATAGATATTTTTTATAGCGTTTTACTTTTGCTCCGAACTTTTGAATCACCCTGTATATATTAAAGTATTGTTTTCACAAAATTTTTCGAATTTAAGGTTTTGATATTATTATATATTTTGAGACATCCTGAACACTTTTTGACTATTTTTGGAGTCAGTGTTTCTTTCAGTCATGCAGCCGGGGGGAGGTGAAGCCCCCCGGATACATTTTATATTAACTTAGTTTCTAGTTATGTGGGCAAATAGAAAACATGCATTTATATAGGCTAAATACAAAAATTGTATTTATATAGGGTAAATAGAAAACTAAAGATTCATTTGCACCTCCGGCCAAAAAGCCCTGAAAGACTGCCTGTTTGGAGTGTTGTCTGTCCATCTGTCTGTCTGTATGTTTGTGGTCGATTTTTTTAATACATGATAGCGGCCAAAAATGTTAATGGATTTTCCCTAAACTATATATACGGCTTTTTATAAAAAAAAATCTAGGACTAGATAGAGTTATTTTAAATTCGAGAGAAAACTTCGTAATTTATTTGAAATTTTATATTACTTTCCTTATATATATAATGTATAAGGAGAGTATTGTGACGGGGTCGAAAATTCGAATTCGAGTTTTCGACGAGAGAGCACGTTTCAAGCATCCCTGATCACGAATCAAACATTTTTGAAGTGATGTCTGTGTGTGTGTGTGTGAAAGTATGTGTGTGTGTGTGTGTCAGTGAGTCTCTGGAGACGATAACTGACGAATGAATGGACCGATTCGAACGAAATTTGGTACAAAAATCACAATCCGTAAACACTGGAAGTCAATTGTTTTTATATTCAATCGAATGTTCAGAACTCCCCTAAATTTTTGAGTGAAATTTTGAAAAAATCGCCAAAAAAATTAAATCGCTAATAAAGGTACGCAAATAGACATTTCTTATGTAACTTTTCATTAGAAAACGATTGACATAAATTTTAGAACGCTAACATGAACCGTTCTTGAGATATTACACATTTTTCAAAAAAATTATCAAAAAGTTATATAAAATAAAAAGAAAATATTTCCTATTGAGAAACATGTTCACTTTTCATATGTAATACCATGCGAAAAATTTGGTGACATTATTCGCGTGGATCTAGCTCGTTCCATTCATGAAAAAAGATACTTTGAGTAATACTTTTGTATTTGAACGCCCATAGTCATTTATCTGCTGTAAGAATAACTTATTTCTCCGTCCATAACGCTTGGCGAGATTTTGGCGACGAATTTGGCGGAATGTCGCCAACTTGGCGATATTTTATGTGTTGCCAAATTAACAAAAATCTCGCCAAATTGATAAAAAAATGACGCTAAATCAATGAGAATGATGACTAATTGAAGAAAATTCAATATTTTCGAAAGAATATAAGTATCTACTATAAGAATAACATTTTTTTTAACTGTAAAAGTAGTAAATTCATTGCATTATATAAGGAAAGTCTGCCCACATCTGTTGCCGACATCAGATTTTTTTTTTTAATATGACAGCGTAGGACAACATTTGACATAGGGTTTATTTGGGGATCAATTGTCACGACACTTAATTGGTTCAATCATTGTGAAAGACATCCGTGAAACAACATTTTTTATTTGCGATGTCATTTACCACCCCTCGGGGGGGAGGGGTAAGTTACCCCCACATCGGGCGTTTATTGTCATGTATGCTATCAAATGAAAAAAAAATTCAGGCTCTTGAAAGTGAAAGGGTAACAAGATACAATTCTAATTCTTTGGACCCACTATAACGATTTTTCAAAATTTTTCTTATAAAATTTGAAGAAAAAATGGTTTCTGGTATGAGGAAGTCCAGTTGAGCTAAATTCCAGTTAATTGTTAATCGTATTAGATGTTGAGCATATACTGGGGAAACCGACTCCTAAACTGAAGGGCAGATTCTAAGCACACATAAATAAATTATAAAATGATATTTATTGAATAAGATTTCGTTGATTGCTTAATATTTGACTACAGGTTTTTTTTAAATCAGTTATTACTTTGTGTCAAGTCAATTTAATTTACCCAGATACTGAATTTTTGGAAATTTAGCGACATATTTGTAAATTTGACGACATTTTCGGCGACAATTTTAGTTTTTCTCGTAATGTACCCATACACACAGTTTTTTGGCGATACGCACATTAGGGTGGAGTGAAAAGTATGTGGGGAAAACAATCTGTTGGTACAAAATGTCGTCGAGTGAGAAAAGCTGTGTTCTTCTATTTTAATTATATGATTGAAATCTTACTCATATTATTTTATCACTTTCCTTATATACATAATGTATAAGGAAAGTATTGTGACGGGATCGAAAATTCGAATTCGAGTTTTCGACGGGAGAGCACGTTTCAGGCATCCCTGATCACGAATCAAACATTTTTGAAGTGATGTCTGTCTGTGTGTGCGTGTGTGTGTGTGTGTGTGAAAGTATGTGTGTGTGTGTGTGTCAGTGAGTCTGTAGAGACGATAACTGACGAACGAATGGACCGATTCGAACGAAATTTGGTACAAAAATCACAATCCGTAAACACTGGAAGCCTATTGTTTTTATACGCAATCGAATGTTCAGAACCCCCTAAATTTTCGCGTGAAATTTTGAAAAAGTCGTCAAAAATTCAAAATCTCTAATAAAGTTACGCCAATAGACATTTCTTATGTAATTTTTCATTAAAAAACGATTGACATAAATTTTAGAACGATAACATGAACCGTTCTCGAGATATTGCACATTTTTCAAAAAAGATTATCAAAAAGTCATATAAAATAAAAAAAAATATTTCCTATTGAGAAACATGCTCACTTTTCATATGTAATACCATGCGATAAATTGGGTGACATCATTCTCGTAGATCTAGCTCGTTTCATTCATGAAAAAAGATACTTTGAGTAATACTTTTGTATTTGAACGCCAATAGTCATTTATCTGCTGTAAGAATAACTTATTCCTTCGTCCATAACGCTTGGCGAGATTTTGGCGACAAATTTGGCGGTATGTCGCTAACTTGGCGACTTTTTTAAATGCTGTCAAATTAACGAAAATCTCGCCAAGTGAATAAAAATGACCCTAAATCAATGAAAATGACGACGAATTGTCGAAAATTCAATATTTTGGAAAGAATATAAGTATCTACTATAAGAAAAACCTATTTTGTTTATTGTAAAAGTAGTATATTTATTACATTATATAAGGAAAGTGATGTGTTGCCCACATCAAATTTTTTTAAGGTGCGTCAACGTGCGTATGTATATAGTGCATTATCTAAAGGGGGGAAAAGACTGAAGTTCTCACAAAAAATGTTTTATTTCATGCTAAATTTCTATTATTACATATATCTTAAAGGAAATTGAAGCAGAGCATTCTTGTACTTAGTATTAATTAATAATTATTTAATACTGAAAACCAAAGAAATTATTTCGCTATGGAATCCTAAAGAGAAAATTCTCATTTCGTGTTAGATGTTTGCCTTAGATTCCTTGACTCAATTCTCGTTTTTATTAAACCATATATTTGTGCTTCCCCATATAATAACTCTGTATCTTCTGTTGCCAGTTTTACACAACTTTTCCTTGCTTATGTGTGAGAATGATATTTTGGAATATCTATAGAATTTTCATCAGTTTTACTTCATCAGTTACAAATTAACAGTCCTCTCGAGTTAAATTCAAGAGTATTGGAGGAATAGCAATGGAGGAGTCTTGCCAGTTAATCATAGTGACATAGTCAAAATCTACTGAGGAAATTTTAAATGACCTTATTATATTTTTAATTTTCATAGCAATATCATAAGTTGCAAGAATTCTGAAAAGTGCTAATTGTTTGATATGATCTCTTTCATCTGTAATCATGGCCAAAAGCATGTACAAAATAAGCATTTCCTTGTATCATCTTATCAACTATATTTCTTATTTCTTGAAAATTTCTAGACAAGCTTATCGCATTTCCGAAATGGCGTGCTTCTTCTGTACATGACCGTTTCAGGAATTCGTTTTGGAAAGGAGCTGCTGTCAAATTATAAACATCGGTTTGAAAGTTAATTTTTCATATCGCAATATAAATATCTGGGATGTTAAAAAATGTATGTTATTAAAAAATTCAAGAAAATTATTTTTTTAAGGTTGTGGATTCCGTTAAAAGATCTTTTTCAAAGAGAATTTGTCGATATTTCCGATGGTGTCAAGATGGAAAAGGTGTGAAAATATGGCCTAATTTGATAGTCGTGCAATGCTTAGTATTCCCACTATAGACTGCACAGGCACACAGCTACACATATTCCTTTATTATGTAAGATAAAGTGTAATTTTACACAATTTATGACATGCACTAGAAAAGTCACAAGAATTATTTCATCTCCAAACCACTTGGGCTCCTGTAAGTTTTAAGAAATATATCTAAAATTTCTTTTACATGCTTTTTAAATTAAAACACAACTTTCAAACACCCAGGCTTCACTCATACTTTAGAAGAAAATGCTTCATTATACATATACGCATATTAAAATTATACATTATTGTTTATTTCAGTGGCCTCTAAAGTGGAGTACGCGTACTGCATGGGGGTGTATGAGTAGATACAATAATAATTTTCTTAATATTTTCACAAATATATTTCATATATACAATCTTCAAATATATTTTCTTTTTGTATTTTATACCTAAGACAAGTTTTATGCTCACAGAAAAAAACAAGAAAATTACTTAATAACAAATATTAACTTGTATTTTTAAACTACACGATAATGAATATTTTTTTCTTAATCGCCAGGGACTTGGTAGTTAATCATTCGCCATTACAGCAACCGAAGCGTGAACTATATTGCCGTCATACCATGTTGTCCGATGCACCACAAATGGCGGATCACATTGCGTACTTTAGTCATTCAATTTAAACCAAATTCCTTAGAAATAACAACCACCTCCTTCTTATGTCCATCATCTCTTGGAAGGACTTTTGGACCTACATATTTAACATTTTCTCGAATAATCTACAGATATGTTGAATTTTCTAAAATTTAAATATGCGGTCTAAATCCATGATTCAATAACCGATTTTGTTGCTAAATGTGGCCTGATAAATATTGCATGTGACAGATTTTTATTTCATTTTCTTTATTGCCTGTACCCGATTTTGCATTAACCAGATTTTCTGCATTTCAGATATGTGGTGTAAATTAATTTTAACTGGTCGAGTTCTTTTCTGAACGTCGTCTAACAAAAGCTTAGTAAGCTGCGCCTACTTTTTAATATGTATTGGCCTTCTGAAACCCAAAAACTTATTATTTTTTTTAATTTGGTTATATTATGCTAATTAATGTTTTACAGGGCGAGTTAATTTTAGAATATAACTGAATAAATATTGCGAGTGCAGTTCTCCTTTACTTATGTGTACCTTTGAACTATAATTTTCCTGAAATTTAAGTGAATGATTTGAAATTTGAATATTTAGTTTAAATTTATGTTTTAAAGGTGGATGTTGTTTCCAAACGAAGCCGGATAAAAAGGACCGTATGCGCACCCTTGACTGATATATTGTTCGTGAGTAACTTATCTTAATTGCTCCTTAATTTAAATATCTAGTTTTACAGAACAATATTGTTGCTGAACGTGAACAGTAATATTACACTCCAAAAACTTTGAATCACGTTACCATTGCGGATTCAAGACGTTCCATTTCGGGGCTCCCATGTCATCGGAACTTATCCCCACATCTGAAAATAGTAATATGTTCATGTATTGTAGTATGGAATGTATGGTGATCAGCATGGACACTCCTCGAAACATTGCAGATAGCAGTATCCTAAAGTATGTTTCCTGTTATATTTTGAGCTTGTTAGCATGGACTTGCATATATGTACGGTGGCAATTAGAAAACTTTCTATGTACCACAATTTTGTGAAACTCTATGGAGTCCAAGAATTTTAATCCAACCACGCAGTTGCTCTCAGGCTAGTAGTTATAACTACAGACTGTGAAGCTCGAATAATTATTCTAACACTTTACAATACTTGAATAATAAATATATAATACAAAATGTAGAGAAATCTTCCACAAGTAAAGAACTTTAGCGTTTGTCTTGCGGGAAGGTTCTTTTATTGAAGTTTCGTTGTTTGCTCGAACAAAATATAAATAATCCATCATATGAAAAATAATTCGAGACATGAAAATAAAACGGGGTCAATAAAGTGAATACGAACACGACTCAAAAAATATTTACTATCCTCTTTGAATATAAAGCAGTTTTATTGTCAACAATTTTCGCTACTCTGTAAAAATATCATTTACTTTTCTGTCATCAAGAAGGACGTGTGAATTGTTGATATTGAAATACCTTTTTTTAGTAATGTCGAATTTATATAATCTTCTTAATGGAATTCGATATATTAAATAAGCTAATATCCCACAAGTATAATCTGTTGATAGAGATATAGGGAAAAATATTTGTCTTCGAGAGGCATAGTATAGTATAATCTATAGCTATGTATTTTATTAAACGTTATTAACAATAACTAAATCACAAAAGTGCAATAATAAGAAATAAAGTAATCAGAACTATGCAATAACAATAAATAAAGCAATTATGAAATAACAATGTAACCGTGCAATAGCAGGAAATAAAGGAATCATAACTGTACAATAATGATAAATAAAAAATCTGATGTGGGCAACACATGCCTTTCTCTGCAGACTATATCCAAGTTCTCTTTATTTTAATTAAATTTAATTCACTTTTAATGCAATTTTCGTTCTCATTTGGTAACTAGACTTATTTTCAAAAGTGGCGTAGAAAAAATACGAAAAGACTAAAATATCTCGAGAAAAGCCAGTCCTAGTGTAATGGGGTTGGTCTTATTTTTTTCTTCGTTAAAAATCACGTATGAAACAAGCATTTAATGGGTATATTTAAGTATACGTAGTTTTTTATTTTAGATTTTGACGATTTTTGCGGGATATTTTGCAAAAAAAGGCAGATTATTTTCTTCCGAATCGTCCCAAAATCTAATCAGCACCAGGGTAACCCACAAGCGACTTATCTACCGAAATTTGTGAAATTCGGTCCATTACTTTTATAGTTAATGTGGATACAGGCAATTTTTGCGGCCCATTTCGAAATAAAAGGCCGATTATTTTATCCCGAATCGTACTAAAAACTAATCAGGACCAGGGTCACACCCAAGTAAGTGACCTACCAAATTTTATGAAATTCGGTCTATTAGTTATTGAGTTAGAGTGGATACATACATTGCACAGACAGACAGACAGACACACCGACAGACACACAGACGTCACGAGTTTTTTCGTATTCTAGAGGTTTCGAAATGTGTAGATCCGTCGAAAACTCGAGTTGCAATTTTCGGCATGATTCCAATACTTTCCCTATACATTACCATGTATTGCAGGGAAAGTAAAAATCACATCTGTACCACAACGATAAGCAAATAAATCACAAATGTGCAATCTATATAAATAAAATTGAAAATCTGTCTGTCTGTCTGTCTGTCTGTTTGTCCCATCATCACGGGAGAACGTTTGAACCTTATTTGATAAAATATTGTGGGTAGCCTAGAAATAGCCCCACTTAAAATTTAGTCTATGGTTGGAATTTCTACGACTAGTGGTTCGCGAGATATTAGTAAAAAACGAAACTTTCGTTTGTCTCATCATCACGAGAGAACGGATGAACCGAATTTAATGAAATTTTGTGGGTTGCCTTGAAATAGCCCCCCATAAATTTTGCCCAAGTTTCAAGTTTCTAAAACCAGGGGTTGTCGAGATATTAATGAAAAACGGAACTTTTTTTGTAGGAGTTCTACTCTCCAACTCCGTGGTTTATCCAAACGGAAAGGATAAAAATCGTTTGTTTAAAGCGTCAAAGGGAATTAAAACTTTATTTTTGAGTTTGATGCAGGATTTTTGCATTAAATAGTCACTATCTGAAAGCATGAATTGTTTGAAACATGAATTTAAATGGAAAAATCTACCTCCATGTTTTTACATGTATTAACCTCCATGTATTTCACAAGCTTTTACTCAACGATTAGAAGTATAAAGAAATTAAAATGGTTATTTAATTTCGCATTTTATGAGGAAGATTCTATCTTATATCATGTTGCTCGGCAAAGGAATGGAATTAAATGTGTTTGTTAATGATTATTATTATTTTTTCTATTTGTATAATAAATAAATGGATGTAAAAATATATTTTATAAATAAACGGTTTAATTGTTCTTTTAATTATATATATTGCGGACTGCGTACATTACTTTTATTTATTTTAGCAAAGAGGTTTCAAGCTCATATATTGTGTTTAGCTAATAAACTCATAATAAATGAACGGTTTGATTGTTCTTTTAATTATATATATTGCGAACTGCGTACATCACACTTTTATTTATTTTAGCAAAGAGGTTTCAAAGCTCATATATTGTGTTTAGCTAATAAACTCAATATTGTGTTTACCCAATAAATTCATTTAGCCGATTGTTGAAGCAGAAAAAGAGTAGAACGGATGTATGTATCTTCTAATACAATTTTAGTGTTTTCATTTAGTATATATACAGACGGGATATGGATATTTTATTCTTCAGATCTGCAAATTTAGAGCTACAAATTTAGCGGAATATCTCTAAATAACTTGGTAACTTTTCTTAAACTTTACTAAATTAGAGGAAATATCTCCAAATTAATAAAAATGGCCCAAATCAATGAAATTAAATTTGTTTTTTTTTAATAGAGTACTGAAATGATGTTTCTGTAGCATTTGTCGGTCAGTCCATCCATCCTACTTAGTAACGCATTTAACTAATTTTTTTAATATCACTAAATTGATAAAAATATTCTAAATCCATAAAAATATCATGGAGACGAAAATGTCGCCAAACCTTCCATGGAGATTACATTATTCAGACGACATGATTTCCATCAATTTATTTGAAGCGGATGATATCATGTCGCTTAGCAACGGATCCAATGTGTTATGTGTCATACGATTTTTATTAAATCTAATAAAAATATGTATATAAAATAAATTTCATTGATATTGCATTTCTGACTGGATAATATCAATTACGGTCTTCAGGTTTAAACATCATTATTATTGATATTTCTGGGACAGTTTATTCAGGAATTATTGATATTTTCAAATTATTATGCCATTGTTTCATTATGACGAAAATTGTTGAAACTCATATATAGTACTTTGTACAAGTAATCTTCTACAAATGCACGGGTATATCTTCTAATCTACGACAATATAAGTAGTACAGGTATATTGGCAAAATTTTTATATATATTGGCATATATTGGAATCAATTACGACCTTCTGGCATTAAGATTACGGGGATTTTTGATACTTTCAATTTATTACGTCATCTTTTTTATTTTGGTAAATATTTTTAAGACTCATATTACAATATGTTTAGGCTTCTACTAACACACTGGCATATTTTCTAATTTGCGACAATATAAGTAGTACGTGGTTGCATATATTGATTCAATTCTTTTTTTTTGTGTGTGAATTTGTTTACAAAAGGGGCCAGGATATTTTATTCTTCAGATTTGCCCGTGAAGATAATTTTGCATAGTGAGAACAGATATTCTTAAACTTCTCTTTATGAGCAATAAATTTAATATTTTATCAGAATTTGCACATGATTGCGAATTATAAGTTTTTTTATATTATATACTCCGTACGAAGGACGGGTATGCTGCTAGTACAATATATAAATAAATTGCAACTATACAATAACAATAAATAAAGAAATTACAACTATGAAGTAATAATAAATAATGAAATCTTTACATATAGTGTTTCTTCTTCTTTTCGGAAAAGCCAGATGCTTAACACCAACTGAGAGTTAAACAAGTGTTAGCGAAAATGTTAACCTATCTATTCTAAATTATCGCCTGTTTATGCCATTTTACATTTTAATTTATTTAATTAACCTTAAAAAACACACTTTTCTGTCAAAATAACGAATTCGAAGTATATTTGGGAAGATACTCTCTCGATACTGCACTTTAATTAATTGGTAAACATTAAATTTTCAGTTCTAAGAAATCAAATCAAAAATGCCCTTTCTGTTGATGATTATCACACAAGTATAAATATTTAATTTTCAAATGATATGACACTTAACAGTGAAAATTTCACAATACTTTAGATATATGGATTGTCCCAAAATCCGGAATGGCCCGCCTTCCGACGACGTGGGATTTCCGAAGCTATACTGTACTCATAAATTAAACAGAAGACAGTCAGGGCTCAGGTAAAGTTCTCTCTGGAGACAGCATTAAATCTGGGACGAAGAAATTTATTTCAGAAAAGGAGCAATTTCATTTAAGTGGCCCAGACGTATCAATTCTCCATGGTGGGGAATGGAACGTTTCTGTCATCGCATAAACGAAAAGAGTGTAATTCCCTTTTAATGATTTCTTTCTCGTGTGTCACAGATATAACATGATGTTTTAAAAATATTGCACGATTAAATACCTCTGGAACGACTTGTCGTAGACCCACCATTACTATTTAAATAATCTAATGTGGGCAACACATGACTTTCTTTATATAATGCAATGAATTTACTATTTTTACAATTAAAAATGCTTTTCTTAAAGTAGCTATTTATATTCTTTCAAAAAAATTGAATTTTCGTCAATTAGTAGTCATTTTCACTGATTTAGTGTCATTTTTATCCATTTGGCGAGATTTCCGTTAATTTGGCAACATTTAAAAAAGTCGCCAACATTTAAAAAAGTCGCCAACAATTCCGCCAAATTTGGCGCCAAAATCTCGCCAAGCGTAAAGTAATAAATTACTCTTAAAGCAAATAAATAACTATTGGAGTTCAAATACAAAAGTATTACTCAAAGTATCTTTTTTCATGAATGGAACGAGCTAGATCCACGAGAATGATGTCACCCAATTTATCGCATGATATTACATATGAAAAGTGAACATGTTTCTAAACAATTAATATATTTTTTATAATTTATGGGATTTCTTGATAAATTTATTTTAAAAATGTGCAATATCTCGAGAACGGTTCATGCTAGCCTTTTACAGTTTATGTCAATCGTTTTCTAAGGAAAAATTACACTGGAAATGTCATTTGCGTAACTTTATTAAATGGTTTGATTTTTTGATGATTTTGTCAATATTTTACTCGACAATTTAGGGGGGTCCTGAACATTCGATTACGTTTAATAACAATAAGCTTCAGTGTTCACGGATTGTGATTTTTGTACCAAATTTCGTTCGAATCGGTCCATTTGTTCGTCAGTTATCGTCTCCACAGATTCACTGACACACACACACTCACATAATTTCACACACACACACACACTCAGGCATCACCTCAAAAATGTTTGATTTGTGATCAGGGATGCTTGAAACGTGCTCTCCCGTCGAAACCTCGAATTCGAATTTTCGACCCCGTCACAATACTTTCCTTATACATTATGTATATAAGGAAAGTAAAAATTCATGTGGACAGCACATGACTATCGCTGCATAATGAAATAAATTTACTTCTTACAATGCAAAATAACGATGGACAAGATCCACGATACAATGATTTTAACGATGAAAGGTATACTCACATTGGGTGTCTTTTTGGATGACAGCATATAAAATTATTTTAAAGTACCCATTTAACTTATATTTTGTCTTTTTGGATGACAGCATATAAAATTATTTTAAAGTACCCATTTAACTTATATTTAGAATAAATATAACTTGACAATTGGAAATATTGCTAACATATGCAAAGCAATATACTACATTATATTGACATAAATTAATTTTTAATTCCTTAATTTAGCGTCATTTTTACCAATCTGACGACGTTATCATCAATTTAACACCACATTAAAACGTTGATAGACAGACACACAGACAGACAAACATAGCGATCAAAGTCATCAACATATTTCAATTATGTTGGAAAGTGTTAAAAATGTGCATACAGCCCTTGTAATTATACAAAGATCTTGTAAAATAAAACAATTTTGAAATTCCTAATCGTTATTATTTCCTTTCTTGGACGCCATATTGCCGCAATTTATACAATTAATTATAGTCGTTATCGTAATTAAATGAAGTACCTATTTTATGCTAAGAATATATTTCTAGCTTTTATTTAAAACTAGTCGCCTTCGGCGAGCAGCCTGTTTGCTACCCTTGAAAATTCTGACCGTGGCAAACTCACTGGCGCCACAACCCCGTGGAGTTGTTATTGAGACCCAGACCATCCGACCAACCAGAAAGATGTAAGGTAACTATTTGGACGGCCAGGAAGTGCCACCCAATTTAGACCGAAACCCAGTGGGGGAGGCTTTCACAGGGACCGTACCCTTCTTCCCCTACCACCAACCTCTCGGAAGGACTTATGGACCCACATGTTCAACGTGATCGTACTCCGCGTGAACACGGCGGCAGTTTTTGCAGTGACGGCAATCGAACCCGGGCCTATACAGTGCAATTCTCAAGCGCTAACCACTGGGCTACCGCGCCCTCAACCCCGTGGGGTTAACAAAGTTTGGTTTAGTTTAATGGCGTCAAAATTAATGAAATTTTAAGATGAAAAATAATGTTCTAGTGGGGGTTCTTGGAAATTGATTTGTAAAGTGAATTTATTCTAATGTTCGTGAACTGTGAGATTCTGAGGATTTTTGTACTTGTAACACTAGGAAATGGATCCCTTTGAAGTGTACTCACAGCCGGGATCAGCTGCTCCTATGTTTTTTATAGCGGTTTGCTCCTCTATTTTGTGTTTCACATAATTGAAAATGTATCCGTTTGTCTGCATTTTTAGTATTGCATCGCAAATGACATGAAAGTATTTTTGAGACTGATGATGTTGAATGTGAATTTAGTATTTAAGAAATAACGATGCTGCTTTAAAGATGCTGCTCAGCGAAAATAAGTTTTTTTAAGGATTGACCCCACCACCACCCGATGCATAAATGCACCGCGACAATCTCCATAACTTTCTTTTTATATATTTTTTATTTCTTCAGTGTTTAAGTGTTTCATTGTGGTCCCAACCACCACCCGATGTAAACAATACATCGCCACAATTCAATCCAGCATAATGAGCCAAACACCTTATAAAAACAAACACTAATTCGGTTTTTAATTGTCCCTAGGCCCAAAACCGGACGAAAAGCAAACACTTATTCGGTTTTTAATGGTCCCCAGGCGAAAAACCGTATAAAAAGCAATCACTGATGACATTTGCAAATATAATTTAATACCCATGCGAATATCCTCATCAGGATAAATATATCAGCCAGATATCACCAAACACTAATTCGGTTTTTAATTGTCCCTAGGCCGAAAACCGTCCCCATAGCAACACCGTGCGGCTGCGCGCGCATGTGGGTGAAAAATGGAACTACTTTGGCCCTTTTGCCGAGAAATTGAAAATCATGACTTCCTTAAAATAGGGATCCTGCGGCTATTTTCTCTTATTTCTTGATCAGAGTGAGCTTGTAAGAATGCCTGATATTTGAGCTTTTAAAAAATGTAAATTATTAGTCGAAATTGTCGGTACTTTTCCCGATGCGAGGATTTGAAAACGAAAGTTCGTTTTTTTGAGCCGAAAGTGACTATTGTTTTAAAATCTCTAAAAAATATTAGAATTTGTCCCTGAGATTTGAAACTGATATATTTTTACTCGCAATTGTCTGCTCTTTCCGGTCGTGTGATTTGTTTTTTTCTACGAAGTCTGGATGGTGGAGAAAAAAGGGGGAAAATGGCAAAAAACGGTCGAAATCGCATAAAACATTAAATAACAACAACAAAAAAATTAAAATTTTAAAAATCGGTTTTCACGTGTCACCTTCCCAACCCCCGAGTCTCCGATTGCCAAATTTCGTAGCTTTGTGACGTGCGGTCGCTGAGCCTATAGTGTATAAGACAGACACACAGACAGACAGACACACAGACATTGCCTTTTTTTATATAGATTCATCATAAGGTTTGCATCCTTCGTTAATTAGAACTATTATAATTTATAATTAAGTTAAATACGGTAACCAACCAATTCTTTTGGTTGAAAAAAAATTATTAATAAATAATGAATTATTATTCATCAAAATTGAGAGTGAAAGTTAGGTGCAGTCAAGAGGAGAAAGGAACCTAAAGAGGCGTAGCCTGCGATTGCTTTTACGGGCCTGATAGCAAAAGTGAAAGTTAAGTCACACTGTATCTATATCTGTTAGCTCTACATTCAACTGGGAGTGCAATACAGAAACAAATGCCACATGTTCTTGAAACGTCATTATTTTAAGCCGTAACAATAAATAACCATAATTCACAGTGGTGGTTATAGAGAAAAATGGAGAAAACAGTCGTCTCCTGAGATTGCAGAAAATCCCTAAGGAGGGAATTTATTTTATAAGAAAAACGCAATTTTCCCTTGGAAACAATTCCAGCTGTCGGAAGATGAGGAAATATAAGACACTTTTGTACAAATGAAAAACATTTCTGAATCATGGGAATAAAACAATAGGATTACAAGATGGCATGATTTGTTTTCGTAAAATAAGAAGATATAACAATAAATTATTTTAAAAGATATGAAATTATGTTGATGTATGATACAGTATAAATTTAAATATAAAATAACAACACTTTTATTTTTACTGAGTTCTGTGTAATATATTTTATAATAGTAAAAATCTAGTTTCCAACCATCTCTATCCAATCAAAACGACGCTACCGCTTGCGCTTAAAAAAAGCATATTTTCCATCCAATCAGAACGATGTATACCGCCAGTGCGTAGAGCGAGTATATTCAATGTACTCTCTCCAATCAGAAGAACATGAACTTGTGCTATACTTTCAAGAAGCATGTGTAGTAGGAGGATCCACACTGTGCTTAAGCACTTCATACAATCAGCAATTTGTTTCGATAAAACAATGTAACAAAGTTAGCTTATTCAAATTTTATGTGATGGATGTTTATATAGATAGTCCACCAGAAAATCATCGTCAACGGATTTGTCGCCAAGATATTTGTGATAAAACTCTAGCTAACCAACCTGTTTCTACTGAATATGCACTGATATTGCTGTACGATGCATCCTACCATCAAAATGTTTTGATGCAGTGGCCGTTAACTAGAATCATGGGGCGCAGCTCCATGCTGCCGGAGCCGAGCACAGAGAGGCTTTTGGCAGGGTTTGGCGAGCGACAGCACCCAGTAAGCGGTAGACCCTAATAAAAAATATTCTTGGATTGTTAGTGTGGACAGGAAAATATATGGTTCCTCTAACATAAGTAATGCTAACTACAATACATTTTATTCTAAATATCGATAATTATAATTGCTTATAATACACTCTCTAACAAAAAACTCGGAGCACCAAGAAGGAACTGTCCGATTGTGATAAAAATTGGTAGATGTGAAGAACATACATAGAAAAAGAAACGATTAAAATTTCAGAACAATTTAATGATTTAGAGTTTGATCGTATACAAAGGGAGGAAGTCAATAAGGCGTTGGTTCACCTCTGGCCTGGATGCAAGATGTCACCCGGCGTGGCATAGACTGATAAAGTTCACGGATGGTGTCCTGCGGAAGGTCTTGCCAAATTGTCTCCAACTGTCAGGCTAAATCGTCAACATTCCGGGATGGTTGCAATCGCCTTCTCATAAAGTCCCAAATGTGCTCTATGGGAGAGAGATCAGGAGACCTAGCTTGCCAAGAAAGTGATGGGTTTCATAGCAACATGTGCCGTGTGCGGCCGGGCATTATCTTGTTGAAAATTAAGTCCGGAGTGTCGCAAAAGGAACGGTAACACAACTGGGCGTAGAATGTTGTGTAAGTACCGCTGTGCTGTCAGTGTGCCAGAAATGACTACCAAAGGGTTCCGGTTATCAAAAGAGATGGCACCCCAGACTATACCCACCTGCAGATATACACCTGCCCGGATATATACCTGCTGAATGCGCAGTTTTGATGCGCTGGAGCTCCCACTATTTATTCATTGGACACCAAATTTTATTCATTTGCATGTTCGCTCAAAATGTCTTTGCATACGAAATTTCATTTCAATCGGACAACTCCTTCTTGCTGCGTCGATTTTTTTGTTATATAGTATATAATCATTCTATCATAATAGAAAAATACTAGGTTTTTTATAACTTGAACTCTCTAATAAGGATTTTGGTTCTTACCTATTTAAGCCCTCCCTGTAGAAAACTTTACAAATACCTTAATAATGGCTTGGTTTGGGATAACTTTTAATGAACTTTGTCTATTTAATATTTCTGATTGAAAATACTCAAAAATCGTTCAGTTTTTACTTTCTATATACATACATAGTACAATGTATGGAGGACGTATTATCACGAAGTTGAAAATTCGTATTTGAGTTTTTAACGGATGAGCACGTTTTAAGAATTCCTAAAATCGAATTGAATGTTTTTGGGGTAATGCCTATGAGTGTGTGTGTATGTTTGTGTGTGTGTATGTATGTTAGTTAAAGGATGCTAGTGTGGTGATTATTACAATCAGGGAATATTTTCCGAAAATATTCGATCAGATTTGGGACAAAGCTAAATGTTTTAACACCACTTTCTAAAAGCCAATGCAAATGAAAAAAAAAGTAATTTTTCTGTTTATCTTGATCTTGTTGAGAAATGTATATTTTACCCACTCGAATATTATGTTTTTTTTTAAATCCATTCCTTCTACGTTATATTTCCTCTCTTTACTTCTAATCCTTTTACAACCACATTACTATTCTTCCTGTACTTGAATATAGTAGCTCATTACATATTTCCTATGTTTTCATTTGTTGCGTTTTTCGCAGTATAGAAATGAAAGACTTTGCATATTTTACTGTTATATACCATCCAGAAATGAACCAGAAATGAAATATATGAAAGAAAGAAATGAAATATATATATATATATATTCCTTACCAGAAATGAAATATATTTCTTTCTTTTCGTATTCTCGATGGTCCTAGTTTCAACCCCCTCAAAAGTGTCCTGATCACAATACTGTCCTTTTACATATGGTATGGGGAAAAAATAAATGTATAGGAAAGCAAAATATATGAACGAAAATGATGAAAGTAAAATAAATGAATCATGTAGGGAAAGTAAAATAAATGAATCATGTAGGGAAAGTAAAATAAATGAACGTGAAAATGTATCTCTATAAAATATTTTTTCATCTTTTTTAAATACAATTATGTAATTTTCACCGTAAAAAAATTTGTTCAAAATTAGGCCATTCTTTGCGAATGATTCAATTTTCTTCTTTTGAAAAGAGCCTCTTTTCATTTTCTATGCCGATGTAGAAATTTTTCAAGTTAAAGGCTTTTGTGAAGATAAGAAGTTTCATCCAGAGAGAGAGAGCAAAGTGTTTCTTTTAGAAAATGAAGCCGTTCACCTGGAAAACCAAAATTAAGCTTTTGAAAGTACCCGATTGAATCCCCCAGTTGATTTGCATTTTCTTTTTTACTTCGTGATTGAAATGACTACATAAAAATAAAAAAATGTCTAATTTATTTGAATTTGAATAATGTAATCTTAATTCTTTAAAAATTTTATCTGCATGATTTGTATTACGCTACCATTTCTACTTTTTTTTTTCCAAATTCAGGAAAATGTAGGTGGATTTGTGCACACTTGAGCAAAATCTGCTGTTGGGATATATCCATTACAGATATAAATGCATGTGCGAGAAAAATGATATTTTATTCTTGTTAATAGCATAAGACAGGTTGAAAGCTCTGCATTCCTTCCACGCTTGATGACAAAGTCGGCGAATATTTAGTTTTCGTATACTAATGAGATAGCAGATTTCAAGGAGGAACACAGACGCAATCAACAAAATTGTTTATTTAGACACAATAAATATTCCAGTTTATTATCATGTATTTTTTTTATTCTAGCATGTATGTTTCTTTTAGGATGCCTTTTATTTCATTTCTTTGTCAGCATGACGGAAGTTAAATCGGCCCTTATACGTTAGAAAATCCGGAATTTATAGTATTCTGTTCCTGTAAGGAATTATTTTAAAATAAAAAATTTATAAAACCTTCATATGGTGGCAAATGGTGAGGAAACCTCATTTTTGACGAAATTATTAAACATTTTACTTTCCCTGCAATACATGGTAATGTATAGGGAAAGTATTGGAATCATGCCGAAAACCGTAATTCGAGTTTTCGACGGATCTACGCGTTTCGAGACATCTAGAATAAGAAAAGAAACTATTTTTAACGTGACGTCTGTGTGTGTGTCTGTGCAGATTTTGTATCCACTGTAACTAAAAAACTAGACTGAATTTCGTAAAATTTGATAGGTAAGTTTCTTGTGGGCGAATCTGGTGCTGGTTAGATTTGGGTATGACTCGTGATAAAAAAAAACCGCCTTTTTTCGCGAAATGGCTCGCGAAATCTTGTATCCACTCTAGCTGAAAAACTAATGGACCGAATTTCGCAAAATTCGGTAGATGAGTCGCTTGGGAGGCACCCTGGTGCTGATTAGATTTTGGTAGGATTCGGAAAGAAATAATCTGCCTTTTTTTGCAAAATGGCCCGCAAAAATCTTCAAAATCTAAAATAAAAAACTTTGTATGCTGAAATATATCCATTAAATGTTTGTTTTATACGTAATTGTTAACGAAGAAAAGAATAAAATCAATCCCTTTACACGAGGACTAGCCGTTCTCGAGGTATTTTAGTTTTTTCGTATTTTCTCTACGCCACCTTTGAAAATAAGTCCAGTTACCAAATGAGAACGAAAATTGAATTAAAAGTGAATTAAATTTAATTAAAACAAGAAAGATCAATCATGCTTAAAGCATTGATTATGAAACACTTTCCAACTTCAATGCAATTTTATTTAAACCAGTCTAAAATGCAATACATTCCTCGGTACTAATTTGAAACTTATCACAATACTACATTGATTTATTATATTTGAAAACTTAAACCTTCATTGAAAAAAATGAACTTCATTCAAATGACGGCATTGAAATATAAATTGCCTGGTTTAAACATCTCTAAAATGTTATACATTCCTCGGTAATAGTTTTAGAATTATCATAATACTACGATAATTTATTATATTTGAAAACTTCATTGAAAACAACTGAAATAAATTCAAATGACGTCATAGAAAAAATAACACGCCTGGATCTCTCTATAAAAACAGGATTTCATTCATAACTTTCTCCCATTCATTTCATTCATCACAATACTATAATAATTTATTTTATTTAAACATTTTGTTTAAGACCATGGAGCTACAAAAAATTAAACTCTATGCTTGAAACTTCATCGAAAAAAATCGTCGTTCTCTTTATGAAATCAATTAATATTTCATTCATATCAGCCAAGCAGACTCCATGGACTAAATTATTTTGTGTTAAAAAAATACAGGAATTCTAATACAACTCATTCTATATATTTTGCTGTTTACGTTTTACATAGGTGAAAAATAGGCTTAGTTGTAGAAATAATCAAATTTAGATGAGCATTTCAACTCAAATATATTGTCATTACGTTGTTTCAGTATGTAGATGCACAGAATTTAAGCAAAAATAAAGTAGTTTTAGGACGGATTCAACACTCAATATGAATTAAAAAGAACTTAAAAAAATCACGATTTTGAAACAAGATGGATGCCATATATCATTTTGAAGTGGGTCATGTGATCGTTTCATATCATGGTCACCTGATCGTTTCATATAAGAGGTGTAATTATTATTTTAATTTTTATTTAAAAAACTACTGAATATATTTCGCTGAATTTTTTTTTATATATTTTATGGAACAATTTGAATATTACCTAAAATTTTCGAAGCAATTTGTGAATTTTAAATCCGCTTAAAAAATGCTTGAAAAATTAGGTCCCATAGGGCTCAATGTATTTCATTTTTTCGACCCGGGTTCAATCCAAAACTAATTGGGTGATATTATTCATTTATATTCCCATAGGTTTTACAGACCGTCTGAACAACATACTAAAATTTCATTTTGATTAAGTCATTTTTACGGCAGTTATCGTGCTAACGGACAGACAGACAGACAGACAGACAGAATGAACAAAGTCATAAACACTTTTCAACTTTGTTGTAAAGTGTTAATAAAAACACGTGGATATAAATGTAGGGAAAGTCATGTGCTACCCATATCAGATTTTTACTTTATTAAATTAGTATGGTTGCACGTCAAAATGGTTAATACTTTAAAAATAAAGACCACCAAAAACTTTTGTCACAATGAAAAGTCTTTTACTACAATCTCATTTTTACGACGTACTAAAGTTACACGGCCAAGCGCTTTCGGGCATTGTTATGCCCTTCATCAGTGACTTCGGTACTGATGAAGGGCATAGTAATGCCCGAAAGCGCTATGGCCATGTAATTTTTGTACTTCGTAAAAAGGAGATTTTAATAAAATACTTTTAATTGTGACCAAATTTTTTGGTAGTCTTTACTTTTAAAATATTTTTACTCTCTTTTGCATACTCATTTCGTACAGTATACGAATTTTCAGAATCTTCGAAGGTAAATTCCAGTACTGGAAGTGGGAATCTATAGTGGCCTTACTACGCTCTTTTGAAATCGATGCCGAATCCATATCAGTCACCATGTAAGATTTATTTATAGTATATCCTAAGAAATAGATGGGTTAAATGTGAATTTTGAATAGGAAGTTGATATCTCAAGAACCGGTGTATAAATCCTTACTGAGTCCTCTTTCCTCCTCCAGAATTTGATGCTGAATACATATAAATTATTATTTAAGCTCTACATTTAGTAATTTCTCAGAAATTGTTGCTTCAAGTATAATTTTAGAACAGTAAATGGTAAAGGAAACGGAAGTGAAAATTCTTAGTGAACCTCTCTACTCCTTCCATAATTTGGTGATTACCTAAGCTCCATATTTGATGCTCCATATTTGATGCATAATTTGATGCTATATCAGTTATTGTCTAAGCCCTATCTATAGCTAATCTTGAGAAATAGACATTTAAAATAAAATTAAAATTATTGAACCAGACATAGAAAAAGAACTGGAAGTAGAAATTTTCATTGAACCTCTCATTCTCCTCCGAAATTTCATGCGGAATCCATATCACTCATTATCTAAGTTTCATTTGTAGCAGATCCTCAAATATAGATGTTTCAAGGCAAAAAAAAATTGTAGAAATAATAGTATAATAAAAATTTCACCATCAATTACCTTATTTAGTTACCACTATTTACAATAAAAATGAAACCTTTTAAAATTTAATGAAAATGTATCGGTATTTTCTTCTTTATTACTAATGGAATTCTTATAACGTTTAATTCCATTTAGACGAAAAGAAGTGAAAAAGGAAAAAACAATGATCTATCTATAGGAAGGAAAGAAAAAGAGAATGGAAATGAAACAGAACGCTTCGTCAAACAGAGGTGGAAAAAAGATCGACATTAGAGGGTCAAAGGTGGATCATTTTGTCACAAAAACTGTAACGGGTTTCTTTTTTCCCACCTTACTTTGTCATATATTCTTTATTCCCTGCTATCAATTTCCGTTTTTCTGAAAATTCGTTCTTTGACTTTTATTCTCCTTTTCCGAGCAATTACGTTTATGTCAATAGAATGAGCATATATTCCAGGAAAATAGCTTCAGGCAGGATTATGTAAGGAAATAAAATTTGTATATAAGGGGTTTCTGACTGAAATGTATGAGGCGTAAAAGTCTGAATGCTCTTTACTGCATTTAAGTGAAGGATGGTGTTGTTATACATGTTATTGATTCACTAGCTGCGTTCAGGAGGTAGCTGCTAATTCTGGGTCATTCTGCAATTTAGTGGAAATTTGACAACCAAATTTTTTTGAAAAAAAAAATAAAGTTTTGTTATTTATTTTAAGTCTTTTGTGTTCCTGTTTAGTCAATGAAGTTGTGCAAACTTTGTAACAGAGGTCAAGAAAACATTTCATATCAATTTTTATTTTATACCAATAAAGATTAGTGTCACCTCCATGTCGCAATATTGACATGGAGATGACATATTTGGGATTTAACTTAAAAAATTCGTAACCTATGCACACAACATTGTTATGCTGCGTGGATAACATAAAAATACACAATTCAAAACAAGTTATAGAAATAATTATCTGTTATTTTGAAATCCAACATAATTAATCAGGACATGGATGTGATATTAGATAAAATTACTCTCCATTTTTGTAAGTACTTCAAATTAAAACTTAAAAAAATGATAGCTTACTTCTTAAAATAGATAGCCAACAAAATGATTAGCTGTAGCTTCATCTCACTGTAATGGTTCTTGACTTTGTTGCCTTCTAGGGTATTTTTGTAGAATTATAAGAATTTTTAATGGAGAAACCATAATTCTAGAGACAATACTTAAGAGTCTACAAGAAAAAAGTTTTCATTATTTTTCAACCATTTCTTCAAAAAATGAAGAAAATAATGTATCTTGATTTACTTTAATTATTTTTTTTAGTTTTTTTTATATTTTAGAAGAAATAGCTGCAGTATTGTACAAAAACAATCGTAAGGACATGCCATGGAGGTGACATCCAGTACGTTTTGAAAATTTTTAAGCAGTAAAATCAAATAACTATCCTAAAATTCAATTCAAATAAAACAATTTGATGCTCCTCAATTATTTAAATAAAGGTCTGAAAAAATTGCCAGGGACTTAAATGTCCACTTAATTTCAGAATGACCCTGCTACAGAATTTAGCTAACCGATACAGGTTGCTTCCGTTTACAAAATTACCACTTAACAAATCTCGCACTCAAATCCACTTATCAAATATCGCTGATTTGTTCTCCAATTAAAAATCCAAAATAAAATCTAAATTTTATGTAAAAATCTGATGTGAGCAGCACATGACTTTCTCTACACATTTAAATGACATTAATTCTTTCACATCGAACTATGTTCATGTACAAGATCAACAGAAAAAATGTTTCTTTGCTTTGAACTCTACATTAACTTTTCTTGATGACAGCATGCAAAAGTGTTGAAGACCCAGACCGTCCGGCTCGTCCTGAGGACATGAGCAGCCATTTGGACAGCCGAGCATGCAAAAGTGTGTCGAAGTACAGTGTGTCGAAGTACAACTGTTTCGGAGTACTAACATTCGACAAAAAGTCAAATACAAAGTTATGGATTGTTGTATAATAAGTAGGAATTGACCATTATATTGTTACAAAAGGTATTTATTTAGTACAATGGGGTTATTGGCGAATGGCTATACTACTCAGGCATTATAGTATATATATATTTATATATATGTAGTATATATATATATATATATATATATATATATATATATATATATATATATATATATATATATATATATATATATAATTTAAAACCCTGTAAAGTAAGAACTACTGATCTGAATGATCTGATATTTGACCTGAGTATACGGGAAGCAATGCAATTTTGTTTGGCCAAAAAAAATACTTCAAAAATATACCGATAGATGGCAATGTACGAATCCAACATGGAATTTGCTTGATGAAAAGCGAAAAAATTAGCCTCTAGGTCACGCGCGGAAACTCACCTCTAATCTGGAGGTATGCTAATTAAGACTGAACATGCGCACCGCACATTACATTTGTGATAAAAACGAGGAGCACATGCAGTTCTCTGGATATTACAACTTTTATGCAAGATGGCGCTCCTCCGCACATTGCAACATCAGTGAAGTAGCTGCTGAATATCCATTTCGGAAATGACAGGATTATCAGCCTCATTTTCCAACAGTCTGGAAGTCACGTTCACCTGACCTTAATCCTTGCGACTTCTGGCTTTGGGGTACCTCAAGAATACGGTGTACAGGGGTCGGATTGCGAACTCGCTGACGCACGCGTTACTCATCACATCACCTCTGATACAGTTCGATCTGTTGTGGATCATGCTGTTTTGCGCTTCTAACTCGTAGCCGAGTACGGTGGACAGCATATTGAACATTTCTTGCGTATATCGTAGTTGTTTGTTTCATGTTTCCATGATGTTTCAATCAATTATTAAATTAAGTGATGTTGATTAAATTGTCGTTTTCTTTAGTTGACTATTGGTTTCTTTCGGCTAACAACACCCCGTGTTTGGTAAATACTGCGTCGTCTATCGGTATATTTTTGAAGTATTTTTTTCTTTCGCCAAACAAAATTCCATTGCTCCACGTATACGCATGTCAAATTTCAGGTCATTCTGACCAGTGGTTCTTACTTTACAGCGTTTTAAAATCGCAACTTTAATTATAATCATCCTGTATATATACACACACACGCACATATATATATATATATGTATATATATATATATAGCTCAGTTTGGACATTTTCTAAGAAACAGTCAGAATGACATCAAGACAGACAGACGGACTCCTAAACTTAAAGTGGCACCCTACCGAGGCTATTCATCAAAATTTCATGACATTCAGTGTAGCCGTTATCCATTGATGATGAGACAGATAAATAAACAGACATATTTTCGATTTTATTTATATAAATAACATGAGAAAGTAAAAACCGATATATTTTGTTGAAATGTAAACACAGGATATATTTTTTTTTCTAGTTATCCATCGTTATCTTTGATCAAACCCGTCTTAAGACCATGATCGGATTACAGTACTGTTTTCTTTGTGTCCGATTATTTGCTTTATCAGTTTAATCGAAAACTTTCATTGCCTGAGGATTTTGTTCTTTCATGCTGACATTTTATTTTGCAGTGGTTTATTTCAATTTGAAGTCTTAGTTGAAGTTTTTGATATGATCATGTTCTCCTCGTATAGTTTATAAAGATTTTATAGACGAGAAAGAATTTACGTAATTTATTACATAGCCGGATTGGTGTAACTGGTAATACGTCAGAGTGTAGTCCAGGAAGCCTGGGTCCGATACACGATTCCGGTCTAGTGTTGGTTTGAGCTCAAAATTTAGATTCTCTTCAAAAATGGATTCATCCTCATCATCATCATAACTCGTCGTGTCTAGTGGCACATAAGGCCTTCAGCTTGCGTCGCCACCATGTTCAATCCTGTGCCGCAGTCCTTGCTTCTGATCAGCTCGCCCATCCCATCAAATTTTCCTCCTGCTCTACCAGTTTCCTCTAAGTTAGCTTGGGTCGACTCCGAGATCTTTTTCCTTCAGGCGCCCAAGTAAGTGCCACAGCAGGGATGTTATGCTGCGGCATTCTTAAGACATGCCCAGTCCATTTCCATCTACGTTTTTTTATTTCCATCTCTCAATTGCTTCCTGTCCAGTACTCTTGTAGAGTTCGGTGTTTGTAATAACATAAGGCCAAAATACTCCCAAAATTTTCCTCAGACATCTGCCAGGCATTTAACTTGTTACATTGGTCCCTTGTTAATTTCCACAAAAATGTATTTCATGTTCTTAATAATTTACGATTTGACAAACGGTTTATCACTATAAACTGTACAGGCTCCCTTATATTTGCAAATAATTTATATTATTTTCATTTGTATTTTTCCTACAATGCATAACATATCTAATGGGGAGGAAGTTTTGTCAGTGATCAAAAATCTGACTCTCGGTTTTTGGAGGAATTGTCATGTTTTGAGCGTCCTTGAGTAATCGATAATTTTAAAGTGACGTCTGTATGCCTATCTCTGAATCTGCGGTCGGAATACCTGCAATTCAGTTGGTCTTTTATATTGGTAGACTATTTATCTTTTCTTTTTCCCCATACAATACTTACAATATATAAAGTAAAAATATTGTGTGGGGTTATAAATCTAACCCTGGGATTTAAAAGAAATTACATGTTCCTCCTTGCATCAGGGCCATTTTCGCCCACAAACAAAATCGACAAATGGTAGGGACCCACGAGTCTCTTGGAGACCATTTTCAGTGATAAATTTACTTTTTCTATAAAAGTTTTATAAGGAACATGCTAAAATTTACTTTTGCCGGGGATGCTCCGATTAGGGTAAGTTGTTTATAGTTTTTATTAGTCATACTGTCCGGCTTAACCCAGAGTTTCGAGCAGCTAAATTGGATGACTGGCAAAAGCATATATTGAAATTCCAAACATTTACATTCTCAAAACAGGACCTAAAAAAAATAAAAGTAGTACACCAAATAGTACAAACAAGGCAATCATATAATATTAAATATTAAAATGAAGAATTTAGATACTAATGGTCAAAAATACCAATTAAGAGTAGAATATCAAAATCCCTATTGCGCTCCTATCTATATAATAAAAGGCAATGTCTGTGTGCCCGTCAATGTGTCCTATACACTAAAGGCTCAGCGACCGCGCGTCGCAGAGCTACGAAATTTGGTAATCAGTGACCCGGGGAGGGGGGGAAGGTAACACGTGAAAACCGATTTTTAAAATTCGAATTATTTATTTTGTTATTTAATGTTTTATGCGATTTCGACCTTTTTCCCCCTTTTTCCTCTTTTTTCTCCACCATCCAGACGTCGCAGAAAAAAACAAATCACACGACCGGAAAAGCAGGCAATTGCGAATAAAAATGTATCAAATTCAAATCTCGGGGACAAATTCTAATATTTTTTAAAGATTTTAAAACAAAAGTCACTTTCTGCTAAAAAAAAAACGAACTTTAGTTTTAAATTCTCGCGTCGGGAAAAGTACCCACAATTTCGACTAATAATTTGCATTTTTAGAAAGCTCAAAGATCAGGCTTTCTTACAAGCTTAATCTGATCAAGAAATAATAAAAAGTAGCTGCAGGATCCGGATGTTAAAGAGTAATGAATTTCAATTTCTCGGCAAAACCGCTAAGGAAGTTTTTCACCCACATGCGCGCACAGACGCACTAGATGGAGGAGACGTCACGGTTCTGAATATGCACGCAGACGCACGGTGTTTCTATGGAGAAAAAAATAAATAAAAAAAAAGTTATGGAGATTGTCGCTGTGCATTTATGCATCGGGTTAGAAAATTACGTTATATTTTAAATGATGGAATTAAGAGCTTAGCATATGGTCATTATAAAATTTAAATGATTGAATTATGGTGGATTAAATTGTGGTAATGTATTGTGGTAATGTATTTACCCCAGTATACAGAGTGAAATTATTATAAATTCTATTCGCCAAGTTCTATTCGTCTTGGTATTTTTTATCAAATGATTAGCCTATATACCGAATTTAAAGCCTCTATCAAATTTTAAATTAGGCTTTTCTCATTTATTAAGCAAATAGAACATTTTGGTGTGTGACACCCCCTAAAGTAGCAAATATTGGAAATCTGAAATTGCACACTTTCTTCCTTTGAAACGACATCCTGTTGTTGCTTCTAATCCCCGTGGTGAAGGAAAGCCTTGCGCCACGTCCACTAGAACCTTGGTCCCATGGCGAAGGGTAATGTGCAGCTTCACTTTTATTGAGGCTCCCCAAGGACAGATGGCTGACTAAACCTCGACATCACAACTTCCATGCCCGCTGGCGGGATTCGAACCCACAACCCGGCAATCGAGCGATCAGACGGAAACGCATGCCTCCGACAGCTCGACCACCGCATCGGCAGACGATATCCTCATATACCAAATTGGAAGTATCTATCTCACCCCAAAACATATTTTTCTCCCATTTCACTTTTCGAACGTCTCGGTGTGCGAAACCCCTCAAAATTACAAATATCGGAAATTTTCTATTGCGTACTTCCTTTCTGTTGAACTATCTACCTATACGTAAATCAATACATTTTTAAACAACATAATAAAATGTATGTCACCATTAAAATACATTATATTTGTAATTGAAATTACATACAACTATTGTTTCTTTAAACCGAAATTATATGAAAAATATATACAAGCAGTCAGAAATAGGATTCGAACCATGATAAAAGCATAGTACTACGACCTGAAATTAATGTTTTAGACCGCACGGCATTTTAACGTTACAAACAGTATAAAATTTCCAAATAAAAACAAAAAACAAAAATAGTAAAATGATTTGAAACTTTAAGTAATTTAAACGATTGCGTAAGACTATACACAATTTGAGGTTATGCTAGAGGAAATGTTAAAATTAAAATACATTAATTTTATCATATTTTCAATTGGAATTATGTAAATAATATATACAACCTGTCAGAAATATGATTCGAACTCATGCATGAACCCGATTGAGGTCTGAACGCAGCACTTAAGACCGCTTGACCATTCTGACTTTGTAACGCTAGTGTAAAATGCAAATACTAAAGAAAAATAAAATGAACGAAATTGGAATAGGTGAAGCATATAGTAACTTAAAATATTATATAAAAACTATTCATGTTTAAACGTTATAAAAAAATGTTTACAATATAATTCATTCCTTACATTTTTCAAGTAAAATTGTGTAAATTCGCATACAGGTCGTTTACCAGACTCCGACCAGAACGCAGCGTCTTAATAAGCTCCGCCACCAAACCGTTGCAATTGGCCTGTTAATTGAGATAACCAAAGAAAAGTTCAAATAAAACAAAAATAATTCTCTGAAAATGTAAGTTTTTTAAGCAAGATAATACATATTTAAAAGTATAATTAAAGAAATGTTAACGTTTAAATACGTAAATTTCATTATATATTTAAAAGAATGTAAATTACGTTCTGTCACAAATGTGTTTCGAAACAATGGACGCCGAACTGGATTATGACCTGAAAGCAGCGACTTAAACCGATCTGCCTTTCTGATACTACAAAAATTATGTAAATTGCAATTACCAAAGAAAGAACATAAATTAAAGAGAATACTTTAAAGCTTAAGTAATAATATTACTTAAATCAATGCATAACGTTATAATAAACGAAAACGTTAAACATTATAATAGCAGAGATATTATCTGTTAAATACATTCGTTTCATTACATCTTTAAAATAAAACTATCACCGCTCGGCCATTTTGAACTTTTAAGCTCTCTGAAATTAATGAAAATATTAAAGAAAAAATTAATGAAAAAAAATGAAAAAAATATTAATGAAAAAAAAAATGACCTAATGAATCTAGTATACTATGAAGCCTAAAGAAATATAAAATATTACGGGAAACAATACATATTACAAGAAAGATCAATCATGCTTAAAGCATTGATTATGAAACACTTTCCAACTTCAATGCAATTTTATTTAAACATGTCTAAAATGCAATACATTCCTCGGTAATATTTTAAAACTTATCACAATACTACATTAATTTATTATATTTGAAACCTTAAACCTTCATCGAAAAAAATTAACTTCATTCAAATGACGGCATTAAAGTATAAATTGCCTGGTTTAAACATCTCTAAAATGTTATACATTCCTCGGTAATAATTTTAGAATTATCATAATACTACGATAATTTATTATATTTGAAAACTTCATCGAAAACAACTGAAATTCATTCAAATGACGTCATAAAAAAATAACACGCCTGGCTCTCTCTATAAAAGCAACATTTCATTCATAAATAATTCCCCCATTCATGTCATTCATCACAATACTATAATAATTTATATTATTTAAAAATTAAGACCATGGAGCTACAAGTAAGTAAAACTCTATGCGTAAAACTTCATCGAAAATTATCGTCCTTCTCTTTCTAAAATCAATGAATATTTCATTCATATCAGCCATGCAGACTCCATGGACTAAATGATTTTGTGTTAAAGAATTACAGCGATTCTAATACAACTCATTCTACATATTTTGCTGTTTACATTTTACATAGGTGAAAAATAGGCTTAATAGTAGAAATAATCAAATTTGTGAAGTGGGTCATGTGATCGTTTCATATCATGGACACGTGATCGCTTCATATAAGAGGTGTTATTATTATTTTAATTTTTATTTAAAAAACTACTGAATATATTTCGCTGAATTTTTTTTTTATATATTTTATGGAACAATTTGAATATTGCCTAAAATTTTCGAAGCAATTTGTGAATTTTAAATCCGCTTAAAAAATGCTTGAAAAATTAGGTTCCATAGGGCTCAATGTATTCCATTTTTTCAACCCGGGTTCAATCCAAAACTAATTGGGTGATTTTATTCATTTATATTCCCATAGGTCCTATAGACCGTCTGAACAACATACTAAAATTTCATTTTGATTAAGTCATTTTTACGGCAGTTATCGTGCTAACGGACAGACAGACAGACAGAGAGACAGACAGACAGAATGAACAAAGTCATAAACACTTTTCAACTTTGTTGTAAAGTGTTAAAAACGTTATAATAAAAGTAATGGCAATGTTTTAATTGATTCATTACATTAAATTTTTTAATTGAAATTGCAAAAACCTGGTCAACCTGTCGGAAATGGGCTTGAAACCCTGTCCTGGCATGAAACCCTGTCCTGAAACTGTTAGACTAAACTCAACCAAATTTGCAGTAAATACTATTCAGACCATAAGAGTTTTGATGTTTAAATGCAAAAAAAAAATAGTTCGAATTTTTGCCACCGCGAGCCAAAGTGGCGCTGTGAGGTCCATTTCTGGAGTAAAATAGGCATAGGAAATACAAGAAATTTAACATTTATCATGCATTTTGAAAAGGACATCACATTTACATTTTATACGTATTTAGTACATTTTATATTTACATTTGCATCTTACATTTGCATACGTATGCCAATAATTTTTATATTGGCATCATTTACATGTGTGATTCAATATGTTTTCCTCGCATATGTTCCAAAAAGTGCATTCTCTGAACAGCATTCTCTACTGCAGAATGCAGAAGATCTCCATTAATTTGCTTGACGTGCAATGTTATTCGGACTTTCAAAGTGGCTAAATTATCAGCATTCCCTTGGCGCTTTACATGACCCCACAACCAAAAATTACAAGGGGTCAGATAAGGCGAACGGGCTGGCCACTCCATAGGAAACGCTCTACTACTTATCCGGTTGTTGGTAAAATGCTGTCGTAGGACGTCCTGTACCCGCAATCCAATATGAGGGGGTGCTCCATCCTGCATAAATATCGTATGGGAGACATGATTGCTAAAATGTTTGATAAAATGTAAGTGCACATTTGAATGTAAAATGTTATGTCAATATCAAAATACATGTAAAATGCTAACTTTCTGTACTCCCTATGACTATTTTACTCCAAAAATAGACCTTACAGCCCGGCAAAAGTCCGAACATTTTTTTTCTTTTAAAAATCAAAACCCTATAGTCTAAATAGTATTTACTGCAAATTTCGTTGAGTTTGGCCCAACAGTTTTCACACTGTCAGGCTCTAAACACGTCCACTTTAATTATGGCCACACTGTACTTTAAAGATTTATGTAATTTAATATATTACGTAATACAATACACATTTAAACGTTATAATAGAAGATATATCTACATATACTAATTGCCAACTCTCCGTCCGTCCGTCCGTCTGTCAAGCTTTTTTTAGACACTTCCCGAATAGATAGAGACTTGTAATCTAGTACATGGGTCGATCGTTCGATAAAAATCCCTGGAAAAATCGTATTTTCCGAAAACGTTCTGAAGAGAGGGTGGCTCCACACCAAAACGTTCGAAAAGTGAAATGATAGATAAAAATGCATGCTTTGCGACAGAGACTTCAAATTTGCTGTGTAGGTAAATCATTCGAAAGGAAGAATGTGTGCAATTTCTAATTTCCATTACTTTTTAAAAGTTGTTAGTTTGACTCTGTTATATTTCCCCTTAACTATTGAAATTGTGATTCTGAACATATGCGAGCAATTTTAACGTATGTATGCACATCTACATTTTTAACTATTATAGTTTTCGAGTAAAATGATAACAAAATTTTGGAAAATGTTGATTTCGCACCATTAGGAACGAAGAAAGAACTTTGCTTCGCTTATTCATAAATATACTATTTCCTCTTCGGAAATAATGCTAACAGCATTTTAAATTTCGAATAATTCGAGTTCTAATCACAAGAATTTCTAGATTCATTTCATTTAGATCAAGTTTTTAACATAACGTATCATCAAGTAAAACATCTTTCAAAGCAAAAATGATTCTGAGGAGTCTTAAAACATGCTTATCAGTCAAAGTCTGTAATTAAAAAAAATTTAGAAAAATGGTACTCTATTTACTTTCTGTACCATGGTATGAGAAACTAAAAAAATGTAGTGGAGAATGTTGATGATCGTGTCAAATGAAGCTCTATAAAGCACTTGATTGTATTTTTTAATAGAATGCTCATAATTTTAAAGAATAATGTAGAACGTCGAAAATAAATGTAAATATTGTGCAATGCAGAAATTGTGATTCTGAACATTTGCGAGCAATTTTATCGTATGTATGCACATCTTCATTGCTGAATATCCTTCAATATCCTTCTTCTGGTATTGGATATCATTCAATATCCTTCTTCTGGTATTGGATATCATTCAATATCCTTCTTCTGGTATTGGATATCATTCAATATCCTTCTTCTGGAGCTGAATATCCTTCTTCTGGTTCTGATTAGATTTTGGTATGATTCGGGAACCTCCCTTTTTTGCAAAATATCTCGCGAAAATCGTATGCATCCACTCTAGTGGGAAAACTAATTGACAAAATTTCACAACATTTGGTAGATAAGTCCCTTGTGGGTTATTGCGGTGTTAATTAGATTTTGATTCGGCAAAAAGAATTTACTTATTTTGCGAAATAGCCCACAAAATTCATCAAAATATAGTAAAATAAAAGACTACATGTGTTTAAATGTGTCAATTAAATACTTGTTTAATAAGCATTTTTTGACAACGAAAGGAATAAAGCCAACACTATCACTCAAAAATGGTCCATTCTAGTGATATTTAAGTTCTTTTAATTTTGAGGAGCCGAAGACGTTTTTTAAGTTAAAAAACTATTTAATAAAATGTCTTAAAATTTACTAGTGAATTCCCAGGAGGGTTAATCTGATGCTGATTGGAGTTTGGCATGATTTGGAAAAATACAACCAACCCTGCAAAATGGCCCACAAAGGTTGTAAAAATCTAAAATAAACGACTAAAATTTCTTGGTGTAATTTTTGCCAACAAAGTGAATAAGACGGACCCCATGACTCTAGGATGAACTGTCCTTGAGATATTTTAGTTCTTTTGGATTTTTAAGGAGCTGACGACGTTTAATAATGCATAAAGCAGCTAAATGAAACAAAGAAGCATTGGAAATGCAAATTGGATATAATATGTTATTTCCTGAAATTAAACTCTATTTAATGCATCATGGATTAAAAAGTAAGAAAATGAATAGGAGTTTGTAGCGAAAGTCATGTGCTGCTCGCATAATATTTTAAAATTTGCTTGACGTAAATCATTATTTGCGGAATGTATGCTATTCTGTGGTCCAAGAGCTCTTTATATTCTGTGGGACAATTTGAAAATGCCCTTTAAATTAATGTGTCTGGGATTCTAAAAAGTGAATAAAATGCATGTGTCCTGTATGAAAGCGTGTCAGCATTTAAATTGAGGTGTCGAGTTTTGGGGAGAGTCCATCAAATGAAGATGTCTAAATTTCAGTATTGTCCATTAGAAAGGCTCTATATGTCTCACATTTAATAATAATGGGCAGACTTAATATTTTCTGTCTTCCTGACCTTGTCTGTATATTATACAAAACAGCTGAGAAAATGGGTGAGAATTACTTAAAATGTATATACTTACCGGCAGATCCAAGCTAAACCGGCATAATTTGACCAAGGAACCAGAGACATTATCACACCCAGATGTGATAGGAAGCATTTGTAACGCTTTTTACCTAAAGCAGCAACTTCCATAGCTGATTGACACTATTTTTCATCCCCAATCTCATTAGTTCTTTAAAACAGCTGAGAACCTGGAAGACAATTACTTTAAGTGTACTTACCATCAGGCCCACGCTAACTCAGTATAATTTATACCATAGAGCCAGGGGGACCTACGCCATACGGCGCTACTTAACACGCAGGTGTCATTAGAAGCATATTTAACAGCATGGCTCTAAGGGCTGGGATATACGGCATAGGTCGCAAGTCTTTCTTACCTAACGTAACAACTTCCACAGCTCTTTGACACAATTTTTATCTCCGATTAATCCTTTAAAACATTTCTCACTGCAGCAGATACGAATATCAATAGATCGTCTTCGCGAAAAGATGCCAATAAGCATCGCAAGCAGTTACATTGCAATTGTTATTCTTTCTCGTTGTTATAGTGTTTTCTTACAATGCATACGTAGTGTCGTACAAGACAGAGCACCAGGCGCGAAGCGCCTTTAATCTCCAGTTTCAATATGTGGTTCTTATCGTCAAACTGTGACATTAATTCAGTGACCCTAATTGGAGGTTCGAGGTTTTTATTTACTACTTTTTATTATTAACACTTTACAACAAAGTTGAAAAGTGTTTATGACTTTGTTCATTCTGTCTGTCTGTCTGTCTGTCTGTCTGTCTGTCTGTCTGTCCGTTAGCACGATAACTGCCGTAAAAATGAGTTTATCAAAATGAAATTTTAGTATGTTGTTCAGACGGTCTGTAGGACCTATGGGAATATAAATAAATAATATAACCCTATTAGTTTTTTATTGAACCCGGGTTGAAAAAATGAAATACATTGAACCCTATGGGACCTAATTTTTCAAACATTTTTTAAGTAAATTTAAAATTCACGAATTGCTTCGAAATTTTTAGGAAATATTCACATTATCCCATAGAATATATAAAAAAAAATTCAGTAAAATATGTTAAGTAGTTTTTTAATTAAAAAAATTATTTAATATAGGGAAAAAAACAAATTCAATTAAATTCTGACTTTGGGATATCTTCCAGAAAGAAAAGAGAGAGATATTATATAATAAATATCTCTCCATTTGTTTAAACGTTTTGCATATGGGAGTGGCTTCATATTTTAAAATAAATTTGGTAGATAACAATTTTTCATTTTTTTTAAATTTTATATAACTCTTCATGATAAATTTAATTGATGGCATTTTAAATGCACTTTCCTACGTCCTAGAGAGTTAAAATTTGGTACACAGCTTAAATTTGTTGAACATTTTATTCGACAAAAATTTGATGGATCTTTAAATATAGATCATACATTTTTTTCGAAATGGCCTGAAAATAATCCCCGTTCACTTCTATAAATCATTGGTGTAATATTGTTAAAAATTCTGATGTGGACAGCACATGTCTTTCCCTGCAGACTCATATTCGTTCTCTTTATTTATTCAATGATAATTTGAGTTTATCTGCACAACATAAGTATTTTAAATGACATTGAATTTACACGTTAAACTTAAATTTGGTTCTCATTTGATAGCTAGACTTATTGTCAAAGGTGGCGTAGCGAAAACGCGAAAAAACTAGAATATCTCAAGAACGGCTAGTCCTAGAGTAATGGGGTTAGTCTTATTCTTTTTGTTGTCAAAAATCACATATAAAATAGGAATTTAATTGATATAATTGAGCACACGTAGTCTTTTATTTTTATATATAACGATTTTTGCTGGCCATTTCGCAAAAATAGCCCGTTCCTTTTTCCCGAATCGTAGTAGAATAACCTACAAATGATTTATATACAAAATTTTGTTAAATTTGGTATATAAATCACTTGTAGGTTATTGAAATATTATACTCCAAATTTTGTTAAATTTGGTTCATTAGTTTTTAGCTAGAGTGGATAAAGGCAATTTCTGCGGCCATTTCGCAAAGAAGGCAGATTCTTTTATTACGAATCGTACTATAATCTAATGAACATCAGGATTTCCCACAAAAAACATACCTACCAAATTGTATGAAATTCGGTCCATTAGTTTTTCAATTAGAGTGTATGTAATATCCACACAGACACACAGAAACATACACAGATACACCCTTACACACACAGACGTCTTCCTAAAAGTAGTTTTTTCGTGTTCTAGAAGTCCCAAAACGTGTAGATACTTTGAAAATTCGAGTTCCGATCTTCGGCACGATTCCAATACTTTGAGTACATACACATACACATATATATTATCTGTGTATCTAAATTCCGTGCCTATGCAATTACAATAGTTGTGATTTTAAATGATCCCTAAACTTTTATTATTTCTTCAAGGAAGCCTAATTTTAACATATGCAGAATGCAAATATCTCAAGCGATTGTAAGATGAATTACATAAGAATTGCTGAATTTTTTTCACACAAAATTATTTAGCTCTGGAGTCTGGAATACAAGTTATATGAATGAAATATTCATTGATTTTGCATAAAGAATCAGATGATTTATATTTCGATACAGTTTTAAATATTTAAGTATAATAAATTACTGTAGTACTGTGATAATGTAAAATATATTACCACTGAATGAATCACATTTTAGAAATTTTTAAATGAAATTACATTTCAGTTGGAAAGTGTTTCATAATCAATGCTTATGCATGATTGATCTTTCTTGTTTATCCTAGCTCCTAGTGTGGCAGTTTGTTGCACATTTAGAGTTTAAGCAGTTTGGGGGGTTGATGCAGATCTAAGGGTTACCTAGCGTTTTGGCAGTTTAGTGTTTAGAATATTTTTTTTTTTTTATAAAATAATAGTCGCGAGTTTTATTTTAAAATCAGATGTTTGAGGTGGGATCATTTAATTCCGATTATCGATGTTTAGAACAGCGCGGGGTCTCTTACGAGATTTGGCCTTGCGATGATCATAGTCATGCAGATTGAATAACAGTTCGTTTGGAACGGATGGCAAATTTCTGTAAAATTTAAGCGCTAGCTTTTTAATTTGGGCTCTAACAGTTTTTATTTTGAAGTCATTCCTAATTACCGAGTTTCTTAAGTACCTGGGAGCTTTCCTGATAATCCGTAGGATTTTGTTTTGTTTTGTCTCTAGGATGTCTATTGTAGTTTTACAGGCATATCCCCATACGGGTGCTGCATACAGCATTCCCGGGCGGATGACCGATTTATAAATTAGGAGTTTATTTTGATAACTTAGATTTCCGTTTCATATCATTGGGTATAAGGCTCCTGTGGCCATATACGCTTTTTTGATTAAGTTCGTTACGTGCTGTTTCCAGGTTAGGTGGGAATCTATCGTTACACCTAGGTATTTAGTAGATTTTTCCGCTTTTAGGGCATGGTTGTTTATGTACAGAGGCGGCGGAGGTTTACGTTTTCTTGAGAAATAAATCCAATGACATTTATTGGGGTTTAATTTTATTCGCCATTTTTCCAGCCAAGTTTGGAGTATGTCTAAGTGTTGTTGTAGCTGTCTGTGCATTACTGAGACATAGGGGTGTTTTGCAAGTATCGCACTGTCGTCTGCATAGAGTGCCAGCTCTGTGTTTGGAGTCCTAGGGATGTCGTTCAGGTATATGTTAAAGAGTGTCGGGCCCAGGATAGAACCTTGCGGTACACTACTTTTAATGAGCTTGGGTGTAGATATGTTACCTCCTACTCTGACTTGAAAGTGTCTGTTATTTAAATATGAGATTAAAAGTTTGACAATAGCGTCAGGGACTTTTAAAGTGATCAATTTGTACGCTAATCCACAGTGCCATACTTTATCAAAGGCTTTTTGTATGTCCAGAAAAATCGCAGCTGTGGGTGTCTTGTTATTGAGACCAGAAGATATGTACTCTACCACTCTCGGCAATTGATGAGTGGTGGAGTGCTTTGGCCGAAATCCAAACTGCTCCGGAATGATAATGTCATTCTCACTAAGGTGCGTGTTCAGTCTCTTAAGAATAATTTTCTCAGTAATTTTACTAAGTGTCGGTAGCAAGCTAATTGGTCTATAGTTGGCTGGAATTGTGGCATCCTCACCAGGCTTATGGATTGCTATAATTATCGCTTCCTTCCATTCTTTGGGAAAATAGTTTAGTTTTAATATTTTATTTATTAAGATTGTCAAGTAACATATTACGTTTAAGGGTAGGTTTTTAACCGCAATATTTCTGATTTTGTCGTTCCCTGGGCTTTTACGGTTTTTGAGATTTTTAATGATTTCTACTATCTCCTGCGGGGTGGCTGGGCTAATCTCAGCCGTTACCGGGGAATTCCTGAAATTATTTAAAGTTTGTCTGACCATTCTTAGGGTGTCCTGACACATTAGATCGTGGTTTGGTTGGAATTGTTTTTCATAATGGCTTGCGAGCGCCTCGGCTTTTTCCTCGTCTGAGTACGCGATTTTAGCACCATTTATTAGTGGCGGGAGCTTAATTTGAGGTTTCCTGAGTCTTTTTGCGAATTGCCAGAGCGATACGTCTTCTGGGCTAAGGGATTCGATTAGTTCTTTATACTGTTGCTGCTTTTCTGCGACAATTTTTTCCCTGACTTTGGACGTGAGTCTGTTAAGCTCCCTTTTAAGGGCGCGGTCTCTGTTAGCCTGCCATGTCTTACGTATTCTGTTTCTTTGCCTGACTAATTGTTTGACATGGTGGGAAAGTGTGGGCATTTTTGGAGACTCACGATGTGTTGTGGCAGAGGCAATTGCTCTCTTGATTTCTGTTGTGAGTGTGTGCGTGGCAGAGTCAATATCCGCCGTGCTCATTATGTTAGGTACTGCTAAGTGCGGCTCGAAGAGTGCTCTTTTGAATACTTCCCAGTTGACCCTCTCTTGTCCCAAAGAGGTTGGAAGAGGTGTGTTCAGGTCGAATGTCACCAGTACCGGCAGATGATCCGAGTCGAATTCATCCAAGGTACTAATAGTGTGAGCGTAATCTATGTTTCGCGTTAGGACAAAGTCTATAAATGAGCCGTTGGCGCCTGAGAAGCAGGTTGGTGTCGACGGTACAATAATGTTAGTGTTTGTCGTGTTCAGCAGTCTGTGTATCTGTGTACCGCGTGAATTGGCTCTCCTACAGCCCCACGCTCGGTGGTGCGCGTTGAAGTCGCCTGCGAGTATAGTGTTTGGATATCGCGCGAAAAGCAGTTCCAGTTGCGCAGATACATCTACTCTACTCATATTTTTGACATATGTTGAGGTTAGGATAAACGGGCTAGTATTATTAATTTTAATTTTTATACTAGTATTTTCTATACCTTGAAGATTTATGTTGTTTAGTTCCTCGTGGGGAATATTTCTTTTAATGTATACTGCTGTTCCTCCATGGGGCGTTCTAGCATTAGTATTTGAGCTAAGATTATGATAGCATATATAGTTGGCTATGTTTAGTTTTTTACTTTCTCTAACTTTAGTTTCCTGAATTAATAAGGCGTCTACGTCATTTTCATTTACATAGTTCCTAAGTTCATTTATTCTTGGAGATATGCCGTTCGCATTCCAAAATATTATTTTTAAGGATTCTTTTTGGGACCTAGCCATGACGGGTTTGATTCTCACTGTTATTTTTAAAGTCCGCGATTATTTTAAGGGCCTCAAAGACCATTACCATAGGATCGCTCTTTTTTTGTACTAACTCTGCGAACTGCATCAACAGATGTTTTATGTCGTCTAGATTGAACATGCTAATAAATCCTCTGATGAAGTTGATGATATCCTTCTTACAATGCCATTTCTTAATTATATAATATTATTTGAGGATTTAAAAATATTTCTGGTAGAGAACGTATTCAATTTCAAAATTAAATTGGTGGCACTTTTAAGAAGCTACTTTCAAGCAGAATTACATTAACATCGAAGAGGATATCTTTTTAATATAGCCCATCCAAGGACAGATTTAAAGTTTTTCCCCCCTTTAAGCAACCATTCATCCACCGCCCCTTTTAATCCCCACTGTGGCACTTTTAAGAAACATCATTGAGCAAAGCACTGAACATAATGCATCTCTATATTAACATTTCATTGATTTTAGAAAAGCATTTGATACCTTGGCATGTATATGTTATGGAAGATACTTGATAGTTATGGAATCCTACAAAAATTATTAACATTATTAGGGAGCTATATCGAAACAGCAATTGCTGTGTTGAAGTAAATGGAAAACTGCCCTTCCAATTTAAATCAGATGTAAAACAGGAATGTGTGATGTTAGGTTTATTATTTAGTATAGTTTTCGACTGGATCATGAAAAACATCATCAAAGACAAGAGAAAAGGATTTAGATGGAAATTTACATCAGTTTTAGAAAATTTAGATTTTGCAAATGACATTGTTCTTTTGGTCTCTAGATTATCTGATCTACAACAGAAAACTAATGGCTTTAATAAGTTTTCTAAAACTACTGGTTTACGAATCAATAAAAGTAAAACAAAAGTCTTAAGATTTAATGAAAGAACCTTTGAAAATGTAAAAATATGATGAACCCATTGAAGATGTAAATAGCTTTACTTATCTTGGAGTACTGGTGAACAAGGAGAGTGGAACAAATGAAGAAATACAAATAGGAATTGCAAAAATTCAGAATTGTTTTAGAAAACTAAATAAAGTATGCAAAGCTACTAACCTTAATTTAAAATCCAAAATATATCTTTTTAATTCTTTAGTAATGAGCGTTTTATTGTATGGAGCCGAAACATGGAAATTAACAAAGAGTTAATGCAACAAATTAAATACCTGGCAGACTAAATACCTGAGGAAATTTTTGGGAGCATTTTGGCCTTATGCTATTAATAACACCAAAAATTCTTCAAGAGTATTGGATAGAATGCAATAGAGATGAAAATAAAAAACCGTAGATGGAAATGGACTGGACATGTCTTAAGAATGCCACAGTATAACATCCCTACTGTGGAACTTACTTGGGCACCCAGAGGAAAAGATCTCGGGATCAATCCAAGCTAATTTGGAGGCTAATAGGACAAGAGAAAAATCTGATGGGATGAGCGAGCTGGTCAGAAGTAAGGACTGCGGCGCAAGATCGATCAAGATGGCGACGCGATCTGAAGGCCTTATGTGCCACTAGGCACAATGAGTGATGATAATGACAATTTAAAGGGTAGAAATTGTTTCTATGCTTAATTAAAATTATTTTAAATCAAATGTACTAAAACTAATTATTTCTTTTTACATTGAATTTCTAAGGACGCAGTCCTGTTCTCCCTGCATGGGTCGAATCCCATTTCCGGCAGGCTGTGTATATTTTTCACATAACTTCAGTTTAAATGTATATATGGGCGCGACAGCCCAGAGGTCAGAGCTGGGGGATTGCACCTGGACGACCCAAGTTCGATTCCCGCAATTGTTTAAACTGTCGACGTGCTCCTGAGGAGTACAATTACGTTAAACACGTGGGTCCGTAAGTTCTTCCGAGATGTTGGTGGCAGGGAAAGGAGGGTACTGTCCCAGTGGATGCCTCCTCCACTGGATTCCGGTCTAAATTGGATGGCACTTCTTGGCCGTGTAAACAGATACCTTACACCTTGGGCAGGTCGGAAGGTCTGAGTCGAAGAAGAAGTGTAAATATATAAAACACTTCTTTTATTATAACGTCAAAAATGTATTTTTTACGAAATATATTTAATTACTTCAATATTCCATTTTCATTTTTGTTTTTAATTTTCATTGTAGTCGCATTTTACAGGCCTATTGTAAAGAAAGGCTGCCTGAGCGGTTTAAGGTGCTGCGTTCGGGCAGTCCGGTTAACCGGCTGGGTGGCTAACCCATTTCAAATACGCTGAATATATTTTTTTATACAAATTCCATTCAAAGATGTAATGAAATGAATAAATTTAAATGTTAACATTTTTTTTTATTATAACGTTTAAATATGTTATGCCATACGTATTACATTACATTACTTAAAGCTTCAAAATATTTATTTTTTTAATTGTTTGTTTGGTAATTGCATTTTACAGACAATTTTGCATTTTACAGACTATTTGAAACGTCAGAATGGCCGAGTTGTCTAAGGAGCTGAATTCAGATCGCAGTTCGGTTCAGCCGGTATGGGTTAGAATCCCGTTTCTCTCTCGTTTTTACATAATTTCTGTTCATATGTATATATAAAAAAAATGTGTTGAATATTTACATTGCTTTTATTATAACGTTAAAGTATGTAGTATTGTCTTACGTAATGTATTAAACTATTTAAAGCTTCAATGTATTCTACTTTCTTCTATTGAAATTTTTCTTTCGTAATTGCATTTTACAGGTCGATTGTAACGGCAGACTGACTGGGCGGTCTAAGGCATTTCGTTTAGGTCGCTGTCCGATTTTAATGCATGGGTTCGAATTCTATTTCTGACTGGTTGTACGTATATTTTACGATTAAAATATAAAGTATATAAGTAATTCCCGTTAAAAATATATTGAAATTAATATACAGTCAAACCCCTCTAAACCGTCACCCCGTTTTTACGGTTAGTTATAAATTCCCCGGCAGGAAACTCATCCAAAATATGCACTGTGAACCCCCTGATTAGCGGTCACCCTCAGATACGGACGCGGACACTATTTTAATGATTCATTCCATTAGACCAGTGTTCTTCAACCTATGTTCCGTGGAACCCTAGGGTTCCACTCAAACTCTTTAGGGGTTCCACGAGCCGATACTACAATTCGAATGTTAATCCGCGTTCACAACTATAGAGGGCCCATTTTGGATAAAGAATATCCGGAAATTTCCAAAAGCGCACTAAAGGAATTGATGGCTTTCGTAACAACTTACCTCTGTGAGACATCCTTTTCCACATACGTCGCTACAAAAACCAAGTATAGAAATCGACTTAATGCCGAAAACGATATGCGTCTCCAATTATCACCGATCTATCCCGATATTGATAAATTGTGCTGTAATAAACAAGCACAACAAAGTCATTAATTATTTCAAAATATTTTTAAAATTTCTGTTTTGCTTTTCTTTGTTTTCCATTTCATATGACATATGTATGTATAATACAAATACTTTATATGGAATATTTATCTTCTTGTTTGAATTAATGCAAATTTATATCTTATATAAAGATTTTATAACAAAGGCACAGGGACGCACTTTGTTCATAACATGTAATACGTAATATGACACATCCCCCCTAAAATCAAATCTGGGTGTGCTACTGAACGAAGGGTTCCATGAAAAAAATATCTCCAAAAAGGGTTCTGCGGAATGACAAAAGTTAAAGAACACTGCATTAGACTAAAACCTCTGTACGGACACAATCAAAATTTGAATTTTTGATACCAAAGATAGATTCCCAGAAAAAATTACAACTCGCCTGAGTAAGAAAAACACCTGCGCCTACAACAATGGTCATTCTCTAGGGACATTAACAGCAAGCAATTCAAAAGGGAGATAAAGACTAACCGAAACTCCCCCACCCCTCAGTCACAAAGGAGTTGGATCCACTTCAAGGGAAAACTCGACCAAGACCACAAAGGGTACGGAAGTGGAGTGCGCATGATCGTAAAATTAACATTTAATGCATTGCTTTTCGAGAATTTGAAGTCGCATCAGCGTTGAGGTTGTAGAGTTCATACGTATACCCTTCTTTCGAAATGGCCAGCATTAGTAATCGTCGTGCTCAGTCTCTGAAATATAAAATTAATGTTATTGAGTATAATGAAAAACATAAAGTGGGGGTTTGTACCCTCGCGACTAAATTTAATATAGGAAGAACTCAAATATGCTGTATTTTGAAAAAGAAAGAATATTGGCGAAACCAACGGTTGAAAAACGGAAATCAAGAAAGAAAAAATAAATTTCCTAAAACACCTGGACTTGCTGTAGATACAGTTGTTTGCGATTGGCTTGTTTCTGCAAGAAACAAAAATCTCCCTATTTCCGGGCCAATTCTGCAAGAGAAAGCGGGAGACGCCGTAGAAGATTTAGGATTCACAGACTTCAAAGCCTCGAATGGTTGGCTGGATCGATTTCGCGTTCGACATGAAATCGCGTTCAGGAAACTAGTCGGCGAATCTGCTGATGTCGACAACGGTGTGTGTGAAGCTTGGGTTGAAAAAATACCAAAAATTATTGAAGGATATTCAGCAAGGGAGTGAAATTGAAGGAAATTCAGCAATGAATATCCTTCATTGCTGAATATCCTTCTATCTATATTTATATGAAATTATTATATTTATTAGAAAATTACGTTATATTTTAAATGATGGAATTAAGAGCTTAGCATATGGTCATTATAAAATTTAATTGATTGAATTATGGTTTTAACATCATTAAACTTTGTTAATTCCACGGGGCTATGGCGCCAGCGTATTTGCCAAGGTCAGAATTTTCAAGGGTGGCAAACAGGCTAGTCGCTGAAGGTGGCTAGTTACAAATACTTTGGTTACAAATCAACAATTTCTAAAATTGCGTCTGCGTTATCTATCTTTGAATTTACTATCAGAATGCCTTTTGAAGTAATTCAGCAGACTTTTCTTATATTGGCAGGCATTTATTTATTTTTTTTATTTTATTTTCCATACTGTACTTACATTATATAGAATTGTGTAGAGTTATAAATCTGACTCTAGGATTTGGAAGAATTGATATATGCATCCTTGAATACAAATTAACAATTTTAAAATAACATCTACATGTCTGTTTCTGCATCTTCGATCTATTGGGGGAATCAGAATATCTAATTCAATGGACTTTTTACTTTCTCACACGCAGTTTTGAGAAAATATTGCTTTCACGAAATTTTTTGATTTCGAAATTTTGATGCTAATATACGTTTCAAGACCTCCTCACGATGTTTTGACTACTTTTGGAGTGTTGTCTGTCTGGCTATTGTCTGTGGTCGCTTTCTTGTGTACACTATAGAACCACAAATATTAATGGATTTTCACGAAACTTCATATCAGGCTTATCTGTAAAAAAATCTGGAACTATATAGAATGTTTTTAAAATTCGAGTGGAAATTTTGAAATATATTAGAAATTTCCCATTTTTTTAACATGGCAGCATAGGACAAAAAGGTTTTTTTAACATGGCAGTATAGGATAAAAGGGTTTATTTATCGCTCAATGATCACGATACTTAATACTCGAAGTTTCAATCATTATTGTGGAAAATAGCCGAAATACAATTTTTTTTATTCTTGACGTTATTAGCCGGTAAGATACCCCGCGAGAGGTACATTGTCAAGTATGGTATGAATCGAAAAAACATTTTAAGCCCTTTAAAGTGAAGGGTAAGGGTAGTATGCTATAATTGTAATAATTTGGACCCACGATACCGATTTTTTAAATTTTTTCTTGTAAAATTTGAAAAAAAAAATGAATTCTGGTATAAGAAAGTCGAGTTGAGCCAAACTCGAATTAATTTTTATATTATCAGACATATTTTCCTTTTTATATTTTACATACACTGCTTACAATACATAAATGAAAGGATTGTGAAGAGTTATAAATCTTACGCTCGAATGTGAAAAAATTGGTACAGATCCTTGAATACAAATCAGTAATTTTAAAATAACGTTCGCATGTCTTTCTCCAAATCTACGATCAAAATACCTGCTGAAGTAATTCAGCAGGCTTTTTTACTAGTCCATTACAATGCATTTTTTTACTTTCCTTATATACATAATGTATAAGGAAAGTATTGTGACGGGGTCGAAAATTCGAAATCGAGTTTTCGACGGGAGAGCACGTTTCAAGTATCCCTGACCACGAATCAAACATTTTTGAAGTGATGTCTATGTGTGTGTGTGTGTGTGTCAGTAAAACTGTGGAGACGATAACTGACGAACGAATAGACCGATTCGAACCAAATTTGGTACAAAAATCACAATCCGTAAACACTGGAAGTCTATTGCTTTTATACGAAATCGAATGTTTAAAACACCTCTGAATTTTCAAATTAAATTTTGAAAAAATCGTCAAAATATCAAAACCACTAATAAAGTTACGCAAATAGACATTTCTTATGCAATTTTTCATTAGAAAACGATTGACATAAATTTTAGAACGCTAACATGAACCGTTCTCGAGATATTGCACATTTTTCAAAAAAATTATCAGAAAGTCATATAAAATAAAAAAAAATATTTCCTCTTGAGAAACATGTAAACTTTTCAGTAATACCATGCGATAAATTGGATGACATCCTTCTCGTGGATCTAGCTCGTTCCATTCATGAAAAAATATACTTTGAGTAATACTTTTGTATTTGAACGCCAATAGTCATTTATCTACTGTAAAAGTAACTTATTTCTTTGTCCATGATGCTTGGCGAGATTTTGGCGACGAATTTGGCGGAATGTCGCCAACTTGGCGACTTTGTGAAATGTTGCCAAACTAACGAAAATCTCGCCAAATGGATAAAAATGACGCTAAATCAATGAAATGACGACTAATTGTCGAAAATTCAATATCTTGGAAAGAATATTAGTATCTACTATAAGAAAAACCTATTTATTTTACTGTAAAAGTGGTTAATTCATTACATTATATAAGGAAAGTCATGTGTCGCCCACATCAGATTTTTGTTATTTGTCATGCAGTAATAACATATGAACTTACAATATACAAAAGAATAAAATTGAACGGTCATAATTTTTTTTCCTTCCGATTTGGAGGGTTTGACATGTTCGTGCTTGAATACAAATAAATCATTTTCAAATTACAGCTGTGTGCCTTTCTGAGTTTGTAGTCAAGATATTTATTGAACAAACTCAGCAAATTGCATGCAATTCAGTACAATCACTTCAGTAAATATCAGAGGACTGCGTAAGTTATCCACATTTACAATCAATTTTCCTTTAAAATCTAACACAGATTATAAAATCTATATTGAAAACAGTTACTAAAGATATACATTTATTATTCCATAAGAAATGTGAAAGACATCATTCAAACAACATTAGCATGCGTTATTCTCGAGATATTGGATGTTTTTGATTTAAAATGGATAAAAAATTATGAAAAGATAAATATCTTCAAATGATTGAACTCTACCAGATGTAAGTGGTACTTTTAACCAGAAATAAGTGGAAATCGGTGTTTAGGAGTTACCACGAGCCGTTCTTGAGATATTATAAATGTTAATTTTCTACAGGGAGCGCATTATATCCCGGAAGAATCAGCCGTTTTCGATGTAATTTGATATATATATATTTACTTTCCTGATATACATAATGCATAAGGAAAATATTGTGACGGGGTCGAAAATTCGAATTCGAGTTTTGGACGGGAGAGCACGTTTCAAGCATCTCTGATCACGAATCCAACATTTTTGAGGTGATATCTGTGTGTGTGTGAAAGTGTGTATGTGTCAGTGAGTCTGTGGAAACTATATCTCACGAACGAATTTAGCGATTTAAATGAAATTTGGTACAAAAATCACAATCTGTGAATATTGGAAGTTTATTGTTTTTAAACGTAATGGAATGCTCAGAACCCCCTTAAATTTTCGAGTGAAATTTTGAAAAAGTCATCAAAAAATCAAAACCTTTAATAAAGTTACGCAAATAGATATTTCTTATGTAATTTTTCCTTAGAAAACGATTGATATAAACTTTATAACGCTAGCATGAACCGTTCTCGAAATATTGCACATTTTAAAAATAAATTTATCAAAAAATTATGAATTAGAAAAAATATATTAACTGTTGAGAAACATGTTCACTTTTCATATGTAATATCATGCGATAAATTTGGTGACATCATTCTCGTGGATCTAGCTCGTTCCATTCATGAGAAAAGATCTGCAAAGATCATTTATCTGCTATAAGAATAACTTATTTCTCCGTCCATAACGCTTGACGAGACTTTGGCGCCGAAATTGGTGAACTGTCGCCAGCTTGGTGACGTTTTTAATGTTGCCAAATTAACTGAAATCTCGCCAAATGTCTAAAAATAACACTAAATCAATGAAAATGACGACTAATTGACGAAAATTCAATATCTTGGAAAGAATATAAATATTTACTATAAGAAAACCTATTTTTTTATTGTAAAAGTATTAAGTTCATTGCATTATATAAGGAAAGACATGTGTTGCCCACATCAGATTTTTTAATACTTTACAACAAAAAGTTTATTGATTTTCAACAATACCTGCTTATATGAAAGCCCTAGTTTATGCTGTGTTTATAAAATGATTATATCATATAAAATATTTAGAATTAAAATTAAATATTTTCATTATTACTGCTACAGTAGGAATGGGTGTATTTCCTCACTATCAATCCAAGATTACTCTCTTTGCGACACCACAGAATTTTATGAAAAAAAATCCGTTATGATGTTGCAATTCAATTTATACTGCATCATATATTAACCTTGCAAAATGAAACTTCTAAACCATTATAATAATTCATTGCATTTTCTTTAGTTTTTCATTTTCTTTATTTTACTGGAACAAAAAACAGCATCTTGTAATCCTACTGTTTTGTTCGCATGATTTTGAAAGGTTCTTAGTTTTTTGCGGGGAAAACGGTCTTATATTCCCTCATCTTCCGACAGCCGGGTTTCGAGGGAAAAATTGTTTTTCACTAGGAAAATAAATTCCCTTTTTAAGGATTTTCTGCAGTCACAGGAGGCGACTATTTCAGCTTTCTTTCGCTGAGGGCTCCAGTGTGAATTATGGTTATTTATTGTTATGGCTTGAAATAATGAAGTTTCCAAGACATGAAGCATTTGTTTCTGTATTTCACTAGCTGTTAATTATATAGCTACAAGGTATGGTTGTAATGTGCTTTAGCTTTTGGCTCTGTTACCAAGCAACTGCGACCAATGTATCGCAATTTACAATATTAGAATGTGTCTGACCATTGTGCGTGTCAGGAAGTGTACCAGTGTTGCAAGCCAGGGATTAAAAACACGAATTCTGGGTGTAGAAAATATAGGTTGGTTTTAACTGGAAAGTGCTGGGAGGTGGAATAAAAGTTATGAAAATGAAAATTAAATAAAATAATAATAAATTTTTAATTATTTGCTAAGAAGTGCCTATTACTGATATTTAATTAATATTGTATGAAAAATTAATATTGCATGAAAAATTAATATTGCATGAAAATTAATATTGCATGAAAAATTAATATTGCATGAAAAATTAATATTGCATGAAAAATTAATATTGCATGAAAAATTAATATTGCATGAAAAATTAATATTGCATGTAATTAATATTGCATGAAAAAAAGGACTATTGATACATTTTTGGACATCAAAATACAAAACTACACTGGCTTCTAAAAGTTAAGAATGAACGGTAAAATCAACAACAAGAAAGATCAATCATGCTTAAAGCATTGATTATGAAACACTTTCCAACTTCAATGCAATTTTATTTAAACATGTCTAAAATGCAATACATTCCTCGGTAATATTTTAAAACTTATCACAATACTACATTAATTTATTATATTTGAAACCTTAAACCTTCATCGAAAAAAATTAACTTCATTCAAATGACGGCATTAAAGTATAAATTGCCTGGTTTAAACATCTCTAAAATGTTATACATTCCTCGGTAATAATTTTAGAATTATCATAATACTACGATAATTTATTATATTTGAAAACTTCATCGAAAACAACTGAAATCCATTCAAATGACGTCATAAAAAAATAACACGCCTGGCTCTCTCTATAAAAGCAACATTTCATTCATAAATAATTCCCTCATTCATGTCATTCATCACAATACTATAACAATTTATTTTATTTAAAAATTAAGACCATTGAGCTGCAAGTAAGTAAGCTCTATGCGTAAAACTTCATCGAAAAATATCGTCCTTCTCTTTCTAAAATCAATGAATTCATATCAGCTAAGCAGACTCCATGGACTAAATGATTTTGTGTTAAAGAATTACAGCGATTCTAATACAACTCATTCTACATATTTTGCTGTTTACATTTTACATAGGTGAAAAATAGGCTTAATAGTAGAAATAATCAAATTTGGAAGAGCATTTAAACTGAAATATATTGTCATTGCGTTGTTTCAGTATGTAGATGCACAGAATTTAGGCAAAAATAAAGTAATTTTAGGACGGATACAACACTCAATATGAATTAAAAAGAACTTTAAAAATCACGATTTTGACACAAGATGGATGCCATATATCATTTTGAAGTGGGTCATGTGATCGTGTCATATCATGGACACGTGATCGCTTAATATAAGAGGTGTTATTATTATTTTAATTTTTATTTAAAAAACAACTGAATATATTCCGCTGAATTTTTTTTTAAATATTTTATGGAACAATTTGAATATTGCCTAAAATTTTCGAAGCAATTTGTGAATTTTAAATCCGCTTAAAAAATGCTTGAAAAATTAGGTCCCATAGGGCTCAATGTATTCCATTTTTTCAACCCGGGTTCAATCCAAAACTAATTGGGTGATATTATTAATTTATATTCCCATAGGTCCTATAGACCGTCTGAACAACATACTAAAATTTCATTTTGATTAAGTCATTTTTACGGCAGTTATCGTGCTAACGGACAGACAGACAGACAGACAGACAGACAGACAGACAGACAGACAGACAGAATGAACAAAGTCATAAACACTTTTCAACTTTGTTGTAAAGTGTTAAAAATGGAAAAGTAAAGCTTTAATTAACTCAAAATTGTACATGAAGGTAACAAATGTGTTTATGCATTAAAGAAAACAAGAATTATGTACAATGATGAAAAAAAAAATAGTTTTGGTAAGTTATATGATGACGTCACATTCGGATCATTAACAAAATGATGTTTAAAGGCAAACAAACCAAACAAAACTGACATTAATATGGTATGTTGAAGACCCAGACCGTCCGACTCATCCGAGGACTTCAGCAACCAGTTGGACGGCCGGGAAAGATTAATATGGTATGTGACCACCCCGGACTTTCACACAAATTTTTCAACGATTTTCCATGCTTTAAATGAGGTGATCAACCATCGCAGATGCGAGCAATGGCCACTCCTCCAATAGAGCAGTTTTCAACACTCTGAGACTGACTGGAGGAGGTAAACGTGCAGAGACAGCACGCTCGAGGGCATCCCAAAGGGTTTCAATGGGATTAAGGTCGGGGGAATACGCCGGCCACGTCATACGAGAAATACCCTCACTTTTCAGGTATTCATCAACGATGTTAGATTGATGGGGACGGGCATTATCGCCCATTAGGAGGAAATCAAGACCAACTGCTGCAGCGCAGAGTCTCGCAATGGGGTATAGGACTTCATACCAATACTGCGCAGCCGTTTCAGAACCGCCTTTAAAGATGTGCAGCTTTGTGCAATATCGCATTGAAATTCCAGCCTACGCTATGACGCTGCCACTTCTTAATGCGTGATGTTCGATGATGTTCTTGGTTTGATTTCGTGTACCTCGTTCTCTCCAGACCCTTACACGCTTATTATCTGATTCCAGGGCAAATCTAGACTCGTCCTTGAACAGGACGTTGCATCAATCTGAGACAGAACAATTGACATGTTGACGACACCACTTTAATCTTGCCCCTCTGGCTTGGACGGTTAGTGGAACACAAAAACGTGGTCCCCGGGCATACAGTCCCTTCACGTGGAGCCTTCGGCGCACAGTACTGGCAGATATTGTTTTACCAAGTGCCTCTGCAACCATGGATGTAACAATTGTGAAGGTCGCTCGTCGATTCCACTTGGCTACTATAGCAATATACCGATCATCAGAGGGGGTGGTAATCCTTGGACGACTGGGCATAAGTAAGTCTCTGGACAACTGTTTGATTTTCTTGGAATTGTTTCCATAATCAAGAAATTACTGAATGATCAATGCCAAAGAAAATAGCGACATATTTTATTGACTGTCCTGCTTCAATGCGTCCGACAGCACGACAGTGCTCATTATCTATCATTTGTCTTTTTTCAGCCATAGAAACACTAATATCATCAAAAAGAATCCTACAAAAGTTATGAACACTTTGTATCAGCATTTAAATGCACCTCCTCAAACCCTTCAGAATGCTGGCGTCTTCAATGACTGCCTAATTAGCATATACCCGGACAGTCAATCGTGATTGGCTGTAACATACGATACTTGCATACTACCATCTACATCCGCAGCGATTTTCAGCAACTCAAATTCAAATACGCTTTCGAAAAATGAAAATTTGCTTTGAGTGCTTAACTTTTGGAAGTAATACGAAAAGCATCTTCTCCGTGAATGAAAGGAACTAGGTTCAAGATAATGATGTTAACAGATTTTTCACATAATATTACATATGGAAAGTGAACATATTTGATAATACTTATTACTTTTAATTTTATGCATTTTTTATAAATTTATTTGAAAAACGTGTAATGTCTAGAGAACGCTGCATGTAAGCGTTCTAGAGTTTATATCATTCGTTTTCAAATGAAAAATAATGTAAGAAATTATTATTTCTTTTATCTTGAGTCATTTTGATTTTTTCAAGAATTCATTTGAAAATTGGGTCCAGATTCGATTTTACTATCGATAGCCGTAATCTAACATAATAAAGGAGAATAGTTTTGTGTGTGTGTCTTTGCAGTCTGTACCTGGAAATCTAAGCGTCGTATGACCATTAAATTTGGTACACAGGTACTTCAGGACCAGAATAAGTGCACCTCAAAGTTATTTTTTTTAATTTTCAAATTAGATTTTTCGTTATTTCATGTTTTAGCCCGGTTTATAACGATTTTGAGCGATATTCACACAAATCGATTCCTTAATGACCTAAAATATAATCACATAGTTTCCATCTTGACATCTAACGGAAAGATAAAAAAAATATTTTTCAAACAAACTTTAAACGGAATCCATACACTTAATAGACACATTTTAATGATTTTTTTTCTTCAAATATATACATTTCGTGCATTTTAAACCTCTCCGATTTTCAAATTGCAATATAAATAATGACGTGCCATCCAATGTCTATAATTTAACAGAAGTTCATAAATATACTGCAGACTATCGCAGAAAAAAATTATTTCATAACCCCATCCGTTGATTAATTATACATTTTTATACCAAGCCATGATTTTGATTTTTTGAATGAACCTAGCGTTTCTCCATTACGAAGCAGACTCCTTTTCAGAGCTGTTTTGCCTATTGAGGCCACCCTCACCCACAGGGGAACTGACCTCTCTCAGAAATTCGCTTAGGAATTCGCTGTAAATTCCACTGCAGTATTTATGACTTTTCATTCTTTTAGTTTACATTTTAAATCTTGGACAACGCCGGTACATTTTCTAGTTCTTAAAGTGACTGCCAAGAATAGTGACCGCATTCTAAATTGCAAGTAGCTATCTATTCATAAAATGTCTGAGAAGGGCGTGACAAACGGGCGGACATTTGAAAATTCGTATGTATAGATATTTATATTAAGAGAATGAATGTAGCATTTTCTTCAAAAGGTGTGTAATTTTTAATCAGTTAAAAATCTGAAAAATATTTTGCTGAAAACTTGCACCCACTAAAGCTTATTAAAACAAAGGAAAATGTATTATGTCAATCAGTTGAGTCATTTTGAAGGTATATGGGGATGATAAGCATCCTGATAATCAAACGCGGGATTTGAATTGATTATAAATTGTAATAGTGCTTGGCTACAATTTAATGTATTTTCATAAATAAACAAAATGCTAAGTAAATATTATTGCCATGTCTGAAGATATCATTCAGACAAACAAGGCAATTATTTATGCAAAAAAAAAATCCACTTTAAAATGTCACACGGCTATTTACATGTTAGAATATAGATATTTATTATGTTTTATAATTTTTGTTCCAATTCATATTTCGAAATCGTACCAAAACATACAGAAATGTTAGTGGCATAACATTTCAAAACATTAGAAAATAGATTATATGGAATGTTTCTGAAATCTGAGAAAAAAAATAAATTTCTACTCCTCTAAACATGAAAGAGCTCTTAAAATCCCAGAATCCTCAACACTGCCATAGCATAATCGCGCCTACTTCATTTCAATAATATCAACGATTGCCTAATGTTGATAATACTCAATATATTAGAATAAATATAAAAAATGCGTATAGGTAATTCTAATTAATAAACACATCTTTTAATTAAATACTCGTAGTATTGTTATAATTAGTGCAGTAATGGTATATTAATTCTTTTTCTTACCTCTGTTATCCAAGCTCATTTTAATTCAACACTTTCATGAAAGAATGAGATGGAAACAGTGTTATATTTAAATTTAGATTGCATCGTATATCATCCTACGAAGTAAAGCATTTTTCAACCATTATAATAATTTATTGCTATATTTTCCCTATTTTGCGGCAACAAACAGCTATCGTGTAATCTGGTTTTGTTCGCATAGTTTTGACATTTTCTACGCTTACAAAGTCTCTTATATTCTCCTCCATCTTTTGACAGCCAGGATTGTTTCCGGGAAAAATTGCCTTCTTACAAAATAAATTCCCTCTTTGGGGATTTTCTGCAATCTCAAGAGACGACTATATTTTCGCCTGCTGTGTCTATGAGCTCCAATGCGAATTATTTTATTTATTGATCTAGGTCGAGAGGAAGGAGTTTCAGGTACATTCAGCTTTTGTTTCTGTTTTTTGTTTATATAAATGGTAAGTATTTGAATCTTTAACACGGTGTTGTAGAGACAGATTAAAAGACTGTATTCATTTTATGTTCTCGTGCTGCGAACTTCATTAGAATAAATGCAAGTTGTGCGGCTTTACCGAGACCCCAAGGTAAAAGTAAATTCTAGTCGCGCCTAGGAAAAAGTAAATTACAGAGGTCCCTAGCCAAAAGTAAATTATAGGGTCCCTTATAAAACCTGTATAGTAAATGATTTTGAGCACGGAATATGGAATCCCGGCATTTTCCTACTTTATTTATAATCACTAATCGGCCCAGAGTTTTGTTATCCCCTAGCAGATGAAATTGTTTTGCACTCATTCTAAAAGAGACTTCGGACTTGCACGGACACTTAGGCGAGATTCTTTCCAAAGGCGTATTCATAGAGGGGGTCCGGTGGGTCCGGTCCCCCCCTCCCGAAATGAAATTTGCAACATATGCATTGCCAACATTTTTTAGTGTTTCTGACATGCGTTTTTCTCAACAAAATTTTTTTTTTCAATCTTTCCCTGGTCTTACTTGCACAATCATAAATTTTTAAATATTTTTTCATTATACCTGTGCATTTTTGCAGTGTGGCCTTTGACTGTGCTGTGGCATACAACAATAAGTTCTAGAGACGTCACAAATTATAGTTGAATCAGTCATGTATTTTCGATAAGTTAAATAAAAAAAAGCGCATTTCCTAAAACTATTTCCTTGCCGTGCCGTTTCCAAAATGCATCTTATCACAAAAAATATGAAATTGTAGCTGAAAAATTTTCAAGCATTATGGCAAGAGAGAAAAAGGATATTGCGAGCGTAATTGATTGTAATCGCAAAAAAGAAATTGAAAAAAATAGAACTGTTATAATGCCAATAATTCAGTCGCTATTTTTTGTGGATAACAAGAAATTTCAATTCGTGAGGATGAAGACAGTGGTCCTCTAATTTTGGAAAGACCTGAAAATAATGATGGAAATTTTCGCGCTCTGTTGCGCTTCGGGAGATGAAACAAATTCGGGAGATGAAACATTAAAACAACATATATTAAATTGCAAAAAAAAAAGAAATGCATCCTACGTAAATCCTATTATTCAAAATGAAATACTTGAAATTTGTAGAAATATCATTCAAAAAAGCATTGTCGACGAAGTCAACAAATCAGCGTATTTTAGCATTTTAGCTGACGAAACCTTAGATATCTCTGGTGCTGAACAATTTTCATTGTGTGTTAGGTACGTGAAAGTAAATAATACATTATGCGATCATTTTTTGACCTTCATTCTAGTGTCCGATTTATCTACAAAATGACTGACAAATACTTTTTTAAATCAATGCCAACATCAGGTACTTGACACGAGCAAACATGTCGAGCAAGCTTATGATGGAGCGGCCAATATGAGAGGAGAAATGAATGGCGTTTAGGCAAATTTAAAAGAAATTTATCCTAAAGCTGTGCACGTTCATTGTGCCAATCATCGTTTGAATCTTGCTTTGTCGTCATCTCTATCAATTCCATCTATTAGAAATCCCAATGGTACTATAAGCGAAATATGCAATTTATTTCGAAATAATACTTATGCTGGCAATATTTAAAAAAATAACATTAACTATTTTCTTCCAGACAGTTGAAAAGGTCGATTACTTGAATTATGTGAAACACGATTTGTGGAAAGACACCACGCGATTATTATTTTCGTCGAATTATTCGAGGCAATTGTTCCTAGTTTACAAGAAATATCCGAATCAAATAAAAGTGTTTTAACTACTGCAGAACTCTTACTTTGAGCAATTGGAAAAGGCTCATTTTTAGTTTCTCTTTTGGTATGCGAAAAGCTTCTTAGTTTTACTTTGCCCTTACCACTTTATCTTCAAAATCCATCTCACGATCTATCATCGGCTTTATATTACGCAAAAAGTGTTACGCAAAAACTGCAAGATATAAGTAACAAATCCTTTGGCAGTTATTTCACTGAAATATTAGCAGCATCTGTTATAATGAGTAAAAATTTTGATTCTGAGATAGGAGTTGTGAGGATTGTTAGAAATCAAACGGCTCGAGATAATCATCCATTTGATACACCAGAATATGGCAAAAGACGTCCGATCTTTTTGCCATGTTTGGATGAACTAAGTTCGCAATTACAAATCCGATTTGATGAAAATGATAAAATTTTTTCATCTATTGAAATTATTATATTCAAAAAAGTTGATCTACTAGATAACTTAAAAATATACTTTGATGATATTACTTCAGATTCTGCAATAAAAATCGAATATTTGCTGTGGTGTCAAAAATGAGAATGCGTTGAAGAAAGTTAAGGTCAAAAGGTGTAATGTACGCTCTTGTGTACTGTGATAAGAAATTTTTCCCTAATATTTACAAACGTGTTAAAATTTTATGTTCTTTACTAGTTTCCACTGCAAGTGTTGAACGATCGTTTTCAACCATGAATAGTCAAAACATTCCTTCGCAATAGAGCTGGTCATGAGAGGTTGACAGATTTAGCATTATTTTGCATAGAAGCATAAGTATAAATTTAGATGAAGTTTTGAACAAGATGGTTTTAAAAGCCAGAAAAATTTATCTATTTTTATGAAAAAGTGGATAGGCGTTAAATTACTTAACGTTAAAAATTTCTCGTAGTTACAAAGAGAGGAAAAACTTATTGCATACTGTGTATACGTGCTTACTGGTTATATATCTTTGGTGTTCGATTATGATGCGATTTGCGACACATAAGAGTATGTATAATACATAAGGAATTTTGTGGAAAAAATTAAACAATATGTCATGATGTTAAAACTAAATAATTAACTTTCGAATTTTTTTGAATCGTTTTTCTTTTTATTCTGCATGCGTAATATATTGTATACAGTCGAAAGGCGTAAATCCGGATGCCTATATATCGAAATTATCAATAATCCCGAAATTTTTTAAAGATGAACGATTCCGATTAATCGTTGCAATTTTTGATAATTTCCAGAGAAAGCCATACGATTATCGATAACTATCCAGAACATTTTCAATACCAATGTGTTTTCACATTTTCTAAACGAATTTGAACTATATTTCTGTAAGGACATGGTGTTTACATGATTTTGCATTTTCGCATTTTTTTTATGATTTCAATAAACAATATTTTTCCTGTTGTTTAAAAAAAAACATGACTCATAATCCTGAAAATTCGAAGTCCTAAGTGCTCTGGATTTCCGGCTTTCGACTGCATATATAGGTGTGTATATGTGTGTGAAATAAACTTTTTTTTATTGAAAGTTCACTGTACTTTGTGTCTGTCTGTGTGTGTATCTGTCTGTCTTTGCAATGTATGTATCCACTCCAACTAAAAAATTAATTCACCGAATTTCATAAAATTTGATAGGTAAATCACTTGTGGGCGACTCTGATGCTGATAAGTTTTGGGTACAATTCGGGATAAAAGAACCCGCCTTTTTTGCAAAATAGCCCTCAAAAATTGCCTGTATTCACTCTAGCTAAAACACTAATAGACCGAATTTCACAAAAATCGGTTGATAAGTCGCTTATGGGTTACACTGGTGCAGATTAGATTTTGGTACGATTCGGAAAGAAATAACTTGCCTTTTTTGCGAAATGGCCCCCCAAAAGTCGTCAAAATCTGAACTAAAAAACTACGTATGCTCAAATATATTCATTAAATGTTCGTTTTATACGTAATTTTTAAAGATGAAAAGAACAAGCCCAATCCAATTACACTAGGACTAGCCGTTCTGGAGATATTTTAGTTTTTTCTTATTTTCTTTACGTCACGTATGAAAATAATTCCAGTTACCACATGAGAACGAAAATTGAATTAAAAGTAAATTAAATTTAATATAAACAAGAAAGATCAATCATGCTTAAAGCATTGATTATGAAACACTTTCCAACTTCAATGCAATTTTATTTTAAAAAAGTCGAAAATGCAATACATTCCTCGGTAATATTTTAAAACTTATCACAATACTACATTGATTTATTATATTTGAAAACTTAAACCTTCATTGAAGAAAATGAACTTCATACAAAGGACGGCATTGAAATATAAATTGCCTGATTTAAATACCTCTAAAATGCAATACATTCCACGGTAATATTTTAAAAACTATCATAATACTACGATAATTTATTATATTTGAAAACTTCATCGAAAACAACTGAAATTAATTCAAATGACGTCATAGAAAAAATAACACGCCTGGATCTCTCTATAAAAACCGGATTCATTCATAACTTTCTCCCATTCATTTCATTCATCACAATACTATAATAATTTATTTTATTTAAACATTTTATTTAAGACCATGGAGCTACAAATAATTAAACTCTATGCTTAAAACTACATCGAAAAAAATCGTCCTTCTCTTTATAAAATCAATTAATATTTCATTCATATTAGCCATGCAGACTCCATGGACTAAATTATTTTGTGCTAAAAAAATACAGGAATTCTAAAATACAACTCATTCTACATATTTTGCTGTTTACATTTTACATAGGAGAAAAATAGGCTTAGTTGTGGAAATAATCAAATTTAGACGAGCATTTAAACTCAAATATATTGTCATTGCGTTGTTTCAGTATGTAGATGCACAGAATTTAAGCAAAAATAAAGTAGTTTTAGGACGGATACAACACTCAATATGAATTAAAAATAACTTTAAAAAATCACGATTTTGAAACAAGATGGATGCCATATATCATTTTGAAGTGGGTCATGTGCTCGTTTCATATCATGGTCACGTGATCGTTTCATATAAGAGGTGTAATTATTATTTTAATTTTTATTTAAAAAACTACTGAATATATTTCGCTGAATTTTTTTTATATATTTTATGGAACAATTTGAATATTATCTAAAATTTTCGAAGCAATTTGTGAATTTTAAATCCGCTTAAAAAATGTTTGAAAAATTAGGTCCCATAGGGCTCAATGTATTTCATTTTTTCAACCCGGGTTCAATCTAAAACTAATTGGGTGATATTATTCATTTATATTCCCATAGGTCCTACAGACCGCCTGAACAACATACTAAAATTTCATTTTGATTAAGTCATTTTTACGGCAGTTATCGTGCTAACGGACAGACAGACAGACAGACAGAATGAACAAAGTCATAAACACTTTTCAACTTTGTTGTAAAGTGTTAATAAAGAGAACGTGTATATAAGTCTGCAGGGAAAGTCATGTGGTGCCCACATCAGATTTTTTCTGTTGATCTGGAAACTAGAGAAGAATCGAAAATATCGTTATCCAAAATATTGTTACTTATATACAGGATACGGAGGAAACCCAAATATCTATATCTTGAGCTAAATATTTGGACATACAGAAATAGGAAAAAATGATTCCAAATTATTTGAAACGTGATCAGGAAACACCAAGAAAGTAAATAAAAGGTTTAAGGTAAAACGGTTCTTAAATAATGTATTATCGTCAAAATCTCGATCCTGAAATTGTTCTCAGAAACTAATAACTTCATTGTATCATATATAAAATTAAACCTAATACAGACAATACTGATTGATATTTGAATTAAATGAAGATTTAACTGATAAAATTACTGAATAATTGGCGATTCTGGTGGCTAACAAATTGTAAATTGACAAAAAATGTAACTTACAATCTGAAATTCGAAATGGTTGATTGGCTGCTATGAAGAAAAGATCTGAACCACCAGGGGGAGTCGTTGATCTTTAGAAACACCTATGGGCCGCCCCATTGGTGAAGCCCCGTTGGTCTTCGACTGCTGTCATGAGGGGATCGAATCCCGAATAAGGTATGGATGTTCCTAGAGGATGAAGTCAGACTTCGCCTTCTGGGTCCTCGTCAAAGTGGAGCTGCACTCCTCTCCGACTTTCATCAGTGATGATTTCTTGGAATAAACTTTGATCTCTTGTCTTGTTTGTCGTTCTTTCTTTCTGCGTCACTGGTCCTGTTTCGGTTCCACCGAACAGGGGTCATAAGTAACAACAACAACAACCACCAACGGATTACCACTCACACTCTTCACTGATTTTATCCGCAACTACATAGATTAACACTTGTGCAGCTCGGTTTTAGTTTCCTTACTATACATGGTAATGTATAGGGAAATTATTGGAATCCTGTCTAAAAATAGCAACCCGAATTTTCAACAGATATACACGTTCCGAGTATCATAGAACATGGAAATGCCATCTCATTGTGACGTTTTTTGGGTATGCCTGTGTCTGTAAGTGACTGTCCGTGTCTGTATATCTGTTTATATCCACTCTAACTCAAAAAGTAATTGACCGAATTTCATAAATTTTGGTAAGTCACTTGTAGGTTACCCTGCTGCTGATTCGTTTTTGTACTAAGCAGGAAAAAAGGTACCTACTTTTATGAAATGACCCTCAAAAATCGTATGTACCCACTCTACTTTTATGAAATGACCCTCAAAAATCGTATGTACCCACTCTAGCTGAAAAACTAATTGTCCAAATTTTATAAACTTCGGTAGGTAAGTCAATTGCGGGTTACCATTGTGCTGATTAGGTTTTGGTACGACTCGGGGGGGGGGTGAATAACCCACCTTTTCATGCAAAAGCGCCCGCAAAAAATCCACTCTAGCTGAGAAACTAATTTACCACTAATAGACCAATTTCACAAAATTTGGTAGATAAGTCGCTTGTAGGTTATTGTGGTGCTAGTTAGATTTTGTGATTAAAAAATAATAATAAGATTCTGCCTTTTTTTGCGAAATGGTCCGTCAAAAATTGTCAAGATCTACAATAAAATATGTGGCATGGCTCCGCTGAAAAACTTACAATTATACCTTGGCCGCTGATCGTACTTACGCACGCCACTTGCTCGATTACCGAGCATAACTCCAGGTTAAGATTAATTGGAAAATGCATCATGAGAACACACAATAAATACTAATTAAGGTTAATTGAAATAAAGCTTTTATTTAAAAAACACTTATAGTTAATCTTGTTAATTAAATTTAAAACATAAAAAAACACCTTAAATTCGTACAATACATTTACACTTCGCTAAGTCGCGGACATTGAATAATGATCATCATGATCTCTCCCCTTTCTCTAGTTTTTAGTTATCATATTAACCATTGAAATATTCAGTTAGATTCCTTATTAAACTCTAATTTTACTCGCTGGTACTCAGCCTGCAACGGAAGAGGACAAAAGGACTTACCCCTTTACAGCACGGGCAGGAATACATAGGGACGGCTCTCCTCCGTCGTTTTTTGATGACCAGCACTTGACTTCTCAAAAAACCCAACTGTCTTCTCTCTCAACTTTTTCTCTTCGTCGGGAAAACGGACAACCCCCTGGCCTGGCCCCATAGCTGACGCTTGGCCGCTATGGGTTGTGAAACCCATAAATTCAGTGACGCGGCCGGGCTCTATCGAATCACTGGATTTGGCCCCTTCCAATGGGTTGGCTAAAATTGGGGGGGTTCTAGCCCTCTTGCAGGTGTCCATTTTATTTAAAATTAACATAGCGTCCTTTGCCACTTTCTCACGACTGCAGCTGGTCTCCTACTCAGGGCAATGGAATTTCGAACGTTCCCAAAGAGAAAGGGGGGGATAATACTTCCTAGAAGTGAAGTGGCGACAGGAAAATTCCAATACTGTCCCACGACACTGGCTTCCCCCAACTAGGGAAAAGAAACCAAGTTTCTTTTTCAAGCAGTTAAGCTACCAAAAGAAAAGTTACAAATTATACATAGTATACATATAAATGAAAAGAGATAACAATAACATTTAACAATAAAATTATACATTAAAATTATATATATATGAACAAGTCCTATAGGTATGGAAATATTCTTTCTCTCCAAGTATGTCCAAAGACTAATTAAGGTGAAAGATTTTCACTCTCCGTACTGTATAAATTTGCTAAAGGGTCTAATATAGCATACTGATTGTACTTTTTTTTAGTCTGTTAAGTGTATTCACATAATATGAAAGTTTGTCATGAAAACACATCAATTGGGAACATTTGTTCGTTCACATAGTTTATAGTGGTTGGTTCATATTATATATACACTAAAGGAGTGATAGTTTGTTCTGTAGGGAAACGAAATTAGGAATATTCGATATGGAAGGAATATCCTGTGAGCAGGATCAGTTGTGGCATCACTTGATTATGTTGCACTAAAACGGCGAAAATGAAGTTGCACTAAAATAGCGAAAATGAAGTTGCACTAACACGTTGAAAATGAAGTTGCACTAAAACGGCGAAAATGAAGTTGCACTAAAACGGCGAAAATGAAGTTGCACTAAAACGGCGAAAATGAAGTTGCACTAAAACGTTGTTGAATGTTCGCTACACAGACCTGGTGTTTTCGGTCCATTGGGCCGTATTTCTGGTGAAGTAGGCTTTGTACTAAGGTTTCCCTTATACCTTCCATTTCCGTGACTGTTTGTTACACTTTGGTCCAAGGAAGGAATGATTTCGTTTTCGGTTAATGGTGCTGCATACATATGCTGGAATTAGATTTGCTTGGGGTGTTAGACTGACAGCCGATCGCTCTGTCTGTCCGGTCATTTAAACTTTAGACGCCTGTATCTGCGTTTAATGTACCTTACTCCCTAAGTTTTAAATTGCGTGAAAGTTTAATTTTTAATTGCCTCACTTTTGCGGTTATTTTTTTAAATATTATTTATAATTGCACGTTAATGATAAAAGTTCTTGTTACATTTCGTTTTACTCCTCTAAGTCCTTACTGAGATATTCTTTACTCTGAATTTATTTCAATCGGTATTATTTTAACTTATATTTAAGTGACCTTCATGTAACTTTAAATTATTCTTCACTGATCTAGTACATTATTTTATTTTCCGTGGCCTCAGTTTATAGCGAGAGTTATGAAAAACTCTCCCGTAAACGGTTGATTTCTGTTCATGTATATTTTCTACGTTATCCTCCTCTTGGGAATTATTTAAATTATTCGAGCTAATTTTGTCAGTGTTCGTTGTATTCTCTGTGCCAGGAATAGTCGATTGCCCGGGCCCTATGTTTTCTTTCGATCTCTCTGTGACAATCTGTTCCATCTGTTCAACCTGTTTTCGCCCTGCCGGGAGAGGGTGAAACTTGCGTTTCCTTCGGAGCGAGGTTATCTTCCAATTCTTCCAATGCGAGTTGAAATGGATGGATTTCGTCGTGAAAGCTATCGTCCGCATTTTCGGTGGCATCGTCTGGCTTTGGCGCTCTGTTTGTTTCGGTTTGTAAGTCACTTTGCGCGTCGATTTGTGCTTCATGTAACAAGTGCAGTCTCCTATCAGGCATTTCATATATTCGATTTATATTTATTTTGATTGGCTTTGCCCTAGGATCTTTAATTAGTTTTAATAAAAAGAAGTGGGTTGTTAGTTTTACTATTATTCTATATGGGCCTCTAAAACGTTTTTTCCGAAGTTTGGAATGTTTTTTACAAATACCTTTTAGCCGATTTTTAGTTTTCTAAATTTTGCTTTTTTTAAATATTTTTCTTCCTGTATCTCTTGTTGTGCGGATTAAATTTTCGTAGGCCTGTTTGTATGCTACGGCCATAGTTTCCAGCTTTTGTGGTTGGCTTCGTATATAATTTTGTGTCTCTTCCGCGTTATTCGGTACGATGTTCATGAATAATGGTAGGTCCCGAGAAAAGAACAGGAAGTTCGGCGACATACCTGTGTCTGGGTGGTCTACTGCATTATAACATGCCTTATGAATTCCTACGGCTGTTTCCCAATCGTCTTGCGTGTAACACTCAATTGCACGTTTTATGGCTGAATTAATTCTTTCTGAGATTCCGTTCGTTCTAGGATTCGCTGCTAAAGTTAATTTTGCATGGATATCTAGTTTATTAAGTATAGATTTAAATAATTGACTGGTAAACTGACTTCCGCGGTCCGTGAGCAAGAATTCGCTTTTGCCGTACGTAGTCACATACGTAATTAATTTTGTTGCAATGGTGTCCGCAGTAATATTTTCTATCGGATAAAGTTCCGCGTACCTGCTAAAATGACATACCGCCGTCAAAATGTACCGGTTCCCATATTTACTTCTTCTTAGAGGTCCCAAGATGTCAATAGATACTAAAATTCCTGGATATCGCGGGATTACATTCCTACCCAATGGGAAGGGGGGTGAACTCCTTTGAGTCCCCTACAGTCCTCACAAGAATTTACATAATTTTTTGTGTCTCCATAAATTCCAACCCAAAAATAGCGTTTGCTAATCAAATCGTAAAGTTTTTCTACTCCCTGATGCGGGCTATGCATATGCAGTAAAATTCTCCCTTGTAGGCTCTTCGGTATCACTATCCGTTCTATTGAGCTATCGCGGATGATTTTTTTATCCTGCGAGAAATACATCAATAGATCCGTTTCTGGGTCAATAAAATACTTCTCGAAATCCTTATTTTTACTTTGCTGCTGTTCTTTAATATTATTCCTAAGTTTATTTAAAATTTCGTCCTTTATTTGCTCTCTGTGTATTTCTTCGATATTTGGAAGTTGGAATTTATTTTCTAAGCTATTTATTGTTTCAATATTATTTTTATTCCCTACAATTTCTATGTTACTGAGGTTGTTCTCGAAATTTTCTCTGGAGAGATAGTCTGCTAAGATGTTCGAGTTTCCGTCTATGTATAAAAAGTCATAGTCATATTCTGATAGTTTTAATAGCCAGCGAGCTTCCAAATTAGCCGGGTTAGAAATTTTTAAGGGATATTTAAGGGGTCTGTGGTCGGAAATAATATAGAATTTTATCCCGTAAAGGTAATTGTGGAAATTTTTAACTCCGTAGAATATAGCCATGAGTTCCGTTTTTACTGCAGGATATCTTTGCTCGTGTGGTTTAAGTTTTTTACTGTAATATAGTACGGTTGTAAGCGTTCATTATTTTTTTGTAGCAGAATTGAAGAAATAGAGGTCAAGGATGCATCTGTATTAAGGTAGAAAGGTTTGTCTAAATCCGGTTGTAGCACTAAAGGATGTTGAAAAAATTCATTTTATAATTCTTGAAATGCGTCATTGCATTGCGGAGACCATGAAAATCTATTCCGCTTAGCCGTTAGTTCAACTAGTGGAGCGGTGAGTTGCGCATAGTCTGGGATTAATGTTCGATAAAAGTTACATAGGCCTAGAAATTTTTTAAGTTTTCGAACAGTGTTGGGTCTGGGGAAAGAAACATTTTTTTTGTATTATTATCAGTTGGACTTAATCCCTGTTTAGTCACTGTAAACCCTAAATATTCCATTTTCTCTCTAGATAATTCACATTTGGTCGGTGTCAACGTTAAATAAAAATCCCTTAGCCTTTGAAAAATAAGATCTAATTTTCCTTTTAGTCCTTCATATGTGTGTGCCGCTAAAACCACATCATCAAAATACGCGTAAATGTCATGTTCGTGTAAATCTTTAAAAACAATATCTATAGCTTTTTGAAACGACGCGCCGCTAGTTTTATGGCCAAATATTAATCTGTTATATTCAAATCTTCCATATGGGCTTGTGAATGCCATCTTATGCCTTTCTTCCTCTGGTAACAAAATTTGTGAAAATACGCTCTGGAAATCTAATTTTGCGTAAAATTCGAAACCTGCTAGTTTTGTCATTATATCTTGAATTCTTGGCACTGGATAATTAAAGTTTTGTGAAATACTGTTTGAAAGTCTTATATCTAAACAAATTCTGAGTTTATCCGTATTTTGTTTCTTCACTAGAACCATTCCTGCGCTATAGTTAGAGTCACTATGTCTAATTATGTTTGCTTGTAACATTTCGTCAATTTGTCTTTTGACTTCCTTTCTCAGCGCGTAGGGTACCTCATACGGTCTAATTTCTATCGGATTTTGGTGCGATAGAATGAATTTAGGTTTTACCACTTCTGAACATCCTAAAGTGTTTAAATTTTTGGAGAATACGTCTCCGTAATCCATAAATAATTTTAATAAATCTTTCCTCTGATCGACTGGCATATGGTCTAAGTTAAAGTCTGTTTCCAGTAATTCCTCCCGTCTAATCTCTCTTATTTTATTTATTCTATCTTCCAATTCTATTTTATTCCCAGTAGTATCTATAAAGTGAATTTCCTCATTATCCTGTTCAATATTGTATTTTAATTTCCCTATCAAAGTGTTTTTATTAAGTGTAATTTTATGTGGCCCTTCATTCCTAATTGACATGAATTTATTTGGGTTAGTCTCTTTTGTTTCTAAGTGAAAAATCGTTGGGTTGATGTTTAAAGGATGTTTTAAAATTTTTGGTTCAAAATTATAATTTTCTAGTTTATTTTCTGTGTAAGTGCAATTAATTTCAACTAGTTTAGATTCTTGCGGGTCTATTTTAATTTTCTTGCGCGTTCTAATCGCTGTATCTGAAATTATGTTTAGCACGCTTTCTTGCTCTCCTAAAGGGATTATTATATCATATATTTTTAGTATGTTTTGTATCAATAATGGCGACATTAAGTTTTAAAAAATCATATCCGATTATCCAAGCATAATTATGCGGAAATTTGGCGGTAGTAACGTAGAATATGTGTTTCAAGTTTTTCTTTTCAATTTTGAATGACGTTTGTATAACGTTTATATAATTTAGCCTTTCTCCTGCCAACGTTTTAATCGTGACTGATCTTGATAAATATTTAACGTGACATATTTCTCTTATTTTTTGGAATGTTTCTTTTCCGATTATACTAAATGTTGCGCCACTATCTATCATCATTGCAACGGGCATTTTATTAAATATAACTTGTATTGTAGGTAATTTTATGGATTTTTCTCCTAATTTTTCATCTAATGCAGAAATAACTTCGTATTTGTGCACCTTCCTATCCTTATAAATTCGTGCATTCTTTATTTCTCCCTGTTTATCAACATAACCAAATCCATCGTAACTTAACTGGGGCGGGTTTTCTGGGAGCTTATGATAATTGCCGCCCCTTTCTGGTTTAAAGATCTTCTGGGGGATGTATTTTCTCTCTCATTGTATCTATTCCCTCTAAATGTACGTGAAAACCCCGGATTTCGCCTTGCGTACTCTCCGCGGGGGTTATTGCGGCTGAAATTGTTAGCTGGCCCCTGCCTTTCTCTTTGAGTATTCTGCCTTTCGCTTTGGTTGTTAAACTCCTGTGGGCGTGAACTCTGAGATCTTCGCATTTCATTATCCCGGTTATATAATCTATAATTGATAATCAGATGGTTTGTGCGTCCGCAAAATAGACGAAACATATCATTAGGGATATTATTAGGAGTTCTGGCTTTATGTGTGTTTTGCTCCACTCTAAGTGCATTAATTTGTTCGCCTATGGTTTCTAAAATGTATCTGCTAGCATTTTCTTGTTCTTTCCGCAGTTTTCCTATTTCTGTTTCTAATGCCGATGGTCCAGGGTGCATGACAATATTGTTTAACGCTTCTGTTTCTGGCGGAGAAATTGCTATTCATTTTCTATATTTTCTGCGATTACGATCACCACTTCGAAAGACAACGGGTTTGCTTTTAGCACCTCTCTCTTAATTTGCGTGTTTAATGCGTCCAAAAATTGTCCTAATCTTAATTGGTCTATGATTCTTTTTGACTCCTCGCTACTCAAATCACCTGCACTTTCGAGATAAGTTAGCATGATACATTTTATTCTGTGGGCTAATGCCTTGACGCTCTCGCCTTCAAATTGTTTAGTTAGAGTAAATTGCATTTGATGGGTAGTTATGCTTGTCCTTTGTGAAAAAAATTCTAGGAATCTTTCCTTTAGTATTTCGTACGAACTTTCTTTCCGTAATTCTGCCGAACTCGCTAGGAATTTTAATGCATTTCCTTTTAAACGCGACTTTAATACAATGAGTTTTTCTGGTTCGGTCTATTTTCCCAATTTGGCTATCGAATCAAATTGATCGAAGAAAATCTTACAGTCTGTCTCCGCATTTCCTTCGAATACCCCAAGTAAAAAGGTTAACCCCTGTATACGGCTTTGGTTCTCGCCTCCCGGCTCGGGCGCTTCTGCACTATTTGTATCAGGCATATTGTACAATTTTTATATATATTCTTTCAAATTACTAAATATTAACTCACTTATTATTTACAATATTACATAGGTATTTGTCCTCCCATGATGCATATTCATTTCACAAAAAAAAATTTCTCTGAATTTTTGAACAATTAAATTATCCAGTCAAATATTAATCGAGGCACTTTGATAACTGTGCACAAGACTGGTCTCGGCGCCATAATAAGTGGCGTGGCTCCGCTGAAAAACTAACAATTATACCTTGGCCGCTGATCGTACTTACGCACGCCACTTGCTCGATTACCGAGCATAACTCCAGGTTAAGATTAATTGGAAAATGCATCATGAGAACACACAATAAATACTAATTAAGGTTAATTGAAATAAAGCTTTTATTTAAAAAACACTTATAATTAATCTTGTTAATTAAATTTAAAACATAAAAAACACCTTAAATTCGTACATTACATTTACAGTTAAGTCCCGGACATTGAATAATGATCATCATGATCTCTCCCCTCTCTCTAGTTTTTAGTTATCATATTAACCATTGAAATATTCAGTTAGATTCCTTATTAAACTCAAATTTTAATCTCTGGTACTCAGCCTGCAGCGGAAGAGGACAAAAGGACTTACCCCTTTACAGCACGGGCAGGAACACATAGGGACGTCTCTCCTCCGTCGTTTTTTGATGACCAGCACTTGACTTCTCAAAAAACCCAACTGTCTTCTCTCTCAACTCTTCTCTTCGTCGGGAAAACGGACAACCCCCTGGCCTGGCCCCATAGCTGACGCTTGGCCGCTATAGGTTGTGAAACCCATAAATTCAGTGACGCGGCCGGGCTCTATCGAATCACTGGATTTGGCCCCTTCCAAAGCGTTGGCTAAAATTGGGGGGGCTCTAGCCCTCTTGCAGGTGTCCATTTTATTTAAAAATAACATAGCGTCCTTTGCCACTTTCTCACGACTGCAGCTGGTCTACTCAGGGCAATGGAATTTCGAACGTTTCCAAAGAGAGAGAGGGGGGGGGGTAATACTTCCTAGAAGTGAAGTGGCGACAGGAAAATTCCAATACTGTCCCACGACAAAATACTACAAATATATCAGTTAAATGCTTGTTTTATACTTAATTTTTGACGACGAAAAGAATAAGACCAATCTCATTACTCTAAGATGGATAATTAATTTTACTTTCCCTGTAATACATGGTAATGTATAGTGAAAGTATTGGAATCATGCCGAAAATCGCAACTCGAGTTTTCGACGGATCTACACGTTTTAAGGCCTCTAGAATACGAAAAAACAATTTTTAGCGTGACGTCTGTGTGTGTGTGTCTGTGCAATGTATGTATTGTACTCATTGCTTTCAAGTATGGTTTTTCTGCTTATTTTAACTGACTGCACTCTATTCAGTACAGTGTTCTTGAAGCCAAACAGACGAAAGATTTCAGCTTCAGCCTCTTTGATTAAACCAAAAGATTTTATATATAGAACATATAAATAAAATATTACCAGTACGTATTAATAGTTGTATGTATCCACTCTAACCCAAAAGCTAATGAACCAAATTTCATAAAATTTGGTAGGTATGTCACTTGTGCGTCACCCTCGTGATGATTAGTTTTTGGTATGATTCGCGATAAAAGAACCCGCCATTTTTTGCGAAATGTCCTGCAAAAATATCTTGTACCCAATCTAGCTAGAAAACTAATTGACCAAATTTCACAAAATTTGGTAAGTAAGTCACCTATGGGATATCCTGGTGCTGATTAGATTTTTGTACGATTCGATAAAGAGGAATCCGCATTCTTTGCGAAATGGCGCGCAAAAATTGTCAAAATCTGAAATAAAAGACTACATATGCTCAAATGTATCAATTAAATGCTTGTTTTAGACGTCAAAAAGGATAAGATCCACTCCATGACTCTAAAATGCATCAAGATTTTATTTAAATGTTTATTTTGAGGAACTGAAGACGATTTTCACTGTAGTTAAAAAACTATTTAATAAAATTTCTTAAAACTTTGTGGTTAAGATGGTTTTCCGGATGCTCATTAGATATTGATATGATTCAGAAAAGTATAACCGACTCCTTTTTGCGAAATGGCCTGAAATGATAGTGAAAATTCTGAAACAAATGATTTTAAGTGAATATATATGTATATATTGAAATATAGTGATTAAGTACTTGTTCTTCAGGTAAATTTTGACATGTAAGCGAATAAGTCTAACCCCCTGATTGTAAGACGAACCGTTCTCGAGATATTGTTTTATTTTAATTTTGAGGATCTGAAGAATATAAAGTGAATTAAGTTATCAAATTTAACGAAGATGCAATGAAAAAGCAAATTGGAAATAATATCAGAAAAAGTATCCATGTTATTTTCAACAATTAAACTCAAATTAGTGCACAATGAATTAAAAAATGACAAAGTGATTTTGAATCTGCAGGGAAAGTCATGTGTTGTTCACATTAGAATTTTTACTTTCCCTGCAATACTTGGTAATATATAGGGAAAGTATTGAATCATGCCGAAAATCGCAATTCGAGTTTTCGACGGATCTATACGGTTTGAGACTTCTAGAAAGCGAACATACTAGTTTTAGCGTGACGTCTGTGTGCCTGCCTGTCTGTGTCTGTGAGTCTGTGTGTCTGCCTGTGCATTGTATGTATCCGCTCTAACTCAAAATCTAATTCACCAAATTTCATAAAATTTGGTAGGTAAGTCAGTTATGTATGACCCTGGTGTTGATTAGTTTTTGTAAGATTCCAGATAAAAAAACCCGTCTATTTTTGCGAAATGGCCTGAAAATATTGCCTATATCCATTCTAGCTGAAAAACTAATAAATAATATTTTACAAAATTTGGTGGATAAGTCACGTGTGGATTACCCTGGTGCTGATTAGATTTTGGTACGATTTAGGAAAAAAGAGCCTGCTTTTTTTGCGAAATCGCTCGGAAAAAATTTCAAATTCCAAATTAAAAACTACGTATGCTCAAATATATGAATAAAATGCTTCTTTTATACGTAATTTTTAACGACCAAAAGAATAAGGCCAACCCCAATACACTAGGACTAGCCGGGGCGCGGTAGCCCATTGGTTAGCGCGCTGGAGTTGCACTCGGTAGGCCCGGGTTCGATTCCAGCTACTGCCAAAACTGCCGCCGTGTTCACGCGGAGTACGATCACATTAAACATGTGGGTCCGTAAGTCCTTCCGAGTGGTTGGTGGTAGGGGATGGAGGGTATGGTCCCTGTGGATGCCTCCCCCACTGGATTCCGGTCTAAATTGGGTGGCACTTCCCGGCCGTCCAAACAGTTGCCTTACACCTTTCTGGTAGGTCGGACGGTCTGGGTCTCAACAACAACACTAGGACTAGCCGTTCTCGAGATAGTTTATTTTTTTCGCATTTTTGCTACACCACTTTTGAAAATTACCCCAGCTACCAAACGAGAAAGAAAATTGAATTAAAAGTGAAATTTTAGTGTAATTTTAAATAATTATGAGTATTGTTTTGTGCAATTAAACTCAATGTAATGAATTATTGAAGAAATAAAGAGAACGTGAATATGAGTCTATAGCGAAAGTCATGTGCTGCCCTCATCAGCTTTTTCATTTTGAGGAACTGATGACGTTTCTCACTGTAGTTTAGAAACTGTTTAATGAAATTTCTTAAAATGTAGTAGCTACGTTTCTTAAGGGTGATCTTGATACTTAATTGATAAGATTTTGGCATGTTTCGGAAAATATAGCCGACTCTTTTTTGAAAAATTGCCCTCATAGATCTCGTAAATCTGAAATTATTAAATAAAATTGCTTTTATATAGTATAAATGAAATACTTGTTCTTCATGTAATTTTGACAGAAATGCGAGTAAGACTGACCCCCATCATTCTGGGATGAACCGTTCTTGAGATATTTTAGTTCTTTGAAATTTTGAGGAGCTGAAGACTTTGAAGTGCATTAAGTTGCCAAATAAAACGAAGATGCATTTCAAAGGTAAATCGGATGCAATATCATGAAAGTATTCATGTTATTTTCTACAATTGAACTCAATTCAGTGCATCATAAAAAAAATAATAAGAAAATGTGTTTGAGTCTGTAAGGAAAATCAATTGCTTCCCACATCAAATTTTTAACATCCAATCTTCCTTCCAATATCCTACTACTTTCTAAAGATTTCAATTCTAAATACATTAAAAGACATATATACATGCACCGTATCATTTTAAATTAGTATTATTTATTGTTACCAGCTGTTTTTAATTGCATATTCTTGGCATCATTTCTTGTATTTTGTCTTTGTCATCCAAAAATCGTATTCTATGATATTCAAAAAATAAATTCGACTTGCTGTTATATTTAAATTCACACCACACTATATATCATCCAGAAACTTGCATGACACGTCTCACTTATTATAATCATACATAGCTATATTTATTCTCTATTGTACATATTTATTCTCTATTGTACTGTAACAAACAGCTGTCTTGTAATCTTACTGTTGTATTTCCATTGTTTTGACATTTTCTACGTTGGTAAAGCGTCTTATATTTCCTCCATCTTTTGACAGACGAAATAGTTTCCGGGACAAAATTGCTTTCCTCTTATAAAATAAATTCCCTTTTTTGGGGATTTTCTGCAATCTCAAGAGACAACCATAATTCTACCTTCTCTCTAAAGGCTCTAACGTGAAATCTAGTTATTTATTCCCATGATTTGAGATAATAAAGTTTCAAGCACATCTAGTGCTTGTTTCAACACTTCATTATTATAAATAAAATATATACTTATTTGTATATACATATATACAACGTAAATTTTCTTTCATTCCGGATTTTGGAGAAACTCCTGATATTTGACCACTTCTAGATGGCTAAAAACTTTAAATTTGGTACAAAGATTGCTCGAACAGTGTAATTAACCAGAAAATTCTGAAATTTCTCTAGAAGGACGGTGAGATCGGGAGATGATTTTATTCCTCATTACTTTCCTTATATACAATAATGTATAAGGTACACAATAAAGTATACAATAATGTATAAGTCGAAAATTCAAATTCAAGTTTTCGACGGGAGAGCACGTTTCAAGCATACCTGATCATGAATCGAACATTTTTGAAGTGATGTGTGTGTGTGTGTGTGTGTGTGTGTGTGTATCAGTGAGTCTTTGTAGATGATAACTGACGAACGAATGGACCGATTTGAACAAAATTTGGTACAAAAATTACAATCTGTAAACACTGGAAGTCTATTGTTTTTATACGCAATCGAATGTTCAAAATCCACCTAAATTTTCTAGTGAAATTTTGAAAATATCGTTAAAAACTCACAACCTCTAATAAAGTTACGCAAATAGATATTTCTTATGTAATTTTTCATTACAAAACGATTGACATTAATTTTAGAACGCTAACATGAACCGTTCTTGAGATATTGCACATATTTCAAAAAAATTATCAAGAAATCGTATAAAATAAAAAAAATATATTTTCTATTGAGAAAAATATTCACTTTTCATATGTAATACCGTGCGATAAATTTTGTGACATCATTTTCGTGGATCTAGCTCATTCCATTCATGTAAAAAGATACTTTAAGTAATACTTTTGTATTTGAAGGCCAATAATCATTTGTCTGCTGTAAGAATGATTTATTTCTCCATTCATAACGCTTGGCGAGATTTTGGCGACGAATTTGGTGGAATGTCGCAACTTGGCGACTTTTTAAATGTTGCTAAATTAACGAAAAACTCTCCAAATGGATAAAAATGACGTTAAATTAATGAAAATGACGAGTCATTGAAGAAAATTCAATATCTTGAAAAGAATATAAATATCTATTATAAAAATAATCTATTCTCTTTTTTACTCTAAAAGTAGTAAATTCATTGCATTATATAAGGAAAGTTATGTGCTGCCCACATCAGATTTTTTTATTCTTATGGCAAAAGAAAATATCTGGTTTATATTTAAATGTGTCTTGTTATTGTATCGGATATGTTTACCCATTGATGTATTTAATTACAAGTTATAAAAGAGTCTATGAAGCTTATGGCAATGCCTCCGAGTAGTATAATTCAATAACCTACACTGCCCTTTTCGAAGGAATAGGATACTTTGGAAATACATGGAGTGTATGTAAAAAATATATAAAAAAGTGTCTTTTGAGATATTCACCTCCGGGAATGGTGAAGTAGGCCTGGAATTCCTGAACAGCCATTATATTTGTCATCAGAGAAGGGAGATTGTGAGAATTGGGGTTCTGTAAGGGGATAAATACCACCACGGAGGATTATATTCCCAGACAAATTTTTAAGAATGAGCTGAGAGTGGTTTGATGGTATCAGAGGGATCCTATAGAGACATAGAGATGAGAATAAGACAGAGGAGAGGGAGATGATGGAAATCCACGGTGCAAAGCAGACGTGTCGAGCTGAGATTATACGAGGGGGCTAATCTTCGGTAGTACTCATTTATTTATTTGTTTATTTAAAAGAATGCAGGCTATAGGACAAACTCCCACTAACGGCGTGCAAGATAAAATACAATACAAATTATACAGATTAAAACATAATAAAATTTAAAATGCAAACTATTGACAACAAAGGGTTTTTAAAAGCATTTGCATATAAATAAATACATTAAAATACAAAATATTTACAACAAATGATTTTAAAAAGCAATTTTCGATGGATGGAAAACATCAAGAGTTTTGGGGAAGCTGTTGTAAAGTTTTCAGAAATTATTAATCGCATAATAATAAACAATATTTGTACTAAAATTCCATTTTACAAATAAACTCATGCTTCTGGTGGAATACTGGGGAACATGAAACCTGATCCCACCCAAGACAGGGGAACAATAAAATCTACCATTGAACAGATTCCTGAAGAATGAAAATAAAATGAAATTCCTTCTGTTCTGTAAGCTTTTAACATTAAACATATCACGAAGAAAAGCAGCAGATAAGATATAACAAAAAATACCAGTTTTCTTATAATACAGATATCTCAAGAATTTAATTTGAATAATTTCGATCTTGTTCGCATGAACAGTATAAAAAGGCCTCCACACCACAGACACATGCTCAAGCCCAGATCTGACCAAGGCATTAAAGAGAACAATGATGGTATCCTCACTAGAAAAATCCTAAGTAATTCTCTTAAATGTAACCAAATTCCCTATAGAATTTAGCACAAATATCATAAATATGAGGAGAAAAGGAGAAATCAGATGTATAAGTTACGCCAAGATCAGTAACAGAGAACTTTCTAGGCAAAACAGGGTTGCCAATACCATAAGAAAATAAAATAGGTACTTTTCTACGAGTAAAAGGCACAGCACTATATTTACTAATATTGAGATGAAGACGGTTACTGCTACACCAATTAAAAAGGACATGCAACTCAGTCTGAGCATTGATACAAGAACCAGCATCGAAAATCGGACAAAAAAATTTCAAATCATCATAAAATAGGCAATTTTTAAAAACAATCAGCAAGGGCATTAATGAAAATAATAAATAACAAGGGGCCAAGAACAGAGCCTTGGGGCACCCCAGATGTTGCCGAAAAACCTTTACTTAAGCAAGAACCAAAGTTAACACATGAAACCCTTGAAGTTAAATAGGATTTTAATAGCATAATCAAATTAGAACAAAACTCGATATTCTTTAATTTATGAATCAAAATACCGTGATCAACCTAATCAATAGCTTTCGTAAAATCAGTGTAAACAACATTCACCCGATCCCTCGAATTAATGGCGTCAATCACAAACAAATTAAAGCAAAGGAGATTCGTAACAGGAGACCTACCACTCATAAAACCATGCTGATTAATAGGTATAAAAGACTGAATTTAACTGTAGATGCACTTATGGAAAATAAATTCAAAAACTGTACAAATGGAGAAATAATAGAGATGGGCATGTTATTTTCAATACGATATTTGTCACTTTTCTTGAAAATAGGAATAATTCCAGATATCTTACAATCTGAAAACACATTACAACTGATGAATAAGTTAAAAATAATAAGTAAAGGATACACAAGATAAGTAGAAAACGCTTTAATAATATACGCCGGAACACCATCAAAACTCAACGAGCCAAAGCCCATTAGTCTCTCTCTCTCTATCAATACCATCCAAAACATCTTTTACAGTTAGTTACATGATTAACATTAACTACATCAGAAATCACACTCATGGGATAATTGACAGGGGCAGTATCAGCATCGAATGGTGTACTGACAATAAAATTAGAACTGAAAAACTCATCAAATGTATTAGCAATAGTTTTATCGGTAGAATACATAGTATTCTACCGATGGACAGGGACGTGATTTATTACGAGGGTAGATCAAAAAAAAAAAGGTTACAAGCAGTAGCATTTGAAAAGTAATTATTGTGGGGGGGAATATTTTTCCCCAGAGCGGAGACAGATGGCGGTAGTTGTCTTACAGCTGTTGTGCGGGTAGGTAGTGTGATTTCGCAGACGCATCAGAGCAATTGAAATGGCAAGACGTTTAGAAAAGTGGTCTCGTCTGGAGGTGCGAGACATGATTCGTTTCTTATGGGCATAGAATATGGGCATGTTGAGTGATGGTGTCATCCACCTGCATGGAAATGCCAGACCCCATACTGCTCGCCAGACTCAAGAATTGCTGCAAAAGTTCAAGTGGGAAGTCTGGACCCCCCTCCCCCATACAGCCCAGATTTGGGACCCAATGACTATTTCCTTTTTCCAGAATTGAAGGAACACTTATCTGGAACAAGGTTCTCTTCAGACAGTGATGTGAAAACAGCTGCTGAGAACTGGCTCAATGGACAGGGACGTGATTTCTACAAAGCCGGGTTAAACAAGTTGGTCCTGCGTTCAGAGAAATGCCTAAATACATTTGATGATTATGTGGGAAAATGATCGCCAAGTATGCCTCTTAATTCCATTTTGTATTTTCTGTCTATTGTTAATAAATAATTTTTTATTACTCTTGCAACCTTTTTTTTTTGGATCCATCCTCGTATTTAAATTCATAGTATTGGACAAAATCTTATCTTCAATCTTACTAAAGGACCAAAAACGCTTAGGATTATTTTTTCAAACATGATTCAACAAATCTAACATAAAATTTATATTAACGATTAATATCAGCCTTAATCTTAGATCTGTGGAATTTATATTGTAGGAGGTCATAGGTCCGAGTTGCCTATAATTTTTTCGAAACTTGTCCTTCAGCCTGATATTGAGGATAGTCCTACGACTGAACCAGAGTGGGTTGTTACTATTTCTAACAAAGGTTTTAGGAATACAAACATCAAAAATTTGATAAAGCACATCAACAACATAGTCAATATTTTTAAAATAATTTTAAAAATTCCAACTAAAGTCATTTAACTTTTTATACAGAAGTCCAAAATCAGTATTTTAAAAAGCATAAAGCATACAATTAGAGCGAAGCCTCCTATTGACCTTTACTCAGGGTATCTTAGTATTGGTAAGAGTACTAATGACTGAAGGATGATATGGACATCTTCCGGAGGTAAAATATCATCAATACCTGCTCTTTGAATACTTAACATACTTTCATTATAGTTAGAAAGAACCACATCTAAGACTCTGTGATTGTTATTCCTAACGGTATTCAAATGATTCAACTCATACAAGTTATAAAAAATTAATAGTAACATTTCAATATTAGTGTAATTAACTAATTAATTATGGGAGAGATGTTTACAAATCAAAGGATCTTACATGCCTCTTCAAAGCGATATATTTTAACTCCATGGAGAACTGGTTAGAATTAATAAAACTTTCTTGCCTAATAGCCGCAACCTAATCTCTGAGGTCCTTTTTATATTCTTGTCCTTATCTTTTGCATGTCCCTTTGATTCGAATATTCAAGCTCATGAAGATGACGAATAATGCATACAAACCCATATTCACTGATGATCCCCAGCCTCGGGAAGTATAAACATGAAGCAAGAGTCCAGATTCCAGATGACACTCGAGCCTTACATCTGATCGTTACAGTGTATATCAATGTTCCGAGGTCGAAGATAATGGTGACTATGAACTAACTTTCCCTATACTTTTTGAAAAAATAATTTGTTAGAATACTACTTATGAAGGTATGGCAATGTTCTCAACTTAATAGTAGTCATCATTCTAATATTCCTGCACTTTAAAAGTATAGAATACTAAAAAATTTGTGGAGTGTATTGTAACCCATGTTCAGGGGTAATGTCACTCAATAGCATCTGCAAACTAGCTTTCCTTACATTTTTATTAAAACTAATACGGCATATGACAATACTCATCAGTAGTGGCTATTAACCGACCTACACTACACTTTTAAACACATGGTTAGAATTCTACTGGACTGGAACTACTAGACTGATTTTAGGTGCAGACATTTTAGTCAAATTTGAAAAATGTTGCAAATAAATTAATTTCCTGTATTCCACAAATGCAATTTTAACTATATATCACAAATGATAATAAAATATTGATCACAATGATAATAAAATACTGATCCATTAAATTCGGTATTGCTGGCTATATGATTTAGTCTAATTAGTATTTCAAAAATAAATTTTCATCATATTCGATATTTTTGTAATACTATATGTTGCATTCTAGCAGCAGATCTGACCGTTTCAAATCATCTAATTATTGTTAAATTTTAGCAGGTTTCAATTATGATAAATTTGGATTTTGATGCTAGCATTTTAGCGTTATTTAGCTACAGCTAGCTGACGGAGTTTATCTACAGCTAGCTGACGGAGTTTATCTACAGCTAGCTGACGGAGTTTATCTACAGCTCACAGAAACATTTTTTTCCATATAACTATAAATCGGTGATCCGTTTCTCCTGAAATTCGGTTTTGATGACAATTATAAAATTTGGTCTGATTTTGGTTTCGCAACGGATAATTTGGCCAGACTTTATATTTTGATACTCAGAATAATATTTTGACATTAGGTTTATCCAATGCATAGAAGTAATTGTTGCTTGGTTTTTGGTCGGTTTCGAACGGTCTGATTTGGGTTTTGCAGCAGAAAGTTTGGTCAGATTTGGTATAATTTCGTCTGAGGTATTTATCTACGTACATATCACAACATATTTTTATACCTGTAACTCAAAGGATGGTAAACTATTGATTCGTTTGCCTTGAACTTCGGTTTTGGTGACCACCATAAAATTTGGTTTGATTTGGATTTCGCAACGATTTGGTCAGATTTGGTACTCAAAATAATGTATTTAATATTTTAAATCAACGACTTTCGGCTTAATGAATACATTTGATGGTTCCATTCGTATATCTAAATTAGTCTGTATTACTTTAAGATTCATGAAATCACACATGTATGAATTTCTAATGTAATTTAAAAATTTAATTGAATAACAAATATATCATATAGAAAAAAAATAATATTAATATTATCATGAAAAATTTATAAATAGTTGTAGCTATGGTATCATAAGCCATGGGTTGTCTATGTATAGTATGGATTTCTTTTATTATTCAAAATTGCATGTAAAATGAGTGATATTTGAGCATAATAATGAAGTATTTCACAGTTCAAATCACTACAATATGTAGGGTATTTATCAAATTCCTTGCCAATGTGAACTATTGTATATAGATTAAACCAGCCGCTTGAAAGAACACCAGAATTGTGTCAAAAACCAATAAATTAATAAATCCACCGCTCCAATGGCTAATCATTGCTGGATGATAAAACACTGTTTTGATGTTTCTTTTATCTGCGGTTATTGAAATGAGGTCTTTAGTTTTCGATTTGCAATTCTTTTAAGCTTTTTCATATCAATAAAAATTCTCGTAATCTGTTCAATGATTTTTTAATGACATTAATTTTTTCCGATATATGGCGTGATATGTCAAAGGTTTGTTTTACTGATTTGCCTATTTTCTGGGCCACAAGTTAAGCTCATATACTCAGAATTTTATTTATCTTTTCTGTCGTGCTTTTGAGTTCAAATTCCCTTTATTTTATATTTTTCTCGTTTTCCTTCTTCTTCGTCACAATAGATGGCGCTAATATATTGGATACTGTAGCTGACCCATTTTCTGTTTAGTCTGTATAGTTAGGCATTTAGGTTATTTACACCGAAGAAAGAAAGCATATTTCTGAAACGTAAGATCTGTTTGCTTAACTTTATTACACTGCATTTTACCTTGTGATTTATTTAGTTCATTATTGATTTTGCGCTAAATCACGTTTAATACTTACATGAGATTAAAATTTATTTAGTTCATAATAAAGGAATTAGTGAACAACTCTTAATTTTCAAATACCCGTTTTATAAAAAGTTTTCTCTCTGATGAAGTCATTTCGCAGACTGTTGATTGAAAACGTTTTAATCTTAGATAGCTAAGGCTGAGTAAAATTTACTTTTTTCATCACTGGATTCCAATTGAAAAAAAAAATAAGTTTTACCATCCCAGAATTAAACAAGTTTGTCAATTAGATTTCCAAATGGAAATATACGGATCAGAATGGCGCCATTCGCAGTTTGATCTTTACAAGAAGATTCTGCTTTGGCATTTGTCGATTTATCATGCTCTCTCTGTTTAATGATAGCAGTGTGTGCAGAGTGGGGATTGTCGTTTGTCACCCTTGTTACACAGCAGGTATGGTGTCGTGGGGACACTTTTCGGTTGTTTTCTCATTCAGTTGGGCTAATGAGATGTTTGCATCCCCACCAATCGATTCTTTGGCACTCGGTTACGAAGATTTGATTAATATTTAACAACCTATCCTCGGGTGTTCTACAATTGATTTTATAAAATGCAGCTTAAAAGGAATCGAGGAAGATTTTGTATGTGAAATATTTTTGAAGGGGTACCCGTGTCTTATTAGGCAGAGCACTCAGTGAACGTAATGTTACGAACACTTAAAATATCTTGACAGGTGGCTTTTAGAGTCCTGAGTAGGAAGAAACACCTTTACAAACAGTGATTCCTATTACGTGCTTGTAGGGTTGCTATATTTTGAATTTTGGGACATGGTTACCATATTTGGCGATTTATCACCAATTTGCCTACTTTTGGAGAGTTTTTGAATATACTTAAGTTTTCTTGAAATATTGAATATTTTTGGACATAAGAGCTTTTTCTAGAAATATTTGCAAATAATATATAAAAGGAGTCATAGCTTAGTTGGAGAGCAGTTGACGTGATATGAGCTAAAATGAATTGTGAGATATGTCAGTGTTTTGAGAACAAGATCAGTTATTTTATGAGTTAGCTGAGTATGCGATTGTTGCTTAATTGCATCTGGCAGGTGTTTAGTCATTTTGTAAGACAGTTATCGAGCTATTCGCTGTATGTTGTTCTTGTTTACGCTTATTAATGCTTTTAAATAAAAGTGTTAGTTATTCAGAAATGTGGACTCATTCTTGTATACTGAGAGTTGTGAGGTCTATAAATAACCTTTCAATTATTATTTCCCCCAGTTTCATTATAATTTGTTATTTATTCTAATGATCCTAATTGGTTGAGCTATTTAGACGAATCATCGGCCTAATCAGCATTTTGTGCATTCCTATACTTTTGGAGTAGGATAAGTTTCGAGAAGAAGGTGATCGAAAAGGTTCAAGGAGTTGGAGTTCGAGTTCCAAGCGTTTTTTCCGACAGATTCTGGTCGGGTCGTGATTCAAGAGTTGGCTTGGATTGGGTGCTTTCTGTCTGGCGTGAGTTTGTGAGATGATCGTGATTAAATAAGTTGTTGTGAAGGAGGCCAATGGTAAGTATAAAAACTGTTGGATTACTTCCATTAAAGTGTGAACACCAGGATAGTTAAGGGTAGTACTATGTATAAAGTGTAATGTAGTCTGGACGTGTACAATAAGATTTATTGTCTAGATCATCCATTCATTTAAACAGCCAGATGCTGTCCTTATGTGAAGTTCATAATAAAGATTAGTTTGATTCAATCCATTGCATTCCTGTGTTATTGCTCTTGGATTTAAAGGTCGGCAAATCTCAAAGTTTAAGCGAAGTCACTTTTGACCTATAACATATCCAAAAAATTTCGAAGCAATTTGTCAATTTTAAATTCGCTTAAAAAATGTTTGAAAAATTAGGTCGCCTAGGGTTCAATGTTAGGGTCAATACATTTTTTCAATCCGGGTTCAATAAAAAACTAATTGGGTGATATTATTTATTTATATTCCCATAGGTCCTACAGACCGTATGAAAAACATACTAAAATTTCATTTTGATAAAGTAATTTTCACGGCAGTTATCGTGCTAACGGACGGACAGACAGACAGACAGACAGAATGAACAAAGTCATAAACACTTTTCAACTATGTTGTAAAGTGTTAATAAAAAGTATCTGGCATATATCTAGTAAAATAGAGTAGTAGGAAGATATATGTTAAGAAATAACTTTACAGAGTACACCCACATTTCCAAAGGATACGTCGTAACAATAATCTAGACATATAACAATATAAATGTTTATATTGATATCCGCCTAGGCATAATGCATACGTTGCTGGATAGTCAACTTGCTTTCATTGTTAGGCTTGTTCTGTTTATTGTAACCGGATGAAGGACGCTTGTTTTAATAAGAACTACCGTAGAATTTTGTAGTAGAATTTTGAATTCCATAAAACAACTCTCTTTAACCCGCGGTTCGCATCTGATTTTGTGTCACTCGTCAGCGAAACTCGAAGAATTTTTTTTTTTATAAAAAAAATACCTTTATTATATCATGATTATATTTTAAATTTAAAACTGATTCATTTTTCTAAAGGCAGTTTTATATACTAGATTTTGGAGAATCCATGTAGTGGAAATATTTAAGTAGAATTTACAAAATATTTGTATATGAAAAATTGGGATTCCCTAAATTTCCAGTTTTCTACAGCATCACACGGCTATATACAGTAAAATTATTCAGTAAAGTGTGCACAGCTTACAGCTTTCTTTGTTTTCATACAATTGCACAACTTTTGTTGTTCGGGAGGAAAAAAAAGATTTATATGGCAATTGCAGATGTATCCATAGTGTCTTAGTTTCAGACGCAACTTAGGAAAGGAGTCTGAGCACGGACGAATTTAAAGTTTTCCGCCTATTGGCAATCTTTCACTCCCTTCTTATAGATTTTTTTCCAGACGCACGCCATATTTTGTACCATTCAAAGTCACATTTTTTTAAGGATGTATCCTTAAAAAATGTGACTTTGAATGCAATGAATCACTTGCATAGCTGTATACGGACAAAATTGTTTTACGGAGAAATTGTATACGGAGAAAAATCCCATTATATAGATGCACATATACAAATACGTTATCACAATCTGAACATACTTTCAAGCAAAACAGATTATAATGCAGTTCGATGAAATATGCTCATGAAACATTTATTTGGTATGTTATAATAGAATCAATTCAAATCTGACTTGTTTTAATATGTAATTTCAATTCTGAATTAAATTCTAGAGCTACAAAATATAAATTATAGAACTAAAACGAGCTCTGATTTAACAACAGCAACAAAAAATTAAGGAATTGCTAGCTACTTAATGCTATATTCAACATGAAAATTGATAATTAAGGACAAGCGAAGTGAAGTCCATTCCTAACGAAGTAAAATCAACATTTGTCTGAATTCTGTTATGTCTTTTACTCGAAAACTACTATAGGTAGGAAAATGAAATTTTGCATACATACGTGAAATTGCAAGCATATTTACAGAATTACTATTTCAATTATTAAAACGATCTGTTTTAAACTGCGCATGCTCACTACACTTCTTACAAATAGCATGTAAAAATAAAATGTAGGCCATTGTTTTACAAACGTTAAATAAGAAACAGTCCAATATTAAGCTTCACTGTTCTATTTTTTATATGAATGCTATAAAAGTCTAATGAAGCAAAATACAGACCAGGAAAAAGTTACCCTTCACCTCGATGATTCATACAATAATAAAACTCAATATATGGAATATGTTGTGGAGAATTAGATGTGTTATTTTGTTTCCATCATTTTCCTGTATTTTAATTTGTTTAACTTAATATTCAAATTCTGAGAAACGTATATGCTCGTTTGTATTAGGATTCTCAAATATTAAAATTTATTTTCTATACTTCTATTTTCCAAATTATTTGTTAAATATGGTTTTAATTTGAAATATTTCACAGATCTCATACTTCATATGCCGAGTTAATTCAAAACTCGGCTTTTTGCTAGTTTATTAAATTTAATGTACATATACAGTTATAATTGGATTTTTACTTTCCTTATATACATAATGTATAAGGAAAGTATTGTGACGGGGTCGAAAATTCGAATTCGAGTTTTCGACGGGAGAGCACGTTTCAAGCATCCCTGATCACGAATCAAACATTTTTGAAGTGATGTCTGTGTGTGTGTGTGTGTGTGAAAGTATGTGTGTGTGTGTGTGTGTGTGTGTGTGTGTCAGTGAGCCTGTGGAGACGATAACTGACGAACGAATGGACCGATTCGAACAAAATTTGGTACAAAATCACAATCCGTAAACACTGGAAGCCTATTGTTTTTATACGTAATCGAATGTTCAGAACCCCTCTAAATTTTCGAATGAAATTTTGAAAAAATCGTCAAAAAATCAAAACAGCTAATAAAGTTACGCAAATAGACATTTCTTATGTAATTTTTCATTAGAAAACGATTGACATAAATTTTAGAACGCTAACATGAACCGTTCTCGAGATACTGTACATTTTTCAAAAAAATTATCAAAAAGTCATATAAAATAAAAAAAACATATTTCCAAACATGAGAAACATGTTCACTTTTCATATGTAATACCATGCGATAGATTGGGTGACATGATTCTCGTGGATCTAGCTCCTTCCATTCATGAAAAAAGATACTTTAAGTAATACTTTTGTATTTGAACGCCAATAGTCTGCTGTAAGAATAACTTATTTCTTCATCCATAACGCTTGGCGAGATTTTGGCGACGAATTTAGCGGAATGTCGCCAACTTGGCGATTTTTTGAAATGTTGCCAAATTAACGAAAATCTCGCCAAATGGATAAAAATGGAGCTAAATCAGTGAAAAATACGACTAATTGTCGAAAATTCAATATTTTGGAAAGAATATTAGTATCTACTATAAGAAAAACCTATTACTTTCCTTATATACATAATGAATAAGGAAAGTATAAGGAAAGTATTGTGATGGGGTCGAAAATTCGAATTCGAGTTTTCGACGGGAGAGCACGTTTCAAGCATCCCTGATCACGAATCGAACATTTTTGAAGTGATGTCTGTGTGTGTATGTGTGTGAAAGTATGTGTGGGTGCGTGTGTGTGTGTGTGTGTGTGTGTGTGTGTCAGTGAGACTGTGGAGACGATAACTGACGAACGAATGGACCGATTGGAACGAAATTTGGTACAAAAATCACAATCCATAAACACTGGAAGCCTATTATTTTTATTTGCAATCGAATGTTCAGAACCCCTCTAAATTTTCGTGTGAAATTTTGAAAAAATCGTCAAAAAATCAAAACCGCTAATAAAGTTACGCAATAGACATTTCTTATGTAATTTTTCATTAGAAAACGATTGACATAAATTTTAGAACGCTAACATGAACCGTTCTCGAGATATTGTACATTTTTCAAAAAAATTATTAAAAAGTCATATAAAATGAAAAAAAAAATATTTCCTATTGAGAAACATGTTCACTTTTCATATGTAATACCATGCGATAAATTGGGTGACATCATTCTCGTGGATCTGGCTCGTTCCATTCATGAAAAAAGATACTTTGAGTAATACTTTTGTATTTAATCGCCAATAGTTATTTATCTGCTGTAAGAATAACTTATTTCTTCGTCCATAACGCTTGGCGAGATTTCGGCGACGATTTTGGCGGAATGTCGCCAACTTGGCGACTTTTTCAAATATTGCCAAATTAGCGAAAATCTCGCCAAATAGATAAAAATGACCCTAAATCAATGAAAATGACGACTAATTGTCGAAAATTCAATATCTTGGAAAGAATATAAGTATCTACTATAAGAAAAACCTATTTTTTTTTACTGTAAAAGTAGTAAATGCATTACATTATATAAGGAAAGTTATGTGTTACCCACATCAGATTTTTTTTTTAAATTTTCAATGAAAACATTTTCAATTATTGCTTTTGAATTTGCTTTTACAGCGTCATTGAAATTGTTTTACCATATGATGCATCATGATTTCTTATTTTGATTTTAAACTGTATTGAAATTGATCGCCATATTTTGAAAATAGCTGTTTTAGAGTATAATATAATAGGGTAATATTATCTAATGATATTTATATACAATCCTAATTACAAACGTAGGTCGTAGCATTACAGTAGCTTCGGCTGAAAATAACGTTTGGATGGTCAGCGAAATTCGATTCAAAATAGAAGTTTGTCGCCACTAAGTATGTTTCTCTAAAGTTGCCTATATTGCATTTGCAGTAATCTGCCTCTGCGCCTAAGAAGATGAACCAATTCGAGACCTGAATCCAGATTCCCCACCAGTGTATCGGTTGGAAATTCGTATTCTACAGGTCTTGAAACGTGTAGATCCGTCGAAATTTCGAGTTACGATTTTCGATATGATTCCAATACTTTCCCTATACATTACCATGTATTGCAGGATTTACATTTTACACATCACATTTTTTTTGTATAGTGAAGAGCAAAAATTATGAAAAATTAAAGATCTGGATAGACATTTTTTTTACATGGGCACCTTTTTGAGAGCCCGCACAGTTAACTTACTTATCACGACAGTGAAATTTCTTAAATTCTCTTTCTTAAGACTCGGATGATCCTAAATTCTTCGAGCAATTTTTATGGCTTTTAACTCCCTTTTCGAAATTCCTTTCTTTCGTTTCTTTTCACTCTTTTATTCTGGGGATTTATGTCTGGTGGTCAAAACCCGGACTAGGCACCCCTTTTAAACCTTTACCTTGCACGACAGTAAAGTTTGTTTTGAGTACTGTTGAGTGTCATTTACTTTTCACTGAAGAGCACAACTTTCCGGCTCATGAGGACTGCGGTGCTCGCAAGTAAAATATTGTAGATCTCTGGTCTAGTGGCTACATGAATCAAACAATACGTTGTTTTTTGACACCGCAATTAATAGTTGAATTCAGAAAGGTTACTGCGCCACCCTCACTTGCAACAGCGTATTCATTAATTTCAGACTGAGTGGTAATTTACATTGGCGTAACTCCTTGGGTGTTCCTTTCAAATTTAACTCTCCTGGAAGGCAATGTTGTATTTTCGGAACACGTGTGTAACTATCACGCTACAGAACTACTCTTGTTTTGACTGAAGTGGTTCTATACAGAAGAAGGGTTTTGAAACCGGTCGGTATCTATTATCAATTAATTGCTGTGTACAACAAAGTTTTATTGGGGTCAAGAATTTTTGCAACATTATTACTTTTACAAGAAATTTTTACTTGAAACATCTATTTCTTAGGATCTACTTTAGATAGAGCTCAGATTATGGATTTAGATTTAGCATTGAATTTTGAAGGAAAGCGGGAAATTCACTAAAGATCTCCACTTCCGGTTCTTTATTTATTTCCGAATCAAAAATTTTAATTTTATTTGAAATATCTCTCTCTTAAGATTGGCTATAGATAGAACTTAGATGATAACTGATATGAATTCAGCACCGAAATCTGGAGGAGGTAATTCACTTAGAATTGTAACTTTAGGTTTCAATTTCACTTCCGTTTCAAAATGTTTTCCTTGACACATATATTTCTCGAATTGGCTATATATAGACTTAGATAGATAATGACTGATATGAATTCGGATCAAATTCCGGAAGGGGTGAAGATAATCACTATGGCTTTTTATTTCCGGTTCAGGAGATATCAGTTCCGCTTCAAAAGTTTACATTTTCTTTGAAACATGTATTTTTGTAGATCTGCTATAGATATAGATCAGACCGTGAATGATATAGATTCAACATCAAATACCGGAGGGAAATGAGGAGGTCCATTAAGGATTTCCATATTCTTTTCAAATATTTTCTAGAACCATATTTTTTTAGGATTGGCTATAGATGGAGCTTAAATGGTTACTGATATGGATTCAGAATAGAATTCCAGAGAGGATTTCCAATTCTGGTTCTGGAGATGTTACTTTATGTTTTCCCGAAAATTCGTTTAACGGTGCAAAGTAAGTGTGTACAAAATAAGTATGTACAAAATAAGAGAATAAAATGTTTAATAGCGACGTCATAAATGACATGTGACCAACTGTTACCGCCATATGAAGACTCTTTTATAAATTTTGTAGTTTGTTTTCCATATATTTTGTAGTATATTGTAACATGAGAAAAGTAAAATAAATGTGTAAAACATTGAAAGCAATATCTTGTAGAAAATTGATGGTGTTCTTTTGAAATGTTCTGTTGACACGGTATGCATAAGCGTTACAAAATAATCTTTATCCAGTTTCTAGAAAAATGGCATACTCTTATCCAACCTACAAGTGCAGCTGTTGGAAAAATATGTATTAAATTTACCGTACTTGCAAAAGCGTTTAAAAATTTGGAGTAAATATTTTAAACTAAATCGTTGAGTGTTTAAAATTATTTTATTCACAAAATATTTATTTTCTTCAATGCACTCTCTTTCTTCTTCTTTCTGATGTATTATGGCATCGTGAAAAAATAACCACGTAAATAGAAAAGAAAATTTATTTACGTTTCCAACAGTAGATTTAATGTAATCTACAATAATATTTTCGGATTCTACTGCATGAAATAACATTCTCGAGTAAACAATAGTTTAGCAGAGCTGACCCTTAATGATATGCATGAAAAGCAATTTAAAATTTCAGTAGCAAATAAACCAGCTATTGCTCGTGTTTTAAAATGTGTGTGAACTAGTAGATGCGAACTACACCTGCCATTATTCGTGATTTAATTATAGTCAAACTAAGCAGATATGCTGGAAGATTACCATAGTCTGCCCAATCTAAACGACCACAGCTATTATACAGCGTCTACTCCGGTGGTGCAGCATAGCAACACGCGGACCCACAGGCGACATTTTAGAACTTTTTAAAAGCAGACCGAGCTGGTTGGCGAAAAGAGATAGTGATTCACCATTACACCAAGATTCATGCACTACACCAAAAATTGGCAAAAAGCACTACACTTAGATTAATCATATGTCACATCAAGTATTGTCAAAAACACTACACTTAGATTGATCGTATACTACATCAAGATTCACTGCACTAAGATTTGACAAAAAACATCGCATTTAAATTGGTCATCAAGATTCACTACATCAAGGACTGACAAAAGACACTACACTTAGATTGATCATACAAAATTTGGTAAGAAGTACACAGAATTAAAGGTATTCGGAGCTAAAAAGATTACGTGGAAATAAATAATTGCTGCAAAAGGGATATTAGGTATAAAACGTACATTTGAACTACTTTATAAATGAAAAAAAAATGGTTTCTTAGACATATAATTTTCTTCTACTGCTGAAAACATTTTGATATTGTGGAGAAAGCAATACACATTAGAGCTTTCTTATTATTAGATCTCGCTAACTAAATTTCTTGCAATTTATACCTGAAATAAACCAAAATTGCAAATTTAATTCTCTGTTATTTCAAGAGACATTGCCCTGTGTGAAAAGTTAAATTTCAAATATATCGAGAACAGCTGATTATAAGTATTAAATAATACTAGTCGAATACCCGTTGAAAATCAAGGGCCTCGTAATAAGCAAGCCCTGAATAATGTACATTTTTGAATAATTTGCGTACATATTTATTATATGTTTTGGTGTTCAGAAACCGCTAAAGAAGAATATTGTAAAACTAAAATTGTTCACTTCTTCCTTTCGAACTATATACATGTACACCAAATTAAAGTTCCTATCTCATCTCGAACCATACTATTTTATCATTTTCCCTTTCGAACGTTCTTCTGTGGAGCATACTCATAAATGAACATTTAAAAAAAACTCTGTTCGTCTTGGGTTTTTTATCAGATAATTGGCTCATATACCAAATATCAAGCCTGTATCATATTCTCAAATCAAATATCAAGCCTCTATCCTCTACCATCCCATCTGCAGGCCACGTTCTTACAAGAATCTATTACTGTTAATCTAATTTGCCGGTAATTCTTTGATCTCATGCTATATTCAAATCGTGTCTCATTTATTTGGAAAATCGAACATATTGGATTGCGGCACTCTCTAAAATATCAAATGCTGAACATCTGAAATTGCACACTTTCTTCCTTTCAAACTATCTACCTGTACACCAAATTTGACGTTTCTAACCCATGGCGAAGCATGTTTTTCTATCACTTCACCCTTCGAACGTTTTTCTGTGTAGCACCCCTTTAAATGAACATTTTTGAAAAACTGTTATTCATCTTGGGTTTTTTATTAAATGATTAGACCATATACCAAATTTCAAGCCGATATCGCATTGTAAAGGAAGTGTTTTTCATTTGTTCGTTAAATGGAATATTTTAGTGTGAGGCACCCCCTACAATAGCAAATTTTAAATCACTGAAATTGCACACTTCTTCCTTTCAATCAATCTACCCGTACATCGAATTTGAAGTCTCTATCTCATTGCAAGGCATGCATTTTCTATCATTTCACCTTTCGAATGTTTTGTGTGGAGTATCCACCCCCTTAAATGAACATTTTTGAAAAATTCCATTCTTCTTGGATTTTCTATCAGATGATTCGCCCATATACCGAATATCAAGTTTCTATCACGTTTTAATAGGGGCGTTTCTCCTTTATTCCGAAAATGGAACATTTTGGTGTGCGGCAACCCCTAAAGTAGAAAATATTGGAAAATGGAAATTGTATGCTTTCTTCCTTCCAAATTATCTACTCGTACAAAAAATTTGAAATCTCTATCTTATACCGAAGCATGTATTTTATCATTTTATATTTCGAATGTTTTTCTGTGGAGCACCCACTTAATGGGACATTTCTGAGAAACTCTATTCGTATTAGGTGTTTTCATTAAAGGACTAGTCCATGCATCAAATTTCAAGCCTCTATCAAATTTTAAAGCAGATATTTTTCACTTGTTCGGCAATTCGAACATTTCGGCGCTAGGCACCCCCTAAAGTAGCAAATATTGAGAATATGAAATTGCATACATTCTTCCTTTGGAATGGTTGACCCTACACTAAATTTGAAGTCTCTCTCAACGCAAAGTATACTTCCTATAATTTCACTTTTCGAACGTATTGGTGTGGAGCACCCCCTCTACAGAATATTTTCGAAAAATTCGATTTTTTCAGGGTGTTCTATCGAACGATTGACCCGTGTACCAAATTGCAAGTCTCTATCAATTCGGGAAGTGCCTAAAAAGGCGTGATAGACAGACAGACAGACAGACAGACGGACACTTGGCAATTAGTACATACTAGCCGTATACCCGTTCAAAATCAACGGTTTTGTGATAAGCAGCCTTTCGAATAATGTAAATTTTTGAATAATTTGAGTTTCACATTTAATCGGCAAATCGAATATTTTGGTGTGCAGAAACTTTTAAAGAAGAAAATATTGAAAAATTTAAATTTCGCACTTCTTCCTTTCGAACTATCTACCCATGCACAAAATTAAAGTCTCTATCTCTTCCCGAAGCATGCTGTTCTATCATTTCCCCATTCGACCGTCTTTCTGTGGAGCACAGCCATAAATGGACATTTAGAAAAAACTTTATTCGCCTTGAGTTTTTTATCAGATGATTGCTCCATATACCAAATATCAAGCCTCTATTATATTTAAAAGGGAGCATATATTCGAAAAATCGAACATTTTGGTGTGCGGTACCCCTCATGTAGAGAATATTGGAAAATTGAAATTGTTCACTTTCTGCCTTCCAAATTATCTACTCGTACACCGAATTTGAAATATCTATCTCATCCTGAAACATGTTTTTTATCATTTCCTATTTCGAAAGTTTTTCTCTGGAACATCCCCTTAATCGAACATTTCTGAGAAACTCTATTCGTTTTGGGTGTTTTCATTAAATGATTAGCCCATATACCTAATTTCAAGCCTCTATCAAATTTTAAAGGAGCCTTTTCTCATTTATTCGTAAAATCGAACATTTGGGTTTGTGACACCCCTAAATTAGAAACTATTGGGAAACTGAAATCGCACACACTTTTTTTTTAAACTATCTATCCATACACCAAATTTGAAGTCTCTATCCTATCCTGAAGCATAGTTTTTCGTCATTACACCTTTCGATTTTTTTTCTCTGGAGCACCCTCTTAAACGAACATTTTTGAAAAAATCTTTTGCCTTGGGTGAACATGAATCGCCCATATGCCAAATATCAAACCTGTATCACTTTTTAAAAGGGGCGTTTCTCCTTTATTCCGAAATTCGAACATTTTGATGTACGGCACCCCCTAAAGTAGTAAATATTGGTGAACTGAAATTGTACACATTCTTCCTTCCAAACTATCAAATTTGATATCTCCACCAAATTTGATATCTCCATCTCATTCCGAAGCATGATTTTTTATCATTTCACCTTTCAAACGTTTTCCTCTGGAGCACCTCCTTAAACGAACTTTTATGAAAAACCATATTCGTCTTGGTGTTTTTATCAAATGATTTATGAATAATTTTAGAGCGTGGCACCCCGTTAAATAGAAAATATTGTAAATCTGATATTGCACACATTCGTCTTTTCAAACGGTTTACCCATACACCAAATTTAAAGTCCCTATCTTATCGCAAAGCATGCTTTACTATCATTTCACTTTTCGAACGTTTTGGTGTGGAGCACCCCTTTTAGAGAACGTTATCGAAAAACTTGATTTTTCCAGGGGGTTTCATCGAACGTCCGAGCCGTATACCAAATTGCAAGTCTCTATCTATTCGGAAAATGCCTAAAAAAGCTTGACAGACAGACAGACGGACAGGCGGATACCTGGCAATTAGTATATATAGATAGATTGTCCATTTATCTGTGGTTAGAAGTATTTTCAAAGTATTTAATAATTTGATAAGAGTGAAAATGTTTAAATTTGTTAGGATTTTCTCCATTCTAGATAAAATAAAAATTAGAATTATCTTACGAACGGTACAGGGAATTGTTCAATAAGTTGTTATTCACTTCTGAATAAAAAAAGTACACTTAAAAGGGATGTTTCTGCAAAAAATTTAACATAACATAGTTTTTATAAATTTCTTCAAAAAAATGTGAGTATTTCCTTGATTTGAGCTCCCTGATAATAAAGAGGATTCTGACATTTTGTAATTAGAAAAACAGTATCAAATTTTATTCGATTTGCTCAATTTGTTCAAGATATATAATATTTCAAGTGGAAAAAGTAATATTTTTAATGCTCAAAAAGTGATAATTTCTAAATAATATTGTCTTTTCAATTTACGATTGCAGTGTTAGCAAAGTATTTATTTTTTTATATAATAATAAGTTTATTTTACTTGTTATGAATTTTTCCATTTCAAATCAAAAACATAAAATATCTCGAAAACGTTTGAACGAGAACGTTAGTGCCCTATAAATGTTGGAATTTGATTAAAAAAATGTATTAAATATTTGGTTTCTTAAGATTTTTTCTGCAAATATATGTTGTTTATATTTTTTTTTCGATTTTAGAAATAAATGTTTAAAAAATTAGTGGCAGTCATTTGATCCATTTATTCCCCAAATTAATATGCATCTGGTCGATTTACCGATTGCAATAATCCTATCAAATTTTATTCAATGTTATCAATTTGTTCCAATTATATTGTGTTCTCAGACAGACACACAGACAATTGAAAGAAAATGGTTAATTCTTCTTCAGGAACGCTTTAAACGTATAAATCCACAAAAATTCGAGGGTCAGAAATTTGATCCCTTCACAACGTTTTCCCTTCACTTTATTATGAGAAAAGTTTGAAATACCTTAATGAATGATATACAGAACCCCCTCCCCCCCCCCCAAAAAAAAAATCTATCTTTATACAAAACATTTTCTAAAATGTTAAAATTATTCAACTATTCAGTTCTGAAATTTTAAATGATTTCATATTTACATTATATAATTTTTTTCAATTTTACAAAATTATATATGCAAAGGTGTAAAATAGGACAAAACCAGATTGTATCGAAAAGAAATATTTCATTCCTAGTTTCACTAAAGACAAATTGGGTTACTTTGAATACTCTTATCGGCATTGTGGCTGTGAATTTGCTTCTATGGTGATGTTAATATTACTTGAATTGTTTATTTATTTATTTATTTATTTTTTTATTTTATTTTTACATAATTCTTATTATCACATATTTCAAATATTTATCCGTATACTTGTCTGCTGCATTATGCGCGTATTGTATATTGGTTTCTTATTTTCTGTCTAGTTGTTTACGAGTTTCTGTGGTAACATTCATTTTTAATTAGTTAGAACTGAATTACACTAAAGTTAGCTGCATTTGCGCTGAATTGGTGTCAAATTTTAACTTCATTTTTTCTCATTATCCCTAAACTTATCATTTTATAATGTCTGGTAATTGTAATTCCTAGGTAATAATTCTATTCTTAGCCATTGTTTTTGTGATCGATCTTAGTATTTCATACACTGAATATCTTATTGAGAGAGATTTTGTGATCGTACTTAGCCTTTCATATGTTGAATCTCTTAATTGTTGAACCATTAAATAAATGTATATTTATTGGAAGAATTTGAATCCTGTATTTACAGCATTGGTTGTTTTTTTCTTAGATTATATTAGTTCTGAGATAAAATATTGTGTTTCATGTTGTATTGATGGATGTTATTTTGATTCAATTTATTCTGGAATAGTCAATGTGTATATGTATATTTTTCCACTATCTATCCTAGTTTAGCTTATTCCTAAGCATTTATTTAATCCTGGTATTAATGTGTCTACACATTAGTTTATATATTTTCAAAGTGTTTTAGATGATCCATTAGTTTGAAAAATAATGGTACCTTTCATATTTTGTAATTGTGTCTCCACCTTTGTATTTGAATTAAGGTGCATTCTTGGCTAAAGAGTCTCTTTTTTTAATGCAAGTGCCTTTATTTTGGGGTAATAAAGGTTAATATCTTTCCCTATTACATGATGTCTTATTATCAAAATTTAGCGACTGGCAACTGGATGCTCTCTGACATCCAAACTCGGTATTCGAAAACTTGTTGGGGTTTTCCTAGATCGTTATCCAGCTACCAACAATATCCTTTTACTTCTATGACTATTCCATCTTCATTCGGTACATCCAGCCAGTATTCTTTGTTCACTTCATATAACTTCCAATCGTACAGCCATGCTACACTAAATAACACACTTAAATTTAAATCTTGTAATTCTAATAGATGTAAAACTTGTCCGCTTGCTAATAGTAATCAGATCAATTGTAGCAATAATCTTGTCTTCTGTAAAACATATAATTGCATCTACCAAATTAAATGTAAAAAATGTAATATGTCATATATAGGTCAAACCAGCAACCCTCTGCACCTCCGAATTAACGTACACCGGAATCACATAAAAAAATTTTCAAATAATGCAACTACCCTTAATGAAACAAAATATGAATACGAACATTTTTCTAAACATGGGTTCGACAACATTGAAATTAGTATTCTGTGTATTCAAGAAAATGATTATGACAGATTGTTTCTTGAAAATGAATTCATTTGTGCACACAATACTATTTTTCCATATGGACTCAATCAAATATTTAATCATCCTAATATAGTTAAAAAGTCCTTTAATTATCCTAATGAAGGCCATAATATATATAATTCCTTCAACAATCATAAAAGTAAATCAAAAAGAACTAAAATAGCAAGTAAATATAATAAAAAATTGCCCTCATTATCTGAACTAAAAAATGCCATCCTTCAGCAACATGCAAATTTTAAAATTACTTTTGATTGGAAACAATGTAAAAACTGGATTTTCGCAATTAAAAACAGCAATTAAATATGGTATATAATCTTTTTCTAAGTACTGCATTTGATAACATTCATTTTAAACATTTATTCTATGATTTGCTCATAACCAGAAGTAAAAATCTTAATGTTTATTTATATGTCACAGACTTAAACTTTAATGACGAATCAAAACAATATACTAAAAAAAACGAATATTGTACCTTGAATTTCACTAATTCTGTCTTAAATAATCTGAAGATAAATAATTTTTTAAAATCGGTTTCCAATTACTTTCCAGTCAAACATGTAAATCCTAAAATTGCTTATAAATATGATAAACCGCTAGGACGTTATATTTTCAATTATAATCAAATTGCCAAATCAATAGATATTAATCAAAACTATGAATTGGATAAAGAGTCATATTGCCACTGTCATTTAGAAAAATACAAGGACTTCGTAGATAAACACCATGGGCATGTTATAACGGGAAATCTAAATATTATTAATTATGATGCACTAAGATCACTGATGTCACTGGGTACTAAGTACCGTTTACCTACTAAATTTAAACATAAATTAATATGTAAAGGTTTATTTCTTGACTTAAATAAATTTATCTATAAAATCAGTTATAAATATCAAATCCCTGTAGAAGCATTTAAACCCTGCAGAGTCTTAATAGAGCAATACTTAAGTCATTATATATATAATCAGAAAATTATTAATTCATATAAACTTAATTCAATTAAAAATGATATTAAAGAAATACAAAATGATTTTGTCATTACATATGTTGATAAAGCAAGTGGTAACTATTCAATTATTTGTAAGTATTATTATAAAAATACCCTTCAGTCACACTTACTTAATAATCAAATCTATAATTTACATAAAACTAACCTTAAAATCTTATACAATAGAATATCAGCCAAATATAAGCAAATCCATCTAAAAAATAGTTGTAATAACATTCCATATATTGTTTTAGTACCCAAGTTTCATAAATCCCCTGTTGCTTTTCGAACCATTACCAGTGGGCATAATTCTTACATTACTAATGCTGGAAAATTATTATTAAAGATATTACATGAAGTATCCTTGTCAGATGAAATCTCAAATAATTGTCATATTGTAAATAACAGTTTTGAATTAGTTAAGAAATTGAAAACTCTTACTAATATTTATAGTATTTATACTTTTGAAAGATTTGTTTAATAATATAAATATAGATGATCTGTATAGAATTATTTTAGGAATTTTTGAAAAATATAATATCAACCAAAAATATTCAAATTTTCTTTTTAAAACATTACTTAACTTCACTCTTTATGAGAATTATATTCAACATGGTGGTACTTTTTTTAAACAACAGGTTGGTATCCCACAAGGGGGGTGTGCCTCATCATTGTTAGCTAATCTGTATTTATTCTTCTATGAAAAAAACATTAATCCAAGCTTGCATAATATGCACATGTTTAGATATTTAGATGACATTTTATGTGTATCCCCAAATAATATCCCTATAGTATTAAACTTTTGTCCAAAAAATTTACAATTAAATGCAAGTAATAATGACTCTAATGTTGCAAACTTTTTAGATTAAAATTTAAATTTACAAAATTGTAATATGGTTATAAACTTGTGTGATAAAAGACAGGATTTTAAATTTAATACATCAAAAATTCAACATTTTAACTCTTGTTTGCATATATCTGTATTTAGAAATATTGTAATAAACCAGGCTCTTAGAATCAATAAAATTTGTGATGAATATTATAGATTAGCGCATTTTATGGAATTATTGAGTACAGCGACTAATAATGCATAACCCCCCAAGTTTGTTATTAAAATTATCAACTCAGTGTATCAACTTTCACTCGATAACATCCTAGAAAACATTCCCAATTATAGTGACTAACATTCAGTTAAAAAAAAAAAAAATAATAATAAAAAAAAATAAAAAAAAAAATTATATATAATTATTTATTAATTATATAAATAAATAAAAATGAAAAATAATAAACTAAGTCAAAAACATTAGAAAAATCAAAAATCGGAAAATAAGATGCATTAACATTAATGTTTTGAATTTTATTTTCGCAAAAAAATGTAACTTTTGTCAGTATAGAAACTACGATTTGAGCGCCCTTATAATGGTGTATAGTGGCATTCTCGTTTATCCAGTTTTCCTCTGAATTACTTGTTTAGTAAGAATTTTCGTCTTTGATTCATATTCATTTTCAGGATTGCATATTTGGGAAGTTAATATTCTGAATTGCTTGTCCGGTATCCAGCTTAGACTCACTGGACGGGTCTGGGAGTATTACCGTGAACATTCGTACTGCCTCCCTGGTAGAATTTCGACTTGTTCAATCCCGTGCTTCTAGATTAAGCTGTTGAGGTTGATCAGGATACACGTGGTGGAAGAAGAAGGGTTCATGCCGCATGGTAATACAAATTTTCTTAATATATCCTATTTTCATTTTTTCAATTTTTTTGCCTGTAGTCTGAGTTTAAGCATTTATAGTGATGTGCTATTGCTTAATCTGAAACAGGCATTTGTTTGGGTTAATTAGAATTAAATACTCAGACCTGAAGATGAATTTAGTTCTGATTAATCATCGAATTTGGGACGGTGCTGTTCTTTTCTCTTATCGGCATTGTGGCTGTGAATTTGCTTCTATGGTGATGTTAATATTACTTGAATTGTATTTTTATTTTTTTTTTATTTTTACATAATTCTTATTATTACATTTCAAATATATATATATATATATATATATATATATGTCTAGATTTTTCCAAAATGAATGTAAAACTGGAAACATTTACTGAATTTTACATTTCATATTATTATACAACCCAAGAACAGTTTTTATTTATTGAATGTAATTTTAGAAAATGCCATTATAGATTTTTTTAACAATCTTGACCGAACTGTTACACAAATTAATTTTACTTAAATGTCGAAGAGGAATTTTGACCTGTTGTACTTTCCTCAGGTAAAAAAGAACGAGCATACGATTGAATGATTCATGAATCATTCATCCTAAGATATGGCAAGACCTACAAAATATTATCAGAAAAGATGGGGGATTGAAAGATTAATGGGTGGCAAAAGCGTGAATGGGCAAAATATGATGATTTATGGTGTGAAACATGAAGTTCTGGCAGCCAGAAACGTGTGGCATCCAGTAAAAAGTTTTAAAGATTTTTTAATATATACATTAAAATATCTTGTATTAATATTCATACAATTATATTTAAAAATTATTTAATAATGTTTAAAATTTTCAACGACTATCTGACATTTTGTTCAATAATTTGAAATAAATTTAATTATTTAGTTCCATGCAACATACTTTTTCAAAGTTGATATTTAATATTAACAGTTTTCAAAGAAACTATTAAATTAGGAAAATTAACTGTTAAAATAAGGAGGATGAAAGGGAGTAAGGGAGAGACAAAGTGGGAGAGAGGGAGGAAGAGAGAGAGAGGGGAGAGGGGGAGAGACAAGGAAAGGGGAGAGAGGGGGAGAGACAGGGAAAGGGGAGAGAGAGGGGGAGAGACAGGGAAAAGGGAGAGAGGGAGAGACAGGGAGCTAAATGGCTTTAACTTATTATTACAGAATACTAATTTTTCGATTCTATTACAATAGATGAGACTTAGGCAAGTTGAAACAGAAAAAAAAAATCTGATGTGGGCAGCACATGACTTTCCTTATATAATGCAATGAATTTACTGCTTTTACAGTAAAAGAAAATTGGTTATTTTTATAGTGGATACTTATATTCTTTCCAAGATATTGACATTTTGTCAATTAGTCGTCAATTTCATTGATTTAGCGCCATTTGGCGAGATTTTCGTTAATTTGGCAACATTTAAAATGTCGCCAAATTGATTACATTCCACCAAACTCATCGCCAAAACCTCGCCAAGCGTTATGGACGGAAAAATAAGTTATTCTTATAGAAAATTGCCATCCAAATACAAAAGTATTACTCAAAGTATTTTTTCTCGTAAATGGAACGAACTACATTCACGAGAATGATATTACCAAATTTACCGCATGGTATTACATATGAAAAGTGAACATGTTTCTCAACAGTTAATAATTTTTTTAATTTATGAGATTGTTTTATAAATTTATTTGAAAAATGTGCAATATCTCGAGAACGTTTCATTCTAGCGTTCTAAAGTCTATATCAATCGTTTTCTAAGGAAAAATTACATAAGAAATGTCTATTTGCGAAACTTTATTAAAGGTTTTGATATTTTGATGATTTTTAAAAATTTCTCTTGAAAATTTAGGGGTGGTGTTCTGAACATTCGATTGTGTTTAAAAACAATAGACTTCTAGCATTCACGAATTGTAATTTTTGTACCAAATTTCATTTGAGTCGCTCTATTTGTTCATGAGATATCGTTTCCACAGGCTCGCTGACACACATACACAGACACACATACTTTCACACATCCACCCACCCACCCACCCACACACACACACACACACACACACACACACAGCCATCACCTCAAAAATATTCGATTCTTGATCAGGGATGCTTGAAACGCGCTCTCCCGTCGAAAACTCGAATTCGAATTTTCGATCCCGTGAAAATACTTTCCTTATGCATTATATGTATATAAGGAAAGTAATATATGAAAATGCGAATTTGTAATTTTATCTCTCTGGAAAAAGAGGTATGTTATTAAACTCCCAGTATCCACGTGTGTTTAGCTATATCACTGAAACTAAGAAAATGTCATTTAATCAAGACTATTTTTGATAATTTAAAGTAATTTTTTGTTATTGCTCTTTGATATCGTAAGAACAATTTGTATAAATTTTTCACATTATCTCAATTTGGAGGCTTATTTGGATGGTAACATTACTTAGTTGGTAACATTAAGAATGGTAACATTACTTAGTTATTTTTATTGTATTTATTTGCTTTTTCTCGGCATATCACGATACAAATGTCATAATATCGCTTGAGATAAGTTGATGCTATGAATTACCTCACCCGAATTACATCTAATTAATTATTTTCGTTTGCTGACAGGATAATAATCAAAACTGAAGTCATCACATCTTACGAACATGCCAGAGGAAAAAATTGGAAACAAAGCACGAAACAGATGAAGCATTAATTATCCTGAGTAATATGTTACATTATGTTGTTTTTATTAGATTTATTTATATAAATAAAATTGAAAATCCGTTCCTTTGTCTGCTTATCTCATTATTCTGGGAAAATGGCTGTGCCGAATTTTATGAAATTATAATAGAAAGCCTTGACATGGTCCCACTTAAAATTAAGCATTAGTCTGTCCTGTATGTCTGTTTACATGTTCTTCAGACTATTTCCTTACTTTAAACGTGACCCAATCGTTATTTGAGCCTCCAAATAAACGGGACCTAATTGTTAGTTGAATCTCAAAATTAACCTGGCATATTTCATTATTCCTGATATTTTATAATTAAATTTTTGTGTAGTATTTCATTCCATTTGCAGGCATAGCAACAGTTATCTTTCAAATGGCGAAAGTGTCCTACTTAAATTTAGGCATTCGTCTGTTCTATATATCTGTTTTCATGTTCTTTAGACTGCTTTCTCCCTTTGAGCGGAACCCAATCGTTATATAAGCCAACAGCAGCACCCAATCGTTATTTGAGCCTCCCCAACTAACGTAACCTAACCGTTTTTTAGCCTCTGTACAATAAATACAAATTAAAATCCGATAACTTGTCGTGATCGTTGCTTGTGTTTCTATCTCTAAACAAATGGAAGCTGCATAAATTAAAGAAATAAAAAATAAACCTTTTAATCTCAAAGGCCATATATGTAAGATCTCTCTATATACCTGACCGTAATCAGAGCAGAAACAAAATCTACAAAGATGTAATTATTTAATTCTAAAATTGTTATTATATAAGTAAAATTGTATGTCGTATCTTTATCTGCTTGTATTTTATCTGAGGAAGATTCACTTCAATCATTTTTGTAAGAATGATGTTAAAATTTTAAGAAGATTTTTTTTTTCCAAATATTAAAATTTCACCGAGAATTATGAATTTAAAGTTTCATTTCATTATATATTCCTTATAAAGAGAACGGGCACACATATATAGTTTTTAATATTGCTAACAATGAAATTAATCATTTTTACTCCATAAGACAGAATTATCTCATTATTCTGGGAAAATGAGATAATTAAATGCATACAGTTTTTGTAATTGCAATAACGTTTTTCGTATCATTATGAACTTGCTCAAGGAGGACGGGCAAAATTATATTCTACCATTTGAATAACTAAACAGTCTTTCATGGGTTCCTGATTTAAATCGCATATATTTTCATTTACTTAATCAATAGAAGGAGAAACGAAGCAAGTTCTAATATTTTTTAATTTTCAGAGTATAAATACCAGAAAAATAAAAATAAAATTAAAATTAAAAAAAAAAAACATCTTTTTAGTCTGAGTCTTTCTTATTGTAGCTATACACATGCAGTGTATCGTAGGTAAAAGGAAAAAACTATGCAAATGAATGGTTTATGACTTCTTAATATCAAGATTTGACGGGATGAACAAAAATTACTAGACAAAAGGGGGGGATGAAATTATGGGATTAATAGAAGGCGAAAGGAAAGTTCTCTAAAAATGAGTAAACTATGACAAGGGACATAAAATATATAGCCATTTTATTAAGGTAAAAGTATAAATATGAACATAAATTATAGATATATTAAAGGAATAGTCCTAAGTTTTTGATGAGAATTATTCTGTAAAAAAGATAAAACAAATTTGAAATGACGGTTGGAAATGATTTGTTATTATTAAGGGATTTAAAATGAAGGAATAAAATATTAAATGGTGAAAACGTAAATAGTTAAAACTGCTGATGCAGTATTCCTGAATTAGCATTAAAATAGTAATGGAGTTAAGGATAACGCTTTTACTTTCTTTTTTGATGTTAGCAACAGATCATGTAAGGGGATAACTTATAGGCATAAGGAAGCAACTTGATGTTTCTGATTAAAACTGTTTTACTATACCATTTTTCCAAGTACCTAAGCTGTATTTATCATTTTCCTGAATCATATTCTGAATCATCCCATTCCTTTATCAGATATAAAAAAAACTATTAGTAAAATATTATATGATAAATGGCAACATTCATGGAATCAGCAAACTCAAAATAAATTGTACGAGATAAGGCCTTTAATACAAAAGTGGACTAGTTTTCAGTGTAGGAAACTTGATGTTATATTAACTCGTTTGCGCATTGGTCATACTCGTTTTACCCATAGACACTTACTTTTAGGAGAAATTGAACCCTTCTGTAATAGTTGTCAGACGTCAGCAAGTATCAAACCTATTTTAATTGAGTGTTCGAAATATAAACAGTTCCGTTTTAAGCATTTCAAGACTTCTACTATACATTTGGCAGAATTGATGGGAGAAAATCCTCACTTGGAGCTTTTCCCATTCCTACTGGACATGGGTTTTTTCCATCATTTGTAACTTCACCTTTTATAACCTCCTAGTCATTTTTCATCTCGTTTTCATTGTTGTACATGTTTAAAGTCATGGGTTTTTTTCCCCACACATTATCACTCTTTTAAACTATACACGTGTTTTTAATCCATACTAATTTATGCATCTAGGTACCATATGTTTGGCGTAGCATATCCTCTTTGGATCTCGTGCCATTAAACCATAATCAACCAACCAACCAACCTGAATACCAGAGTTGTAAGTATCATTTTCCTGAATACTGAAGCTGTAATTAGCATTTTCCCGAACACTGAAGCTATAATTACTTTTTTTCTGAAAACTGAAGTTGTAATTATAATTTTCCTGAATTCCGAAGCTGTAATTAACATTTTCCTAAATACTAAAGCTTTTATTTCCGTTTTCCAATATAGTCTACAACTCGTCCTTTCTCCAGGAATTATTATTTTGTTCTTCCATGGAGAATAATTTTTTTCAAGATCTTTAATTTTACACAATGTTTGCTGTAATAATGCAAATCACCCTAGATTATTGCGTATTTCTAAATATAAATTTTCAAGGTGACACAACGTGCATTTTTTCTCGAGTTATATTCTTCCCACATCACCAGACCTACAATGCATAATACATCCATACACATGGACTTCCATAAGGGTCGGATTTCATAAGGTTTCCAAATATACTCAAGAAGTCTAGAACATGCCTTCTGTGAAAAATTGAATTTGAAAGTACTTGGGAATACCATGATTTATTAATACTATAGTATGAGAAAATAAATGTATCTATATAAGAAGAAGAAATATCTCTCAAAAACATTTTGCGTACTAGTAACTAAATTACTGGTCTTCAGATACAATTTAATTTTCAACTGTTATAAATATTTGCACTTACATATATTTTCACTTCCGTCGTCTTTGTATTGAAAGACCATCATAAAATGCATTTCTCTCAAGAAAAGTTTTCCCCAAAAAGGCAGTATATTCACGTTTGGACCTCACTTAAAATATCTATAACACCTTCCATCTTATGTGCATGAAACAGGATTTTCTTATAACTTAAAAAATTATGATTTTGTCCAAAACTACGACAAAATGTGCCTTCTTATAATTTTAGAGAGAGAAAATTGACAAAAATAATATGATATACACTTTTATTTTAGTTTTATCTGCAGCTTGTAAACGTATAATTAAAAAAATACTTTGCGCAAAGGATAAGGAAAACTTAAGCAACGCATTTAAGCACGAATAAAATAATAAAGCAGCACACAGCTGTTTTGAGGATACTCTGGATACCCTCCGTCAATGCAAGTGAAGCAACAAACCCGAAGTAAAAAATACAAAATGGTTCTAAGGTGTTTATTTTACGGAGCACCAGAGGGAAATCCTTTACATCTCTACATCGAATAGTAGCAAGTTTTCATATTTTATAAATTTTTACAGTAATGCGAAGTTTAGCATTCATTCCACTGATACTGATTTCTGACTAGCTGAACAGTGCAGCTCATACATCGTGGTCTTACACTACCTTGAACGATAGCTGACGAAACTAGGCATAGGAAAAAAAGAGATAGGTGAAAGAGAAGGAAATTTATTGAATAGCAGAATACCGGAGAAGAGAGGTTGAGTTCGATACGAAATGGACGCAACTAGAAGAAATAGAATGATTTTTATTTACCTAAGACCTGGAATAAAAGTCCACTTGAGAGAGTCAATCTTAAATCAGAGTGAAAAAATTCCACCCTGTCCTGCCAGCCAATTGCGTTACTTCTCATTTCAGATTGGCTGGACTGTTTGTTGTTCATTCTGTCTTCTGATTGGTTCGCTCAGATGGAATCTTAATCCAGGTAGGTCTTGGGTATATCAACCCCTCTTTTTCTTCCATTTGCGCAGATTTCATCTTTTCGACTTGGGTATTTTTGTTTCTCTCGCACTGACGAAGGGGATCCCGAGTATCTTCAAAACAGCTCTACGCTGCATTATTATTTTATCCGTGCCTAAACACGTTGCTTAAGTTTACCTTAACTTTCAACATCTAATTGAAGGGAGCGACCGAAGTGAATACATTTGAGTAAGACGCAATTAACTTTTGTCTATCTGCTTTCTTTGTCCTGTGATAACTCCTCTGAAACGTAATCGATTTTTTTAAATTATTTTATTATGTGGGATAAATTAATGTTTTATGGCCGAGTTTATTGTGGAACGCGGTCAGATGGAATTTGCACGAGCTGCGCCCTAATTTTTGATATACATTGTTAGACGATGACTCCTCTAAAATTATACCGATTTTTATTTTTAATTCGGGTATGTGGTGTAAATTGATGTAATACGGGGCCAGTTCATTGCAGAATGCGACTGGATAAAAATTATCATATATTACTAGTACCGCTATTCATTAACTAACTATAAATGGTCTAAAAACCACCTGAATTATTGAAAAGCATTGTTTGTGATGTGCAATTTAATGTTGTGAAAAGACATGTGGTTGTTTTAAAATGTTCATTCTGATGGCAAAAAAAACAGGCAGATAGACGTGGAAAGATAAATCTATAAACATGAAGCTAATATTTTTTTAAATATCTGGGCGCGATATATTTTATAGTTTTTAAAATTAACTTAGCGTTTATAGTAACTTAGCGTCTTACTTTTGAGTTGGACATGATTTGCTTTACTCTGTTTGCTACGTTCAACAATAAATCATTCAAATATATCTGGAAAACCCTATGGTATGGTAATAACAAATTTATTTTAAAAGATCTGTATTTATTTTTACGTTCCCTATATGCATAGTATGATACACAGGGTGTTCCCAAAAGATTGAAACGCGCTTTAATTCTTTACCTGTTGGAGATAAGTGGGTACAGTAAATTGCAAAAATATTGAAAGTAAGATAGGAAATAAGACTACGTTAATGAAATGGTCCTCCCGTTAATTTTCAAAAAGTTACACTTTTTAAATTTTTATACGAACCCTTAGACAAATTGGGTCAATCAGAAAATTTTTATTTTTAATGCAACAAGATCAAAAAATTTGACTTATGCTACTTTTCCGTACCATGTGAAAGGCTGTTTCATCAGTGAAAATAGGAATCATAAACAAATTGACGTAGGAAATTGTTTAGATCAAAAATACGTTAATATGTGTCAAATTTTTTTAATCACAAATGCATCTATAAAATAAAGCATTACGCAGATAGAGCTCATATAAAGCAGTGGTACTCACTAGGCGGTTGGGGCACATATTTAAAATATGCATACATTGATCTTTTTTGTGATACGCCACAAATTTACATTTCTAATTTGATATAGGGTCCCCATTCACAATGTTCAATGTTCAATTAAATATAACTCGCTCAATATTAAAGATACGGATATGCGGTTTTTTAATGATCTTGTTGCATTAATAATAAAAATTTTCTGATTGACCAAATTTGTCTAAGGGGGTGGTATAAAAATTTAAAAAGTGTAACTTTTTGAAAATGAATGGGAGGACTATTTCATTAACGTAGTCTTATTTTCTAAAGAAAAGTCTCCGTAGTCTTATTTAGTCAGCAGGTGCAATGCTTCTGCCGGCAATTTCCATGAACGCCAATGTCTACAAAGGGGGGTCGAAGTGTTTGGGATAGGGTATGTCAAATACCTGTCTTTTTGGGAGGTTCTTTGTTTGGGATGAACGCTGTCCCACCCGTAAGCAAAAGGTTAAATGTGTAAAACAATGTTATATATTAACAAAAAAAAATGCTTTTTCTAGTCGATTTTTGCTCATTTCAACGTCCACCGTCCCCTTAAATGTATAAAAATTAATTAACAAATTAATTTAAGCACCAGGAAAAGTTTAACAAAATTTACAAAATAAAAATCGATTCGTTGTTAGAAAAAGTATCCAGCATATTTAATAACTTAGTTATTAATATAAAAATAGAACATTTTTCCCAACCACTCATTTATAACTTTGTACGCATTCTTTCAAAAAGGAAACATTTTGAATTTTCTAAGGGAATAATCAGTATGTGCAATAATTATGCATGCATCAGCAATGTCGAACAGACTATTAGTTAAATTAATTTTACACAGGTCAAGAAAATAAGCATATGGTTTCTTTGGGAAAAAAAGGTTCAATTATGGGAATGAATGATGCATGAGTCTTTTACTCTAAAAGCTTTGGCAAGTCAACACAAAATTACGAGACGGCGAGGGTTCAACCAAAATTATAGGTCTCGGAAATGATGTCAGAAAAATGAAAATTTAATATTGATTTAATTATTATTTAATATTACTTTTATTTTAACGAAAACAAAATTTTAATAATAATTTTGTCAATGTAAAACGAATAAAAAGAAATCAAAGAATAAATGACATATAGTAAGGAAACAACAAATTTTTTTTTAAACAGAGATATTTATTTTTTTATTACCTAGATACATAGTATAACATATAGGGAAAATATTCTGACAGGATCGAAAATTCAAAATAGAGTTTTCAAAGGAAGAGTTCGTTTCGAACATCCCTGAGCTCGAATCAATCGTTTGTGAAGGTATGTCTGTGAATATGTGTATGTGTGTGTGTGTGTGTATGTGTATGTGTTAGTGTGAGTGTTCTAGTGTTGAAAACTCAGACCGTCCGACTCATCCAGTGGACATGAGCAACTAATTGGACGGCCGGAAGTGTGCTAGTGTGTGTGTGTGCGTGTTAGTGTGTGTATGTTAGTGTGTGCGTCTGTGTGTATGTTAGTGTGTGTGTGTGTCTGTGTGTGTGTCTGTGAGTCTGTGAATGCAAATCTCACGAACGAATGGAGCGTTTCAAATGAAATTAGGTATACATATTACAATTGGTAAATACTGGTGATTTTAAACGCTATGGAATGTTATGTTTGGAAGACCCCCAAATTATTGAATGAAATGTTCAACTAATTATTAAAAATTCAGGTTCTTCAATAATGTTACGTAAATTATCATTTATTATGTAATTTTTCAGTAAAAAACTAATGTCACAAACTTTAGAAGGCTATCATGAACCGTCTTTGAGATATTATATGTTTTTCTAATAAGTTTATCAAAAACATTACATAAAATTATAAAACTAATTAACTATTGTAAAATATATTCACTTTTCGTACAACATTATGCGACACATTTGTTAGCATCATTCTCGTGGATCTAGTTCAATCCATTCAGGAGAGAGATGCTTGTGTAATGGTTTTGTATTTTCACGCTTTACGATTCGCCAATGGTCATTTAGATAAGAAAATTCTTTCTCTTCGTCTGGTGTATAATGGAGATAACTTTGGCTAATTTGGCGTCTAATGTAGTAAAGTATCGCCAACTTTACAATAAGTCGCTAAGAAAATAGAGTCGAAATTGCTAAAATGCCGCTAAAATAACGGAAATGAGGCCAAGTTGATAATAAAAATTTTAATATATGGACCATATTAATTGTTGCGGATGCTATCAATATTGATAATTGTCTATTTAGAGTTGCGTGAAATATAAGTTAATTGGATACTTCGAAATAGTTTGACATGTTGTCATCCGGAAAAGTGCCAAATGTACAATTCCACGTTAAAACACTGTGACGTTGATAACATCAACTGTAAAAGAGGTAAACTAATTGCATTGTACAAGGAGGAGACTCAAGTGCTGCCCACATCAGATTTTTGAAATAAATATTTAAACATTTATATTTAAAACTTACTTGTTGTAAATAAAGCTTTCAATATTTAAAAAAAAAATTGAATATTTTAAAATAAAATCAACTATAGAACTGTAACGAAGTTTTCGGATATCACATTTTGAAAGCATTAAAGGCCCAGTGGCGGCTCGCGTACAGGCACTGTGGCACTGAGGGAGTGACAGTGCTCTCTCTCCCTCGCAGTTTTGTGTGCAGTTTCCTATGTGCGCATGCGCACAACAGTCAAACACCACGCCGCTGGAACTGTGAAGCATGGTGTTTAATTGTTGTGCGCAAGCGCGCATAGGAAGCTTCACGCGAGGCTGCGAGGGAGAGAGAGCACTGTCGCTCCCGCAGTGCCACAGTGCTTATATGCGAGCCGCCAATAATTAAAGCTCTTGTAATAAATTTAAACAAATGTACTTTTAACATTCAGACGATTTCTCTGAATCTAGATTCTAGAGATAGCTACATTATTTAAAAACAAGAGATTAGAAGCAATTCTTAATAATTAAAATTAAAATCATTAAATGTACAGAAATGAAAACGATACAACTGTGGTACTAAAAGAACACTGCTATTCTAAATCTATTAGGTCAGTGATTTTCAACATTACATTATTTTACAACTTTTTCTTTAGTAATTTTCAACTTTTCAACAGTACACTGAGCCTTGAGCAAATACATTCTGTCTGTGGCTCACCTGTGGCTGCAATGACTATTCAAAATTATCGGTTGTTGAAAGCTTTCGGATATTTAATATTTTTTTAATAAAAAGTAATTATCTCGTCCACCTACAGAGTACCTGAGACGCATTCAAGACGCCCCAATTGGCCACGGCGTACTTGTCGAAAACCAATGTGTTAGATAAACAAAGCTTTCTGAGAAAGTACCTAGCTTCATAGGTGGCAATTAAATTTGCCATATATGTTTATATCAAATTTATTTAAAATATCTATTAACTGAGGATCTACTAAGGATAGAGCTCAGATGATGACTCATATGGATTGAGTATCGAACGTCAAAAAAGGCAGGAGGCTGACTAAATATTTCCGATTAAATAATGAAAACTATTGTATGATAACTAATGGTATAAAAACTTAAACATTTTTCATTAATAACTACTATTTAATCTGATCAAATACAGGGAAACTAATCCTTTAAATAAGTAAGCTGAAACTTTTGTTTAGAAATATATATATATATATATATATATATATATATATATATATATATATATTTCATTGACCTCGGCTTTTATTCCTTAAATATTGATCTTAGACATATATAACAAATTACAAAGTTGCGCAAAATAAGATACAGAATTTTATGAAATCGATTAAAATTTTCAAGGAAATAAAATTAAAAAAAACCCCATACAAAAACATTTCCAATAAGTAATATGTGTCCATGCACTAATAAAGTGATGTACAGAATTTCAGATCATTGAGATATGTTCATTGAGTATATTCTAATTTTCCCGCTTTATGTGTTTACTCTTTCGTACTTACATTTATACCTATATATATATATATATATATATATATATATATATATATATATATATATATATATATATATATATATATATATATATATATATATATATACATATATATATATATATATATATATATATATCCAAAAGGAAATGTCCAAATCTGAAAATCAAATATGATACAAGAAATAAGAAAAAGAAAAGTACCAAAAATTGGCAGAAGAGGGGTTGTGACCTCCTCACCCCGGGGTTGTGACCCCTCTTGTTGCGAAGCAGCGTGGCGCTTTACTTCATTGTAACTTCGTGGAAACCCCAGGCCGTCCGACTCGTCCAGAGGACTTGAGTAACAAAGTGGACGACCGGCTCATTGTAACTTCGTGTATATGTTTTATGGATTTTGGTTAAAGTTTAGAATAAATAAGATTGTTTTTTTTTCCCGCTAAAAATAGATGGTTTTAGGATTTGTTATTAAAAATCTGTATTGAAATTTGTCAAAAATTTGATGTATATATATATATATATACTACGTCAATATTGCCGATAAGGAAAAAGAACAGCACTGGCCCCAAATTCGATGATTAATTAGAATTAAATTCATTTTCAGGTCTGAGTATTTAATTCTAATTAACCCAAACAAATGCCTGTTTCAGATTGAGCAATAGTACATTACTATAAATGCTCAAACTCAGACTACAGACTTCAAAAGATGAAAAAATGAAGATAAGAAGTATTAAGGAAATTTGTATTATCATGTGGCATGAACCCTTCTTCTTTCACCACGTGTATACACTATCAACCTCAGCAGAATGAATTATCTAGAAGCACCGGAATGAGCATGTCGAAATACAACCAGGGAGATAGTATGAACGTTCACAGCAACACTCCTAGACCCGTCCAGTGAGTCAGAGCAGGAGACAGGACAATTACCTGTATAAGCAATTCAGAATATGATCATGAAGCAAAGATGAAAATTCTTACTAAACAAGTGATTCATAGAAGAAATTGATAAAGTATAATACCACTATACACCATTATAAGAGCTCTCAAATCGTAGTTTCAAACTGGCTAAAGTTACAATTTCTTAGCGAAAATAAAATTCAAAACATTAAAATTAATGTATCTTATTTTCCGATTTTTTGATTTTTCTAATTTTTTTAGCTTATTTTATTATTCTTCATTTTTATTTATTTATATAATTAATAAATAATTATAATTTTTTTTGTTAGCCACTATAATTGGGAAAGTGGTCTTGGATGTTATCGAGTGGAAGTTGATACACTGAGTTGATAATTTTAATAATGAACTTGGGAGGATATGCATTATTAGTCGCTGTGCTCAATAATATATATATATATATGTATCTCTCTCTCTCTGTATATATATATATATATATATATATATATATATATATATATATAAACTGATTTTAGTAATCTTTGACTATTTCGTGGGAGGTGAGCGAAGTCGGTCTTGTTTATCCGAATTGTGCCAAAATCATATCAGTATTAGGGGCACCAACAATTGACTTATTTATCAAATTTTGTAAATTTTCGTTCACATATGGACACATACACAACCGTCATACTAAAAGTAGTGGATTCTTATTCTGGAGTGTCCGAAACGTGCAAATTCATTGATAACTCAAGTTCGGATTTTAAACAGGCTTTCCTTCCATATTTTTTCTATACATTATCATATATTATAGGGACAGTAATAAGTTTCAGCTAATCAAATTCCAGAAAAAGTCTGTGGAACAGACTTTTAACTAAATTAATTTTGCCCTGATCTGAAAATTGAACATATGTCGGTTGCACTTTCGTCGGAAGAAAAAGAATGATCATGCAAATGAATGATTCATGACTCATTCACGCCGACAAGATTTGGCAAGTGAACAAAATATTGCCAGAAGATTAAAGAAGCAAGCAGATTAATAGCTCTCAAAGAGAAAAATTGAAAAATGATGTTCCATTACTAGAGATATACTAGTTAGAATTTCTTGTAAGAATAATCTATGAAGGAGATAGTAACATACTGAGAAAAAGTGAGCCACATTGATTTTGTCAATCTATGTTGTTCATCAGGTTAGAAAAATCTTTATAAAATCATGGATACAAATACAATCGAATACGTCTTAATCCGAAGCTATTTACATTTAGACCTGAGCAATATTGCTTCAGAAGCTTTGTAAGTGGTTTCCATCACAGACCACGTCATACTGTAGACCACGTTATACCGTAGACCACGTCATTCCACGATCCGGTCACGTTATATGTCATAGTCTACCTGGTAACCAAATCAAACCTTAAGGAAAATGAATGGACTCTGGTTGAATACAAGAAATCCCAGAAACAATATTTTTATAGACTTATTTCTTTTAAGTAGCAACTGATACCTGTTTCTACTCTGTTTCTGGACATACATACAGTAGATAAGGTTATACATACTATATTACTGGGCTAGCTCCTTCTGGGCCCGCCATAACAATGTATTTATCATGAGAGAAAAACTCAAGATTCGGAATATCTATAATATCTAAATTTAGATATTAATTTTTGAATTTTAAGCCTTACACGTCTTACAACCGTTATAGAGGTATACTTAGTTTTTACTTTCCTTATATACATAGTATAATGTATAAGAAAAGTATTGTGACGAGGTTAAAAATTCAAATTCGAGTTTTCGACGAGAGAACACGTTTCAAGCTTCCCCGAACACGAATAAAACGTTTTGAGGTGATGCCTGTGTCTCTCTGTGTGTGTGTATGTATGGGTGTATGGAGACGATATCTCACGAAGGAATAAAGCAATTTGACCAACAAATTGAGCATTATAGAACACGAAAAGGCTATCTCAGTGTAATGTCTGTGCCTGTGCCGATGTGTGTGTGTGTGTGTGTGTGTGTGTGTGTGTCAGTAAGTCTGTGAAGACGATATCTCACGAACGAATGGAGCTATTTGAATGAAATTTGGTACAAAAATTATAATCTGTGAATAGTGGAAGCTTACGGTTTTTAAATGTAATCGAATGCTCAGAACCCCCCTAAATTTTCGAGTGACATATTAAAACAGTAATCAAAAAATCAAAACCTTTAATAAAGTTACGTAAACAGTTATTGTTTATAGAATTTTTCATTAGAAAACGATTGAGATAAACTTTAGAACGCTAGCATGAACCGTTCTAGAGATATTGCACATGTTTCAAATACAGTTTTAAAAAAATCACATGAAATAAATATATTAACTATTGTGAAATATGTTCACTTTTTATATGTAATATCATACTTTAAATTTAGTGACATCATTCTCGTGGATCTAGCTCGTTTCATACATGAGAAATGCTACTTTGGGTAATACTTTTATATTTGGACGCCAATAGTCATTTATTTGCTATAAGAACAACTTATGCCTCCGTCCATAACGCTTGGCGAGATTTTGGTGACGAATATGGCGACATGTCGCCAATTTCGCTTTTTAAAATGCTGCCAAATTAACGAAAATGTCGCCCAATTGATAAAAATGACACTAAATTAATGAAAATTACGACTAATTGATGAAAGTCGTGGAAAGAACATAAGAGTAGAATATAAGAATAACCGATTTCTCCGTCCGTCCGTCCGTAACGCTAGGCGAAAAATTTAGCAGGTCGTCTCCAACTTGGCGACTATTTTAAATGTTTCCAAAGTGACAAAGATTCCGCCAAATTCATAAAAAATGACGACAAATGCAAAGTAATGTTTCTTAAATTCTGATTTCCATCATGTGATGGGCTGCAACCATACTATTCTAATATAATAAGATATGCTCCTCTCACCGTTTTTCTGTAACACTTGGTGATGCATTTGGCAAACTTGGTAATTGGTTTAGTTAATTGGATACTTTGAAATAGTTTTACATGTTGTCATCCGGAAAATCAGCAAATGTACAATTCAGCGTTAAAAACACAGTACCGTAGATCTTATACATTATTTTTTTACTGTAAAAGTATTAAATTCATTGCATCATATAAGGAAAGTCATGTGCTGCCCATATCAGATTTTTTACTAAGTAAATAGATTTAGATGGCTCATAGTATACTGTCCCGCCAGATAGATATCAAGCTGGACTTACCGGCTGTGATTCCTGTTCATATATACAGATGTTTAAAATATGAATATAATCTGATTTTATTAATATTTTAAATACGAACACGAGTTCTCCTATTTAAATATAAATATTTTAATCACAAAACAGTAAAAACCGATTTATTTTATTCATCCCATAGAAGAAAGAAGTGATTGCATTAAAGACTGATAACTGCTGGCACCTCTGCTAGTATATATTTAAAACTCTAATGGAAATTGTATTTGTCATTAACAGGGAATTTTATTTTGTCACTAACAGTACATCCGTTCTTCGTACAGAATATATAATATTCAAAACTTAAAATTCACAATTATATGCAAATTCCTATAATATTCTAAATGACATTGTTATTAAAATAATTCTATTAAAATATTTAAATTAAAGTTTCTAAAAATAAATTTAAGAATTTATGTTCTTGGTATACAAACATCATTTTTACAGGAAAATTTAAAGTATGAAATCTCCTGGTCCCGCTTGTAAACAAATTTACAAAAATATGAAATTAAATTATTATATGCCAAACTAAAAGTGCTAAAATTTTATCGGAAGATATACCCGTACGACTTATATTCTTGAATATTACAAGATACACCCGTTGTTGTTGTTGAGACCCAGACCGTCCGACCTACCAGAAAGGTGTAAGGTAACCGTTTGGACTGCCGAGAAGTGCCACCCAATTTAGACCGGGACCCAGTGGGGGAGGCATCCACAGGGACCGTACCCTCCTTCCCCTACCACCAACCTCTCGGAGGGACTTACGGACCCACATGTTTAACGTGATCGTACTGCGCATGAACACGGCAGTTGTGGCAGCGTGCAAATCCAGCGCGCAAACCACCGGGCTACAGCGCGCAAAAGATATACCCGTGTAGAAGATTATCCGTCTACTATATATGAGTTTAAAAAATATTTGCCAAACAATAACATATGACGTATAAATTATAAATATCAATAATCTATCCCTGTAATCTTTAAACCCGAAGGCCGTAATTGATGCCAATATATGTCAACATGAAAGCGCTAAAATAGTATACCCGTACTACTTACATTCTCGTAGATTAGAAGATATACTTTTGTATTAGTAGAATATTACCCGTACTACATGGCCGTTTTTCATACGGAATATATAATATAAAGAAACATAAAATTCACAAACATGTGGAAATTCCCATACTATTCTAAATGACATCCCTAACATATTTAAATTAATGCTCTTAAAAGGAAGTTTACGTATCTCTGTTCTCGCTACTCGCTATGCCAAATTATCGTCAAAGGCAGATGTGAAAAATGAAATAGCCGGTCCCGTTTGTAAACAAATTTGCAAAAAATATGAAATTGAATCAATATAAGCGCTACAATTGTAATTACGCGCTACAATTGTAATTGTAATACAATTGTAAACATAAAAGCGCTACAATTGTATTAGAAGATATATATTTCTGAATATTAGAAGATATACGCGTGTATTAGTAGAAAATTACCTGTACTACAATATATGAATTTTGAAAATATTTGTGAAAATAAAACAGATGACGCAATAAAGTGAAAAAATTTCAATGATCTTCACAATCTTTAAACTTGGTCAACGGCCTACCGTGCTGAAAGCACCGGTTCTCGTTAGATCACCGAAGTCGAGCAGCATCGGGCGCGGTTAGTACTTGGGTGGATGACCATCTGGGAACACCGCGTGCTGTTGGCACATTTCGGGTGCTGTAGCCCGGTGGTTTGCGCGCTTTATTTGCACGCTCCCACAACTGCCGCCGTGTTCATGCGGAGTACGATCACGTTAAACATGTGGGGCCGTAAGTCCTTCCAAGAGGTTGGTGGTAGGGGAAGGAGGGTACGCTCCCTGTGGATGCCTCCCCCACTGGGTTCCGGTCTAAATTGGGTGGCACTTCCCGGCTGTCCAAACAGTTACCTTACACCTTTCTAGTAGGTCGGACAGTCTGGGTCCCAACAACAACAATCTTTAAACTTGAAGGCCATAATTGATTCTAATATACGCTAAAATATAATTGTAATTATAATATAACTTAGGACCCACATGTTTAACGCGATCGTACTCCGCGTGAACACTGCAGCAGTTTTATCAGTGGAGGGAATCGAGCCCGGGCCTACCGAGTGCAATTCCCGCCCGCTAACCACTGGGCTACCGCGCCCTCCGCGACAATCTCCATAACTTTCTTTCTATTCACCCAATTTATACCGGAACCCAGTGAGGGAGGCATCCACAGGGACTGTACCCTCCTTCCCTTACGACCAACCTCTCGGAAGGACTTACAGATATTTACTTTATATATTTAATTTAGGAAATGTTTTACAGAAAGTGAAATTCTTCTTCGACCCAGAGCCCCCGACCTACCCGAAAGTGTGAAGTATCTGTTTGAACGGTCGGGAAGTGCCAACTAATTTAAACCGAAATTCAGAGGGGGCGGCATCCACAGGGACAATACCCTTCTTTCCCTACCACCAACCTCTCGGAAGAACTTACGGACTCACATATTAATCGTGCCCGTACTCGGCGTGAACACGGGGACAGTTTGGGCAGAACAGGGAATTGAACTCGGATCGTCAGAGTGAAACCCCACGCGCAAACCACTGGGCTGTTCCACCCTTACAGAGGGTGCAATTGAATACTCATTAACCGGGTTAGACTGTATATTACGTTTTATAGAACTTCTCTTATCATAAAATATTCGTCGCATTCAAAATCTTAGCACACACTTTTGGTAGAGGAAGGTAAAAGACATGCTTGATTAATGAGAAGAAAAGGGGACATTTCTCACAAAAAATCAAAAATATATCAAGAAAAGGAAATAATGATGACAAAGATAGATCGACACGAGCTATAAAAATATAGAAGATTCTATGAAAATGAATTTTAATGTTTATTCTGTTTATTCCTATAAATATGACATATAATATTTTCAATATAACTCAGTTTGGAAGCAGATTTAAAAATCTGATGTGGGCAGCACATGACTTTCCCTGCAGATTTATATTGACGTTCTCTTTATTTTAATTAAATTTAATTCACTTTTAATTCAATTTTCGTTCTCATTTGATAACTGGACTTATTTTCACAGGTGGCGTAGAGAAAATACGAAAAAACAAAAATATCTCGAGAACGGCTAGTTCTAGTGTAATGGGGTTGGTCCTATTATTTTCTTCTTTAAAAAATACGTATTAAACAAGCATTTAATGGATATATTTGAGCATGCGTAGTTTTTTATTTTAGATTTTGGCGATTTTTGCGGGGCATTTTGAAACAATAAGGAAGGTTATTTTTTTCCGAATCGTACCAAAATCTAATCAGCACCAGGCTGTCCCACAAGTGACTTATCTACCGAATTTTGTGAAATTCGGCCCATTAGATTTCAGCTAGAGTGATTACAAGCTTTTGCTGGCCATTTCGCAAAAAGGGCGGGTTCTTTTATCCCGAACCGTACCCAAAACTAATCAACACCAGATTCGCCCACAAGCGACTTACCTACCAAATTTTATGAAATTCAGTCCATTAGTTTTTTAGTTAGAGTGGATACAAAATCTGCACAGACAGACAGACACACAGACAGACAGACGTAACGCTAAAAATAGTTTTTTCGTATTCTAGAAGTCTCGAAGCGTGTAGATCCGTCGAAAACTCGAGTTGCGATTTTCGGCATGATTCCAATACTTTCCCTATACATTACCATGTATTGTAGGGAAAGTAAAAAATCTGATGTGAGCAACACGTGACTTCCCCTGAGTATTCAAATTATAGTTTTATAGAGTATTTTCCAGATTATTCATAGGAGGTGTAAATAATATATTACATATTACTTCCTCTGTATACATAGTGTAATGTATCGGGGAAGTATTCTTAAGGGCTCGAAAGTTATATTCGAGTTTTCGAAGGAAGGACACGTTTCAAGCATCCCCAAATCGAATCAAACGATTTTGAAGTGATGTATGTTTGTGTGTGTGTGTGCCCGTAAGTTTGTGGAAGCTTCATGAACGAATAGAGCGTTTTAAATGAAATTTGGTACAAATATTACAATCAGTGAATACTTGTACCCTACTGATTTTGATGGCATTCAAATGTTTGTATACCCCCCCCCCCTCAATTTTCGAATGAAATGTAAAGCAATCATTAAAAAATCAAAACTTTAAAACATGTTACGTAATCGATCATTTCTTATGTGATTTTTCATCCCAAACTTAACGTTGGACTTAAACGTTAGAATGATAAGTTCGTAGAGTTCGTTCTCGATATACTGCGAATTTTCAAATAAATTTATTAAATAATTACATATAATTTAAAAGTATTAATTATTGCAAAATTTGTTCGCTTTTCATATGTAATGCTATGTGATAAATTCGTTAACATTATACTTGTGGATCTAGTTCGTTTCATTCACGAGAGAAGATATTTCTGGTAATAGTTTTGTAATTTGACTCCCAGCAATTCACCAGAAGTCATTTATATATAAGTTCTTCTCCTTGTTTGTCACTAACGCTTTGCGATAAATTTGATGACCTAGGTGACTCACTTAGCGAAATATTGCCATGTTTGTAACATTTCGCCTCAGATTGACAAAAATATCCCCAAAATTGATAAAAATGACGTAAAATGGATGAATTAATCGTTAAAAGAATTTAATATGTACAGTATATTGTTTATTGCGGATGCTATCCTTATTAAGATTTGCCAATTTAGAGTTGCGCGAAATATAAGTTAATTGGATACTTCGAAATAATTTTACATGTTGTCATCCGGAAAAGATAATGTTAAAAACTTTGTGTCATGGATCTTATGTATCATTTTATCACTGTAAAGGAAGTAAATCCATTACATTATGTAGGAAAAGTCATGTACTGTCCATCAGAATTTTAAAATAATAGCGATGAATAAAATTTAGACAATAATGTGATATTTAAGACTACTTAAAAAAATCTGATGTGGGCAGTTCATGACTTTCCTTATATAATGCAATGAATTTATTACTTTTGCAGTAAAAAAATAGGTTATTCTTATAGTAGATACTTATATTCTTTCTACGATATTGAATTTTCGTCAGACGTCATTTTCATTGATTTAACGTCATTTTTATCAATTTGGTGAGATTTTCGTTAATTTGGCAACATTTAAAAAAGTCGCCAAGTTGGCGACATTCCACCAAATTCGTCGCCAAAATATCGACAAGCGTTATGGATGGTGAAATAAGTTATTCTTATAGCAGATAAAAGACTATTGCCGTTCAAATACAAAAGTGTTACGCAAAGTATCTTATGAATGAAACGGGCTAGATCCACTAAAATGATGTCACCCAATTTATCGCTTGATATTACATATGAAAAGTGAACATGTTTTTCAAGAGTTAATATTTTTTTTTTAATTTGTGGGATTTCTTGATAAATTTATTTGAAAAATGGCCAATATCTCGAGAACTTTGTGCTAGTATTCTAAGTTTATATCAATCGCTTCCTAGGGAAATATTACATAAGAAATGTCTATTTGCATAACTTTATTAAATGTTTTGATTTTTTGATGATTTTTTTGAATATTTCACTCGAAAATTTAGGGGGATTCTGAACATTCGATTGTGTTTAAAAACAATATATTCCAGTATTCACGGATTGTAATTTTGTACCAAATTTCATTCGATTCGCTAAATTCGTTCGTGAGATATCGTCTCCACAGACTCACTGACACACACACACACATACACACACACACACACACACACACACACACATACACACACACATCACCACGAAAATGTTCGATTCGTGATCAGGGATGCTTGAAACGTGCTCTCCAGTCGAAAACTCGAATTCGAATTTTCGACCCCATCACAACACTTTCCTTATACATTATACTATGTATATAAGGAAAGTAATTATAAGTACTAGTTTTCAAGAAATCGTTTAGAAAATGTTTTCTGTCAAGAAATGAAGTCTTTTTAAGTTTCTTATACACATTGGCCAGTGAATGGCCAGTGAATTAGAAACTCGTACGCAAATGTAGATCACAGGCGGATGTATGCAAATATAGGTCAGAGGCAGATGTATGCAAATTACGTTGATCATAGGAGGTACACATGATCTCAATACCTGTATAAGAATGCTGTCGGTGTATATTCAAGAAGTGGAGTAAAATGGAGAAAACGACAGATTTGTCTTAGTTTGAAAAATATCTTGTTGTAGAGGCCTGTTTGGAACGAAAGAGTAAAAATTGAGATTTTTTAACCCGCTCTTGAAGGGTTTTTTTCTCCGGTAGCAGTAGGCGTTTATGCACTTGCCAAATGGTTATGCGCAACTACATACGCCTTGGTACTAAAGGATTTGAATTGGAAAGGATTAGGATTTAAACAGGGAATGATTTTGATTCAAAACAAACTATTTGAAAATTGAGTGAGGTTATCTGTATATGTATTATTTAAGAAGCGGTCGCTTATTTAGGACCCGGGCAATGTTGATGCTACTTCTTATTTATTAAGTACCAAAAAAGAGAAATGTCGCGATATTGTGATGTGAATTTAGAGAAATTCATTAATTTCGAACCCATAATGTGTTTATTGAAAGTTATTTATTGGTATTTATATTCGATTTAATTTGAGCATTCATTCTCTTTTATATTAATTGGAATAAGAGATGTTACCATTTACTAATACACAGTAACGTATAAAATGAACGTGCCGTTCAAACAGCAATGAATTTTCTGCTATTCAGTAACAGAATTGGCAATATGTACGTAATTTGAAAGATTCACTTGCGGTTTTTCGCTTAAGAAATATTTTACAGATGTACAATAATTAGAAAACATTTTGAACTTACACGTGTGAGGTGGCAATAACATATTTGTTATTATTTCCCCCATTCTCGTTATGTTATACCTGCAAACTAACAACCTATTATCGATTCAGATTGCAATGGCAAATCACATCGTTAACTTGGCAAACGCTTTGATTTCAGAAGAGAAAGAATCTGTGTTTCGTTACTCGTTTTAGTCTGTTCGATCCCTGTTTGCGAGTTTGTTGGTCATTTCGTGGAGAGAACAAAAAATAAAGGATCTGTTTATTGAATCGAACAGCCGGTCTTCAGGTAATCGCTATCATTTATTAGGTTTAACATGGAATGTTAAAATAGCGTAAATAAGAGCTTGCAATCAAGTTCCAGTAGCTCAACGGAAGAACATCAGTGTCCAGTACGATGTTCCATGGTTCGATTCCTGTTTGGAGTAGCAAGGTTCTTTACTTTGCCACCCGATCGGTTTCACACTGTAAGCTACTGCAGTGATGCTGAGGGCTCTGAAAGTGACCCTAGTATAATTAGTACGGTTTCAGCTGACTCTGGCATATTGAGTACGATTTCAAATCGGGAGATCGACGATCACGCAGGATACATCATGGGTACAAATAGTAGTATCAGGGATTTTTATCAAATAACACGTCAATATGATACTAACAGTTAAAAAATGCAGAGTTCACTTCATCATTAAGAGCTTGCAATTGCGTTCTAGTAACTCAATGGTAGAGCGTCGGTTGACCAGTTCGAAACCCGGTGGTTCGATTTCCGGCTAGGGAATAAATAATCTTTACAAGTTTCTAATTTAAATTATTATATCGTAGTTTTACTTAAATGCAATTTATATGTGTTGTTCTAGATTATAAATAACTAAAATTTAGTTTGTGTTATTCAGGTAACACGACCTGTATTGAAGTTAATAATTATCTATTTAACGTTTAACTTGGTTTCTGTGCCCATCCCTGGCAGTTAGTATGATTTCATATCTGCCATTCAGCAGGTTTAATCATTCTAAGTTATGTCACTTTTGAAAAATTAAAGTTCTAAAAGAGTTGAGACTTTACAGACCGTACATTACTTTTTGTAAGCAATTCTCTTATCATAAAGTAGCTAATCCATTCAAAATCTTTGCTCACACTCTTGGTAAGAGGAAGGTATAAGAGGGGTTTGATTAATGAGAGGATGTGAAAATATTTCTAACAAATAATGAAAAACGCATTAAGAAAATGAAATTATGATGGCATAGATTGGCATAGGCTATAGAAGATATCGAAGATCTTATGAAAATGTAGTTCATTGTGTATTCAGATATACATGGCAGATAGTATTTTCTACATAATACAATTTGGAAGCAGATTGATCTGAACTAAATATTTTTCAAACTATTCATAAAGTTTAAGTTATATGTTTAAACAATGGCGAAAAACATTCTCAGAAGAACTGCTTTATCTTTATCAATATGGGTATATAAAATCAATAAATTCTAGTTCTTCAGGAGAAATTTTTAGTATATCTACTTTTTTACATAGAAACTATTATGCATTTAGTATTATCTTGATTGTTTTGAAGTTCAATGCTACGAATGATTCGTTATATAACAAAATTCTGGCTAATTTGTGAAATTTAGCTTTTTCTTGAATGTGAGTCTTACTCCTTTATTATTTCGTATATGGATATATATTATCAGTGTCCAATTGTTATTTGTATCCAATATTCGACATAGGTTATGTGATTCTTTTTTTACTTCCCCTTCAATACATAGTAATGTATTGCAGGGAAAGTATTGGAATCATGTCGAAAATTGCAACTCGAGTTTTTGACGTATCTGCACGTTTTGGGACATCTAGAATACGAAAAAAACTATTTTTAGTGTGACGTTTGTGTGTATATCTCTGTGTCTGTCTGTGCAGTGATTGTATCCACTCCCGATCACAAATTAATTGACCAAATTTTATAAAATTTTATAGGTAAGTGACTTGTGGTTACCCTGGTGCTGATTAGCTTTTGGTACGATTCGGAAAAATAACCTGTTTTTTTTTGTGAAATGGCCCTCAAAAATATTCGACATCTAAATGTGACGACTATGTATGCTCAAATGTATCCAGCAAATGTTTGTTTTATACGTTATTTTTGACGATAAAAAATAAGTCCAACCCCAATTCTCTAGGACTAGCCGTTCTCGAGATATTATAATTTTTAATATTTTTGCTACGCCGATTTTGAGAATACGTCCAGTTACCAAATAGATACGAAAATTGGTACAAAAATTCAAATTCAGTGTAGTTTAAAAATATTATGCATTTTATTTTGGGCAATTAAATTCAATTTAATGAATTATTAAATAAATAAAGAGAAAATAAATTTGAGTCTGCCCGGAAAGTCATGTGCAGCTCACATCATAGCTTTAAGCATACGTTGAATGTAACAAACAAATACTTATATTTTTCATATAAATGAATTTTTCATTTCGAGATAATTTTCTTACAACGTTACTTATTTTCCGCGGATTAGAATGTCATTTTGATAGAAATAGAAAACTTTGAAAATGCTTTGGTAGCTATACTAATTATTAATAGTTAAGGAATGAAGCATTTTGTATGAGTTATACAGCAACGTCATACCTATACTTGACCAAATAACCACAATATAACAATTTCTTTCATATACACTATGATTTGAAAAATAAAGATAGATAGACATTTATTTAGTATCATTAAATCTATAATAATGGCTTTAGTTCAGCTTTCTCACAAAGTGCTATAAACAAAAGTTCCTGAAAGAACATTATTTTCTTTATTGATTTGTTGTTATTTCAATTCTTATCTTTTAAGAGCAGGGTATATATATTACCAGAAATAACTTTTCCATTTGTTTCTTTCTCTTTAATTGTTCTCATGACGTCTATGTTTCAACTTATTTTTCTTTCACCGAATAAGTTCTCTACTGGCATGTGTGCCTGTCACAGAAGAGATATCAAAATGAGTCCCAGGGCAAACATTTAAGTTTCCGTTAATTTTTACTTTCTCATGCTATTGAGAGTAGTAGAGAGAAAGTGTTGTTACGACTTATCCTAATCATGGATGTGCGCTCAGGGTACAAGGATGAGTCCAAATTTCTGGATAACTAACACGTTTGTTCACATGCACAGCGTAAACAGGAACAATTTACAGTAAAACAGTACTTAAATGCGCCACAAATTTCACGAAATAACTAATACTATTCTCAAAACCTTGACGAAAGTCGTTTCACGAAACAGTAGAAAACATTATCGGGACGTTAACGAAAATCACAAATCAAAATAACTCCTATCACGCTAATTGATCTCCAACGGAGTTATGACTCCTTTTTATAGACTCTTTATAGAAACTTCTGGAAATCTCTCATATCTCGTAGAATACTGGTTATTTTGAAGTGTTTTTCGAAGCTTCGGAAAATCGTCGAATGTTGCTAAATTGGTGATATACCACCAAATCTAGCAACCCCTCTTCGAACTTCGAACTTCGGCAATCCTAGACTTTTGTCATGGAAAAGGATGCACGCACCGGTGTTTTTTCCGTCTACTCTTCAAAAGAAACGAAAGTGAGAGAAGAAAAAGAGACTCAACAATATTTCACAAGTTCGTGACAGTATTGTTCACACGAAAACTTTCGAATATGAAAACTTGATGCCATTATATGTTTTAGGACCTCCTGAACACGATTTGATTATTTTTGGAGTGATGTCCAACTGCCTGACTGTGGTTAATTTTTTGGGTACATGATTGCTGCCACAAATATTAATGAATTTTCACTAAACTTTATATCTGGCTTTTTTTAAAAAAAAATCTGGAACTAGAAGGAATATTTTGAAATTCGAACAAAATCCTTGAAATGCATTCGAAATTTTATATTTTCTTAACGTAGCAGCACATGACAAAATTTAATATAATTCTGCATAAAAGAGTTGCGCGATGATTATACAACTTAACAGTTTCAATCGTTATAGTGAAAAGAAGCCGCCGTACAATTTTTGTATTCATGTCGTCATTAGAGTCCTTTCGGGGGTTCAAGTTACCCCTGAAGAGGTACATTGTCAAACTTAGCACCAATCGAAATATTTTTTTCAAGCACTTTAAACTGAAAGGTAACATGCTATTGTTCTGATCATTTAAATCAACGATAAAGATTTTTCAATATTTCCCTTGCAAAAAAAAAAAAAAAAAAAAAAAAAAAAAAAAAAAAAAAAACAGGATATTTAAAAATGGGTTTTGGTATGAAAAAGTCCAATTTAACTACCCTCCAATTAATTTGGGGTGGAAACAAGATAATTGAAATATTTTTCAAGAGTTATAATATTATGCAAACGGTTTCCCAACCCTTCTTCAGCCTATTTTTGCTTTTAAGAAAATATAAATTCTACTGGTTCAAGATTATGGAATTTTTCTCTCCTTTCTTAAAATAAATGTAATTCGAAAATAGTTTTAAGAAGTACTTACAGTTATTTCTGTTAGAAATTATATAGTCTATTTTGTTATGACTTTTGTTTTGCCACTGACTATTTATTTTATGCTAGCGTACTGCCAGTTTGGCTGGGGGCTATAGGCTCGTCATGCCCAACTAAAGGGCCTTTTTCCGTAGATCCTTGTCCTACTCTTATACCTTCATTTATAAGATGAAATTGTACCTAATGTGTGGCAAAATAAAGTTTATTACTTTCCTTATATACAATAATGTATAAGGAAAGAATTGTGACGGGGTCGAAAATTCCAATTCGAGCTTTCGACGGGAGAGCACGTTTCAAGCATCCCTGATCACGAATCGAACATTTTTGAAGTGATATCTGCGTGTGGTGTGTGTGTGTGTGTGTGTGTGTGTGTGTGTGTGTGTGTCCGTGTGCGTGTATGTGTGTGTGAGTCAGTGAGCCTGTGGAGATGATAACTGACGAACGAATGGACCGATTTGATCGAAATTTGGTACAAAAATTACAATCCATAAACGCTGGAAGCCTATCATTTTTATATGCAATCGTATATTCAGAATCCACCTAAATTTTCGAGTGAAATTTTGAAAAAATCGTCAAAAAATCAGAACGTCTAATAAAGTTACGCAAATAGACATTTCTTATGCAATTTTTCATTAAAAAACGATTGACATAAATTTTAGAACGTCAACATGAACCGTTCTCGAGATATTCCACATTTTTCAAAAAATTATCAAAAATCATATAAAATAATTAAAGAATATATTTGCTATTGAGAAACATGTTCACTTTTCATATGTAATACCATGCGATAAATTGTGTGACATCATTCTCGTCGTTCTAGCTCGTTCCATTCATGAAAAAAGATACTTTGAGTAATACTTTTGTATTTGAACGCCAATAGTCATTTATCTGCTGTAAGAATAACTTATTTCTCCGTCCATAACGCTTGGCGAGATTTTGACGACAGATTTGGTGGAATGTCACGACTTGGCGACTTTTTTAATTTTGCTGAATTAACGAAAAACTCGCCAAATAGATAAAAATGACGCTAAATCAATGAAAATGACGACTCATTGACGAAAATTCAATATCTTGGAAAGAATATAAATATCTACTATAAAAATAATAAATTTTTTTTTACTATAAAAGTAGTAAATTCATTGCATTATATAAGGAAAGTCATGTGCTGCCCACTTCAGATTTTTTATTATTATATTCTTGATTTGCATCTTTCTTCAATCCGTGACATTTATATCTATATATGTATATTATCTGTCTCTCTGTCTGTTTTGTATAGAAATCCACATTTTTTTACGGATTTTTTTCAAATTTGGTGTGGTTATTCTCTACTTCTCTACGTCATCCCACCTATGTTTCGAGTTTCTAGCGCCAGGGATTGTTGAGATATTAATAAATAGTTGGCAGTGGCTCCAGTTCGATGGAGTTGAAACAGTTTTGCGTGAATAAAATTTTGTGAAAAACACCCTTTTATAGTATTGAAAAAAACATGATTCAAAAACTGATTATATACATTTATAGGGATTTCAAAGAGTTACAAATGCTTGCTTATTGTTTATATCTATCACTTTCAGTTTTTAAGATATAAGCGTTACCAACTTGAAATCACAAAAATTGTGTAATCTTCTTCAACTTTACAAGACGGTTACTCGATAACCATAAGAGCTTTTTTAAAGAAATAAATATAGATTTAGAAACTGAATTTTCTCATACATATTGTTGTCGCTTACTGTTTATATCTATCTTTTATAGTTTCGAAGATATTTAGAGTGAAAATAGGAAAAAAAAAAAAAAAAAAAAAACTAGTTCGTACAGATACTTTTCCCAATTTTTTCAAACAATACAGCTCAATCCAAAATACAATTTCTCCATATACACTTATAGAGGTTTCGAAGAGCAACGCATTATTGCTTATTTTTCATATTGAGCTCCTTCTTAGTTTTTGAAAATAAGCATTACAAACTTGAAAATGAAAATGTTCAATCTTTTACAATTTACTGCAAAGAACAAGACGGTTACTCGAAAATTATAAGAAGTGTAAGCGTTTCTTTTTAATTATAAATATAGATTTTAACACAAAATTTTCTTGTACACAATTTTGACGTTTGCTATTTATATCTGTCTTTTGTATTTAACTATATATTTCGAGTGAAAGTTTGAAAAATGAAAAAAAAAACACCCGTTCCGAGAGCTACTTTTTTCAGTTTTTTCAAAAAAAAAAAAGTTTAAAATATTGAAATTCATTTTATATATTTATAACCTGGACCCTATTTACGCCAAAACGAGTAGCATTATTTGCATTTTTATCTATTGGATCAGGGGTATAATCGTTCAAAGTGTTTACACTTCTCCTAACGTTCCGTTTTTCCGCCAGAAAAAACCCAACCGTAGGTGTCATTCATATCACAAACGCAGCCAACGGCCCTACCGTGCTGAAAACACCGGTTGTCGCTATATAACTGTAGTCAAGCAGCATCGGGCGCGGTTAGTACTTGTGTGGGTGACCACCTGGGAACACCGCGTGATGTTGGCACATTTCGGGCGCGGTAGCCCGGTGGTTTGCGCGCTGCATTTGCACGCTACCACAACTGCCGCCGTGTTCATGCGGAGTACGATTACGTTAAACATGTGGGTCCGAAAGCCCTGACCATCCGACTCGTCCGAGGACTTAAAAGCAGCTGGGTGGATGGCCTGGAAAAAAAACATGTGGGTCCGTAAGTGGTGGTAGGGGAAGGAGTGTACGCTCCCTGTGGATACCTCGCCCACCGGGTTCCTGTCTAAATTGGACGGCACTTCCCGGGCGTCCAAACAGTTACCGTACACCTTTCTGGTAGGTCGGACGGTCTGGGTCTCAACAACAACATCACAAACGCAAAATTAAATCTTTCATTGACATATCAATATTCGGATGAATATTTTTTGAAACTTTATTTTCAAGTAATTTTCCCATGTTACTGAGCAACGGAATTAAATCAAATGTGTCTTCCATTGAAAAAGTGTTATTCAAACGACTGCTTTCTGAAGTTTTATCTAAAGAAAATTATATCGTGTTGCTACAACAAACAAAAACAGCAATACAATGAAATTAAATGTGTTTATGGGCTGTCGATTTATATTTTATTTATATGGTTTTAACTAGCAGATATAATCGGCGTTGCTTGTGTTCAACATATGTAAAAATTCTATTTGCATTTATATCACTTTTAAGAAATTCATTAAAACATTAAATTTATTTCCTCTGTAAATATAAAGAGTATAAGTGCAGGCAAATATGACGAATAATACATTTTAATCCCATTTGTAAACGACTGTACAAAAATTAAGTTTGGTTATTAAATAACAAAGTGAAGACTTTAAAATAGTAGCAAAAATTATTCCCGATTCTTTTTTTACCTCGCTAAAACAGTCATTTAAATAATATCGGAAATTTATTGAATTAAAAATATTTTTCCAAAATATTACCATATTCATATATTCCATGGCCATAACTGATATAACCATATACTGAGAGCCATAACTGATATAACCATATACGGAGACTTCCCACACTCCTGAGAACTTCATGTTCGTTCCTGGTCACCTAATTGCATCCTGAATTCACGATGAATGAAGATCCAAGCCGCAGCAGCAATGTCGGACTCTCCGAACTCACGGCCATACTGGACACCGACTGGGACCCCGGAAATAACCTCGACGCCGAACAAGCCCTTACAGTGGACTTTGCTCTTCAGCTCCAACACCTAGCCCATGCTGCAGTAACATACCTACACACGAACAAGGACTCCATGGATGCTGACTGTAAACTAAGGACAAACCAAGCAATTAGAGGTATGTGCTCTGATCTTGTCATACTAAAATGCTCCCCCCCCCTAAATTTAATGAGATTAATTTTAACCTGATATTTGCAACACAAGATAAATTTGAAGAACTTAAATCTTACTATTTGAAAGATGACTTCACCCTAGTTGAGAATAGAAGGACCACAAGGTCAACCAAAAAACCCAAAGTTATTGTTACAAAAGCCAAATCTGTGAAAAGCAAATCAAAAACCTCCAATGGTGCTAAACATCCTAAAATCTGTAATCAAGAATGGGAAACGGACCTCTCTGAAACCGAGGAATCTGATTGTGACGCCATTCCTAAATTCAAAGAACTCCAGCATGCGGCGCATAATTTCCTAAAACCCAAAACTCCCCCCCCCCTCACCTCTCTTCCAAAAACAACCAAAAGCAAAACAAACATCCCTCTCTCCAACAACACCTCTGCAGAACCTCCCCCCCAAACAATTGACCGTGAACAGTATCCCGACCCATTTTACGTAGAAATAAATGAAAATCCCAAACAACTAATGATCGATCTAAGCCAACTTACGTATGACCAGGTCAGAGCCAAGCTGACTGGTGAAATACTCAGGATTTACACCAAAACTTCAAACCACTATAGAACAGTTCAAGATTACCTACCTAAAATTCCACTCAATAAACTTAAAAGAAGAAAGACCCCAAAAAGTAGTAATTAAAGGGCTTCCCCCCCCACTACCCCCCAGAAGACATAAAAGAATTTTTCGAAGCAAACGGATTTCAGCCAATCAAAATTCACCCCATGAAAAGTCTAAGAACAAAACTCCCCCTCCCCAACTTTCTCATGCACCTCCCCCCAACCACAGACTTAGAAGCCATATACAAAGTTAGGCATGTTAATTATATCTTTGCGGAAATTGTTCCCTTCATCTCTAAGGGCTATGCCCAATGTTATAGATGCCAGGGGTGGCAACACTCGTCAGACCGGTGTTCACATGACCATAGATGCCTGAAATGTGCAGGATTCCACCCCACCCGAGAGGGCACTAAGCCTCGTACCACCCCTGCCACCTGTGTCAACTGTGGAGGCCCTCACCCAGCGAACTACAGAGGTTGCCCAGAAAATCCCGAAAATAAAAGAAACCCTCCCCCCCCCTGTATGGTACAACTACAACAATTCTCCCCTAAACTCTGTTCCAAATTCAAGAAACCAATCTCCGATTAGAAACAATTACCAAGCACAACAAACGAACCAAACATACAGCCAATCCACCCATAATAGGTCCCCCCCCCCTCCACCAAACGCTTGGAATCCCCAGCGTAGCAATCTTCAGTGTAAAAACATTCCCTCAGTAAGAAATCAACTTGAAACTGACAAAGTCAGCACTATGACAAATAATAATCAGCTCACCATCTCTTCTCCCCCCCCCCCTCCCCACGCACCGAGAACCGAAAACCAAAACAGTGGTACCCTCAGCAGTCGCATAAAAAGCAGCGAAAAACACGAGAACTCTAATTCTATAGCTCCAAACAGTGAAAATAGCACAACTCAACATTCCAGCACTCAGGAAAATCCCCCCCCCTCACTGACACAAACTCCCACGCCAGGACAATCAACACAAAGGTCAATGCAGTAATAAGAAATCCCTCCGACAGAAACATCAACCAGGAAAACACCTCCCCCCTAAATGACTTGTTAAAAATTTACACAGAAGCCAAAGCAATGTTCCAAAACCTAAACATAAATAAAATACTAAAATTCCTAAAAGACCTTGGTGAAATCTTCCAATCCAACATCCCTGTAGTCGATAAAGGCCTCCAAGTGTTAATATTATTAGATCACCATTTTAATCAGAACCCCAAAACCCAAACATGATCCCTCCCCCCCCCCCCCCCAAACGCATTCATCATCTTATCTTGGAACGCTAATGGAATCAAAAACAAGATTCACGAACTCAGAGACTTCGTCGAAGAACATAAACCTCATGTTCTATTGATTCAAGAAACAAAGATCAAAGACCCCCCTAACAAATACCGCATTCCTAATTATTCGTCTTACCACACACCTCGCCAAAACAACACTAACACCCAACAACACCAGCACGGCGGCACTGCCATTTACATTAAAAATAACCTAGAACACATAAATATGACTCCTATACACACAAACATAATTGAACACACACTAATTAAATTTAAATTACCAAACTCCCATCTCATTCTTATTGGCTCCATATACGCCACACATAGATCAAGACACAACATAACTGACGATCTCTCTGCCTTATTTGGCCTTCACGACAGATCAATAATGATGGGGGATTATAATACCCACCACACTAATTGGGGCTGCAGCAGAAGAACCAAATATGGCATAGACATCAACTCACACTTAAACAACACTAGTCTCAGACACCTTTACCCAAATACCACCACCAGACACAACAGCAGAACAACCTCTATAATAGACTTTGCTCTCCTTAACAACATCCCCGCCCCTCATGAAATCTACACAATTAACGACCTAAGCTCCGACCACCTCCCTGTAAAACTCACTCTGTACTTCAACACTAACTTTCCCATTACTCCCTCTTGTAAATCTACAAACTGGAAACAATTTCAAAAAATATTAGCAAACTCCCCGCTATTATTTGCAAACATAAATAACACCCATGAAATAGATGTCAGCGTTACCAAGCTCACCAATGAAATTAAATCGGCAATTGCCACGGCCACCTCTTTCAACCCCCCCCCTCCCTCACATCACAAACTTCCCTTTCATATTAAAAAACTAATTAAAAAACGTAATGAAACCAGACACAGATGGCAAACCACCCGTTTCCCCCCCTTAAAGACTCACTTAAACAACCTGAACAAGCAAGTTAAATTTCATATCCATACACACAAACAAATTCAATGGAAACGTTTCATCAACACACTCGCTCCCACAGATTACTCCCTTTGGGAATTCGTCAAAAAAATCAGAACTCCTAAAACTCGCATAACCCACCTAATTACCAATCAAGGCATTGCCCGAACTAACACAGAAATAGCTAACGCCCTTGCAAATAAATATGAAGAGCAATTCTCAGAAAACCCTAATCTAAGCAGCCCTCAAATTGAAAACGAAGTAACATCCAATCTAGCCTCTTTTCTTAACAGCCCCCCCAGATCCATTACCAACCATGCCCCACCCTCAGAAGTAATTAATGAAATCAAAAAACTTAAAAATAGAAAAGCACCGGCCAACGACAATATAAACAATAAAGCAATTAAATCCCTCCCCCTTAATATCATCTATTACCTCACAATAATCATAAACTCCATCCTCAAACTAAACTACTTCCCAAAAGAATGGAAGACAGCTGTCGTAATCGGTATCCCGAAACCAGGCGAGGACCACACCCTAGCTCAAAATTATAGACCCATCAGCCTTCTAAACTCTCTAAGCAAACTTACGGAGCGAATTATTCACAACAGGATCAGACAACACATCGAAACAAATAACATTATCAAACCCGAACAATTTGGCTTTAGGCCCCTACACTCCACAACACACCAGTTGGTCAGAGTCACTGAATTCATTTCTGAAGGTCTTGAAATCGGCCTCTCCACTGGTTTTCTCCTTATTGACGTCTCGAAGGCATTTGATAAACTATGGCATGACGCATTAATATACAAACTAATTCAGCACAACATGCCAGACTCACTTATCCATTTAATAAACTCCTACCTTCGGGACAGATCATTCATCGTCCGCCACAACAACAAATACTCCAATCACAAACCACTCAGGGCAGGAGTCCCACAAGGCTCGCAATTGGCTCCGACCCTTTTCAATCTATACATAAATGATATACCCAGAGCACCTAATAACCAACTTGCAATGTACGCGGACGATACTGCCATTTACACTAGAAGCTCAAAAAGATACGTAATTCGTTCCAGACTTCAAAAACACATCAACACAATTTCCGCCTGGTTTCGAGACTGGAAAATAAAAATAAATGAAAGCAAAACCAAATGTCTACTCTTTTCAAAAAAGAACAAGAAACCTAAAGAAATTAAAGTAAATAACAAAATCATCCCTTATGTTAACACAGCCAAATATCTCGGGCTAACCTTTGACACAAAAATGACTTGGAAACCACATATTAAAAACATAATCAAGAATTTCCATATAGCCCGAAACAAGTTGTCCACCATTCTTCATTCCCCTTTTGCTAGCTACCAAAACAAAACATTACTTTATAAAACTGTATTACGTCCGATCTTACTATATGGCTCTACGATTTGGGGTTTCACCGAAGCCAGCAACATAATCCAAATCCAAAGAACCCAAAACAAAACCCTGCGTCACATAAGGAAAGCTCCCAGATATCTTAAGAATGACGTCATTCATCGGGACTTCGGAATCTCGAAAGTCAACTATCAAATCGCCAAAAATGCTACAAAATTTTTCAAAAATTTAAACAGAATCCCAAATGAAGAGATATGTAATCTCCCTGAATATGATCCGCACCAATGGAAGTTCAGAAAAAGGCCAAGAGCCTCTACAATACTAGTGTAAGTCAATCAGAAATCACCATTTTAGAAATTCAACATCTCGTTAAATGAAAATAGTAATGACAAGACTTCTTAATACTCACTCTCGGTGTACACAGCTGCACATCCTAAAATACTTATATAAATATGTATATTTATTTAAAAAAAAAAAAAAAAAAAACTTAAATTACTGCCTAATAGTGATCTTTCATCTCTCTTTTACTCTCATCCCCCTTTTCTGGAGCATTTTATGTCATTTCAGAGTACATGATCTTTAAGTCTACAACTAGGAGATTCGGCCTAATATGGCCAGGCGCTCCATAACTGAAACCCCAATGGATGGATTGATATAACCATATAAGAAATATAACACCGATTATTTATTACTTTCCTTATATACATAGTATAATGTATAAGGCAAGTATTGTGACGGGATCGAAAATTCGAATTCGAGTTTTCGACGGGAGAGCACGTTTCAAGCATCCCTGATCACGAATCGAACATGTTTTAGGAGATGTCTGTGTGTGTGTGTGCGTGTGTCAGTGAGTCTGTGGAGACGATATCTCACGAACAAATGCAGCGATTCAAATGAAATTTGGAACAAAAATTATAATCCTTGAATACTGGAAGCTTATTGTTTTAAACGCAATCCTCTAAATCAGAATCCTCTAAATTTTCGAGTGAAATTTTGAAAAAATTATCAAAAAATCAATTTACAAAATATTTAATAAAGTTACGCAAATAGACATTTCTTATGTAATTTTTCCTTAGATTGACAGAGCTTTAGAACGCTAGTGTAAACCGTTCTTGAGATATTGCACATTATTCAAATAAATATATCAAAAAATCCCATAAATTAAAAAAAAATATATTAACTGTTGAGAAACATGTTCACTTTCATATGTAAAATATCATGCGATAAATTTGGTGACATCATTCTCGTGGATCTAGCTCGTTCCATTCATGAGAAAAGATACTTTGAGTGATACTTTTGTATTTGAACACCAATAGTCATTTATCTGCTATAAGAATAACTTATTTCATCGTCCATAACGCTTGGCGAGATTTTGGCGACGAATTTGGCGGGATGTCGCCAACTTGGCGACTTTTTAAATGCTGCCAAATTAACGAAAATTTATCCAAAAAATTACTCTAAATCAAAGAAAATGACTAATTGAATAAAATTCAATGTCTTGGGAAAATATAAGTATCTACTATAAGAATAATTTTTTTTTTACTGTAAAGATAGTAAATTCATTGCATTATATAAGGACAGTCATGTGCTCCCTACATCAGATTTTTACGTTTAATTCTCCCTCCAAAAGCATAAAAATCTCTGATCTCTCTTTATAAAATTATCTTCAAAGGCAGAACTTGAAGCGTCATAAACTCATACTATTTTCATTCTGCTTCAACAATCAGTTAAACAAATATAAAGTTAAACAAATTGATGATTGCAAGTATCAATTGAAAACATGAAAAATTCTCGAAAACTTATATCTTAAGGCCATATATCTGATACAAACAGAATCCCATTCATTGTATCCCATAGCCGTAGTTGGAATAACTCGATCAAAAATAAAATATCTTTCATGTATAAAATTTATTTTTATATCTATTTCTTTATTATTTAAATCATAAATAAAACAAAAGCCGCCAGACAAATAAACACATTTGATTCAATTCCGTTGCTAAGCAACATGATACAATTTTCTTCAAATAAATTTTCAAGTTTCGGATATAATCGTGAGAATACTGCTATTTCAAAGGAAGATTAAATTTTTCGTTTTTACTGTATACTGTATAGGGAAAGTGTTGTGACGGGGTCGAAAATTCGAATTCGAGTTTTCGACGTAAGAACACGAACGTAGAAGACGTACGAGCAAATCTGAATACTGCAAGTTTATTATACATCTGTAAGCAGTGAAATCGTGATCTCACCAGAAATTCCAATGTCCAATATTGTTTCTGAAATAAAAAACTTAAACTGTTCTGAGTTCACCGATGAAAGTGATAACGAACCGGATCAAGTGCCGACGTATAAGGATGCTGTTAACTGCAATAAACACTGCTAAAAGATTTTTAATTTCTTGCGAACAAAAATAGACAACAAAGATTTCGCAATAGTGGGAAAAATTGAATAAAATGTGGAAAATAACACACCGGCATTAAAACAAAGCATCCATTAAGGATTTTCTTAAATGAAACTGTAAGTAAATTTTTGAATTCATTTCTTCATCTGTATTATACTATTAATTTTGAAAACGTTCCATATTTCATATTTAACATTGTAGTGCACGTTTTGAAGTAGTATTTGTATGAATAAATAACAATCAGGAACATTATGTATATATCTGACTGGTCATGACTGTCTCAGGTATCATCTCCATCGGATTGGACTTACTGCTTCCCTGGAATGTATTTTATGAGACCTAGGACAGCCTATGTCTGGAAAACATCTGGAAGAGTGCCCTACACTAGTGGCTTTTAATTTAATCATTGAGACACACTGAAAAGCTCGCTGTATAATGGCCTAGCTGCCAAACGATCGGCATTTGTAAACAACAAATCAAATGTATCAAGTAAATGATACATTTGAGATCAATCTCACATCTGTAGAATTAACCGTTCTCAAGATATTTTTGTCTTCCAGTTTTGCAACGTCGCCGTTGAAAATATATCCAGTTGCCAACTGAAAACGAAAAGTGAATTCAGACTACAAATTCAGTGTAATTTCAAACAATGTTCCGTGTTTTGTGCAATTAAACTCAATTTTAGGAATTATAAAAGAAAAAAAGAAGAAATTGAATTTAAGTTTTTAGGGAAACTCATGTGCTGCATAACATTACACATTTATTTTTTAAAATACAACCCAGAGATAAATGCAGTATGAAGAACAATTTGGTGTTGGGGAAATAGAAAATAAAGGTTTTTTCGGCCGGACTCTCCAGACGTCCCTCCTTGTCCTAGAGATCTGCTAGCTTTGCACGCTTATAGTATTGTTGCGAACCCACAATATTCCCCCATTGGCACCTCCTCTTTCGTCTGTCTCGAAGGCCAGGCGAAGAAAATACAGTCCATGACGTCACCACGACGTGGGGATGACGTAAACCCAGGGTTGTCAGAATTTCCCAGTTAAAAGAAGGGTTTCCAGATTTGGCGACTTATCACCAATTTGGCGATATTTGGCAACTTCCGGAATGTTCCAGAAACTTCATGAAGTAACATTTAGTCTAGGAGGTATGGCGAGATTTACAGAATTTTTAAAGAGACTGTAAAATGACTCATCTTTCCGTTAGAGTAGAGTTGACGAATGAACGCGACACGAGCTACATTGGACTGTGATTTTTGTCAATGTTTTGAAAATAGTAGCTGCTGCTTTGTGAAATGACTTTTGCCAATGTTCTGAGAATAATATCTTTTATTCTGTGAAATTAGTGGAGCATTAAAGTGCTGTTTGATTGTATATCGTTCCTATTTACTTTGTACTTGCGAATAAACGTAAGTTATCCAGAAACTTGGATTCGTTCTTATATCCTGCGTATACATCCGCGATTCTCTAGACTAGAGATTACGTTCGTACCAGTATCGTCGACTGGCCAGAATCTAAAGCCCGAAATTTGATTGACCCCCGGTGGCAAGCAAAAATGGGGCGCGGATATAAAAGTCTTTCCAGACCCCCCAAAATCCCCTCGGTGACATAGAAGACTGAAATTTAGCCCACTTACAGCACAGACCGACATTGGAGCATAACCAAATTGTGCCAATTTTCGATCAAAACAACTGTTTTTTTTTGCGTTAAGCGCCATAAATTTTTAAATAAAATTCCATCTATTACGGAAAATCTGATGTAGACACATGGCTTTTAATTCCATGACTTTCAATTAAATCACATGACATTTTATACATAATGCAATGAATTAATATTTTTCAAAGCTGATACATAATGAACAAGATCTACGCAATATTTTAAAATTTAATTGTACATTGGGTACAATTTGTACATGAGTACACAATTGACTTCACGCAACTCTAAATTGACAATTATCAATATTGAAAGCATTCTCAATAAACAATAAAGCCCATATATTAAAATATTTATATAATTAATTCATCGATTGGGCGTTATTTTGGTTAATTTAGCAGCATTTTTGATATTTTGACAGTATTTTCATCAATGTGGCATTATTATAAAAATAGTCGCCAAGTTGGCGATATTTCGACAAATTAAGTGCCTGATTTATCGCCAAGTGTTACAGACAGACGGCGAGAAGGGCTTTTGAAGCAACTGACAATTGACGGATTGTTGGGAGTAAAAATACAAAATTATCATTGTAAAAGTATCTTCATAAATGAAACGAACTAAATCCACGAGGATGGTGTTAACTAATTTGTCTCATAATAGTGCATATAAATAATGAAAAGGGTTAACGATAGTTAATAATTTTTAATTGTATGTAATTTTTTAATAAATTTATTTGAAAAACGTACAATATCTGGTGAACGGGTCATGCTAGTGTTCTTAAGTTTGATTAATTCGTTTTGTAATGAAAATTGCTGTTTATTCATTTACTGAGTTTTATGCTTAATAATGAAAGAGAATGGGATTGTGAAAATTAGTTTAAATAAGGAAGTTCTTGGGTCTATAATCATTTTGAATCATAACCATTTGATGCCATTATCTCTAAGTTCCTAATGCAATTTTCCACAATTAAAAAAATATGATGTGGGCAGCACATGACTTCCCCTACAGACCCAAAGTGATTTTCTCTTTATTTCATTAATAATTCATTAAATTGAGTTTAATTGTATAAAATAACATTGAATTTGCACTTTTAATTCAATTTTTGTTTTTATTTGGTATTTGGTAACAGGACTTTTTTCAAAGGCGGCGTAATAAAAATATGAAAAACTGAAATATCTTAACGGTTAGTTCTAGATTAATAGCGTTGATCTTATTCTTTTCCCTCGTCAAAAACTATTTATAAAACAAGCCTTTAATTGATACATTTGAGTATTCGCAGTCTTTTATTTCATATTTTGCGGGTTTTGCTGGCCATTTTATAAAAAAGACAGATTCTTTTTCTTCCGAATTCTACCAAAATCTAATCAGCATCAGGGTATTCCATAAGTACTTATCATCCCTGGGAGGATGAGGATGGGAATCGGTGGAAGGAAGTTCCCACCATGATTCGGAGAGAGCCTCTACTCTCGTGCGACACTCCACCATAGGAGAATCATCCTCTCCTATGCCTCCTACTATCGTAGGATTCTCTTTCCCACTTTTACTTCTCTATTTTTCTTCTGCCTTGCTGTTCTCCCTCCTAGGCTAAACTATCCTCTCCAGCCTATGTGGGTTCTTCTACCCTCTTCTTTCTCTTAATAAATTGTTCCTGGGGTATTGTCCCACTATGTAATCTAATTTGTGCGAACTACAAGTGTTGTCTAACGGGTTAATTTTATTGTTGTGAAATATAGTTGTTGTCCAACGGGTTACCATTAGAAGGAGGCATATGTCCAGCAGAGGCCTTAGTCCTCTCTTCTCCACCCTAGTGGTGACGGCTCTGTTTGGTCTTATCGCGCTGCCGGGGGATTGTCCCGGCCTTGATCTCCTGGGGCGTAGTACCCCCTTGTGTAATTCCTCTACAATATTGTTTATTATGCCACTTCTATTTTAGATCTAATGCATTTCCCTTTCAGCTTCCCGCATCACATCCAAGTGCTATTTTATGTATGCCTCTTCTTCCCCTTTCTTTTCAGGTAGAAGAAAGAAAAGAAGCCTCATGCAGTTAGCCGTTCGCGAATGCCCGTCCGTTGTACTCTGCCCTTAACTTTTCCCTTTCAGGTACTCCTTGGGTTCCTTTCTCAGTAAGTCGGCTTTACTTACCGCGCCTGTTAGCATGTATCTTAGTTATTCTGCTTAGCTGCCTTTATCTTTCGGTCCTCTTCGCCTCAAGGCATCTGACCGCCTCTTAATTAGATTAGTCACCTCTATGCCTTTTTGCCCTCTAGTGGCCTTCTCCTTTCTTTTTTTCCGGGCTGTAGTATGCTTTGGAATCCCCGTCCTCACGTTTCCTTTCCCTCTGTGCCGGTTTATCATATTGTCGTAGGTGAGGGTCTCTTCGTCCCCGGTATTTCATTCCCCTCTGGGTTTGCCGTCTTCCTGGGTCTTAACGCATTTTCTGGGCAGTGCCCTCGTCCCCTGCTAGCCCCCTATCTCTCTTATCTTTCTCTCTCTTAGTTTTAGATCTTCTTTTCCATTAGGTTTATAATTAGGTTAAGCTAGCCTGGCAGTACAGGTATAGGTCCGGGTTACGACAGCGCCTCTTTAAGTTGTATACTGCCTCTGCATAACTACCGAAGGGTAGAAAGTCGGAAACCTCAGCAAAAAGAACAAATCTTCTGGCTTGCCATTAAACTGGCAATATTCCTCGGCACTTCTGGATGGTCACTGCAACCGACATCTATCGTTTCCCGCTGCATGGTGTCCCTTCTCCCCTCAGGAGATGGGGCTCTTCTTTCAGCCTAGTCGGCCTCTTCTTGGGGAAGCTCCCCGGGGGTCGTCTGTGCTGCTGCTGCTTCTCGCTGCTGTTCCTGGGGGTGGGGTGTGTGCGGTCTTGGGTCCAGAAAATAAATCTTCTATTCTCGGCGTTATGTCTATCTTTGGTGCAGCGTCTGGTAAATTCCACGCCACCCTGTTTTCCTGGACCGCAGCTTGCTCGTCTGTTGGCGACTACCAGTCGTGGGGGTTACGAACCTGTTAGCCTTGATGGTAGATCAGGTCCTCACGGCTGTCTGAAAGTACTTATCACCCAAATTTTGTAAAATTTGGTCAATTAGTATGTTAGCTAGATTGGATACATGAGATTTTTGCTGGCCGTTTCGCAAATTTTGTGGGTTCTTTTACCCCAAATCGTGCCAAATTCTAATCAGCGCCAGGGTTACACATAAGTGACTTACCCACAATATTTTTTTTTAATTTGGTCCAGTGAAATTTGATTTTGAGTTAGAGTGAATACATACACTGCACAGATGCACAGACACACATACAGACACACATACAGACACAAATACAGACACACATACAGACACACACAGAGACGCAACTCTAAAAATGGCTTTTTCGTGTTCTTAAAGGTCCGGAAATGCGCAGATTCGTCAAAAACTCGAGTTGCGATTTTCGACACGATTCCAATACTTTCCCTATATATTACGATGTATTGTATGTAAAGTAATTTTTCATTATTACTTTCCTTATATGCATAATGTATAAGGAAAGTATTGTGACGGGGTCGAAAAATCGAATTCGAGTTTTCGACGGGAGAGCACGTTTCAAGCGTCCCTGATCACGAATCGAACATTTTTGAGGTGATGTCTGTGTGTGTGCGTTTGAGTGTGTGTCAGTGAGTCTGTGGAGACGATATCTCACGAACGAATGGAGCGAGTCGAATGAAATCCATGAACTAGCATGAACCGTTCCATAGCATGAACCATCCACTAGCATGAACCGTTCTCGAGATATTACACATTTTTTATATAAACTTATCAAAAAATCCCATAAATTAAAAAAATATATATTAACTGTTAACAAACATGTTCACTTTTTATATGTAATACAATGCGATAAATTGGGTGACATCATTCTCGTGGATCTAGCTCGTTCCAGTCAGGAGAAAAGATACTTGGAGTAATACTTTTGTATTTGAACGCCAATAGTCATTTATCTGCTATAAGAATGACTTATTTCTCCGTCCACAACGCTTTGCGAGATTTTAGCGACGAATTTAGCGGAATGTCATCAAATTGGCGACATTTTAAAATGTTGCCAAATTAATGAAAATCTCGCCAAATCGATAAGAATGGCGCTAAATCAATGAAATGACGAATTGAAGAAAAGTCAATATCTTGGAAGTATCTACTACAAGAATAACATTTTCTCTTTAAGTGTAAAAGTAGTAAATTCATTGCATTATATAAGGAAAGTCATGTGCTGCCCACAACAGATTTTTTTTAGTGTTGTCCTATTTTAAAAAGCAATCTATTGGAAGGATGTCAATCTAATGAATTTCGGATGTTGTTTTGACGACATTACTTCGCATAACCTATCTTCACCAACTTTTGTGTTTATATGTCGTAAAGTTTGGATTCAAACTTTTCTTTTCCGCGTTGTTACATCAATTTAATGGTTTAATGAGCTCACCATCTGCTGTTTTCTATTTAGGAGGAAGTAGCTAAACTTTCTTTCTTCTGAAGAGAGCATTAAAAGAAGAAAAGAAGAATGTGTGTCCTGGTGGGAGGAAAAACTTCATGATTGCGATAATGACTATCTATCATAGGGGGAGTAGATAATTAATGAGAGCTATTAAAATATCAATATCATCAGTTTACCCGCGGTTTGCTTTAGCAAAGACTTAAAAAATCGGTGGTAAATCCACCCCAATGGAACCGCTGTGGATTTGGGTGAATAAAAGCAAATTATTCGCTTACTGTTCAAACCTAATTTTTTCCCTAATAGCTAGGTACTTTATGCATACAATCATTCATCCTTACAGCGGCCATAAATCGTGAACCATTTAGCCGTCACAAGACGTCGCCCCGGTGCACTTGTGGGCGCGGAACACACTACGCCCAACAATAAAACAGCCATGCCTGAAGGTGGAACTTAAATCCACAACTCGGCAGTCCAGCGCACACGAAGAAACACTTGCCTTGACCGCTCAGCCACCGCGTCGGCATGACTATATTATGCATGACTATACATGAATGACTTAACTAATATAAAGCTAACTCGTATATGTAAATTAGAACATCGTTTAAAAATAATTCACCTTAAAATATCGAATTTATAACCACAATATTTCAAAAATATAAGAATTAAGAACACAATCAAAAATCTAATGATCTATCCTTGTAGGTCTTTCAAAAAGATACAAATTACTTATTTTCTATTTATAGACAGCACTTTTAATTTTCGAGGTATAAGCATTACAAACTTTTCAGAAGAACAGAAAATTTTCAGCCCTCTTCATATTGTGAAAATAATTACTCGAAAACTATAAGAACATTATGAAAACAAATTACTGCTCAAGCAACTTAACATCCTACTGAATATTTTTGTTGCATACTATTTATGTCGATTTTTCATAATTTTGAAAATATCTTGAGTATAAATACGCAAAATTGAGGTAAAAATTCTCTTGTAAATTAAAAAATTTGTAAATTAAATCTTTATATTCATAAATGGTACTCCATTTCCGATAAAACAAGTAAAACTTATTTATATTTGCATCAATTAGGTTCGAATACATACACTGGTGTCCAAAAGTAAAGTAATAAATTGGTGTCTATAATTGGAAACATGGGATAAAATCTAAAATGTAGAAAACTTATGTGTATAAGTCATTGAGTACTTTTAAAATATGGATTAAATATATTATTTTTGAATAACTGTAGTAATGAATGGAAATCTGATGTAGGCAGCACATGAATTTCTCTGCAGACTTATATCTACGTTCTCTTTATTTTAATTAAATTTAATTCACTTTTAATTCAGTTTTCGTTCTCATTTGGTAACTGGACTTATTTTCAAAGGTGGCGTAGAGAAAATACGAAAAAACAAAAATATCTCGAGAACGGCTAGTCCTAGAGTAATGGAGTTGGTCTTATTCTTTTCACTGTTAAAATTTACGCATAAAACAAGCATTTAATGAATACATTTGAGCATACGTAGTTTTTTATTTTAGATTTTGGTGACTTTTGCGGGACATTTCGCAAAAAAAGGCAGGATATTTTTCCAAACCGTACCAAAATCTAATCAGCACCAAGGTAACCCACAAGCGATTTATCTACCGAATTTTGTGACATTCGGTTTATTAGTTTTTCAGCTAGAGTGGATACAGGAAATTTTTGAGGGCCATTTCGCGAAAAAGGCGGGATCTTTTATTCTGAATTGTACTAAAAACCAATCAGCACCAGGGTCACACCCAAGTGACTTGCCTACTAAATTTTATGAAATTCGGTCCATTAGTTTTTGAGTTAGAGTGGATACACACATTGCACAGACAGACACACACACAGATGTCACGCTAAAAATAGTTTTCTCGTATTCTAGAGGTCTCGAAACGTGTAGATTAATCGAAAACTCGAGTTACGATTTTCGGCATGATTCCAATACTTTCCCTATGCATTACCATGTATTGCAGGGAAAGTAAAAATCTGATGTGGGCAGCACATGACTTTCGCTGCAGACATATATTCACGTTCTCTTTATTTTAATTAAATTTATTTCACTTTTAATTCAATTTTCGTTCTCATTCGGTAACCTGACTTAATTTCAAAGGTGGCGTAGAAAAAATACGAAAAACTAAAATATCTCGTGAACGGCTAGTCCTTGTGTAATGGGGTTGGTCTTATTCTTTTCGTCGTTAAAAAATACGTATTAAACGAGCATTCATTGGATATATTTGAGTATACCTAGTTCTTTAATTTAGATTTTGACGATTTTTGCGGGCCATTCTGCGAAAAAAGGCAGGTTATTTTTTTCCGAATCGTACCAAAATCTAATCAGCACCAGAGTAACCCAGAAATGACTCATCTACCGAATTTTGTGAAATTCGGTCCATTAGTTTTTCAGTTAGAGTGGATACAAGCTTTTGCGGGCCATTTCGCAAAAATAGGCGGGTTCTTTTATACCGAATCTTACTCAAAACTAATCAGCACCAGACTCGCCTACAAGTGACTTACCTACCAAATTTTGTGAAATTCGGTCTATTAGTTTTTTAGTTACAGTGGATACAAAATCTGCACAGACAGACAGACAGACACACAGACAGACAGACAGACACACAGACACACAGACACACACACAGACGTCACGCTAAAAATGGTTTTTTCGTATTCTACAGGTCTCGAAACGTGTAGATCCGTCGAAAACTCGAGTTGTGATTTTCGGCATGATTCCAATATTTTCCCTATACATTACCATGTATTGCAGGGAAAGTAATAAGCGATACATAGGAAAAATGCTCAATTTTTCAAAATGGCAAAAAACATGGACCTAACCAGGAGACTTACCCTCACAGCTATACAGGTGTGACAACGACGTATCGACCTGCTTAATCAAATTCTTGGACAAATGAATCCATTCATGCTGGAAGGCAGTTCGGAACTTTGGGGGAGCGTTAGGAAGTTGTTGCAGTCTTCCAACACGTCTCTTCAATGCATCCAAGACATGTTCAATAGGGTAACACTTTTAATATTTCCCTACAGATAGCAGATATATGCAAGTCACGTGGCAACAATAGTTTCAAGGGCGTTTTGATCCATCTTCATTAGTTTAAAACAGTGTCTTTACTTAATACTTAAGGACACTGTTTTGACCTGATGAAGATGGGTCAAAATCCCCAAGAAAAAATTGTTGTCTCGTAATTTGCATGTGTCTCCTGTCTTTAAGGTAGTATTGAAAGTGTTATTCTCAAAAGCAGCAGTTTTATATTTGTTCCGCAAGATTCAAGTGTGAAGAATTATCTGCTTATGACTTTCGCTGAATATTTTCACTTTTTTTAGGTACCAATTGAAATAAATAGCACTATGTGGGCAGTATTGTCGTCCATGGCAACGAATTTCGTGCCAATAGCGCTCTAAAACGTCTCATAATATTGTTCAAAAATATCATTTATGTAATGATTTGTAATTAAAGACCTGTAAAGAAAATATAGGCGTAAGCTCATTTGACATAATGCTTTCCCATATCATTATACAACTTTCTCTATATTGGTTCTTTTCGCGTATACTGAAGGAGTTACATTGCATTCCAGGTCCTCTTTGGATAATAACACGCCTATTGTTACTAAGATGCACCATAATTCATCAGAGAAGAAAGTATTTAAAGAAATATAAATAAAAAATAACTTCATAAAAAACAGCAAAGATCATAAGAATAGTAGTGTCAACCGGCTTCGAAGACAAAAACAGCCTTTTTGGCAAGGGCATACAACAAGCGCAGCCTTCTCTCTTGAGAGCAAAGTCAAAGACTGAAGAAAGAACAACAAACGCAACTGAAACAGAGAATGGGTGTTGTTAATGGCGAGAGCAGATAAAAGAGGTAAGAAACCCTGTTAGGAAGAAACAAGAGGTGCGTTACAATAAATAAATCATAAAATACCACAGAGGAAAGTGAACGCCCAACAAAGGATTTACAGGACTTATTCAATGAGTAATACTACGAACATAAATACCCTATTTAATATAACAAATGGTAACTAATCGGTTTAAGAAGCTACAGGTGTCAACTACCAGCGGTAAAATAACAGATTCAAAACATATACGAAAATAAGTTGAACAGAAGGAATCTATAAGAGCAAATTAGTATATTTTTAAACATCTGTTTGCACAAACAGGTTTCTTCAGACGATAAATCTACGTGGGCGTGACATCGAGATTGAAATCTTTAGCAGACATTTTGCGTAAAATAGTGCAGGAAATTTTGGGAATGTTTTTAGTGAACAATCGAAATATATTTTTTTTGTTTATTATCGAATTTTTTGCATATGCTAATATCATCATTTCGCATTAATAAACACGATTTTTCAGGCCCCGAATTAACGTTTTAAATCGATAAACACATATACTGCGATGCAAACATAATAACAAATTTACAAACATGCTCAATAACATATTAGCATAGTCAGACGCATTTTAATAGTGTAGATAAACGATTTTTGTGTGTGTCATATTATCTATCATAAACATGGGAAGTCAATGAAAAACCCCGCCCCTCCCAATAGCATACGGAAAGATAATCTGTCGAGCGAGAGAGAAAACGCTCAAAACCGGCGACGAGAAAATCGTCCGCCGAGCCACCCCGGCGTTCCATCCCGGAAACTCTTCCGGATACCACAACAACTCAACCACGACAACAATGCGCGGAGGTGACAGAGCCGTCACCTCCAAGAGCAGGTTCCGAGAGCTACTCTCAGAGGTGACGACAGAGCCCGAAACACAAAAATTCAGCAACCACCACACTGCGAGGATGAAGGTCATCCACTAAAGACATTTTTAGGCAAAAAAGTACAAACTTTACCACATGGTGGATAATACAACAAAGTACAATACTTGACGCATAACTTTCCAACAAGCTAATATCATAATTTAAAACATGCACAGAAAAGCTAGCAGTGATAAATTCAGCAATTAAAATAGTACAAACTTCATCACGTGGTGGAAAATATAGCAAGGTACAACAGTTGAAGAACAACTTTCCAATAAGTTAAAAACACAATTAAAACATGCTCAATAAACTAGATTAAAAACATGCGCATTCACTAAAAACTAGTGGTAACTAGTATAAAAGCATTCACTATAAACTAGTGGTAGCAAATTCAGAATCAAGAAGCCTAAGCGTTCATTGAGTTCGAGTTATTCTGCCAGTCCACTTGCCAGAGTCCACTTGCCGTCGCAGTAGGGTATTCAACAAGCTTGAGAATGTTTATTGCTCTGTTATTTTTAGGAAAATTGTCTTTCAGCATAAACTGGGAAATTGAACTTTTATTTTTCTCTTTCGTTACATATCATTTAATAAGTTCACCACCTGTTCTTTTATGTCCAGGAGTAGCTCAATATTCTTCCTTCTGGAAAGGGCATTAAAGAAAGAAAAAGAAAGAAGGTATAACCTGAAGGACAGAAGAACATCAGGATTTATGGATAATATATATTTCTCATCAAACCATGAAAAAAAGGCAAATTAAGGACATCCATCACGATATGGATTATAAAGAAAAAGTTCAAAGAGTGATTTATCCCAATCTTGGCTGTCAAATATATTATGTTTATTATTACATTCTCTTCAATGTACAAGGTATTTCTTAAAGATTACACAACTAAATATATCTTCAGAGATTGGTCGTAGACCCTCGGTTCTAATTTAAGAATGATTTAATTACGGTGAACTATCATTGTATGTAAATTTTGCTTATGTGCCACCTTTTAGTAAAAAAGTTGAAATGTAATTTTTATACGGCTCCCCAGGCACAGCCGGTCTACACACAGGCCGTGCCGCCACTGAGGAGAAATTGTCGTGACGTCACGGTAAGAGGGGAGCATTCGGAAAGAAGAGAACAAAAATCCAAGCGCGGTCAGCGTCCCTCGTGGAGTGGTTGATGATTGCAAAACGTTTTTGAGGTTTTCGGAATGTTCTATTAGTTTTATAGCATCGTGTTTTGTGCGTAATAAGTTGTTCTTATGTTTTATTATCATTTAACTAGCGTCCATGAGTGCTTTAGAGCCATTTTTTTAAATAGTTTACATCTCTTAAAGTTCGCATTAATGCATCATCTGTGCCATGTGTTATTGCGAGTATCAGCATATGCCAAAAAAAAACGTTCGATGTGTTTTTAAAAAATCACCAGTACAGCGAGAAGCAGCTACAAAAATGTGGAATACAATTTAGCCTAATTGCAAATAAACGTGATCTGGATTTATTAATAAGTGCATGTGAAACTGTGCATTCTACTCCATCACAACTTAATTATATCGAAGCCGCAGTGAAGCTGTTGGAGAAACAGAAGCAGGTATGTTTAGAAATTGCTTCGATTTTCACAAGAACTGTTTATTCTATGCTTTAAAATATACTTATCTAGTTCTTCGTGCTATAAGGCATTTAGAAATTCAAAGGTGTTGACATTGTCTCATGTGAGAACATTAAGTAGAATTTAAAAAAAGTTAAATGTGGATTCAGATTTTTTTAATCCGTGGAAGACCCAGACCGTCCGACTCGTCCAGAGGACTTAGAGTAACTAGTTGGACGGCCGGGAAGGAGATTTTTTTTAATCCGTGTAATAGTTATTTAAAACGTAGGATACAATGTTTAAACGAAGACCAAAAATTTGTCTCTCTCTTAATTGATGAGATTTATGTTGATCCTAGGTATAAGTTTAAATGTGATAAAGTTACCGGTGATTGTTTTGGTAGTAATGAAAAAGCAAAAACTGCCCAAGTGTTTTTGATTACATCTATGTTTTCGAATTATAAAGACGTAATAGCAATTGCCCCAGTTTCAACATTTACAGGACAAAAGCTTTATAATTTGGAATCTATGTTAATTTGCAAGTTAAAAGAACTTGACCTTGAATGAAATGAAGGTTGGTGGCTCCAGAAGAGCCCAGCACATCGACCAGAGGTCTATTGTACTACCCCAAAAGAAAAAAAGATCTCTAAGAAAAGAGACCAGTAGCCGATGCGAAAATAAGCAGGCACTTGACAGGAATATCATTCAGCTCCCAGGGTTCAATCACATGACGACCAATGTGCTCGAATCTGTGAGCAGAGTAAGCCTCACATTCACATAGAATGTGAGCTGCAGTTTCTTCTCTGTAATTGCAGCCTCTGCAAAGCGAATCCTTAGTGACACCCATAATATTAGGGCGTTTCTTGAGGGTGCAGTGCCCAGTAAGGAGCCTAACAGCCCTCCTGATGCCGGTACTGCTGAACCCGAAAAGTTCCTTTTGACGTGTACTAGGGTAATTGCAGTTGAGAATTTTCGCTTGCCTTTGTCCCTTAGTGTCACGCCAGTTCTTACATTGAAGCTTCCTGAAGATGTCATAGACAATTCTTCTAACAAGGTCATTGGGAATTCTCAAGGCCGGCACAGGGCCCACAAAAGGAGTACTTGAGCCTTTCCTAGCAAGTTCATCCGCCAATTCATTGCCAGGAATGCCCGAATGACCAGGCATCCAGTAAAGAATGACATTATTGTTGCTAGCGATTTCACAGAGTGCATTATAACATTCCCAAACAAGGGAAGACGTCACAGTGAACTTCCCCAGAGCCATAAGAGCAGCCTGACTGTCAGAACAAATGAAATACTGGCTATTCTTATACTTCCTGTCATAGCAGATTCTGCAACACATAGGGATGGCAAAGACTTCAGCCTGAAAGACAGTAGCAAAATTGCCAAGCGGATAAGACAGCTCAGTACCATCATCAGGGCAGCAAACACCAGCACCAGTACTTGTGCCAATCTTCGAGCCATCTGTGTACCATACAAAACAGTTCCGTTTATTGTAGGTGGGAGTCCTCTTCCAATCGTCCCGCGAGGGGACTTGAATTTCATAAGTCTTATCAAACGTATATTTGACATGAATGCCCTCAGGTAACATACAGAAATAAGGATGGCTGGCCACATTACTGTTAAGTTCACCCCAAGATAGAAACCTTGAGTAATATTTCCAGTATTTCAGATATTTAAGTATGTTCATGCAGATAAGTGCTTCTGCTTCAATACGCATGTAGAGCGGATGCAAACCAAGTAAAAGTTCAAGAGTTGCAGTAGGAGTAGTTTTCATGCATCCAGAGATTGCAATGCACACCATCCTTTGAAGCTTAACTAATTCAACTTTAGCTGTTTCATATCTAATTCTGGACCACCAAACAATGGATCCATAGGAAATGATAAGACAGACTACCATCGAGTAAATCCAATGGATAGCCCTGGGATTTAAGCCCCAGGTTTTCCCAATAGCATTCCTACAAGACCAGAAGATTCTTCTGGCTTTCGTCGTGCAATAATCCAAGTGTCTCTTCCAGTTGAGTCCCTTGTCAAAGTAAATTCCCAAGAATTTACCCTCCTTGGAGCAAATAAGCTTCTGCCCAAAGAAGCGAATTTCCCCAAGATTAAGTATACGTTTCCTGGTAAACGCAACCAAAGCAGTCTTATGCGGATTAACCGTAAGACCTGCATTTTTGCACCATGTCTCAACCCTCCTGAGAGCAGTAGACATCATGTAGGAGACAGTGTTGCCAAATTTGCCCCTGGTAATGATGAGAACATCATCTGCATAACCAACGCAAGAAACGCCAGAAACATTGATGCTCTCCAAAAGAGAGTCCACAACTGTACACCAAAGAATTGGTGAAAGCACACCTCCTTGTGGACAGCCCGAAAGGGCATGCACAGTCATACTATCACAGTCATACTAAGCAAAGATGCACAGATATACCTATTAGATAACAGGTTCTTGATCCAGTAAGAGATCGTGGTATTAACACCTTTTCTATCAAGAGCATCAAGGATGGTGTCGATGGCTACCTTATCAAAGGCACCTTCAATGTCGAGAAAGGTGGCAAGAGCAACTTCCCTGACATTGAAATTTCTCTCCAAAATAAAGGAGAGACTGTAAAGGGCAATATCCGTAGATTTATCCGGTTGATAGGCATGTTGAGAATTTAACAAGGGCTTAGAGGGCAGGATCACTTCTCTTAAGTACCTATTAATAAGCTTCTCAATAGTCTTTAAAAGAAAAGACGTAAGGCTAATAGGCCTAAAAGATTTGGCCTCATAATAATTGTCCTTTCCAATTTTTGGAATGAAGATTACCTTAGTATGCCTCCATGCATTTGGTATGTGACCTAAGGCAATACAGGCTCTGTAGATGCTGCAGAGAATGGGAGCTAGCACCTCAATTCGCTCCTGGAGAAGAATTGGAATGAAACTTGATCTTAATGTATTGTGTGTTATTACTCATAACAACAATATTAATAGAAACATGTTTGCTTTTTTTAAGAAACACGATAAATTTAATGATGCTGTATATAATCCAAGTAATCCTGATATACCTCTGTATTTGATGTATGATCCTGTTCATTTATTAAAATCTATAAGAAATAATTGGTTAAATGTAAAAGACACTAAATTGCAGTACCCTGATTTCCAAAATAATGAAAACCTTAAAGAGGTAAATTTTTCTGATTTACGGAATTTATACAACTTTGAAATCATCATATCATATTAAACCTAACTTTGAGATATTTAGATACAAATCAAGAAATGGAATCATGTTGGACTTGCGTTGTTCATGAACCTTCAAATGTAATCGAAAAAAAGTCATTACTACCATAGCTAAAATTTTACTGAATAATTATGTTAAAAATAAAAATGAGGATGGAAAAAATAGAAAAAAAAAAGATGAAAGGATATAAGAACAAAAATAATACTTTAGGAAGCAAATTTTTTATAATTAACTGAAACGCATTTATATATATAGTAATATCTCATATTCATACGTTATTTCATCAGTTTTCTTAAAAGGAGTTTTAAAGTATTATCTACAATGTATTTACTTACCAGTTCCTGTTTTCAGCAGACTATTATAATTTTTTTTATTTTTAAGAAATTTTCATATTGATATCACCATGCGTAACTAAGATAGAAACAGTGGAGATGCTGATGCATTTTATAGAATTATTGTATATATATTATACCACACATTATACTATAATATGTTATAAAATTGTCCATTACATCTGCGATTGTATTTTAAAGTAAGTTTGGCAATAAATTTTGCTTCGTTAAATCCTAATGAACCTATATTTATAAGAAATCAATTGAAGTGATTTTTCTCATCAGCAATGTGAAAATACTTCAAATTATATGTAAAAAAAGAATTGTCACACAATATTGGTTTGCTATTATACATATGGTTGTAGAAATTTTGATGTCATATTAATTGCATTGTTTACAGTAGTAGAAAAAAATTAAAGGTACTCAATATTCATTAACACTGGGTTTGTAACTGTAAAAGGATCTAGATTATATATAATTTTGTAATCATTTAGGCAGAGTAGTTCTTGCTTTGTGGGAGCTGCAGTAAAAAAATATACCCCCCCCCCCCCTCTCCACCTAAGTTTAGATAATCTTTATAAAATTAACTGTGCTAAAATTTAGCCATAGAAATGAGTAAAAGTGTAATTATTTTGAAATATTTGTTAACTTTCAATTTGCAAGTTGTCCCGAGTTAGCGAGAGTTCCCCTTCTAGCGTCACGTCATGATTCTGGCGCCACGACCTGAGTGTAGACCAGCTGTGCCCCAGGACAAAAATGTTCAATTATAACAAACAAACGAAAATTCCAATGTCATACGATCAAAATTACGCAACATATATTATTAATTAAGGTTTTCACCTGATAATTGTGGACTGTATAAAACTTTTGCTTAAAATAAGTACGAATGTGAGTTTTTGAATGTCTATCCAAATGTAGCTGAGAAAATACTTCAGCTTATATATTATAGGGCGATCGTAGTTAAAGGTCACCTAAGATATATTTTTGTCTTTGTATACCCAACAGAATCACTCCGATAATTTAGTAGAAGACGCCGGTCTGGTGGCTGAGAGGTCTAAGACAAGCATTTCGTCGTGCTCTCTCGACCTCGGGATTGTAGGTTCGAATACCTCACATGCAGATATGGATATTGTGGGGTCCATTAAGGGCTTATAGTGTTCCGACCCTTCTGTTGCGCTGGGGTAACGTCATATGACGGCAAATTGGTTCAATATCCAATTAAAATGAGGGAATGATTGAACGCCTGGCCATTAAAAAATCATAGTAGGAGGATGACACTTTGCATGCTTATAGTATTGACCACAAAACAGAATCCAGTGGTGCCTGATTTTCGATTTTCCTTCTCGGGGAACATTTAAATGGGGGAAAAATATCGAAATGCCTAGACCCCATTTTGTCCTTAAAAGCTACATTTTTGTACACTGATAGTATCGTCCATGAGGCTATACCTAATGGGGCAGAATTTTCAATTTCCTTCTGCTAGGGGAGGGGTAGAAAACGGAGGTTTTGGAAAAGTGCTTCCCAAACCCCATACAGTGACCTAGAACGCTAAATCTTTGCACAATAATAGTATCAACCACAGTAAAGAACCTAACGGACCTGGACTTCTGTGTGCCTCCACCCCCGAGTGCGGAATTTTTAAAGTCTCTCCACACCTCCAAGAAATCGCCAAGTGACTAAAATAGATGAGTATTTGCATACTTATAGTACCGACCACGGAATAGAACTTGTCGTAGTCGAATTTTCTATTTGTCTTCTGGAGCCGGTACAAATTGAGAGGAGGGGAGCCGAAAAGTTTTCCAAAACCTTCAGAATCCCGTCCTTCCACTAACCTAGACTGCTAGAACTTAGTATGGATCACAGTACAGAATCTAACTGAGCCAATTTCTACTGAAACGACTATTTTGGAGTCGAAGCTCCATACATTGTTAAATAAAATAAAACTTATTGAAAAAATTGTAACTTAAATTTCACAAGTGATAATTATCTTCGTAAATTCCAGTAGTCAGCAGCGCGGACTTCGTGGGTCGAAATGCATTTTGAACCCCTAATAATTTTGTTATGGGTTCTTCGAACCCCCTGATATTTTGTGCATATTTAGTGGGGAAAATGTACGCATATATGCACATATTTTGTTTTTTCTTATTAATTCTTCTAGTTTTTCATTATTCTTTATCTGTTTACATATATAATATCGGGTGTATAAAAATGTACCCTTCAGGGTGTTTATTGTATTATGAATACAAGATTTTAACTCAGGAATGATTTAAAGAGAAATTGAATAGCAATTTTAGGATTGGTAAAAATATCTGAAAATAAATTTTACATTTTTTGTTAATTTTATAAATTGAGATGAAAACTCACACAGGATCTGTATATTTTATATCATAATGCTGCGCCTATAAAAGCAAAATAGATGAAATAAATAATTATATAGAGAAAAAAAATAGTTTTCTGTACTTAACTATAATTTACTTCATTTTAGCATTTCAGGCGTCTTATTATGACAGATAATCTGATTGAATGAAATTTAAATTAGGCTGAAATACCTAATATATGCATGGGTCATTTGATTTAAAAGTTTCGAAACCCCCAATAATTTTTCAAGTCAGCGCCTATGTTAGAAGTGTGTTTTAGCACAGATTAGTGCAGTATTCAAATTCTGTTTCTGACTTCAAAATATATATCTAAGGAATTTTTACAAAATCAAAAAAATTAATTCAACTAACTCACATTTTTTTATTATTATATAACTAATGTACATTTTCAATAGTGTTAGTTTTTCTATCTGTGACAGACTCAAACACTAGTATCAAATATTTCTGCAAAAGTATCTATACGAAAATCAGCCAAGTGTATCAGAAATATCTTTCAAAATACACGAAACGATTGTATGACAATAATATTTAAAACACGTCCACCAATCGGGTATTTTGTGCTGAGGGTGATCGGGAAGTATGTAATTACAGTGCAAATAAATCAGAAACAAACTTCAAGTGTGATTAAAAAAATCTTGAAAATCTTTAATAATTTCACGGCCATGACCAAAATAATTAGAAAATATTGTATTGAAGTCTAATGGTCATGGGATGTGTGAATTGTGATCAATAAATCCAAGTCTATGACCAATATATGATCCCATGACCATTAAACCATATATTGGGGTTTAATGGTCATGGGATGTGGTTTAATGGTCATGGGATGTGTTTTTAATGTCGACATTTTTGACCGAATAATGCACCATTTTATTGTCAGATGACGTTGCACTGGCGCAGCAGGGTAGACTAAGGCTATATTACGCCCTTAAAGGACACCACAGCATCCTTAAAGGACGCGCCCTAAAGGGCATAGCAGGGAAGAGGGCTACACTATACGCCCTTAAAGGACACCACAGCAGCCTTCCCCGCAAGTGGGGCTCAAACACACATCTTGGTAGCCGAAAGTGCACGAGAAAACACTTACCTTAGACCACCCAGCCACTGGACCAGCTGTATGAATTGTGATTTGGGAATTATGATCAACGGTCATGCCCATGACCGATAATTAGTAAACCTTATATTAAAGCCAAATAGTTGTGGAATGTGTGAATTGTGCGAATTGAATTGAAAGTATTAACAAAAAGTTGCTGTTCTGCGCATGCGTGGTTCATTGCTGTGGAAGTTAAATATATAGATACGACTTTTCGATTGACTATTTGCAATTTAGTCACATTGCGTTTGCCAAATATATATACTTTAATAACGAATAATAAATATATCATAAAAATATCATTTTTATTCCAGACTCCAGATCTAAATTTTGCAGAAAAAAATCAGCAGTTCTTATACAACTCATCTTACAACTCATCATTTATTTACATTCTGCATCCATTAAAATTAGGCTTCGTTGTAGAAATAATTAAGGTTTGATGATCATTTAAACTCAATATTATAATTGGGTTGGTACAGAATATAGATCCATAGAAAATACTCAAAAATGAAGAGGTTTTAGGACGGATGCAACACTAAATATAAATGTAAAAGAACTTTAAACATCACGATTTTTACACTGGGAAAAAAAATGGATACCCTATTTTATTTTGAAGTGGGTCATGTGATCTCTCCATATAATATGGGTGTAATTATTATTTTAATTTTTATTTAAAAAACTACTAAACATATTTAGCTGAATTGAATTTTTTTTATATATTTTAAGGGATAATTTAAATATTTCCTAAAATTTTCGAAGCAAATTGTGAATTTTAACTTTGTTTAAAATATGTTTGAAAGATTAGATCCCATAGGATTCAATGTGTTTCACATTTTCAACCCGGGTTCAACCCAAAATAAATAGGGTACTATTATTCATTTTACATTCCCATATATCCCACAGACCGATTTTGATAAAGTTGTTTTTAAGGTAGTTATCGGACGAACAGACAGACAAACAGACAGAATGAACAAAGTCATAAACAATTTCCAACTATGTTGAAAAGTTTTAATAAAACGACTGGTATGGTTACGAGAGGCTGGTATTTTAAAAGAAAAACCTATAAATCGACTACAATCTTATGAATTTTACAGACGGTTTTGAAGAAATTCGCCACTCTTTATCCAACATAACCTATTTCTGTGTCCATCTATCGAAAAACTGGGAAATATAATTTTATTTTCTCTTTCCGTTATATCTTCTTATTTAATGGGCTCAGCATTTGTGCTTTTATATCCAAGAGAAAACAGTCGAACTACTTTCAATAGAGAGAGCGCATTAAGGGAAAGGATGTGTCCGGATGACCGGAAGGACGTTATATGATTACAGCAATGATTATTTATCATCTGACCATAAAAGAAGGCCAATTATAGGAAACTTTTGAAATATTGATTGTAAGGAATGGTTTTTTTTAAGGAAGAATCAATCATAACATTCATTAACCTATTTAAATTCTTCACTAATCGAATCAGTAATTTAAATTGGGGATTTCTTCGTAAATTAAAGAAACCACAAGCTTAAGTTATTTGAAATTGCAGAAGGTCGATTGCAATTTGCACAAACTGAAACAATTTGAACAAACATTTTTGTATTAATAGGTTTCTTCTACCAAAAAATGCAGGTTTGTGCTTCTAGAAAATGAAGTGGGCAGATAATAATGATAATAATAATAAAAATCTGATGTGGGCAACTCATGACTTTCCTTATGTAATGCAATGAATCTACTACTTTTACAGTAAAAAAAATAGGTTTTTATATTCTTTCCAAGATATTGAATTTTCGACAATTAGTCGTCATTTTAATTGAATTAGCGTCATTTTAATCCATTTGGCGAGATTTTCCTTAATTTGACAACATTTCAAAAAGTCGCCAAGTTGGCGACATTCCGCCAAATGTGTTGCCAAAATCTCGCCAAGCTTTACTGACGGAGAAATAAGTTATTCTTATAACAGATAAATGAATATTGGCGCTCAAATACAAAAGTATTACTCGAAGTATCTTTTCTCATGAATGGAACGAGTTAGATCCACGAGAATGATGTCACCCAATTTATCGCATAGTATTACATATGAAAAGTGAACATGTTTCTCAATAGGAAATATATTTTTTTATTTTATATGACTTCTTGATAATTTTTTTGAAAATGTGAAATATCTCGAGAACGGTTCATGCTAGCGCTCTAAATTTTATGTTAATCGTTTTCTAATGAAAAATTACATAAGAAAAGTCTATTTTTGTAACTTTATTAGCGGTTTTGATTTTTTGACGATTTTTTCAAAATTTCACTCTGAAATTTAGGGGGGTCCTGAACATTCGATTACATTTAAAAACAATAGGCTTCCAGTGTTTACGGATTGTGATTTTTGTACCAAATTTCGTTCGAATCGGTTCATTTGTTCGTCAGTTATCGTCTCCACAGACCCACTGACACACACACACACACACACATCACTTCAAAAATATTTGATTCGTGATCAGGGATGCTTGAAACGTGCTCTCCCGTCGAAAACTCGAATTCGAATGTTCGACCCCGTCACAATACTTTCCTTATACATTATGTATATAAGGAAAGTAATAATAGTTTGAGTAAATGTGATTTCCTCAATTGACTCTACTCCTCAATTGATTTGATTTCCTGAATTTTGAGTTGACTTAACATCTGAATATGAAAAGAGTTAAAGGAAAACTCAATAACGTTGAGTTTTCCTTAGTTTCTTTACTAAATATACCTTTCTTTCGTTCGCCCCAGACCGTCCGACCTACCCGAAAGTGCACGGTATCTGTTTGGATATCCGGGACAGTACCACTGAATTTTGACCGGAACTCAGAAGAGCGATATCCACATGGACCGTGTCTTACTTCCCCTACCACCAACCTCTCGGAAGGACTTTGAGACCCATATATTTAACGTGTCCTTACTCCAAGTGAATACGGGGATAGTTTAAAAGGACTCAAGTCCTCCGAGTGCAATCCAGTGCCTTAACCACTGAACTGTAAAGATAAATCTAAAGTATAAACATAGTCATTTCCTTAAAGTTATTGGAATGATTAAGGACCTTCTTAGGAACACTGTATGAAAAGAACTTTCGCCATTTCTTACGTAATGTTATTTCGAACAACACGAATGTAACACTAAAAGTACTTTTCGCAACAAAACTTTATAATAAACATGGTAGAGTTAATGGAATAGACATTTTGATATTTAGCGGAAAAATGTTATTGGATGGACGTTATAGATGATTATTTTTTATAGTATTTTCATGGAATTATTCTGTGTTTTCATGGAATCTACAGTGTTAAAATAATATTTAAGAAGCTTTTGAAAAAACAAATGATAAACGGACAAATCTCCAATTGTTTTTGGCTCAAAATTCAACATACATTTTTATTTTTCCTGCATACATAGTAAGGTATAGGGAAAGTATTATGACGGAGTCGAAAATTCGAGTTTTTGACGGAAGAGCACATTTCAAGAGTCCGTGGACTAGAATCGAATGTTTTTCAGATGATGCCCCTATATGTTTGTGCGTGTGTTTGTGAGTATGTTTGTGTGTGTGTGTGTGTAAGGGTATATGTGCGCGTGTGTGTGAGAGCATGTGTGCTTGTGTGTGTGTGTGTGTGTGTGTGTGTCCGTATAACTTTGTATGCGATATCTCATCAACGAATGGAGAGTTTCTAACGTCATTCCATACAATTATTACGATCCATGAATCCTGGAATTTTTTTTTATTTTAAGCACGATTGAACATTTGGATGATATCCAAATCTTCGAATGGATGTTTAAAAAAAAATCATAAAAAAATGATAATATTCAATAATATTAAGTAAAAAATCATTTTCAATGTAAAATTTTATTTTATAACGATTGACTAAAATTTTAGAACTCTAATTTAAACCCTTGTCGAGATATTGTACGTTTTTTAAATAAATAAACTTAAAATGTACATAAAAATGAGCAGCAGCAAATATCATTAAATATGTAGCACTTTTTGATAAATTTGGCGGTTTGGGCGACTTATTTGCCAAAATATCGGAAACTTGGCAACTTTGTAATGTGGTACTTAATTTACGAAAATGTTGGCTAATTGACAAAAATGATGTCAAATTGAAGAATTATTAATAATTAACATACATATTTTAATATAATGATTTATATTGTTTAGCAGATATTAGCAACTTTTCCGATTTTCAAGATATATTTCGAGCATATATAAGTCCCTTTGATACTTCAAAATAGTTTTACATGTTGTCCTCTAGAAAAGCTCCAAATATAAGTGTGCAATTCAACGTTAAAATATCGGCCGTGGATCTTGTCCATCCTTATTTTGCATAGATTGAGGCATTGCATTATGTAAGAAAAGTCAAGTGCCGCCCACATCCGATTTTTAACAATTTCCAACATAGTTGAAAGGTGTTTAATTCTTTGTTCATTATGTCAGTCTGTCTGTCCGTTCGCACGATAATTGCCGTAAAAATGACTTTATCAAAATGAAATTTTAGTATGTTGTTCAGACGGTCTGTGTGATATATGGGAATGTAAATGAATAATATCACCCAATTAATTTTGGATGGAATCCTATGAGACTTAAATTTCAAACATGTTTTAAGCGAATTTAAAATTCACAAATTGCTACGAAAATTTTAGAAAATATTCAAATTATTCCATAAAACATATAAAAAAAATTTCAGCAAAATATGTTCGGTGTTTTTTTAAATAAAAATTAGAATAGTAATTCCACCCATATTATATAAATAGATCTCACGTGACCTACTTCAAAATAAAATATGGAACCCATCTTCTTTTCCCAGTGTAAAAATCGTGATTTTTTAAGTGTTTAACACTTTACAACATAGTTGAAAAGTGTTTGTGGCTTTGTTCATTCTGTCTGTCTGTCTGTCCGTCCGTTAGCACGATAACTGCAATAAAAGTGACTTTATCAAAATGAAATTTGAGTATGTCGTTCAGACGGTCTGTGGAATCTATGGGAATATAAATCAATAATGTCACCCAATTAGTTTTGGATTGAACCCGGGTTGAAGAAATGAATTACATTAATCCCTATTGGACATAATTTTTCAAAGATTTTTTAAGCAAATTTACAATTCACAAATTGCTTCGAAAGTTTTAGGAAATATTCAAATTATCTCATAAAATATATAAACAAAATTTCAGTAAAATATATTCAGTAGTTTTTTAAATAAAAATTAAAAGAATAATTACACCCTTTATATGAAGAGATCGCCTGACCAATGTATGAAGTGATCACGTGACCATTGTATGAAGTGATCACGTGACCATTGTATGAAGTGATCACGTGACCCACTTCAAAATAAAATATGGCATCCATCTTGTGTTAGAATCGTGATTTTTAAAGTTCTTTTTTAATACATATTTAGTGTTTTATCCGTCCTAAAACCTCTTTATTTTTGCTTAAATTATGTGCACCTACATACTGAAACAACGCAATTACAATATATTTGAGTTTAAATGATCATCAAACTTTGATTATTTCTACAACGAAGCCTACTTTTCACTTATAGAGAATGTAAACACCAAAAGATGTAGAATAAGTTGTACAAGAATTGCTGCATTTCTTTAACGCAAAATTATTAAGTTCATGGAGTCTGCTATATAGCTGATATGAATGAAACATTCATTAATTTTACACAGAGAAGAAGACGATTTTTTCGATGAAGTTTTAAGCATAGCGTTCAATTACTTGTACCTCCATGGTTTTAAGTTTTTAAATAAAATAAATTATTATCGTATTGTGATGAATGAAAAGAATGGAAAAAGTTTATGAATGAAATGCTTCTTTTATAGCGAGAGCCATGCGATTTATATTTCGATGACATTTGAATAAAGTTCATTTGTTTTCGATGAAGTTTTCAAATATAATAAATTATTGTAGTATTATGATATTTTTAAAAATATTACCGAGGAATGTATCGCATTTAAGATATGTTTAAACCAGGCAATTTATATTTTAATGCCGTCATTTGAATGAAGTTCATTTTTTTCGATGAAGTTTTAAGTTTTCAAATATAATAAATTAATGTAGTATTGTGATAATTTTAAAAATATTACCTAGGAATGTATCGCATTTTAGTGATGTCTAAATAAAATTACATTGAAGTTGGAAAGTGTTTCATAATCAATGCTTTATGCATGATTGATCTTTCTTGTTATAAATTTATATTTAGTGCTGCATCCTGTCCTATAACCGCTTTATTGTTGCGTATTTTCTGTGAATCTATATTCTGTGCCAACGTAATTACAATATATTTTTGTTTGAATGATCATCAAACTTCGATTATTTCTACAACGAAGTCTAATTTTAATGGGTGCAGAATGTAAATAACTGATTGTAAGATGAGTTGCATAAGACTTTCTGAAATTTTTCACGCAAAATTATTTCGCTGTGGAGTTTGAAATAAAAGTGATATGAATGAAAAATAATTGTTTTAACATAGAGAGCCAGACTATTTATATTTCGATGACGTCATTTGAATAAAGTTCATTTTTCCCATGACGTTTTAAGTTATCAAATATAATAAATTACTGTAGTACTGAGGTAATTTAAAATATATCAGCGCTGAATGTATCGCATTTTAGAGATGTTTAAATAAAATTGCATTTCAGTTGGAAAGTGTTTCTTAACCAATGTTTTATGCAAGATTGTTCTTTCTTGTTTAAATTCTTACGAAACAATAAATGTATAATTATACTTATAATTGTACACTCATATTCTATCAATTAAATAAAATTTTTATAATACTTTTCTCGTAATACTTAAATGGCTCTATGTTGGGTTGCTAGAAAAATCTTTAAACACTCCAATAACTTTATAGGGAAAGATCCACCAGCATACACGTTGGGTCTATCTATATTTAAGTGGCCAAGTCCGATCGAATAAATGGGTTGTATCACTCTCAGTAGAGAATTTAATAAGTCGGGATAACAAACTCGGCAACAAAGCGAGATAAGAGAAAAAGTAAATACAATCCTGAAGAGTATTATCTTAATAGTAGGAATCGAGAGTGAAACTGCAACAGAAAACATTTATGTAACACAATATATGGTCATAGGCGGATGACTGTGCTATTCCGGAATACTAAAGGGAACAACCCTTACATGCACGGAAATCTAATGTACAGCTCGTACAAGCATTGCAGGCGTCACCGTGTTCAAGTTCCTGATGATACGACTTTTTGGCAGGTATTTATTTCCTTCCATATACGAGTTTCGTTCGTTCCTGGTGGAGAGTACTACTAAGAAAACAATACGCTATGTCTTTGTAATTAACTGTTTTCATTCATATAGTTTTGTTTCCGAGTACGTCGCTTAACTTTTTAAATACTATTTTGATCAAAATCCCCACTAATTAGACGGTACTTTACAAATTTGTAATTGACTTTTTTTCATTTATATGACTTTGTTGTTGCTGAGTACGTCGCACGACTTTTTAAATTCTATCACGGTGAATGTTCCTACTAATTAGACGGTACTTAACAACTTTGTAATTGACTTTTTTCATGTAAATGACTTTGTTATTGCCGAGTACGTCGCCTAACTTTTTAAATTCTATCTTGGTGAAAATGCTTACTAATTAAACACAACTCCACAACATTGTGATTAACCTTTTTTCTTTGTACGGCTTTGTTGCCGGCTGTCTTCTTAAATTCTGCTCTAGGGGGTGCTGAAATCACTTTTGTTCGATAAGATATGGTCATGTTTTACTTCCCTTATATACATAATGTATAAGGAAAGTATTGTGACGGCGTCGAAAATTTGAATTCGAGTTTTCGATGGGAGAGCACATTTCAAGCATCCCTGATCACCAATCAAACATTTTTGAAGTGGTGTCGGTGCGTGTGTGTGTGTCAGTGAGTCTGTGGAGACGATATCTCACGAACGAATTGAGCGATTCGAATGAAATTTTGTAGAAGAATAACAATCCGTGAATACTGGAAGCCTATTATTTTTAAACGTAATCGAAAGTTCAGAATCCCCCAAAATTTTTGAATGAAGTTTTGAATAAATTATCAAAAATTCAAAACCTTTAATAAAGTTACGCAAATAGACATAGTGTGTTTGTGTGTGTGTGTGTGTCAGTGAGTCTGTGGAGACGATATCTCACGAACGAATGAAGCGATTCGAATGAAATTTGGTACAAAAATCACAATTCGTGAATACTGGAAGCCTATTGTTTTTAAACGTAATCGAATGTTCAGAACCTTCCAAAATTTTTGAGTGAAGTTTTGAATAAATCATCAAAAAATCAAAACGTTTAATAAAGTTACGCAAATAGGCATTTCTAATGTAATTTTTCCTTAGAAAACGATTGACATAAACTTTAGAAAGCTAACATGAACCTTTTCTCGAGATATTGCACATTTTCAAATAAATTTATCAAAAAATCCCATAAATTAAAAAATTAGATTAACTGTTGAGAAACATGTTCACTTTTCATATGTAATATCATGCGATAAATTGGGTGACATCATTCTCGTGGATCTAGCTCGTTCCAACCCAGAGAAAATATATTGAGAAGTAATACTTTTGTATTTGAACGCCAGTAGTCATTTATCTGCTATAAGAATTATTTATTTCTCCGTCCATAACGCTTGGCGAGATTTTGGCAACGAATTTGGCGGAATGTCGCCAACTTGGCGACTTTTTGAAATGTTGCCAAATTAACGAAAATCTCGCTAAATGGATAAAAATGAAGCTAAATCAATATAAAAATGACGATAAATTGTCGAAAATTCAATATCTTGGAAAGAAAATAAGTATCCACTATAAGAAAAACCTTTTTTTTTACAGTAAAAGTAGTAAATACATTGCATTATATAAGGAAAGTCAGTGTTGCCCGCATCAGATTTTTTATAGATATACCTAACGTGTACACGCATGGCCATTTCCTTACAAAATTATTAAGCATGTTTATAGACATTCCTAGAACCCTGTATATAATTATACAATATATAGAATATGTATAAAAGAAACTACATTAAAAAATTTTATTCCGAGTTAGATATCGTGTTGAAACTGACAACATAGGATTTTATGAGCTCAATAAACTAATAATAGGCTTGAATGAAACCCAATGTTTTAGAAAGACACTAAAATCAAGTTTTATGTCAAGACAACCTGTGCAACGTTTTAGAGAGGAAAGACTGTAAAACTAAAAGACTGTAAAACTAGTTTGAGCTCAATGCAACCTGTGTAGTAACAACGTACAAAAATATAATGTGGGCAGTACATGAGTTTTCCAACATAATACAAGTGCTACTTTCAATGAGCAATAAGGATGCACAAGATTCCTGGCACAATGTTTTTAACGTTCAAAAATTCGCTAACTTTGGGCGCTGTTCTGGATGACAACGTGTAAAATTATTTAGTTAATTATATGTTAATTATGCCAAATTAACTTATATTTTGCGTAAATATAACTTGACAATTGGAAATATTGTTAACAACTGCTAACCAATATACTCCATAGGATTATATTAAAATACGTTGATTATTATTAATTCATTAATTTGGTGTCATTTTCGTAACTTTAGCGTCGTTTTTGCCAATTTGGTGACATTTTCGTCAATTTGGCACTACATTAGAAAGTTGCAAAAATTCGCCATATTTGTCGGCAGGTGTTACATATTTAATGATATATACGACTGTTCCTTTTCATGCACTTTTTTAGATTCATTTATTTAAAAAACGTGCAATATCTCCATAAAGTTTCAAACTAGTGTTCTAAAGTTTGCATCATTTATTTTAGAATAAAAAAATACGTATGAAATGATTATTTATTTAACATAATTAAATGTTCTGTTTTTTTCATGAATTTTTCAAAAATGCATTAAAAAATTTAGGGGTTTTCCGAACGTTTGGTCGCATTTAAAATCAATAGATGTCTAGTATTCACGGATTTCAATAATTGTACCATATTACGTTCGAAACGATCTATTTGTTCTTGAGTTGCTAAATCCACAGACACTCACGGACATACGCACAGACATCCTCAAACGTTTGATTCTAGTTCAGGGAGTCTTGAAACATGCTCTTCCGCCGAAAATTCGAATTCGAATTTTCGACTTCGTCACAATACTTCCCCTATACATTATGCAGTGTATGTAAGGAAAGTAAAAACAACGGCAGTGATACAGTGCTTACTTATACATGTGAGGCTTATGTTGTATTACATTAAAGTATCAGATACATTAGAAGAATGTTTATTGAATCCCTGAATACACAGTCTGAAAAGGTGGAATAGAATCCATTAATATTTTGAAGATATACATCTGTCGTGCATTGTGATAACAATAATTTGGAAATGTGAATGGAAGGGCAGAAAGAATTATAGCGTTGTTATCTTTTAAGACAATAAAAGCATTTTTTCTTCAAAAATAATACAGCTGTCAATAACAATATTAAGAATTTAATTCAGTCGATAAACGTCTCCTAATGGAATGACATTTTTGCCAGGTAAAATACTTTAAGCTGGAAAATCTTTGAATTGGAATGATCAATTTATAATAGTTTCGATGCAATTATCAGAAATTTTATGATCATAAAATATATATCACGTTCTAAAAAGTTTAAAAAACTAGATTTGTAAAAGAGAAATCTGAAGTATTTTATGATAAATTTACATGAAGCTTTTCAAATTTTTATACAACTTATGTTGCTATGCTCGTTTTATTCCAACACTATTTATTCAAATTGATAAATTCTAACAGCACATAACAGTACCCATAACTTACATAATAATTGTTTCTTGCATCTTCACATTCTCTGTTGAAACCCCCGGTTACACAGAAGATTGTATTTTTGCACACTTTATGGCATCGACAATGAAACAGAACCTATAATGGAGCAAGATTTTCGATTCCTCCCCAAGGGTGTGGAGAAATGGGAGAGAGGAGGAGCTTTTTGAAAAGTATTTTCAGATACTTCAAAAGTCCCCCTCCCCTTGGTGACCTGGCTGAATCTTTGCATACTTGTATTATTTACTATGAGACAGATCCAAATAAAGATGAAATTTCGATTCCCTAGGAGGAGGCATACAGGATAGAAGGGGAAAACTATTTCGACATCCAGAGGAGCTTCAGATCCGGAATAAATCCGGACATGGGATAAATCCAAAAAGATGAAATCCGTATTTCGATGATTGACCTCTGGGGAGGGAACAAAATGGGAGAGGAATAACTTTTCAGACCCTCCTAAAGCATTTTGGTGATCAAAAAAGGTTGAAACTTTGATCACTGATAGTATTGACAACGGAATATAACCTAATGGAGGAGCCAATTTTAAGACTACTATATTTAACTTTGAGCATCATACACTGCTAAACAAAATAAAATATATTAAAATAGGGTAATTCAATTTTTTAAGAGTGTTACTTTCCTTGTCTTTCATAGACTTCAGAGCTAGTATAGAAATAATTGACACAGGACATTTACAGAAAACATATTTTAAACACCTAACTTTATATTTCGTGAAAAGATTGAAAAAATATTTTCAACATATTATATCAGTTCGATAAACTGGAAAAAATATTCAATGAAATCCCCCCCCCCCCCCAAAAAAAATCATACTCTTTCTAACATTCTAGATAGATATTGATTGAAAGTCGACTTTCTTAGGTAAGAGACTCAGAACAATGTTCCAAATAGGAAATAATGAAAATCCTGTTTAGGATCAATGAAACAGTGACAAAAACAACTCCACTCTTCATTTACACAGCTGACAATAGTGTTTGATGACAATAAACTGTCAGGAGCCACAACAAAAATTGCGTTGAGTCGTGCAATGTCCCAGTATGAAGTCATTTTATTAAGCTATTATAAGGAAATATATCTGTTAAACATTATCATGATGGGAATTCTATTATGAATAGTTCAAAAAGAGCATAAAAGAATAATGAAAAAAGAGAAAAAAAACATAGAAGAAAATAAAAGTACAAAATATTGTTTTTATGAATTTCGAAGAAGATAAAAGCTTCTTTAATTTAAAAAAAATATAGCACAGTCGCAGTAACAAAATAAAATATTTTTCAGTCAAATAAACTATATTGATGGAATAGCCATTTTAAGACGAATTTGATGTAGCAGGCGATTGTCATTTGGCAAACATTTCAATCGAACGAAATTATATCGTTTGTATGATTAATTCATAATACGTGGTATAAGTCCTAGAAAAAGATTTGAAATGTTTCAAACTTCACATTCCTATCACAGCTTTTAGTTTCTGCAATGATTTTCAAATAGTTTCGATACTATGCACGATTCTATGCTTAAAACAATAGCTGATACAACACCATAGATGACGCAGTACTGTAGCTCACTGCACAGTAGCTGAAATTATATTGAGTGTCTGAATACTCAGTGAAACGCAATGGCGGGGGCATTTTAAAGAATAATATATAATGCGAGTGATCATGATGAGAAAATACATGTGTAAAGCGTGCATGTATGTTGTTGAGACCCAGACCGTCCGACCTACCAGAAAGGTGTAAGGTAACTGTATGGACGGCCGGGAAGTGCCACCCAATTTAGACCGGAACCCAGTGTGGGAGGCATCCACAGGGACCGTACCCTCCTTCCCCTACCACCAACCTCTCGGAAGGACTTACGGACCCACATGTTTAACGTGATCGTACTCCGCATGAACACGGCGGCATTTGTGGCAGCGTGCAAATCTACGGGGATACCGCAAACCACGGGGATACCGCACCCGAGATGGCCAACAGCACGCGGCGTTCCGAGGTGGTCACCCACCAAGTACTAACCGCGCCCGATGCTGCTTCACTTCGGTGATCTAACGAGAACCGGTGTTTTCAGCACGGTACGGCCGTTGGCCCTAGCGTGCATGTATGTGTAAATATACACTACCCGACATAGAAAATGTAACACCATGAAGCTTTGGATGTATAATTATGCAAATTTCGGGACAAACGCAGCTGGCGGATGTATGTAAATCATCTGAAATGCAAGTATGTCACGTGATTAGAGCGCGGGATAAAAGTGATGGAAATGGCTGATGAGCCAAGAGTTGTTACTGTCTGTCGCTTACGAAAACCCGTTTTCATGTCAGACGACACATGTTGTTGAAGTAATGCCTGGCCTATACCGTCGAAGTCCGCTTCAGCATTTCAACGATCGTGCGAGGAGATTCATTTTAGGCCTACGTACGGATGGTTGGTCATACCGGCGTGCTGCCGTTGAAACATGCGTAGATGCGTCCACTCCACTGTGCAAAGGATTTAGAGAAGATGGATTAAAGAAGGGCATGTAAATCGTCGTAGTGGTACAGGTCCATCCAGACAGCACACGTTGATCGACGCATTCGAAGGCATGCGGTGGCGGTCTCACAAACGACGACTGTCAACATTCTACAGAATTTGCAGAGTACATTGGATGTTCCAATATCAGCGAAAACAGATTCTCTATGATTAGCCGAAAGCTATTTGCACTCAAATCGTCCTTTTCGAAAACTGCCATTGACGACAAGACACCGACGTGAGAGATTGCAATAGTGTCAAGCCCGAGCCTCTAGGACGACTAAATGGGACAGGGCAGTGTTCAGCGACGAGTATAGGTACTGTTTATCGAATAACAGTCACCGTGTAAGAGTCTGGGCGCGATGTGAAACAGATCCAATCCTTCTGCGACTGTTGAACACCATACTGCTCAACAACGCGGCATCATGGTTTGGAGTGCTATCGGTTTCGATAGTATGTTACCTCTGGTTCGTATCAGAGGCACAATGACGGTAGGATGATTTGTAGATGAGGTGCTATGGCCGGTTGCACTGTCCTACCTTCAGCGGTTGCAAAATGTTGTTTCAGCAAGATGACGCACAACTACACACCGCAACCATTAACAGACAAGCCTTGCAAAGTATCCAGATATTTTCTTGGCCTCCGCTGTTTCCAGATCTCACCCATCGAGAATGTATGGGACGCGTTTGGCCGTCGTTTGACTGCCCTGCCCCCGCCTCAAACAGAGGACGACCTGTGGAGGATGGATGAAGGCATATGGTCATCCATCCTTCAGGAAACTATCCACACGCTCATTGCATCTGTTCCTGGAAGGGTTGCAGCTTGTATCGTCGCAATAGATGGTCTTAATGCCTACTGATCACCCTGTATATGCCATTACTGTATTGCATTATCCTTCTGGAATTAAAGTCACTTATTTATATAAGCCATCTCTGTCTGTGTGTCCTTTATCGTCACACTCTATTCACTCTTTCATGGAGTCTCATTTTCTGTGTCGGGTAATGTATTTATAAACTTTAAATACTAGTCGATTATAGCCTCAAATACAATACATCTAATCTCTCTCTCTATATATATATATAAAACTGTATATCTCTTTGTCTACAAAAAATCGGCAAACCCACCTTAAGGAGCTTCAAGAATAACCTTCTCTACGTGATTTGTTTTCACAAATCAATAATTCTGTTGCTTTTTGTAATCTCTTTGGAATAGAGGATAAACTTTTGTTATAGCATGGGATTGAAAGAAAGATCATATATGAGTACAAAGAGAAGGAGGAAATATCCGGAAATAGATTAAACAGTATGCTGCAGACAGTAGGGGAAATTGCATTTGGAAACAGTTTAATATTTTGTAATCCATTCTGCTGACCTTTGCGATATTTTTTCAAATTTGTAATTCAATTACATGGTATAGAGATGCTTTAGATACTGCGAGCTGTGGTAACCATTGTAAAATTAACTCGAATGTGGCTCATCTCAACGTTCTCATACCGGAATCCATTTTAACGTAGCTTGAAATTTTTGTTTTCTTTTTTCGCTAGAAAAAGTTGAAAAATCTGTATCGATGTTAACCTCTAATTTAAAAGGGAAATATTTTTGCGATTGATAGCAATTTTGACACTCTCTCGGGGAGGGAGGGGGGTAATGACGAACGACGAATAAAAATTGTATCGCTGCTATTTTTCACTACAGTGATTAAAACTGTTTCGGGATTATTGGGGTCATAAATAACAGCCTTTAATACACAATTCTGTCAATTTTTCCCTATGCTGCCATGTAAAGAAAATATAAAATTTAGAATAAAATTCGAACTTTCCGTTCGAATTTCAAAAACGTCTATGTAGGTCTAGATTTTTTTTATAACAAAACCAGATATAACAATTTCGTGAAAATCTATTAATATTTGTGGCAGCTATCACGTATCAGAAACCGACCACAGACAGACAGATGGATATCACTCTAAAAATAGTCAAAAGGAATTCAGAAGGTTCTAAAACATATATTGGCATCAAAATATCGAAATTGAAAAATTTTGTGTAAGCAATGATTTCTTTATACTGTATTATATAATATGAGAAAGAACAAATGGTGAGTAACTCTGTTACTCTTTATAGATTGATGTGAAACATTCTTCCTTTCACACTTTTCAAATGGGAAAAGGTTGGTGTGTGTTGTGCGTTGGTAGCAGATATCTAGGGGAGTATCTAGGAAAGTATCTAAGGAAACGTTTTGATATTCTTTGTCTGTTGTTTTACAATTTTTTTTTAATTTTTCGATTACCACACACTGATGTATTGCGCAGATATAACATTTATTATTTTACACTTTCTACCAGAATTGTTTTATATTACAGGTTAAAGGGTATATACAAGGGTATATACTTGCATATAATAAGAAGGCAGTGCAATTATAATAGCTTCGATTACATAATTTATTTCCATTCTATCATATTTTTTGATGATTTAATCATTAACGTTTTCACAATTAACTTTTCCTTATTTCATGTCAACAGCCTAACGAAACGATGAAGATTTTATGTACACTCAGTGGAAAGTTCTGGAAAAAGCATGCAACTCGTGTATATCTTAGCCAATCTACAAAATTCGAAAAGTTTCCAGAACTCCTCAAAAACCGCCAAGTTGACGATGTTTCGTTAAATTCGTCTTGACGATCACCAAATTCTTTCCCACGATCACCAAATTTGTTTTCACGATTACTGAATTTGTCTCCAAGGCCATGCGATCCGGATCTTCAGGATATAACAATTGTTTACCGTAAGTATTCGTAACAATTTGGTGGTAGTTTTGTTACATACTTCCGTTTCATTGCCGTTCTTCCGCTAATTTAATCCATACTCCGCGCCCTAAGATGTTTCACATTAATAAAAAATAGTATGTGTTTGTTCACAACATAGTTTCAACAAGAAATTTATGAAGAAGCTTTCATATGATGGCAAATGGTATGTATTAAATTTATTCATTTTTATTCAGTTTTGCGTACTTATGTTGCACATTCATACGAATGTTCAAGCCGGAAATTAAATCTCCGGAACGGGAAAAGGAAATCTTTGGTGGATCCCTCAACCCCCTTTGAAATTTGATGCTGAATCCATATAAGTTGGCTATAAATAAGTTATATTTACAACTTATTTATAGCCAACTAAATAAGTTAGTTGGCTATAAATAAGTTATAAATATAACTATAAATAAAAAATATGTTATATTTATAGCCAATCCTGAAAAATAGATATTTCAAGCAAATGTTTTGAACCGGAAATGAAAATGCGAAAGTGGGAACCTTTAGTGACCCCCCCCCCCACACACACACAACCCTCGTCAGAATTTAATGCTGAATTCATATCAACAATCATCTAAGCTTAACCTATATCCAATATTTAGAAATAAATGTTTCAAAAACAATTTTTTTAACCGGAAGTGGAAATATTTAGTGATATTTTGAACCCACATCCTCGTCCGGAGAATATGATACTGAATCCACATCACTTATTATCATCTAAGCTATCGGTTATCAGATATTAATTTCTATTACAGGTACCAAAAAATATATTTCCAAGAAAAATTGAAAATTTGAATCAGAAATGACATATCTAGAACAGGAATTTCTTAATAAGTCGCTTACAGCTCATAGAATTTCATCTAAATCTATATCAGTTGTTATCTAAGCTGTATCTATAGCCAATCCTGAGAAATAAATGTTTCAAGGACGATTTTTAATAAGACACTTACAGCTCATAGAATTTCATCTAAATCCATATCAGTTGTTATCTAAGCTGTATCTATAGCCAATCCTGAGAAATAAATGTTTCAAGGACGATTTTTGAACCTGAAGGGAAAAAGAAATCGGAAGTAAAAACTCTTGTTTCCCTTCCTCCTCCAAAATTTAATGGTGAATCCATCAGTTATCATCTAAGCTCTATCAGTTGTCATTCTTTATAAATATATGTTTCAAGTAAAATGAAATCTTTTGAAGTCGAAATGGAAAAATAACAGGCAGTGGAAATCCTTAGTGAACCCATATCCTTTTCTGGAATTCGATTCTGAATTCATATTAGCCATAATTTAAGTTCTATCTACAGTAGATTCAACGAAAAAGACGTTTCAAGGAGGAAATTTCCGTAAAAAGGTAATTGCAAATTTCTGCAACACATTACAAATGGATAAATATCAATATTCTAGGACAGTTAAAACTGTAGCTTTAATAATTCTCGATCTCACTAAAAATCAATGGACTTATTGTGGTTAACGTTTTATAGCAACGCATCACCTTCAAGAGTAAAAGTTCACCAATCCTGCTGTCTGAAGGATATTTATTAAACGACCCAAAATGGCGTCAACGGTGTCATGATGTCATTTTAGGTCAGACGGGTATCAACGCGATCAATTGAACTTCTGACAGAGCTTCTTTTATTGATTCTAATGGACATTATCACATTTCTTCAACCCGATAAAGCTATCACACAGGAAATGGGATACGCCAATTGAAAATCGGAGTGGAATACTGATATATTTGATAGCGTGTACTGTAATTGCTAAAGAGATCAAATGCCGTAGCAGGTTATAATGGAATCTGCAGATAGGTTAAATTATCTGTATTTCTTATTTCAGGCAAATATTAGTTTAAAGTGAAGAGGATTTAATATGATATCTTTAAACAGCATTTAAGATTCTCTAAATGTTTGTCTAAATTTACTTTTTCATGCTGTTGTATTAGAGTAGTACATAATTTCAAGTATTACAGTTTCAAAAATTTCTGTATTCGTGATTTTGGTGAATAAAAAAAAACCTCTAAAACCTTGAGAAGTCATTTCTAAAACTTTTGGAAGGATGCCCGTCTGTGTGTTTGTGTGTGTGTGTGTTTGTGTTTGTGTGTGTTTGTGTGTGTGTCTGTGAAGTAGAATTATGATAAATAGAAATCGGACACACGTACCGCTAAAACAATACATGGGTAGATGCATTATGTACAAAAACTAGAAATAGATAAAGTATTGAATAATTTTCAGAATTAAAACTTAGAATATTCGAATTTTAAAACTTTTAATAATTTCAAATCATTATTTCGTATGGAAGAACAATGATGATTTGAAGAATAATGATGGTAGTATATTGTCTGTGGGGGAGAATAATAGTTTTAACTACGCTATGGATGCAAATCATATAAAAATATTATATTAACGCAATATAATCAAGCCAATTTTATCCTAAAAATAAATGTTTAAAGAATTTTTAAGAAAAGTTTTAAAGGAATTATTTGTGAAGGTTTGTAAATATATATATATATTCTATTCTGATTTAAATTATGATGCACAAATGAACAATTTGCCACAAAACTACAGGCCTACTTATTTATATTAATTATTTTAATCCACGTATTGCTCAACATTTAAATTTGACAAGAAAGAAAAGATATTTTTCCATATAAAGTTTTCAAACTTTGTTATCGTGAAGTATCAAGTCTTAGCTCTAGAAAGCTTCCACTCTTTTTGTGGAGCTTTCCTTATTATTTTTTATATTTAAATTAAGGATTCGATAACTTTCATTTCAATACGACGTAATGATCAACATTATAATTTCGTCTAAAATATACTGTTCCTGGTCCGCTCTTCAAATTTTGTCATCTTCAAGTGTCGTGTCTTAGCTCTACAAAAACTCAATTATTTTTGTTGTGGTTTCATTTGTTAATTTTTTACATTAAAATTCGTAATTCAACGACTTTCAGGAAAGTGTCTCTGTCTTTCGACTCCACTTTAAAATCTTTCCCGTTAGCCAGAATGGGTGACTGTAAAACACGATCTTTGGATGTTTCGAGAGGCAGCTATTCGCTCGCCCACTGAGAAAGCGATTAAAATACAAAATCAAATTTTGCAAATTTAACAGGTCGGAATTATTTTAATAAGATTATAACATTATGATAAGTACATATCCTGAAAAAATCACTGTGGTGCACATAAGAAAAATATGCAAAGCGTATTTAAAATTAAACATATTAAACATGGTCGTAAATCGTAACGTCGTACCGCATAAAAACCCACCATTACTTCTTTGTACGAGTTCCTGGTATAAAATTATTAATTATACTACACAATCAACGTCACCCATTTTAACTTTAAAATACACATTGTTTATTAAACATATTATAATTATGATTAAATAACAATAATTATCACATATATTTAAGGGGGAAACTGGATGTGTGAGACCAGGCATATTAATTTTTAAAACTTATTATGACGTGTTATAACAGTAGATTTGCACATATCTTTGTTATTGTCTCACTTCTGTAAAGCACACCACTGATATAGTGACTCATAACTGAATGCCTATCTTGAAGACTTATATCTTCATTTCTCAACATCTGAACACTTTAATTCCTGTCTGGACACTGACTGCATCATCACTGCTTGCACATAACTTCATAAATATTCTAATTTCGTATCTTATTTGTTCCACCATCTCTATGTGAATTACTGACTCTTAACTGCTTTCACTGCATCATCACTCTGTGCATCCGTCTTAATGAATATTTTCACTTGTCCGATTTTTCTTCTGCCTGTTTCTACCTCTTTTTGCCTGAGGTCCAGATACGCCTCTTCGGCGATCATTGGTTGACTTCAGGGCGATGCGGCAAAATTTACTCCTTAAATCTTTAACCAATCCCCTGGTTTCATCTTCAGCTCCCTTATTTATGGCTTTCCGGACCTCTAGGGTCAGGGTTGCTGTAAACTGGCGCCTATCAGTCTGGTCATATGTAGGCTTGTTAGAAATCATAAATCTTTGTATATAAACCTGCCTAAATGTCTCTTGGTCTCCACAATCACGTTTCTAAGCTAAAAACTTAAAGGTTAGCAAAAGTCAGATTAACATTCTACTTTAATAAGAATGAATTCATATTGAAACTGCAGAGGAGGGCGGGGTGAATTTTTATAAACATCGTTTTTGTAAAGTTATTTATTAGGCTATGTTTGTTCCGATTTTGAGACAATTTTCACGTTGTATTTGCAACCCTGAAATGGGGCCACTAGACCTGCTCACGCTAAACTTGAACCCATTTTTGCTGTTTTACAAATTTTGAGGCCGCACAAGAAGAGGGTTGTGGGAGGGGGGTGGGTAATTTTGCTTACTCTCAGCTGTCACAGAATTCGCTGAATAATTGATTGGTATAAAAACTAGTTGCTATCTTTAGTGACAGCTAGCAGGCACAACATTATTTAAGGAATGTACAGTGGCAAAAAAGGTACTTTTACTTACCAATTTACTCAGAAATAAAGTACTGATAATAATATCTAATATCCAGATGCTTCTTCTAAAGAATCATTTATTACGTGTAAGTTACATGCAATTAATAACGGTTAATGATATCTTTTTGTAAAAAATATCATTTATTCGAAGAATTTTGATCAAAAAACAACAAACGGCGTTCCTCAAGTTAATTACTAAGTATAAGGAAATATTTTACGACAAGGTAACAAAATATGAAAGCAGCATATGAGTTATCGCAGATGTCAATGCACACAATAAATGGCATCATCAAACGCGAAATGTTCTGAATTCTGAGCAAAAAGGATTATAAATTCCAAATTTCGGAATTAACTATATAAAACAGAGCAATATAGAATAATGAATGTTTGTTGAAATATAATTGACTTATATATTAAACACTAGCAGCATACCCGTTCTTCGTGCGGAGTATATAATATAAAGAAACTTATAATTCACAATCATACGCAAATTCCTATAGATTTTTAATCAAAATATTCTGTTAAAATATTTAATATAATGCTATTAAAAAGGAGTTTAAGAATCTCTGTTCTCGCTATATAAAATTATCTTCACGGGCAGATCTGAAGAATAAACATCCTGGCCCCTTATGTAAGGAAATTTGCAAAAACTATGGAATTGAATCAATATATGCAAAATAAAAGCGTTAAAATTGCATGACACCCGTACTAATTATATACGCGAGTATTAGAAGCTATAACCTGTCTTAATAGATTACATGTATAATTTAAAAATATCAATAAACCCGTAATCTTTAAACCTGAAGGTAGTAATTTATTCCAATATATGTCAAAATGAAAGTGCTAAAATTATATGAGAAGATATACCCGTCGTACTTATAATGTCGTAGATTAGAAGATATGTCTGGGTATTAGTAGATTACCCATATTACAATATGCGTCTCAAATATCTTTGCCAAAAGAGATGACGTAATAAATTGTAAATATCAATAATCCCCTTAATCTTCTTACCAGAATAACGTACTTGATTTCAATATATGCCAATATTTGTCAAAATATATGCCAATATATCTGTACTACTTTTACTCTCGTAGGTTAAAAGATATACCCGTGCATGCCTAGAAGATGATTCGTACAACGTACAATATGTGAGTTTCAACAATTTTGCCGCAATAAAACAATGGCGTAATAATTTGAAAATATCGATAATATCTGAATCAATAATCCTCGAAAATATCAATGATAATAATGTTTAAACCTGAAGACCGTAATTGGTATTATTCAAAAAATGCAATGGCAATGCAATTTATTTTATATACATATCTTCATTATTTAAATCGGAAGAGATTTAATAAAAATCGTCCGCAGCATAAACACATGGAATTTAAATCAGTTGCTAAGCGACATAATATCATTTGCTTCAAGTGAATTGGTGGGAAAATATCGTCTGAATAATGCTATCTCTATGGAAGGCTTGGTGACATTTTCGTCAATTTAGCGACATTTTAAAAAGCGGCCTAATTTATCGCTAAGTGGGACTGTAGAACTGATAGTCCCACTTGGCGACAAATTGACGAAACATCATCGCAATACTATCCCCTATAAAAACACAATTAATTTCATTTATTAAGTGCAATTTTATCAATTTCATGATATTTTTATATATTTACAAACATTTTTATCAATTTGGTGAAATTTAAAAAATTCGCTAAATATGTTACCAAGTAGGATGGATGGATTGACCGGCAAATGCTATCGAAACATCATTTCAGACCTCTCTTCTAAAAAACGAATTTAATTTCATTGATTTGTGTCGTTTTTATCAATTTGGCGACATTTCCGTCAATTTGGCAGCGTTTAAGAAAAGTTGCCAAGTTAGCGATGTTCCTCCAAATCCGTAGCTCTAAATTTGCAGATCTGAAGAATATAACAACCTGATCCCGTTTGTATATACTAAATGCAAACACAAAAATTGCATTAGAAGGTATACCCGTTCTACTATTTTTCTGTTTCAACAATCGGATAAATGAATTTATTGGTAAACACGATATATGAGTTCATTAGCTAAACACAATATAAAAGCTTAAAAACTCTTTGTCAAAATAAATGAAAGTGATGTACGCAGACCGCAATTAATATAATTAAAAGAAAAATTAAGCCGTTCTTTTCTGAAACATATTTTTATATCCATTTATTTATTATTCAAATCGAAAAAATAATAATAATTAAAATTAACAGACCGATTTAAGGTAATTGCGTTTCTGAGCAACATGATATACGATAGAATCTTCCTCATAAAATGCATTAAATAACCATTTTGATTCTTTTATACTTTTCATTGTTGAGTATATACCTGTGAAAAATAAACCATGGAGATATTTTTTCCATTTAAATTTATGTTTCAAACAATTCATGTTTTCAGAAAGTGACTAATTAGCGCAAAAAAATTCCCACCAAACTCAGAGATAAAGTTTTAATTCAATTTCAAGCTTTTCGTTTAGATAAACCACGGAGTTAGAGAGTAGAACTGCTAGGAAAAAGTTCCGTTTTTCATTAATATCTCGACAACCCCTGGTCTTAGAAACCCAAAACATGGGAAAAATTTATGAGGGTCTATTTCAAAGCTAACCATAAAATTTCATTAAATTTGGTTCAGCCGTTCTCTCGTGATGATGAGACAAACGAAAGTTTGGTTTTTTACTAATATCTCGAGAACCACTGGTCGTAGAAACTCGGACCATGGTCTAAATTTTAAATGGGGCCATTTCCAGGTCACCCACAAAATTTCATCAAATTCGGTTTAGCTGTTCGTCCGTGATGATGGGACAGACAGACAGACAGACGTATTTTCAATTTCATTTATATAGATTTGAATAGTATATTTGGCTAGGGGCATTACAGGAAAAAGTCGATAGCTGCTAATACCAAAAAGTGAAATCTCCTTTAAAAACACATTATAGTTCATATTAGTAACGGACAACAGGTTTCCGAGGCAAAAATCAGGTTTGGTCTTCAGGATAGAAAACAGAGCAATGACGCCAACAAATGTAAACAGGCGTCTATCAATAAATAGTTGCATCATGTGATGCAGGAAAAAAATCATTTCCAAACAAAAATTAGAAAATATGTTTTGCGAATACTTTCCGATTTTACTTACAAAGAGAATTTCTGTGTCGTCTTACCTCGTCAAACATAGTTTAAATAATCCTTGATATATCAAGTAGTGTTTTAAATATATTTAATTTCATACATTTAAAAATTGGTTACAAATTATTTTTAGCCTCTATTATAAGTTTTACAACGTTCTTCTGGACTCTAACAATTCTGTCAGCCAAACTCTCCCAATGTTCGTTAATCATTTTCTCTTCTTTTCCACAGTTTTTGGCTTCATTTCTTCTGCTTACTTGTTCGTCACTACAGTTTGTTGACGCGGTGTTCTCGGCAGAGAGCTGTCAAATTACCAGGGCCAACCAAGGAGATTCCGCAACATTTCAGCCGACATGGTCGATCAATGGGGTTTCTGACAAGATGAAAAGAAAACACGTAAGCATATTTTGCATATCTATATAAATAAAATTGAAAACCTGTCTGTCTGTTTGTTCCGTCATCACTGGAGAACGGCTGAACCGAATTTGATCAAATTTTGTGGGTAGCCTGGAAATAGCCCTACTTAAAATTTAGTTCACGTTTGGAGTTCCTACGATCAGTGGTTCTCGAGATATTAGTAAAAAACGAAATTTTAGATTGTCTGATCATCACGGGAGAACGGCTGAACCAAATGTGATGAAATTTTGTGGATAGCCATTAAATAGCCTCCCATAAATTTAGCCCAAGTTTCGAGTATCTAAGATCAGGGGTTGTCGAGATATTAACGAAAAACGAAACTTTTTCCTAGGAATTCTACTCTCTAACTCCGTGGTTTATCAAAAAGAAAAGCTTGAAAATCGTTTGAAAGTGAATCAAAACGTTACCTTCTGAGTTTGATGGGAGATTTTTTGCGCCAATTAGTCACTTTCTGAAAACATGAATTGTTTGAAACACGATTTAAATGGGAATGCAATGAATAATGCAATGAATTTACTATCTTTACAGTACAAAACAAGAAATATCAATCATGCATAAGCATTGATTATGAAACACTTTCCAACTGAAATGTAATTTCATTTAAAAATTTCTGAAATGTGATACATTCAGTGGTGTGATATCTTTTACATTATCACAGTACTACAGTAATTTATTATACTTAAACATTTAAAACTGTATCGAAATATAAATCATCTGATTCTTTATGCAAAATCAATGAATATTTCATTCATATAACTTGTATTCCAGACTCCAGAGCTAAATAATTTTGTGTGAAAAAAATTCAGCAATTCTTATGTAATTCATCTTACAATCGCTTGAGATATTTGCATTCTGCATATGTTAAAATTAGGCTTCTTTGAAGAAATAATAAAAGTTTAGGGATCATTTAAAATCACAACTATTGTAATTGCATAGGCACGGAATTTAGGTACACAGATAATACACAGATACACAGATAATGTATGTGTTTATGTGTATGTACTCAAAGTATTGGAATCGTGCCGAAGATCGGAACTCGAATTTTCAAAGGAACTACACGTTTTGGGACTTCTAGAACACGAAAAAACTATTTTTAGGAAGACGTCTGTGTGTGTAAGGGTGTATCTGTGTATGTTTCTGTGTGTCTGTGTAGATATTAGATCCACTCTAATTGAAAAACTAATGGACCGAATTTCATACAATTTGGTAGGTATGGTTTTTGTGGGAAATCCTGATGTGCATTAGATTATAGTACGATTCGTAATAAAAGAATCAGCCTTCTTTGCGAAATGGCCGCAGAAATTGCCTTTATCCACTCTAGCTAAAAACTAATGGAACAAATTTAACAAAATTTGGTGTATAATATTTCAATAACCTACAAGTGATTTATATACCAAATTTAACAAACTTTTGTATATAAATCATTTGTAGGTTATTCTAGTACGATTCGGGAAAAGGGAACTGGCTATTTTTGCGAAATGGCCCGCAAAAATCGTTATATATAAAAATAAAAGACTACGTGTGCTCAATTATATCAATTCAATTCCTATTTTATACGTGATTTTTGACAACAAAAAGAATAAGACTAACCCCATTACTCTAGGACTAGCCGTTCCTGAGATATTCTAGTTTTTTCGCGTTTTCGCTACGCCACCTTTGACAATAAGTCCAGCTATCAAATGAGAACCAAATTTAAGTTTAACGTGTAAATTCAATGTCATTTAAAATACTTATGGTTGTTATTTTATGCAGATAAACTCAAATTATTATTGAATAAATAAAGAGAACGAATATGAGTCTGCAGGGAAAGACATGTGCTGTCCACATCAGAATTTTTAACAATATTACAACAATGATTTATAGAAGTGAACGGGGATTATTTTCAGGCCATTTCGAAAAAAATATATGATCTATATTTAAAGATTCATAAAATTTTTGTCGAATAAAATGTTCAACAAATTTAAGCTGTGTACCAAATTTTAACTGTCTAGGACGTAGGAAAGTGCATTAAAAATGCCATCAAATAAATTTATCATGAAGAGTTATATAAAATTTTAAAAAAAATGAAAAATTGTTATCTATCAAATTTATTTTTAAATGTGAAGCCCCTCCCATATGCAAAACGTTTAAACAAATGGAAAGATATTTATTATATAATATATCTCTCTTTTCTTTCTGGAAGTTATCCCAAAGTCAGAATTTAATTGAATTTGTTTTCTTCCTATATTAAAATAATTTTTAATTAAAAAACTACTTAACATATTATACTGAATTTTTTTATATATATTCTATGGGATAATGTGAATATTTCCTAAAAATTTCGAAGCAATTCGTGAATTTTAAATTTACTTAAAAAATGTTTGAAAAATTAGGTCCCATAGGGTTCAATGTATTTCATTTTTTCAACCCGGGTTCAATAAAAAACTAATTGGGTGATATTATTTATTTATATTCCCATAGGTCCTACAGACCGTTTGAACAACATACTAAAATTTCATTTTGATAAAGTCATTTTTACGGCAGTTATCGTGCTAACGGACAGACAGACAGACAGACAGAATGAACAAAGTCATAAACACTTTTCAACTTTGTTGTAAAGTGTTAAAAAAAAGTTATTTTTATAGTAGATACTTGTATTTTTTCCAAGACATTGAATTTTATTCAATTAGTAATCATTTTCTTTGATTTAGAGTTTTTATCCATTTGGAGAAATTTTCGTTAATTTGGCAACATTTAAAAAAGTCACCAAGTTGGCGACTTTCCGCCAAATTCGTAGCCAAAATCTCGCCAAGCGTTACGGATGGAGAAATAAGTTATTCTTATAGCAGATAAATGACTATTGGCGTTCAAATACAAATGTATTACTCAAAGTATATTTTCTTATGAATGGAACGAGCTAGATTCACGAGAATGATGTCACCAAATTTATCGCATGATATTACATATGAAAAGTGAACATGTTTCTCAACAGTTAATATAATTTTTTTAATTTATGGGATTTTTTTATAAATTTATTTGAAAAATGTACAATATCTCAAGAACGGTTCATGCTAGCGCTCTGAAATTTATGTCAATCGTTTTCAAAGGAAAAATTACATAAGAAATGTCTGTTTGCGTAACTTTATTAAAGGGTTTGATTTTTTGATGATTTTTTCAAAATTTCACTCGAAAATTTAGGGGGGCTCTGAACATTTGATTGCGTTTAAAAACAATAGGCTTCCAGTATTCACGGATTGTGATTTTTGTACCAAATTTTATTCGAATCGCTCCATTCGTTATATCGTCACCTCAGTCTCACTGACACACACACATGCATACTTTCACACACACACACACACACAGACATCATTTCAAAAATGTTAGATTCGTGATCAGGGATGCTTAAAACGCGCTCTCCCGTCGAACTCGAATTTTCAACCCTGTCACAATACTTTCTTTATACATTATGTATAAACGGAAAGTGTATTACGGAAGTGTATTAAGTGTATTATGTAATACGGAAAGTAAAAATGTAAAAACTGTCCCAGTAGATTCATAGAATAGTCTGTGGATATACGGATTATTAAATCCATCCAATGGTCAAAATTCGAAGTTGTTTGATTAGTTAATCTGCCTGTCAAGACCTCACTTTTAAATAAGTGAACATTTTAAAAAAAACGATAAAATTCCAGTGTAAGAAGAAACTGGAGTTAGATGAATACAATAAGCGGGTATAGCTGAAAATTGAATGCGTTTTTGAGTTATCTGTATAGTAATAAAAAGCAACGTCTTTCTGTGTGTCTGTTTGTTGTTTGCTTAGCGGAAAATCTAAACGACCCACAGCTGCAAAATGGTACAGTGATACTTCAGGTAAGGTCCGAAGACACAATTTTAAAATTACAAAGAAGTATTTTGTTTAGAAGTTAAAATTGTGTTTTAGTTATTGAATGTTGAAGTGCCATTTTGGGCAATTTTCGCAAGACATGGTTTTCTTTGTTCTGTTCTAACTAGGCGTATTGGAAAAGTGTTATTTGGTTGACGAAAATTTGCGGTGAGTTCCGATGTAATTTTCATCATAGATTTGCATCCTAAATCTCAAGCAACGCCTGGATCTAGTAAAATAATGCTATACAAGTTTGAATTTAGAATGATTCATCTTTGAACCATGCAAAACATCTATTTAGTTTATATCACAATGCATCAACACATAAAATCACATAGCGATATATAGCGTCAGGGGAGACAACTCAAATCATTTACGGCCAAGTAACTTTTCATTTCAATTATGTGTTCTTCGAAATAAATGTTTCACATGATATCTGTGAGGGCGCGGTTGCCCATTGGTTAGCGCGCTGGAGTTGCACTCGGTAGGCCCGGGTTCGATTCCAGCCGCTGCCAAAACTGCCGCCGTGTTCACGCGGAGTACGATCACGTTAAACATGTGGGTCCGTAAGTCCTTCCGAGAGGTTGGTGGTAGGGGAAGGAGGGTACGGTCCCTGTGGATGCCTCCCCCGCTGGGTTCCGGTCTAAATTGGGTGGCACTTCCCGGCAGTCCAAACGGTTACCTTACACCTTTCTGGTAGGTCGGACGGTCTGGGTCTCAACAACAACATGATTTCTGTGTACATAGACGAAGGGAGATAGAGACATATATGTTCGTTCAGACTGGCGCTAGATGATCCAGTGTCGGCGTATTGTCAAGAGGGACGCATTTCGAAATGCCTACACTGTCAAGCTATATTACACTGGTAATAGGACTAAAATATAATGCAAGCACAACTGTATCATTTAATTTCCGTATAGACCCGGGTATACGTGTCTAAACAACGGGATTTCTTGTGTATATCAAAATTCCCCCTGACATTTAGTTTCGTGTGTGCGTGTCTGAATTGTTTTGTTTCTGAAAACGCAGTATTTATTATCAGAGGACTTTGGAGAATCATTTAAAAAGGTAATACTAATATTGATATAGAGAATCACTGAAGTATACGAGTTTTGACATTTTTGATACGTTTGGAATTTTTCTTTGTGAATCATAAATTAACCTTTTAACAAGTAAAAAAGTGAAACTTGGTGAGTAATATATTATTTTTTTTTACATATTAGTTAAAAGTGGTACTCCTTCCATTGTTTTTTCTTGCATATAACATTTTTGAATGGTTTCCAAAAGGGAAATCGAAACCGACGTCCTAGTGTATTAAAAAATTGCAAAATGTTATTCATTTATTTTTATTGTGTTTCAGTTGTTATATTTTATTCTATTTGTAACCTTGTTAAAATAAACTTCAAACCTTTTTATTGATAATTTTATTCCCTGATGTTATGTCACTAAATTACTTTATCATGCTTCATCAATGGCGATATACTCATCCGGAGTTGAGTTGCTTGTTCTCTCCACCCAAGACGCAGGGACATGCTTTCGAAGAATTCTGTTTGCATTAAAGTCTTAAAACGTGATATTCTATTAACATTCAAACATTTTCAGGAAAATAATACTTTTTCTATTCAATAGTATTAGGAAATAATATCACTTCAAACCATATAATTCCTAGAAATAGTAAAATTCTAGAAAAATGTGACAGTCATTTAAACGAATTACGACTGTTCAAACTCTTTCCAAATCCTTTCTTTGTTTTGTAAAAAATCCCTTTAATTTGTTATTTCCCGGTTTCTTTCCCTACGCTAGGTACTTTCTCTTTCGTCCAGTGCTTTAATAAAAGTATGTCACTATCCCAAAGAGATAAGAACTCACACTATTACTGATTTCAAAAATCTGATCACGTAGAGAAAGTTTTTCTTGCAGCTTCTTTAAGATGTGAGGACTATACCCACTTCTTCATACTATTATATTGAGAAAATGCTGTTTTCCGAAAAATTTTCGAATTCGAAACGTTAAGGGATAAGTAGGCTTTAAAGCATCCAGCCCTAATTCCGAACACCTTTAAAAATATATCCCTGTGTATGTGCAGCAGTGGCGTAGCGTCCATTGAGGCTAAAAAGCTGAGCCTCCCCTGTTTAAAATCTAATTTAAATATTTATATAATTATTTAAACATACTTTATGTATTATAATTTTTTAAAATAATTTTGCAAATATATATATATATTATTTAGAAAATTGTTACATTTTACTTGCTTAAAGTGACACAATTCAAAGTATTTTTCCCATAAAAACGCATATTTTAATGTTTTAGAAGCTAAAATCATCCAGCCTTCGTCTTCTACGAGTATAAGGAGAAACATGGCATTAAGACCACCCATCGTTAAACTCCTCCTTAGCCTATTAACTAATGTGGGAAGCAAGCTTATAGAAGGTGTGGCTATTGCTTTCCCATTTAACCCTTTATAAATAATAAATGATTGGATGTGGAACGTGACATTTCATCAATGACGGGTAGGTAAGGGTGGGTAATGCAAACCTAATGGGTCCTCCATTTTGGGCCAAACATTGTTCTTTGAATTACTATTTGTAGAAAATAATCATTATTTGTAATACTAAGGAATTTCAGTCATTTTCCACGAATGAGCTAGGGTTTACCTAACTTTAAACAATCTTAAGACGAAGATATATACTAATAATGACAACCATTAAACTTCAATAGTTTGCAAAGTAGACTTAGCTCCTTATAGAGGCATCAATATGGCGAAGCACCATCTTGCGTATTTGGGAGTTTTAGAAAGAATAAGTTTCATTTCCCTTTAAAATCCCCTGTTAGACGAGAATCTCAGTTAAATAAAAGTGGTTGATAATTTTTAGCGGATTCTTACCATATTGTAATTATAAGATATTTTTAAGTTTTCATAGTACAGTATTTGTAAATAATTAATAAGCAATATTGTTTAGGGACATTGTCGATTACAGTGATTTTCAACTAAGCGCATGTTCCTGATTTCTCACAAATGTTTAGTGCCCTTTTTCATACATAAGCACATGTAGAACGTTTGCGGAAAGGGGGGATATAAACTCAAGAATAAAATGTATAACATCGTCTAGACTCTAGATTGATGCTCACCTCTGTTATCTTGAATATCCAAGGGTAGAGGATCCATGGCCGCTCATAGGTCCTCCCCTATGAGCGACTATGGCTTCATATTTAATAAAATGGTTGTAAAAGTTCAACTAATTTACAAATAAGCAAACATTTTAAATGTTATACTCTGTATGTATGTATCTTACATAGGTAATATATTTTAAAATATTGTACATTTCATTCACTCGTGGCATTTTTATGTTGAATTCTTTTATTTTACTCACCAGGAAATAAAACTTATTGAAAGTGCGAATTCCAATGTAAATTCACTTACTATTATACAAAACCGTTTTCCAAGTTAATATGACCATAGTTTAGCCCCCCCCCCCCCAGTCAAAAATACCACGCTACGCTACTGATGTGCAGGTATATGTGTAGGTATGCATGTATATATATGTACTAGAACGTTTCCAGAATATATATATATATATATATATATATATATATATATATATATATATATGTATGTATATATATATATATATATATATATATATGTGTGTGTGCGTGTGTGTGTGTGGGGGGGGGGGGGGGTAATGTGCTCAGCGTTTCTCGAGAGTTATGAAAGATATGAAATTAATTTATTAAAAGAGCTTTTGCCGGTTCCATTAGAAACTAGACACCTGCGATTTTTGCTAGCATCAATTTCTGTAATGGGGATTCACAGTTTGTGTAATTACTTATTTAAATTTTAGAAAGTTTTTATTTATATTTCAGAATTTGAAATTTTGAAATGCTTTGTTCGCGTTTGAATAACCAAATGCAGATATTTTGTTAGCTCAAACAACAATTAAAATTTTTCTCTAAAACAATTAAAAGTTTGCTCCAAAACAACTTGTAAATGTGATTGCTAATAAATGACGGCACCGGTCAACCGCCGTGTAGAACGGGAACAGATTCCTTCCGATGTTAAACGTTAATTATGCAGGGTGACCCAAAAAGATTGAAACGCGCTTTAAATCTTTACCTGTTGGAGATAAGTAGGCAATGTAAAATGCAAAAATGTTGATAGTAAGGTAGAAAATAAGACTACGTTAATGAAATAATCCTCCCATTAATTTTCAAAAAGTTACATTTTTTAAATTTTTATGCGACCCCCTTAGGCAAATTTGGCCAATTAGAAAATTTTTAACTTTCATACAACAAGATCATTAAAAAAACCGCATATCTGTATCTTTAAAATCAACTGAATTATTATAAAGGAAAAAAATCTGACTTATGCTACTTTTCTGTACCATGTGAAATGCTGTTTCATCAGTGAAAATAGGAATCATAAACAAATTGACGATGGAAATTGTTTAGATCAAAAATACATTAATATGTGTCAACATTTTTTATCACAAATGCATCTAAATAAAGCAGAGATCATATAAAGCAGTGTTACTCACTACATAGTTGGGTATCCTATGTATTATCATCTAGTTTTATCTTTCTTGTGATATGTCACAAATTTACATTTCTAATTTTATATATGCCCATTCACAATGTTCAGTTTTCAATTAAATATAACACGCTCAATTTTAAAGATACATATATGGGTTTTTTTTAATGATCTTCTTGCATTAAAATAAAAAATTTTTAATTGACCAAATTCGTCTAAGGGGGTCGTATAAAAATTGAAAAGTGTAACTTTTTGAAAATTAATGGGAGTACTACTTCATTAACATAGTCTTATTTCCTATCTTACTTTCAACAATTATGCAATTTACATTGCCCACTTATCTCCAACAGTTAAAGTATTAAAGCGCATTTCAATCTTTTTGGGACACCCAGCATATTTATACATCATAAATATTATAATTAATGAATATATGGCTTCAGGAATTTTTTCGTTTAGGAGTAGTGTATAATATTTAAATGAGATGCTGCTAAGTTATAAAAATTGTATTTTTAACACTTTACATTTTTAACACTTTACAACAAAGTTGAAAAGTGTTTATGACTTTGTTCATTCTTAACACTTTACAACAAAGTTGAAAAGTGTTTATTCATTCATTCTGTCTGTCAGTCTGTCTGTCTGTCCGTTAGCCCGATAACTGCCGTAAAAAAGACTTTATCAAAATGAAATTTTAGTATGTTGTTCAGACGTTCTGTAGGACCTATGGGAATATAAATAAATAATATCACCCAATTAGTTTTTTATTGAACCCGGGTTGAAAAAATGAAATACATTGAACCCAATGAGACCTAATTTTTAACACTTTACAACAAAGTTGAAAAGTGTTTATGACTTTGTTAACACTTTACAACAAAGTTGATTATGACTTTATTAACACTTTACATCACAGTTGATTATGACTTTGTTCATTCTGTCTGTCTGTCTGTCTGTCTGTCAGTTAGCACGATAACAGCCGTAAAAATGACTTTATCAAAATGGAATTTTAGTATGTTGTTCAGACGGTCTGTAGGAACTATGGGAATATAAATAAATAATATCACCAATTAGTTTTTTATTGAACCCGGGTTGAAAAAATGAAATACATTGAACCCTATGGGACCTAATTTTTCAAACATTTTTTAAATAAATTTAAAATTCATCAATAGCTTCGAAATTTTTAGGAAATATTCACATTATCCCATAGAATATATAAAAAAATATTCAGTAAAATATGTTAAGTAGTTTTTTAATTAAAAATTATTTAATATAGAGAAAATTACAAATTCAATTAAATTCTGACTTTGGAATATCTTCCAGAAAGAAAAGAGAGATATATTATATAATAAATATCTTTCCATTTGTTTAAACGTATTGTATATGAAAGAGGCTTCACATTTTAAAATAAATTTGGTAGATAACACTTTTTCATTTTTTAACACTTTACAACAAAGTTGAAAAGTGACTTTGTAAAGTATTGAGTCTAGACTTTGTTCATTCTGTCTGTCTGTCTGTCTGTCCGTTAGCACGATAACTGCCGTAAAAATGACTTAATCAAAATGAAATTTTAGTATGCTGTTCAGACGGTCTGTAGAACCTATGGGAATATAAATGAATAATATCACCCAATTAGTTTTGGATTGTTAACACTTTACAACAAAGTTGAAAAGTGTTTATGACTTTTTCCATTCTGTCTGTCTGTCTGTCTGTCCGTTAGCACGATAATTGCCGTAAAAATGACTTAATCAAATTGAAATTTTAGTATGCTGTTCAGACGGTCTGTAGAACCTATGGGAATATAAATGAATAATATCACCCAATTAGTTTTGGATTGAACCCGGGTCGAAAAAATGAAATACATTGAGCCCTATGGGACCTAATTTTTCAAACATTTTTTAAGCGGATTTAAAATTCACAAATTGCTTCGAAAATTTTAGGTAATATTCAAATTGTTCCATAAAATATATAAAAAAAATTCAGCGAAATATATTCAGTAGTTTTTTAAATAAAAATTAAATAATAATTACACCTCTTATATGAAACGATCACGTGACCATGATATGAAACGATCACATGACCCACTTCAAAATGAAATATGGCATCCATCTTGTTTCAAAATCGTGATTTTTTTAAGTTCTGTTTAATTCATATTAAGTGTATCCGTCCTAAAACTACTTTATTTTTGCTTAAATTTTGTGCATCTACATACTGAAACAACGCAATGACAATATATTTGAGTTTAAATGCTCATCTAAATTTGATTATTTCTACAACTAAGCCTATTTTTCACCTATGTAAAATGTAAACAGCAAAATATATAGAATGAGTTGTATTAGAATTCCTGTATTTTTTTAACACAAAATAATTTAGTCCATGGAGTCTGCATGGCTGATATGAATGAAATATTAATTGATTTCATAAAGTGAAGGATGATTTTTTTCGATAAAGTTTCAAGCATAGAGTTTACTTTTTTGTAGGTAGCTCCATGGTCTTAAACAAAATGTTTAAGTAAAATAAATTATTATAGTATTGTGATGAATGAAATGAATGGGAGAAAGTTATGAATGAAATCCTGTTTTTATAGAGAGATCCAGGCGTGTTATTTTTTCTATGACGTCATTTGAATTAATTTCAGTTGTTTTCGATGAAGTTTTCAAATATAATAAATTATCTTAGTATTAAGATAATTCTAAAACTATTACCGTGGAATGTATAACATTTTAGAGATGTTTAAACCAGGCAATTTATATTTCAATGCCGTCATTTGAATGAAGTTCATTTTTTTCGATGAAGGTTTAAGTTTTCAAATATAATAAATTAATGCAGTATTGTGTTTCAAAATATTACCGAGGAATGTATTGCATTTTAGACTTGTTTAAATAAAATTGCATTGAAGTTGGAAAGTGTTTCATAATCAATGCTTTAAGCATGATTGATCTTCCTTGTTTCAAATTTTATATAACTCTTCATGATATACTTATTTGATGGCATTTTTAATGCACTTTCCTACGTCCTAGAGAGTTAAAATTTGGTGCACAGCTTAAATTTGTTGAACATTTTATTCGACAAAAATTTGATGGATCTTTAAGTATAGATCATACATTTTTTTCGAAATGGCCTGAAAATAATCCCCGTTCACTTCTATAAATCATTGTTGTAATATTGTTAAAAATTCTGCTGTGGACAGCACATGTCTTTCCCTGCAGACTCATATTCGTTCTCTTTATTTATTCAATAATAATTTGAGTTTATCTGCATAAAATAACAACCATAAGTATTTTAAATGACATTGAATTTACACGTTAAACTTAAATTTGGTTCTCATTTGATAGCTGGACTTACTGTCAAAAGTGGCGTAGCGGAAACGCGAAAAAACTAGAATATCTCAGGAACGGTTAGTCCTAGAGTAATGGGATTAGTCTAATTCTTTTTGTTGTCAAAAATCACGTATAAAATAGGAATTTAAATGATATAATTGAGCACACGCAGTCTTTTATTTTTATATATAACGATTTTTGCGGGCCATTTCGCAAAAATAGCCAGTTCCTTTTTCCCGAATCGTACTAGAATAACCTACAAATGATTTATATACAAAATTTTGTTAAATTTGGTATATAAATCACTTGTAGGTTATTGAAATATTATACACCAAATTTTGTTAAATTTGTTCCATTAGTTTTTAGTTAGAGTGGATAAAGGCAATTTCTGCGGCCATTTCGCAAAGAAGGCAGATTCTTTTATTACGAATCGTACTATAATCTAATGAACATCAGGATTTCCCACAAAAAACATACCTACCAAATTGTATGAAATTTGGTCCATTAGTTTTTCAATTAGAGTGGATGTAATATCCACACAGACACACAGAAACATACACAGATACACCCTTACACACACAGACGTCTTCCTAAAAATAGTTTTTTCGTGTTCTAGAAGTCCCAAAACGTGTAGATCCTTTTAAAATTCGAGTTCCGATCTTCGGCACGATTCCAATACTTTGAGTACATACACATACACACATATATTATCTGTGTATCATCTGTGTATCTAAATTCCGTGCCTAAGCAATTACAATAGTTGTGATTTTAAAGGATCCCTAAACTTTTATTATTTCTTCAACGAGGCCTAATTTTAACATATGAAGAATGCAAATATCTCAAGCGATTGTAAGATGAATTACATAAGAATTGCTGAATTCTTTTCACACAGAATTATTTAGCTCTGGAGTCTGGAATACAAGTTATATGAATGAAATATTCATTGATTTTGCATAAAGAATCAGATGATTTATATTTCGATACAGTTTTAAATATTTAAGTATAATAAATTACTGTAGTACTGTGATAATGTGAAAGATATCACCACTGAATGTATCACATTTCAGAAATTTTTAAATGAAATTACATTTCAGTTGGAAAGTGTTTCAGAATCAATGCTTATACATGATTGATCTTTCTTGTTTTATATCGTGATTAAAAATCGAGTACAGTTTCAAAACACGAAAAAAAACATAGTTTTAAAATCTTTTTTATCTTTCCGATGGTATCAAGATGGAAACTCTGTGATAATATTTTCGGTCGCTACAAAAAATGATTTCTGTGAAAATTGCTCAAAATCGAGTTGAATTGCACTAGAACGTAAAATAATCCAATTCGATAAGAATAAAATTAGACATATATCATAGATAAAAAGGTAATTTAATCAAATAAAACCGTCCTATAAGTACAAATGTTAAAAGGCCAGAGCGCTTTCGGGTATCACTATACTCTTCATCAGTGGCTACATGAAAAATTACCGTGGAAACAAGTTCATATGTCGACCATATCCGCAGACAGATTTCCGTAAATCAGCTACAGACGTCGCAGACAGAAACGTCACAGTTATCTGTGACGTTTCAGTTTATTGTAATTTATGCTTGACTGCAATTTGGACATTTTTCATTGTCTTTTCTTTGTATTTGTATTTAATACTTGTTTAAATTTTAAATCTCCCGTTTATAACACTTATTATTATAATTTTCTAATTAATCAAGCTTCAATAACCTCTTTATATTATCATTATTCTGTAGCTGATTCATGCAAATGTGTCTACGATGAGCTTGTTTCCACTGTAATTTTTCATATAGCCACTGATGAAGGGTATAGTGATACCCGAAAGCGCTCTAGCCTTTTAACATTTGTACGTCTTATAGGATGGTTTTATTTGAATAAATGACCTTTTAATCTATGATATGTGTCTTAAATTTTATTCTTATATATTGAAGTAGACGTGATACCATCTTAATTATTAACCCAATTCGAATTTATAAACATAACGCTGTCTACGTCAAGATGTACCTGTGTACTAAATTTCATATCCGAAAGACACTTAAATCTTCAGCTACAGATTGCCCGACAAAGATACACACACACACACAAACAGGCTTCTTCCTTTATTATGTAAGATTATAGGGCATTTTCGTTTGATAAACTAAATTATACTGTTTATATTAGTATCATTAATCTAATCATGTAATAATAATTATGCTCTTGAATTTATGATATAATAATCTTTCATATAATTTTCATGTTAAAATATAAATTGTTAAAATAATTAAGATTTGAAAAAATTACAAAAAAAAATTAAATTAAAAAAAAATAAATTAAAAAAAATAAATTAAAAAAAATATTTTTTCCTGATTTAAGCTTTATATTCATTCTAACCCTAAAATATAAAATAGATATGAAAACTTAATAATATAGATGAGAATAGTAATGACTTCGATACGATATAGTATCGCCATGAGGAGCGATATTGATCATTATCGATAGCTCCATTATTGTAAAGTATTGAACGCCGTGACGTATCGATACACCCCTTAAGTTTGCTCATCTTTAATTCACACTCAGTTCTTTCTCTTCACTCATACTTGAGATTCATACGCGGCTTCTTTGGATCTGAAAGCCAGGAATTGCGTTTGTAATTTGCAAAATATCTTCTATAATTTTTTTTTTATATTCTCCAAATCTTTTAACCCATGCATGCCCAAATTTCAGTTTGCATCTCTTTTTATGTACATAACCTCTGTGTTATCTATTATAATGGAATCAGTTGAGAATATATCTGGTAATTAAGTTCAACGGTAATAACAAAATCCATTATTTCAGTGGGATAAATAAGAAAATTCCAAATATCTCAAAATCAGACTCTAAACACAAATGGGTTAGAAATTTATTTGAGTCGGGAAATTGTGTGTTTTCTAAACGAAAACAACTGACTTGACCGAACTTATTCTTTCGAGTAAAGAAATCTCAGGGAATATTTTTACAGTGTATATAATGACATATGACTGTGAATACATCCTAAATTCCTGGGAAACGTTTATAAATTTTATATAGGGAATCATCCTTAGTCCACTCCACATTTAACAAACTACAGGTATTATATGATAACTGCATATTTTGATCGCCTAGTTACTCATAACCACGGCTATTCATCTTCATCATATGACACTTTAGTGTCTTATCCCGCAGTTTTGAAAAATATTTTCAAGCTATGTAACATGATAGCTAAAATGTTCTCAGATGCAAGGTTTTTTAATATAAGTTTGGGCACTCAGCCCGGCAACCAATCAAAAATTTGTCAGTTTGACGTCATGGGAATTAAGTTTCGTTATTCGTGATGTCACGGTCGAGTGAAAACTTTGAGAGGAGTGGAAAGCAACAGAAAGTTTTCGCATTATTACAGTTAAAATAGTTTATTAATTTTGAAGTGGCAATATCCAGGCGTAAACAACTAGCGCAGAATTTTTAAAATATGCTGTGCACACAGTGACGTTCGAGGAAATTTAGTAATGCCGGTAGATGACAGTCGCAGTTATCAAGTGCAGTCTCTCTTGAGAGCGCGAGAACAAAATGCACGCGTGCTTAATTCCCATACCGTCACATGCGCAGAGCCAAGTAAAAGTAATGAAGTCACTCATACCCAGGATGAGGCACCCCTTGCTCAGATGTTTGTCTATCTTCATTTGGGGAACATGATTTCGCGTTTATTTGAGGTTTCAGTACGAAGGTAAAGATAACTATAAATGATAAAATATTTTAAATCAATGATTCTACAATTTTTCTGGTAGAAGTATTTATAATATCCATCCAGTAGCAATTCCTGACCTTTGTTCCGCCCATCATCAGAAAAATTCTATGCACTCAGGATTACACAGAAAATGGAAAAAATCATTGTCTACGATTGGTGATGGATGATCAGTTGAGCACTTTATTGCTTTCATGCAACGTCTTGTTTCAGGGCAGTAGTCGCTTTATACTGTGATCATGTAATCTGTAAAAATAAAGGAAAATGTTTGTTTGTTGGTTTCTTCCTGTTTGTTGGTTGTGCGAATAGGGGAAATTACAATCTACGAACAGTGAATTCGTGTATAGAGGTACTCTAGGTCATGCGACGATATGTTTTGAAGATATTTTTTACAAGTCAAATTAATATAATAGTTATAAATATTTTAAGCCGACATTTGGAGGATTTTTGTCATTTTCAAATCATATTTATTTCAGCAAGTGACAGCAACAGAATCACAAAAAAAAACTCTTTTTATCATCTGGCGAGTCGTGAAACTTTTCAGAATTTCCACGTAGAGTTTAGACCACTCCGTAACGTCACTTACCAGGGAGGACTTTGAGAGATGTTGCCAAAACCCAAAAAGTTTTAGCATTATTACAGTTCAAAATCGTTTGTTAATTTTCAAGTTGCTATATTCAGACATAAATAACTTTTGTGATTGATTTGATTTTAATTTGTGTTGTGCACACAGGACTCAGTGATGTTCAAGGATATGTGATATCGGTGGGGTAAGATGACAGTCGCAGTTAACAAGCTCGGTCACTAATGACAGCCCGAAAACAAAACATGCGTAGGGCCAAGAAAAGGCCTTAGTTATGCCGGAGACAAGTTCCTCCCTTGTTTCTAACTACAGTGATTATCTGCGTCCTTATTCAGGACAACTTTCAGGATAGCAAATGTTTTGGTAGTTTTGGCATCCTACAATTGAAATGAATTTTTATATAAAAAGTAATTTTATAATATTATTGAAATATATTAACTGTGCGCAAAAAGTGTTTAACTTTAAATTTTAATAACGATATCCAGTGTTACCCATTTGAAGTTTACTTAGAGATATCGAAACGGCTAACGTCGAAAATAAAATTCTAATCTAAATAGGTTCATAAATGAAATAAATAAGAATTTAGGCATTATATGTCAGAATTATTGCCAATACAAAATCCAAACCGAAAATAATTTCCAATTTTTGTACTTCTCCTTGGTCATTTTAGTACCTGTTAAATAAAATATTTGAAATGAAACCATTGGCTTACAATATCTCAATGCAAAAATATAACTCCGCATGTAAAAAAATAGGAGTGTTTAAATGTGGGCATGGCCAAATACACCATTGATACCCTGCACGGCTACTTCAAATGTGGCACAACTCAAAAATTTCAATTTGCCAGGAAATGAAGGAAATTAGTCTCATAAGTGAATATATACAATAAAAAGCAGAATGCACTTAAAAATGCACTTCAATGCAGATATTCTTAAGATTAATGAAAACAATAGAACATTAATTGATAACCGAAGAACGAGAAAACTCTCAGTACTCACTGACGAAGTTACGGGAGGAGGGTTCAGGGAGGAGTACCTTAATGAAAATTATTTTCTAACATTTGTAATATATATAATATAAATTTAGTACATTTTACTTTCAATTTTCTCATGAATATACATATACTTCTTTTATAGAATACTTAATCGTGCGATATATAATTATATTGCTATAATGATAAGAATATAATAAGAAATCGAAATCATTCCATAGTTACAATTAAAACACTATATACCCCTTTAGTGAAATTAAAGTGTGTAGCATCGCCACTAGTCATCGCCACATGTCAAGTATATTAATTTTGGTCAACTCTCTATAATCACAATCCGTAGCTTTATAATAATTACCAGATGTCCGTCTGTCTGTCCATCCGTCACGCTTTTTAGGCACTTTTTGAATAGATAGAGAATTGCAATCTGGTACACTGGTCGATCGTTCTATAAAACCCAGTGAAAAAATCAAATGGTTCGGAAATGTTTTATAAAGGGCATGCTCCGTACCAAACTGTTCGAAGATAGAAATATGGTATATGGGCTAATCATTTAATAAAACACAGCAAGAAGAATATAGTTTTGTAAAATTGTTCATTTAAGAAGATGCTTCACAGACAAAACATTCGAAAGGTGAAATGATAAAAAAAACATTCGTTAGGAAGAGACAGAGACATACAATTTTGTGTACGGGTAGATAGTTTAAACGGAAGAAATTGTGCAATTTCAGATTTTCAATATTTTCTACCTTAGGAGGTGTCGCACACCAAAATGTTCGATTTTCCGAATAAATGAGAAACGCTTACTTTTTAATCACCTACCCCTCAAATATGACAGTTTTAATATGTGGTATATGGGGCCAATCATCTAATAAAAATCCAAGAAGAATATAGGTTCTTAAATATCCATTTAAAGGGGTGGGTACCGCATACAAAACTTTCGAAAAGTAAAGTGATAGAAACGCATGCTTTGCGATGGAGTACAGCCTTCAAATTTGGTGTATGGCTAGATAGTGAGAAAGAAAGGAAGTGTACAATTGTCACATCGGCGGTGGATCGGCTCCAGAGACAAGTCGGCGGGGAGTCGAACGAAAGTGAAACCGAAACCGATCACACGACCGATATGCATCGAAGATCGAAGGCAGATAAAATAAGTACATTGCAAATACACATTCCACACATAACCCAGGCGTACTTACGGTCTGGAGACATAAGTCCACAGATGGGTAGAAGAATAAAGACAAATTCAGGGTGTTCAAATAATCTTACTCATAAAATTTAATATTCATATTTATTCATATGTAAACCTTTTAAAATTGATATATATTTTCCAACAATTGTAATATTCAATAACTATTTCACATTAATGCTTTCAGTGATTATTTCAATCTCTTTATCACTAGAGAACAATATATGAAGTAATTTAACCATTCAGTTAACATTATCACAATCAAATTAATTTTCTTATGGTCAATTATCAATATATATTCATTATATAATTATTTCAATCAAGATACATTAATTTTATATGCCTTATATTTATTCCAGTGTTTGGAATGGCAATTTAAAACTCCACTGTTCTCGGATTAAATTTTTATAATTTTACCTCACAGTTCTGTAATAAACAAATCCACTTAATTTCCAGTACCTCCGAGCTTAACTTTATAAACATGGCAGAAGGAAAGTTCCGCAAAATATATCCGAAATGAAGTATATCGTCATCAGAACTCAGAGTTCAACCGATCAAAGAACCACGCCCGGATTCGTCGGACTACGGTCAAAACACAACCTAAAACAGAAAAATAAAGTATTAAAATTTGGAATAAATGCAGATCCCGGTAAATTTCATCCTCGGGCATCTTCTCGGATTAGATTTTGGGAAAATCAAAAATCCACAGCAGTATGGGGGCCACCGGCCCTACTCTCTTTGTTCCTTTTTCTCCTCCGGATCTCTACATCCGAACTTCACAAAGTTAACACTCCAAAAGCCCCCGCATAAGGCCCGCCAGCCCCAACGACAGCCAAGAAGCTCTCCCATTGGCTGCCGAGGAGAGGCGAGAGTTCGCTTTTCGAACTTCTCACAGACAGGCCAGGCGCCGCGCAAAAAAACGATAGAGACATTAAATCCACATTCTCAAACGAAACTAGACTTTTGCATGTAAATCAATCTAAACAAGGCTTAGCACAATGCAGGCGTTGAAAAGGAGAGATTTCCAAGCCGCGTTTCACAAACTGTCGAATCGAACATACATGCGATACGACACAATTATAATTTTCCAATATTTACAACTTTAAGAGGTTCCGCACACCAAAATGTTTGATTTTTCGAAAAAATGAGAAATGCCTTTTTTAAAATGAGATATAGACTTGAGATTTGGTACATGGGTCAATAATTTGATGAAAAAGACAAGAAGAATAGAGATTTTCAAAAATTTCATTTAGAGGGGTGACTGTTCCACAGAAAAAAAATTCGAAACGTGAAATGATAAAAAAAACATACTTCGATAGGCCCTTCATATTTTATGTAATGGTAGATAGTTGGAAAAGAAGAAAATATACAATTGCAGTTTTCTATAATCTGATACTTTAGGTATATCTACTAAAATATTCGATTTACCGAAAGTAGTGTATGGGGCAGACTCTGGGACAAAATGACAGTCATTTTGTTACAGAGTCAGCCCCATACACTACAACTTTTCATTCATTTTTTAAAAATCAGGACAACCTCTTAAGACCAAAAATGTATAAAATCATTCAAAAATGCATAAAATCATTCAAAAATGTGTATTTTTAAAAAAATCAAAAATCAAGAGAGTTTTAGAACTCTAAAATTTCATTCATTTTGACTTAAAATGAGATATTATAGAGACCAAATCTATCAAAATCTTTGAATAAATGAAGGAAAATAAAATCAAACATATTAGAGATTGATATTAAAAAACATGATTTTAAAATAAATACGTGAAAAAGACGACCTCCAAATGAAAGGAAACCCTCTAATATATTAAAAATGTTCTGTTTTTAAAGGGTGGGGTTGAGACCCCCCTTTTATCTCACAAAATTGAAATGAAAAATATGAAAATGTCAAAAAAATTATCAGTTAAATTTAAACACTTGGTTTGAAGATATATTAACAACAAATAATATATCAAATTATAAAAGAAATATAGTAAACCTACTTATTAATTTTTATACATTATGGTTACAAATCCAGTGGGGGGTGGTCACCCCCACTGAATTATAGAGATATTAAGAAAGATCTTAAGAAAATATTAGATTATTGTAATATAAAACGACAGCATTTTTATAAATACATCCATAATTTTCAAAATTAAAAAAAGAGGACCTGTATGGAAGCTCGTCTAATACATTAAAAAATGAAATAAAATGATTAAGCTTTCTCTAATTCATATTCGTATTTATCATCAACCATACCCGAATACTTAAATATATTGCCTTTATTGATTTTATATATTGATTCATCAGAAAGTTTTCCATGTTTATTCGCAAGGTAATACTCTTTTTCTTCAGCTTCCACATCTAACTTTACGATTACTGTATCTCCATATTTAGTATTAATTTTTCTCAATGATATCAGATCATATTCCCCAGGATTTAAATCATTTAATTTAAACGTTTTGGGATAACCTCTCAGTTTATTGAACTCTTCCATTTATTAGTAAACATTTTTTATAAGTCCTCGTATAAATCAGATGTCCAACTATTAAATTCATCAGGATATCCTAACCATTTTACAAAATATTTATTTCCTTTCTTTTTTATGATTTTTTCAATTTTATATACATCATCTTTTTTATTATATTTTACCATTTCATTTTCATAAAAAGTTCCTTCAATTTCTTTACTGTTTAAGTCTTTTAATCGATAGGTAATTGGATCTGTTTTGATTACTTCAGAAACCATAAAAATTTCCTCCGTAAATGTAGAATCATCTACTTTCCTGAATGTTTTTTTAATTGTTGATATTCTAACTCTATCCCCTATCTTAAATTTAGGTTTTTTTATGATCTTTTTCGTATATAAATTTTTATAAACTAGAGATTCATTATCGTCTCGACTAGCCTCAACAGGTGTCATTTTTATAGATCTATGATATGAATTGTTATAATTTTCAAGTAATATAGGTAATACATCAATATATCTTTTAGTATTGTTAGCGTGCATATATTTTATAATTTTTTCTCTTATACTTCTATTAAATCTCTCAGCTATTGCAGATTTTATTTCTTTATTATAAGTCGTAAACCAATGTATATTATTATTTTTGAATAATAATATACATTGGTCGTAAACCAATGTATATTATTATTTTTGAATAATTTTTGTGTAACTTTTCCTGTAAATTGAGTACCTTCATCCGTTAATATAAATTTCGGTATTCTTTCTTTAAAAACTTGTTTAAAGCCTTGTACGACTTCTTCAGCTGCTTTTCTTTTTATAGGGAAAGCCCAAGCATATTTATTAAAATATGTAAAGCATCCATAACTGTTAACAAATAATTAGTTCCATCATTATATTTGCTATAATTTTTTATAAATAGCAAATCGGCATCAAATTGATTATTACCGTTTGGAACATAAACTCTTCTTCTTTTAAATTTGCGAATGACAGGTTTATATCTAGTATATATATCTTGTTCATGCTAAAATTCTTCAACATTGGGTAACCCTGTTTTTCTTTTCAATTCTTGAATACCACAATAACCTGTTTCTGGATTATAATATGTCTCTTTTAAATTCCTAAAAAAGTATTCTTTTACAACCACAAATTGTACAAATACCTTTACCAACTGGTTTATTATTTTTAGAAGTAGTTTCATGATAATTTTTAGTATCGGTTTTCTTTTAACACTTGACACAATACATATTAGGAGATATTCCTAACCCAAAAGTTTTTTTAACTTTAATAATAGGTTTAATAATTCCTCTATCTAATCTTTCTCGAAATGTTGGATCTTGTATTGCATTTAAATCATATATTAATTCTTGATCAGCAACATGTCTCTGTTTTGTATCTTTTGTTTTATTGTATTCAATATCATGTTTTTTACATGCTTTATCAACTTTATTTATTCCAGGATCACCTCTTTTTAATCTTTTTTCTAATTTTGTAAATGGACCACAATATTGAAATCCTGGTAAATGCATTTCTGGAGGATTTATTTTATCTTGTAACCATCCAACAATATCACCACCTTTCATTTATTTAGGATGAATAAATTTATATCCATTCAATTGCATTTGTTTTACATATTTTTCAACTGGATTAAATTTTAAACTTTTTATGAAGTCCTTTTCTCGCATATAAATTTCTTCTTCTGTCATATCCTTAGCTTTAAACGAATTAATGAGTTCTTTATAAAAATTACAACAATGTCTATATTCTTCTTTCCTTTCTGCTATTTTTAATGCAAGATCAGTAGCTTCTACTATACCAACCGATAAACTTAAAAAAGCAAGCGGAAGAAAGGTAATAGCTGATAATCCCGTTCTACTTAGAATGACCTTACTTACTGATAATGAAATACTTATCTTTTGATATAAATTTCTACTCTTTCTGTAAATATACAATCTTTTTCTAAATATTCTTCCATTTCATTTATGTAGGATCAAATTTTTTTCTGTATCTTATTTTTGGATTCACTGAATCTAACATTAAAAAATCGTATTGTTTTTGAACACTTTTATTATATATTTGTTTGAATTCTTCAGTACTTAATTTACCATCTATCTCTCTTATAATCTGTTGAATTTCTTTTGGTTGTAGATTGAAAAATATAAAGTAATTACAGTTCTTTCTTATATTGATAGGTGTTGTATAACATGACTGTGATAAATAAATAATAGATGCGTTTTTCTTTCTACCTCTGATAAATAATTCTTGAATGGTTTTTTGATCTTTCTCAGTCACACAATCATCGAAAATAACTAAATTCTTTAATGTAGGATTTAAATCACCTACAGTAATAAAATCATCTGAAGAAAAGAATACTTCTTTTTTGTATTTATCATATAATTCAAATAAGAATTACATTTCAAAATATCTTCTCTTTCTATATCTTCAAACAATGTATATATTTCTTGTAATTTAGAATATTAAGTTTCGCATAAATCTTTTGCACATATATATAGTGCATCAAAATTTTAAAAAATCATAAATCAAATTTAACAGTAAATTTGTTTTACCTGAACCTGAAGGCCCTGTTATAAGCAATCTAAATGGATGTTTAGGTAACAAAGGATGTTAATTAGGATCAGGTAACTCATCTGGTTCCGTGTAATCTTTAATTTTTATCATTTATATAACAATAAAGTATAATCTACTCGCTGTAAAAATCAATATTATATAAATGAACAAATTAGAAAAAGAACGAAAACACAAGTTTATAAAGCAAATAAAAAATTCAATTAAATTAGTGAAATTAGAAAAAGGAATAAGAAAGAATAGTGAAGATCAACTAAAAGAAAAATTAGGTATTCAAAAAACCTTAGAGGAATTTCATAAACCAGTCATTCAAGAAATTGAAAAGTATGAAAAATCAAATAAAGAGGTTGTAAAAAGTATTCAAAATGATGTAGAAAATATTTCATTTCCACCTCTTGATTACACGTCAGATGTTAAACAATTGATGGATAGAGCAGAAGGAAAAATTACATTTTACAGTGATAAATTTATGGATATACCGTTTATCAAAAAAGAAAATTTAGAATTACCTTCTGATCTTATAAATAAATCTAAAAAAGATCTTGATGAAATAATAGCAATAGCTAAAGAAAAGCGAGATACATATAAAAGAATGAAAGGAACTAATACTAAAAATTATAACTATTCTAAAGCTGAAAGTGATCTAGAAAAAATTAAGGAATCAGATTATAAAATGGAAATGATGAAAAAATATATCCTCGTCTTACATCTCATGAATGAGGCTAAACCTTAGTTTGGTGAAGGTATAGATAAAAAGGATGTATTATCAAATTTAACAGAAAAAATATGTAATGGAAGTAAATCAAAGAAATTGTATAATCAAGTAGTTTTATTTTTAGATATGTTATTAAAAAATGGAGAAATGACTTACAATGATGTACAACGATATTATAAACAATTTCTCCTATAATAAATGATAGAAAATAAAGTTTATTTCAGTGAAGTTCAGAAAAATAAACTTAAATCAGCTTTTAGAAATAAAGAAGAACTAACATTACAAATAGATAAATCTAAAACTCCTAATCATGAGATGTATTTAAATAAAACTCAAATTAATCATATTAATGATGGAAAAAGAATTACAATCAGTAAAACTCAATTAGCTAAAAATGGAGGATTTTTACCATTTCTAGCAGCACTTATACCCTCTTTAATAACCGCTGCTAAATTTGCAGTTCCAGCATTAGCAACATGTGCTTTATCTGGATTAGCTAGTTCAACTGTACAAAAAAAGATGAAGAGATCTGGGGGGGAAAAACGTGGAAAGGGAATATATCAACCGTGGGAATTAGTGATGAAATGATTGAAGAAAATATGAAAAATGAAAAAGGATTTATAGGTGTATTTACCTCTGATTTATTACCTAAAACAATAGGAAAATTTGAAAATGGAATCATTAATTTAGATGTATCGACAGGTCCTGGAACTCATTGGGTTTGTTATTATAATGATCCTAAATATAAATATGTGGGATATTTTGATCCGTTTGGTGAATATGACAATATGAAGAAGGACTATAATCCTAAAAATATTAAATCATTTCTTGTTACATCTAATAAAAAACCAAAAATAGGTCAAAATGATAGTTTTTTACAGAAACCTTCATCTGTGAAATGTGGTTTATTTTGTATGAAATATATAAGAAAAAGGAATAAAGGTAAATCACCTAAAAATGTTCTCAAATCATTTCCTACACAAAAACCCAGTGACTATAATGAAAATTTTGTCCTGTATAAATGATTATACTAAAATTGGAAGGTCATGAGAAATCAGAGGAATTTACTGTAAATGTTATTACACCTCTTAAATTAAAAAAATTAGCTTTACAGTCATTTTCTATGGAAGTTTCATGGTTTAATATAAGTGAGAATTATGGAAATAACATATTTAGAATATATAAATTAGGCACAGATATAACAATTGTCATTTCAAATGGTAATTATAATATAAGAGGTTTAAATGAGTATATGATTAAAATATTTGGTGAGGATCCACCTGTGAAATTTGGTATTATTGAAGCAAGACAAAGAATATCTATTAAACTGAAAAAAGGTTGGGTAATTGATTTTACAAAAAATAACTTTCGTAAAATTATAGGCTTTTTAAAACCTACATATGGAAGTTATGAAGAAGAAACAGAGGTTGAAGGTGAACATATAGCTGTTATATCCAATGGAAATGATAATATTTATATTCACTGTGGAAAGGATCACTGAAAAGGATCACTGAAAAGGATCACTGTAAAAGGATCTTTAATAAATCAATATAATTCAGAAGTCATATATTCTTTCACTAATAAAAACCCACCAGGTAGTATAATTTCAAAAGAATTTAATAATTGGATATATTATCCTGTTAAAACGGATCCTGTTGAAAGAATAAAAATGAAGATTACTAATCAAAAAGGTGAATTAATTGATTTAAATAAAGGAGCTGTAGAATTTAATTTTATACCTATTTTCTCTTCACAAATAAATGAATAAACATAGATTATATAGAAAAAGTAAACAAATACAGGGATTTTTAAAGGTTTTGTTGAAAACTGAACCTATTATTGAAGCACGGAATAAATTAAATGAAATATTTTCTATGAAAAAGAAAGGAGGTGGTTTAAAAATTCTTCCTAAATAAATGCAAAATATTTATGATTTGAGTGATACTCATTATTATCATAATGATCATATTAAAAGTTATGAATTAAGAGAAATTCATCCAAAAGAACATAGTTCAGATGAGAATGCCACCTATGTTTTTCATATTAATGATACTAAAGCAAAAATTTTATATTCTAGAGGATATCTTGAACAAAAATTAAAAATTACAAAACATGATAAAACATCCATAGCAAACGAAAAGGTTTGTCTGGTAAATGGTGGTGGTTTTATCAAAACTATAAAAGTGCATATAGGAGATACCGAAATTGAATCCAACACACAGTCAAATTTTTCAATCATGAATCATGCTTTAAGATTAACTCATTATACTCCTGATTATACAACATCACAAGCTCAAGATGATTTTTTTTTATCTAGATACAGCTGATTCAGCTGACCGAAAATAGTTAAAATATGAGGGTACTTTACAAGATACTACTAAAATAACTGATTTTTTTAATAATTTGAAAATGAATAAAGATTATAACGAAGGGTCCGCAAAGAGATGGGATCTAACGAAAGATAGCAATGTCATTAAAATATGGACACCTTTAACAGATATAATCGATTTCTTTAGAGAATATGAAAAGGTAATTTCTGGCTTTGAAGTGAAAATAGAAATTCAAAGAAATGAAAATAAGAATATGATATATAATGATGTCGAGAATGTTAATTATAAGGTAGTAGTTGAAGGTTTAACCTTACATTTACCTTATATAGAATTTAAAAATTCTGCAGAAAGCGTATTTATGGAATCATTTTTATCTGATAAAGATATAGAGGTAAATTGGGATCGATATAGATTTAAGATGGTAGGTCCTTATAAAAGCGATAGTGGATCTGTCACAGCAACTACAGCCTCAGTTAGATGTCTATGTTATTCCTCAGTACGTTGAAAGAGATGGTAATTATGAAAAAAATAATATGATATTTGATAATATAGATATGATTGAATGCTGGTTGATGATTAATAATAAACAAATTCCTCCTATGCGTTACAAAACGAATTTTACCAATAAAGATTATAATAGAGTGTATGAAGCTCTTTTACATGCAGGATTAAATGATATTAATACAGAAACAGGATGTTTGATAAATAAGAAGAATTTTGGTGATATGTATACTATTTTTTATTTTGACTTATCAAATCATGAAAACTATACCGATTTAAATAATTTAGATATTGAATTTAATTGGGAGAGATTAATGAATACTCAAAAGGAATATAAGTTTTATATTATTTTTAAAGAAAGAAAGAGATGTTTTCTAAATTTGAAAAATAAAACTATAACAATGGTTAAGAGTTTAAAATCATAAAATTAATGCTATAATAAATGAGTGCTTATTATCCACCTTATGATGATCAAATGAAAGAAGGGCCTATTGGACCTCCTGGTATAGGTTTTAAATTAATGGATGATGGAAATTATGATATGGAAAATAGAATTTTAAAAAATTGTGAAAATCCTATAGATGATTTAGATTTAACCACTAAAAGTTTCGTTTTGAATAAAATAGAGAATAATCATTTTGAATTGAGAGATCTTATAGAAACTAAATATGATGAGGGTTTTTTATCCTTTACTGAAGAAACAGGTAAGAGAATTAGATGAAACAACTTTACAGTCTTCAGAAGGAAAATCTTACGATGCAAAAGATAAAAGAATAGGAAATGTAGCAGATCCTAAAGATGATAAATATGTTGTGAATAAAAGATATTTTGACAAAAATTCGTTAATATTACAGAATGATAAATTTGATGCAAAAAATAAAAGAATAGGTAATGTAGCAGGCCCAGAATATGATAAAGATGCTGTCAATAAAATATATTTAGATAATAGAGATATCTGGATTACCGTAGAAGATCTTATTTTTACAGATGGAGAATTTACAAAAGTAAATTTCAATATGATGAGTTCTAAATTACTGGATCAAGAGATGCGATTAACTACAGATATGTATATGAAAATTTCCATATATATAGCTATATATAATACAGTAGAAAGTAAATATATATATGATAAAAGTCCACTGATATCACTAGAAATCAATGGTAAGGAAATTTTAAATGCTAATACAGATACAGTAACCTTTTTTGCTTATGGTAAACGTGATGATATCATCACATTATGGATAAAATCCGATGGTAAATCAAACACTTCAAAACCTTATATACATATCGAAAAAATCCCTTTCTAAAATACGTTCACCAATAAATGGATATTGATTGGAATGCATTTTCCAGAAATAATTTATCTGAAGATGTAATTAGAAATCTTAAAGATCATGTAAATTGGGATTTAATTTTTCAATATTCATCACTGTCTGATTCTTTTATTGAAGAATTTGCTCAACCTGATGATTGGCCTAAAATTTCTAGATATCAAAATTTATCAGAACATTTTATAGAAAAATGCAAAGATAAAGTAGATTGGGAAAACATTTATCATTATCAAACTTTAAGTAACGAATTTATCATAAAATTTTCTGATCATTTAGATTTATATGAAGTATCAATGTTTCAAAATCTTTCAGAAGATACCATGAGAGTATTAAAAGATGATATAAATTGGTTGTATATAACTAGATAACAAATATTTAGTGAAACTTTTATAGAAGAATTTATGCATAAATTAGATTTTTGTTATTTGATTAAATACAAATTTGATCTATTACCTGATCACTTTTTTAATGTTTATTGGAAAAAAATACAAGCTATACAGATGAGTGAATTAAATAAAAAGTTTGGTCATCATGAAATAGAACCTTACAGAGAAAAAATTATTGAAGAGATTTGTGAAGTTAAAAAAGTCTTGAGAGAATGTGTTTATTTTTTGAGACAATTAACTAACAAAGATGAAAAATAAATATTTTATAATAATGTTTCTAAATAAATGAATGTTATATATAATAATGGTATAAAAAAACATTTATCTCTTTCTTAAATATAGAGAATCCTGCTGAAGTGAAATCTATTTTTTATTATTTTATGGAATAGAAAAATTAACGTCAGGAATAGAAAATTTAACTAATTTAAAAGAATTTTGTGAGGGATATAAATTAACGTCACTGAAGGAATAGAAAATTTAATAAATTTAGAAGTATTGTCTTGTGGAGGAAATAAATTAACGTCACTTGAAGGTATAAAAAATTTAATAAATTTAGAAAAATTATATTGTGGAGACAATTAATTAACTTCACTTGAAGGAATAGAAAATTTAATAAATTTAGAAGATTTATATTGTGAAGGAAATAAAATAAATTCACTTGAAAGAATAAAAAATTTAATAAATTTAAAAAAACTATATTGTGGAGACAATAAATTAACTTCACTTGAAGGAATAGAAAATTTAACAAATTTAGGAGAATTATATTGTGGAGAAAATAAATTAACTTCACTTGAAGGAATAGAAAATTTAATAAATTTAGAAGAATTATATTGTATGACGTGTAGATTAGCTTCACTTGAAGGAATAGAAAATTTAACAAATTTAGGAGAATTATATTGTGTAGAAAATAAATTAACTTCACTTGAAGGAATAGAAAATTTAATAAATTTAAAAGAATTAGATTGTAGAAAAAATAAATTAACTTCACTTGAAGGAATAGAAAATTTAATAAATATAGTATTATTAGATTGTAGAGAAAATGATATTACATCTCTAAATGAATTAATATTTTTACCTAGAATATATAAAGTATGGTATGATGGAAATAAAATAAATTTACCCCCGATTTTAAGAAGACGATTGTTTCATAATAATGTATATGATGACTCTCAAAATGTACATAATACATATATTAAAAAATCTTTGAGAGAGACTATCATAAAATTATTAAATACAGATATTAAATATGATTTAGATGAATGCATTAAAGAATTAGATATAAAAATTAAAAGACACTTACTGGAGGTAGAATTCCATAATATTAAATTTAGAGAGATATTAGTTGTTGTGTTTAATAGAATTTTAAAAATGAGAATAAAAATGAAATAATAAAAGTGTTAAAAGATGAACTAAAAGAGGGTAATGATAAATGTTTTGTAGGGAAAGTAACTAGAATAATTAATGTACTAAATGGATTTGATCCTGATGTTTCTATTACAATTTCTGATAATGAACAAAAAAATATTATAGCTGAAAAAATATTTAGAGAGTCAAAGTCTGATGAAGAATATAGAGAAAAACTTAAAAAAGAGATGGAAGAAAGAGGTTTTACAGATTATGAAGAATGGATGGATTTATAAAAAAATACTGTCACCCTTAGACTTAAAAGATTTCTTAATGATAAAAGTAAACTTTACATACCTGAGATAAAATTAATCCATTACTTACACGTTTTAAATCTCTTCGATATAATTTATCTTTTACATCTCTTTCTGCCGGAATCCATTCTGCTTTGAGGTATCAAAAGTTTATTGGAACTCTTATGAGTCAGAAGATGAGTCATCACAACCCCACCAAATGGTCTTTGTCCCACTTCGCGGTGTCGAAAAATATTTATGTTCCATGCTGCGGGAAATTTCCCACTTGCCAGGGTTAATAAATGACCTCAGACTTTTTCAACGATGTTGAAATTGTTGCATCGACTGATATTTCAGTTAATGAAGATTTGTATTATACAGTTGCACATAATCATAAGGTGAAATTAATCTATGATTCTTCAGAAGAAGAATATTTTTATGTTATAGACTATGAGAGTTTAAAACAAAGATATAATAGTAGAGTTTGTTATTTTAATCAATTAAAAAGGAGGTATAATATTTCTCAAGAAGTTGAGGATATGTTTTTAAAATTTTTAGATTTAATGTATTATGAAAAATCAGTTAACTATTATTATTTTATGAAAAAGATTTGTGATATTTTTAATATTGAAAATAAAATAAAGGTCCAAAGACTTTGTTCTAAAGTCAATAAGAAATATGAAAAAATCTGGAATGAATTTCAAAAAATGTTTCATAATAAATGGAGCTAACAAAAAAGTGCATACACTGTTTGACTATGAAATCAGTAAATGAGTTTTATATATATCACAGAAATGGAAATATTTATTTCCAAAGTCATTGTAAATGCTGTGATTCCATAATCAAATATAAAAAATTTAAATGTGAATGTGGTATGCAATATACCTATACACACAAAAAGAGACATTTAAAAAGTATTTATCGCAGTAAGCATCTTCCTGGAAAAAATATTTCAAAAAATGTTTCCTAATAAATGGAGCTCACCTTAAAGTCAAAGACTATTAATGAACTTAAAAAAAGAGTAAAACTATTGAATATTAAACAACCTAAAGGCTGTAAGAAGGATAATTTAATTAGATTGTTAATTAAATATATCAGAAAAACAGGTGAATATAAACCTGTTTTAGTAGAATTATTAAATTTAGATATATCAAAATAGAGAAAAAAATAAAAAAATATTTAGTGAAAAACCTCAAAAACGTAATAAAATTAAGAACATTTTTGATTCTTTTAATTTGAAATTTGATAATAAGAAATTTAAGGCAAAAAAAGAAAAAAAGATTAAAACAGAAGTGAATCTTAAAAAATTATTTACAGTTATTAATGAGGATATATTTGGTTTGAAGTCAAAGACTATTGGTGAGCTTAGAAAAGGAGTAAAACTATTGAATATTAAACAACCTAAAGGTTGTAAGAAGGAGAATTTAATTAGATTATTAATTAAATATATCAGAAAAACAGGTGAATATAAACCTGTTTTAGTAGAATTATTAAATTTAGATATATCAAAATACTTAGAAAAAAAGAAAAAAATATTTATTGAAAATCCTCAAAAACGTAATAAAATTAAGAAAATTTTTGATTCTTTTAATTTGAAATTTGATAATAAGAAATTTAAGCCAAAAAAAGAAAAAAAGATTAAAACAGAAGTGAATCTTAAAAAATTATTTACAGTTATTACTGAGGATATATTTGGTTTGAAGTCAAAGACTATTGGTGAGATTAGAAAAGGAGTAAAACTATTGAATATTAAACAACCTAAAGGTTGTAAGAAGGAGAATTTAATTAGATTATTAATTAAATATATCAGAAAAACAGGTGAATATAAACCTGTTTTAGTAGAATTATTAAATTTAGATATATCAAAATACTTAGAAAAAAAGAAAAAAATATTTATTTAAAAACCTCAAAAACGTAATAAAATTAAGAAAATTTTTGATTCTTTTAATTTGAAATTTTATAATATGGAATTTAAGCCAAAAGAAGAAAAAAATATTAAAACAGAAGTGAATCTTAAAGAATTATTTACTCCTGATCTTACAGAACAATTGAAACAATTTATTAATGAATCTAAAAATAGGCGTAAACTTAAGAATATATTAGATTATTTTGGTTTGAAATATAAAGATGGAGAATTGGTAGAAAAGAAAGAAAAGAAACGAGATATAAAAGTTAATCTTGAAGATTTATTTAAACCTGATTATGAAATTGTTCAAATTAGTCAAAAATATATTAAAAAATATAACACATATAGGTATATTTATAAAATTGTAGAAATCAATGAACTTAGACCTGTACAATATCATAATATTTTAAAGAATTTAATTAGAAAAGCTATTGGTATAGTAGAAGGAAAAGTAGATATTATAGTACACAATCCTGCATTAAGTCAACCTTTTCATCCTAAAATGATATCAACTAGAGAGGCTTATGATACCTATTTAGATGTTTTAACACATAAAAATGAATATAAAGAATTAGATATTAATGAATGTACATTCGATTTTCATGTCATAGAATTACCATACGGAGGAAAACATCTAAAAATTCTCAAAGATGATGATATTGTAAACAAAAAGAGTATTTGTCAAATTAAAAATAACAATAATATATGTTTATTTAGATCTATTGTAGTTGCTCTATCTATACAAAATCCTGAACTTTTATGTGAAAAATTAAACTATAAAAAACTAACATGACATTCTATATATTAAAAAAGGAAGAATATTACAAAAAACGTTAGCTGAAAAATTACATGAAATGTATGAAATTCCTTTAGATATTTGTAATTTAGAGCATGTTAAAATATTTGAAGAATTCTTAAATATACAAATTACTATATTTTGTAGAGAAAATTTTAATGAAAGAATATACAGTGGTACTTATAAAACTACTTGTATTTACATTTTAAAAAATAGAAATCACTTTGATGTGATTACATCTGTTACAGGATTTTGAGGAAAAAACAATTATTGTGATTACTGTAAGGTGAGTTATAAAAGAAGCGATCAGCATAAATGTTTATTAAAATGTGATAGATGTTTTATAAAAGAAAGTAATTGTGAAGGAGATGATATCCAGTGTAATGAATGTTTTCGAAGTTTTAAAGGCAAAAACTGTTTTGAAAATCATAAAAATAAATTAAATAAATTGTCTGTTTGTGAAAGACTATGGAAATGTTTAAAATGTAAGAGAAATATCAACAGAGATTAAAGAACACCTGAAGATCATAAATGTGGAGAGAGAGAATGTAAAATTTGTAGACAATGGGTCTCAAAAGATCATAGGTGTTATATGAAAACAAAAAAAGCTAAGGGTAATACCTGTAAAAATATTTGTTCTACTCAAGAATGGTGTAATATATGTCAAAAACATAGATTTCCTGAAAATTATATGTATGGTAGTATGTGTGAAAACAAATGTAATTACAAAAGTAATGACAGATATAGTTGGTGTGATGCATGTAAATATTCAGAATTTACACACAAATATATGTTTTTCGATGTTGAAACAAATCAAGAGACTGGAAATCATGAAGTCAATTTAATTATAAATCAAGAATTTAATGGAGAAGAAAACATATTTAAGAATGAAAACGACTATTGTAAGTAGTTATTTGATAAGAAACATGTAGGTTATACCGTATTAGCTCATTATGGGAAAGGTTTTGACTTTCAATTTATATCTAAATACTGTTTTGAAAATAAAATTAAAGTTTTTACAATCTATCAAGGAAATAAACTCATTTATATGCATGCAAACAAATATAATATAAGGTTTATAGATTCTATTAATTTTACATTGATTCCATTAAGAAAATTTCCTAAAACGTTTGGATTAACAGAATTAGCAAAAGGATATTTTCCTCATTTGTTTAACACTATTAAAAATCAAACTTATATAGGAAAATATCCTGAAAAATACTATTATGGATATGATACTATGACTTTAGAAGATAGAGAATTCTTTAATAAATGGTTCAAATCTGTAAAAAATGAAATCTTTGATTTTCAAAAAGAAATTATAAAATACTGTAGGTCTGATGCAGATATTTTAAGAAAAGGATGTTTAGAATTCAGAAGATTATTTTTAGAAATAGGTAATATTGATCCTTTTAAATATGTTACTTTAACTGGTGTTTGTATGGCTATATTTAGAGATAAATTCTTAAAACGGAATACAATAGCTATAGATGAAGAGACCATCAAACAAGATCAATACAGTAAAAAATCAATTGCTTGGTTAGATTATTTATCTCAAAAACATAAAATAAATATACAGCATGCTTTAAATGGAGGAGAGAAAAAAATAAAATTAGACAATAAAACTTATAAAGTAGATGGTTTTTACAATAATACTATATATCAATTTCAGGGTTGTCATTGGCATGGATGTAATTGTTGTTACAGAAAATCTACTTAAATAAACAAAATCAAATATGTATGACAGATTTATATGAAAAAACAAAAAAGATAAATAATAAGATAAAAGATGCAGGATATTAGTTAATTGAAATATGGGAATGTGATTTTGATAATGATAAAAAATTAAAAAATATATGAAATAAGAATGGAAAAGAGATTTCATAGAACCATTAAATCCTAGAGATGCCTTCTATGGGGGTAGATGTGAACCAACCACATTAAAATATGAAATGAAAAATAAAGAGAAAGGTCGATATATTGATGTATGTTCACTCTATCCGACTGTAAATTATTTTGATTATTATCCTATTGGATCTCCTAAAAATATCTATAATCCTGAAAAATATGATGACAATTGGTTTGGGATGATACAGTGTAAAGTACTTCCTCCTAGAAAATTATATCATCTTGTATTACCTTATAAAGAAGAAAAACTAATATTCAGTTTGTGTAAATCATGTTCAAAAACATTTAAATGCTACCATTATAAAACAGAAACTGAAAAGAAAAAATGTAAAAAGTGTTATGAAATAAGAAATAAATTATGTAATCATTAAGTATTAAGATGTATTAATGTATTAAGATGATGAAAGAAGCTTTATAGGTACTTGGACTACGGATGAAGTCAATTTAGCTATAGAAAAAGGATATAAAATTTTAAATATATATGAAGTTTGGCATTTTGAAAAGAAAATAGATAAACTATTCAAAGAGTATGTCAAAATGTTTTTAAAAATTAAATTAGAAACAGATGATAAATTAAAAAAAACCAAAAGATTTTAAAAATAAAAAAGATTATGAAACATACATTAATAATTATAAAAAGATTGTCAAAGAAAAATTAGATATTGATTTAGGTGATATAAAAGAAAATCCAGATATGAGATTTATAGCCAAAATTTGTTTAAACTCTTTATGGGGTAAGCTTGGACAAAGAAATAATATGAAACAAACTGAATATGTAATAGAGTTGGAAGATTTTTTTAGAACTATATTGAATGATGAAATTAAAGATTTGAATATGATATTTTTAAATGATGATTGTGTACAAATGGATTATAAGATGAAAGATGAAAATACCAAGAATAACTTTAATACGAATATTTATATAGCAGCTATTACAACTAGTTCTGCTAGAATAAGATTATATAAAATGCTTGATAAACTAAGAGATAAAGTAATGTATTATGATACAGATAGTATCGTTTATATTGATGATGGTGCTAATAAAGTAAAAACAGGTTGTATGTTGGAAGAATGGACAGATGAATGAGGAGAAGATAATTATATGACATTGTGGATTTCTGGGGCCAGCAAAGATTATGGTTATATTCTTAATGATGGATCTGTAAAAGGAAAAGTAAAAGGATTTAAGATGAGTTACGAGAGTGAAACTAAGCTCAGTTTCGATGAAAGAATGAAAACAATAACAGGTGAAACTGAACATATAGATGTAGAAATAAATCAGTTTCAAATACAAAAAGATAGAAATATTAAAGTGCATAAAACGAATAAAAGATACATGTTTGGATATGATAAAAGAAGAATTTTAGATAATTTTGATACTGTACCATTTGGTTATTAATATTTATAAAGAATGTTTACTAATAAATGGATGAGTGTTTAGGTGATATTCGAGCTTTAAATTTTACAAATTCTGAAGAAATTTACTATTTGACTTATCTTTGTAAAGAATTGTATGATAAATATGATCATACTAATAAACTATTATCAGAAAGTTTTCAAAGGTTGGCTGAATTAATTGAAAAAGAAGAAAATGAAGATATTAAATTGAATGGATTAGGAGTTTTATATGTTATTTCAAAGAACTTATTCTATTATGATTATGAGTTGAATTCATATTCCTGTTATGAGGTGAATTCATATTTATAAAAATGTTTACTAATAAATGGAAGAGTTCAATAGACTGAGAGGTTATCCCAAAACGTTTAAATTAAATGATTTAAATCCAGGGGAATATGATCTGATATCATTGAGAAAAATTAATACTAAATATGGAGATACAGTAATCGTAAAGTTAGATGTGGAAGCTGAAGAAAAAGAGTATTACCTTGCGAATAAACATGGAAAACTTTCTGTTGAATCAATATATAAAATCAATAAAGGTAGATATATATTTAAGTATTCGGGTATGATTGATGATAAATACGAATATGAATTAGAGAAAGCTTAATCATTTTATTTTATTTTTTAATATATTAGACGAGCTTCCATACAGGTCCTCTTCTTTTAATTTTGAAAATTATGGATGTATTTATAAAAATGCTGTCGTTTTATATTACAATAATCTAATATTTTCTTAAGATCTTTCTTAATATCTCTATAATTCAGTGGGGGTGACCACCCCCCACTGGATTTGTACCATAATGTATAAAAATTAATAAGTAGTTTTACTATATTTCTTTTATAATTTGATATATTATTTGTTGTTAATATATCTTTAAACCAAGTGTTTAAATTTAACTGATGATTTTTTTGACATTTTCATATTTTTCATTTCAATTTTGTGAGATAAAAGGGGGGTCTCAACCCTACCCTTTAAAAACAGAACATTTTTAATATATTAGAGGGCTTCCATTCATTTGGAGGTCGTCTTTTTCACGTATTTATTTTAAAATCATGTTTTTTAATATCAATCTCTAATATGTTTGATATTATTTTTTTTCATATATTTAAAGATTTTGATAGATTTGGTCTCTATAATATCTCATTTTAAGTCAAAATGAATGAAATTTTAGAGTTCTAAAACTCTCTTGATTTTTGATTTTTTAAAAAATACGCATTTTTGAATGATTTTATGCATTTTTGAATGATTTTATACATTTTTGGTCTTAAGAGGTTGTCCTGATTTTTAAAAAATGAATGGAAAGTTGTAGTGTATGGGGCTGACTCTGTAACCGAACTGTACACTACTACCGAATAAATGAAGATCACATTTAAGTGAGATGAAGTCCTACAATTTGGGTACGCGGGTCAATCTTTAAATAAAACCCTCCTGAGATATATTCGAATATATATTCTTAAATGTTATGAAGAGGGTATGCTCCACATTAATATGTTCGAAATGTGAAGCGATGGTAGGGTCATTCTAAAATTAAGTGAAAATTTGACAACCAAAATTTCTTAAAAATATTAAAGTTTTATTATTTATTTTATGTTTTTGTGTCCCTGTTAAATCAATGGCGTTGTACAAACCTCGAACAGAGATCAAGAAAGCATTTTGTATCAACTTATATTTTATATCAATAAATATTACTGTCACCTCCATCTTACAATATTGTCACCTCCTCGTCGCAATATTGTCACATAAACTTCACAATATTCACATAGAGGTGCCATATTTGGGGTTTAACTTAAAAAATTCTTAACATTATGCATATAGAATTGCCATGTTGCGTGGATAACATAAAAACACACAATTCTGACCAATTTACAGATATAATTATTATCAGCTATTTTTAAAAATAATAAGATCAGGGGGGGTGACATTAGATAAAAATATTCTCCATTTTTATAGGTACTTTGAATTAAAACTCAAGGAAATGATACTTTAACTTTTAAAATAGATTGCTAACCAACAAAATGGTTAACTGTAGCTTCATCTCACTGTAAAGGTTCTTGACTTTGCTGCTTTCTAGGGTATTTTTGAGTAATGATAAGAATTTTCCATGGATGGGACCATAATTCTGGGGACTAAACTTTATGAGACGACTTCATCGCTTTCTTGCAAGACGCTGAAAACAGCATTCTAAGTGATTTGAGTAACGAACAGCAGTAATTAAAAATTACTGTTCGATGTCAATAATTTTATGCGGATAGTATTCAAGTGATCACATAGATAGTTTTACAAGCTTTGGAGGTCATTAGATTTTAAAATACGAAAATAAACTGTCAGAATATTTTTGTAAAATGCTGTTTTCAATGTGAAGATCACTTGACAGCTCTCTCAAAAACAATATTCGCGAGCGCTACTGTCTGTGCACGTTACTGGCCTTTGATCTAAATGAGGGATCGCCCAACTTTTGAGATAGAAGAGCCAAACCCGTCCTTCACAACAGTTAAAAAATTATTAGAGAGCCATAAATATAATAAAAAATTAAAGTAATATTGTAACAAGTTATAATAATTAATGTATCTTTATTAAATGAAGCACAATTCCAAGTTGACATTAGTAGTAATTTGGCTCCTCAATTTACATTTAATGAAATCCATGTTGGAAAACAATTCTTCACATAAATACGTAGAACCGAAGATACCGAGAACAACCAAATGCAAATTTTTTCAACTCATGATATGAGTCCGAAAGACTATTACAAGTATTGAAAATCATTGAGTATGCCTTCTGTAGGTCTTTTATAGCAGTCTGCTTATGTGGTGAAAATATACTGCATTTTTCATTTTCCACTTCACTGTCTAGACTCAAGACTGTGAAGTGGATTTAATCCAGTGATTTTATAATTTCTCCAGTTTTTGAGCTATGAAATATATTTTTAAACTCACAATATAATTACATTATTCTGCATATTGCGTCTAAAATATAGGTAGTCTTAGTTGATAGCATATATTTCTGTACTCAGCGTGGCCACCACATGAAATCTAAGCACCTTAAAAAATAATAACACTATCAAAAAACATATGACAGTTTATCGTCCCAATTCCCTCATTCAGTACAACTAAATATAGGCCCAAGTAGGTTACAAACCTCTTGGGCCTATATTCTATTAACGATCGCTCCCTTAGGTATTTCACAAATTTGGTTATAACTTAACTTTCAATTATACTTAACAAATGATACTTCTTAGCTTGAGATAACAAATACTGCATAATACCTTTACAGAAGAAAACAGCGGACAGTGGGTTTGCACAACATGCGTATTGTATGCGCACACGCAGCGGACGAAAGCTTATTTAGGCGGTATTAAGTCCGAGAAGCGTGTGTATGCAGACTGCATGCACTATCTTCGGACGCGTACACTGTAAAACATTCTGCAGTCGCTGCTCCTTTTTTTTCAGCTACTTTGTTGAATATTAGCAAACTATCAGAAAAGGCACCATTACAGGTGTTCATGAAAATTACAGGATTGTTTCTGAAATATTCAACTAATTATCGTCTGAAGAAACGTTATTATTGTGCATATATATATATATATATATATATATATATATATATATATTATCATAATTATCAGGGACCTTACGTCCCGTTACAGTTGTTTCCCCCGATACATTCAGTGATATGCTTGCAAATGTTTTACAGTATAGATAACAGCTTGCTGTCAACAACTACTACAAGAAGTCTGCTATGTAAGAGATAAAAGAGCAACGGAGCTCTCGTCGATGGCGGTTATTATAACAATAAATCTGTATAATAAATAATAATGTGGATCCCGGACATCTGATTCCGCTGAAAATTTCTGTAACATGCTTGCAAATATTTTACCGCGCATGCGTAGACAACGTCTACGCGATCAACAGTTACTACAAGAAAGCTATGAGATAAAAAAGCGACGGGGTACTCACAGAAAGCAGTTTTTATAACAATAAATCTGTATAGGAAATAGTAATGTGGATTACGAAACTTCATACTACTTTAAATCCCTTTTTTCCGTCATTTTCGAAACAAACGGTATAATCTATTCCCGAATGCCATTACCGTACTTGTGTAATCCTTTCTTTCAGCTCCCTTTCCATAACAAGAGTATTTCCACATCCAAAAGAGATTACAAGAACTTACAACAATGATTTCTGAAATCCGATCACGTAGGAAGGTTATCCTTACAGGATCTTACAGTGGTTTCAGAAACTTACTTTCTCAAAATACTCTATGGATAAAATAAGTGTGAAAAACATTTATTTTGAACATTTTTGAAGAAAATATACGTTTTGAGAACTCTTGAATACATTTCAACCACTTTTCTGAAAATATCTCCTTTTTCCGTACACCTCCTTTGTCTATATGCACGCGTATTTGTGTGCATGTGTATGTCTGTGTGTGTGCGCGCGCACGTATATCTATATGTTTGAAGTGTGGGAACGATTCTAAAAGATCTAACGCAGGTATCATTTTATTCATATAATAATTGTCCATATTTTTGCCTTTCTGGACATCGCTCGCTTACATCACTTGCTTACATCGCTCGCTTTACTCGCTAAAAGACTGAATCATCCCACATATATATGTAGTATCGACTACAGGATAGAACATAATTTCGAGTCCCCTCTCCCTCGGTGCGTAGGAAATGGTGGTATTTAAAAAGCCTTATAAACCCTCTGGAAGTTACACCAGTGCCTTAGAAGGCAGAATCTTTGAATACTAGTATCGTCCCCGTGATAGAACCTAACGAAACTGGATTTTCGCTTTCGACCCTCCCAGGAGATGGAGAGATTGAAAGGGATAAACAATTTTCAGACCCTCTAGAGGCCCCCTATTAACTTAGACGGCTAAATTTTTTCATACTTATAGTATGGACCATTGATCAAATGCTTGCGGGACGGATTTTCGATTTCCTCCGGGGGGGGGGATGAAGGGAGGTGGTTGAAAATACGTTCCAGCTCCTTCACCCCCCTTCCCGTGATCTAGAAGGTTCTGTATACTTATAGGACGGACCTTAGAACCCAACCTAAACCAACCACTGTTTTATTTAACCCGTCGTTGGTTATGCTAACAGCATATATCTCACGCTTTGCGCATAAAGAACACATTTGGAAGTTGAAGTGACCGTAGGGTTGGTTCCCTCCTTCGCTGTTGATGGTGTTTAGAATCTTCTTAAAAATTTATTTTCAGTTACAATGTGTTAGCGGGTCTTTGGGCTTTAAGCAGCTTGTTATTTTCTCATTTGCTACCGTGTGCTTTAGGTGAACATTCTACTCGTCAGTCGACCACTGGCGTTAACCGTGCACATGAGAGCAGTTTTGAACAAACGATCCCACATCAGATTTTTATAGATAATACGATAATACGAGTGCATTTTTTATTTAATTGGATTTGTGACGTTTTGTTTGTTGGTAGAGCATTTTGTATAACCGTGCTTTTATTCATATTTGAGCAAAAATATGTTTTATTTTGCAAAAAGCTGGAGTATTGATTTATGAACAGTAATTTGTGCAGTTAGCATAAGAGAAAGGTGATGAAGGGTCGAAATCGAAAATAAATATTCCATCCTGCTTTCAGCAACAAAGTTATACATATAGCAAATACAGGAAAACCAAGAAAGGATGCAAAACCCATGAACGACCGGATGTGTTGAAAAAGACATCTAAAATGTTTTTATTAGAACCAGGTATATTTCACATGATTTATGAGACTTGCAGTTCAAATGCTTATTACACATAAATAATATTCATCATTTATATATCGATTTTCAAAGTATTTATCCGATTTTTGTTTTATATTTTCATCCTTAAAACAAAACAGGGCTGAAATATCAATAGGCGTCCTGCTGTGTCGAAAAAGACATCTAAGATGACGTTATATTTAAACCAGGTACATTTCATCTGATTTAGAAGACTCAGAGTTCAAGTACTTATTATACATAAATAATATGCATTATTTATATACCGATTTACAAAGTATGTATCTGATTTTTGCTTTATAATTTCATCGTCAAAGCAAAAAAAGGCTACAAAGTCAGTGCGGGCCCTCTGCTGTCAAAAAAGACATCTAAGATTACGTTTTGTTTGAACCATCTGATTGCGATTCAAGTGCTTATTACACATACATAATATGCATCATTTATATATCGATTTATGAAGTTTGTATGTGACTTTTGTTCAATATTTTCATTGTTTAATTTATCCATTAAATTTCCTGCATATTAGTTGTGAAAAACCATTTTCCTTGGAATTTCTTTGTCATATCTAAATATTAACTATATTCCTTGCAAAGAAAGATTTCTGAGTAGTCTACTTAAAAATAAGTAAAGAGATAGTGTGCGAAACATTTTTACGCACTACCACTGGCGTTTATCAAAACAGAACGATCAGAGATGGAATAAGATTACTATTGACGAAGCTAAACGGCATATATTGTTGAACAAAATAAAACTTATTAAAAATTGTTGCAATTTAGTAATTTTAGAATGTTAGTTTACCGATCTTCATAGGTTTAAATACTAGTATGGAAATAAATTCATTATGTAAAAAGCTAAAAGTTTTTGTATTTCTCATAATTAAAATACGAGTTAAACGTTCTAAATTAAACAAATGATTTCTACATTAAAATATTTCTGAGCTTTATTTTATCTGAAAATAATTACTATTCCTGAAAAATAATAACAGTATAATCAAAAATGCAGCTGTTGATTTGAAATTTCTTTACGTATGTAAATGTTATTAAACTAATATGAATTATCACAAATCTAGGACAATCTATACCATTACTTTCTTCATGAACAAAAATTGGAAAAAAATAATAAAAAACAAGCAAGGTTTATACTGCAATTTAATTTCAAAGGAAAGCTTTTGACCCATAAAATAAGGCATAAATATAAAAAGAGCAGCAAGAAAATGATAACTGTTTAAATAAAATAGTAGTAATAATATAACTACACGAGATTCGTAAAACAAATAAACGGCTAACAACAAAGCAAAAAGAAAAAAAAAATACACCATACGAAGAAAAATAGTTGCATAAAATAAGTCAATTTTTGAAGTTAAAATAAAAACTACAGAAAAATAAAATTACAAATGAAACTATTAATTAAAACATTTTAATGGATTAATAATTATTGCCTGGAGGATTTAGATTTCAAAAGTTGGACAGCCGGTAAGGACAATTTGACATTAGACATCAATATGCAAAATTAAAGAAAAATAGAGGAAAATGTTTCACTTCAAATTTTACAGTAACTTCCATGTTAACTTGTGTCAATAATATATTCCATTATCCTTCTTTTGTACACATGTAATGGATAAAAATACATGCTGGACATGAAGATAACGAAGTTGCCGACCAGCGGGCAAAAGAAGCAACTAGGCCCAGTAATAGAAACTCTGGATCTAACCATAAATCCCACGAACATAAAATTGATCACGAAGAAGCACAAACTTAAGAAATAGCAGGAGCAGTGGAAACACACAACAACAGGGTGCACCACCTACAGCTTCTACAAATCAACAAACGCAGACATTAAATCAACAAATTTCCTCACGACGTAACACTTCACCGACCACGGAGGATCCCTGTGTTATCTACACAGCTTTAAGAAGAATACATCCTTTCGTTGTTCCTGTGGAGACATAGGAACATGGGACCATTACATGACCAGCTGTCCCTAATTAAAGCTGACAAACTTCAAGAGACCAGAAAATGAACATAGGGATAGGTGTTGCGTAAGCATTGCCATAAACAAAATAACTCTTAAAAAAGCAAGAAAAATTATTGCATAGTTGGATGCCAACATAGACTGCATATCACCACCAATTATGCCATAGTTTCATCTAATCCTAAATGCTCCCGCAGTTGTTAGTAACCAGTTGTGTTCACCCTTTGTGGAATGCTGAAAGGAAGTGTTCAGGGAAATGCAACCAGCCCAACGCAAAACACATTTAAAATAAATACTCAGCTGGGACAAAAAAAAACAGCTGAAAGCTATAAAGCGGGCCGGCGCCCCGGCTGAGGTAATCGTGATACATAATTATTTCTTCTCTTAGTAGAATATTCCACACTTGCCTTTTCCATTGAGATCGGGTTATTTTCTTCACGAAGATGACAATTACGAGACCTGACACCGACTTTTTTGAACAACCCTTTAGGTTTGAGATTTGGGCAGAGTAACCACCTGTCTGCTTAGATGATCAAATACTAAATTGCTTATGATGGGGTATTAGAAATCCAATCGAATGGAAAGAAGCAAAAACAATATTTTGTTTCAATTAATTTTCACAAGGGTGCATCTTTCAAAATCGTTTGCATCCCTCATTTACTTTTATCATATTTTACATAATTTGAAAGATTCTTTTAGTTACCGAAACATGTTTGTTTTCTATTTAATTGATTTTGAGTCATTTACGTTCTTATTCATTAAACAAATGCTTTGAATTATTCTATTTTTCGTTTACTTTCACCTTAATTTTTACTTTTACATTCTATGTCTTATCTTTTCTATATGGCGATGTCTTCTCCACTGGGTGACTTCAGCTACTTCATCTCAGGCAGTGAGGCTTTTACAATGGCTCCTGAACGAATTTACTCTGCAAGTTGAATACAATGATAGGGGTCGGAATTAGATAAAAGTTACAAATTTTCAATGAACCCTATGAATTATGACTACAGCTTCAACTTTACGACCGTACAGGCTGCTATCCTGAAAATAAAATAACAGATAATACGAAGGTGGCTGTTCAAATACGTCGATCTGCCATGAGATGGAGTAAATTATAAGGTCCACCACTTCGACAAGAAGAACTTGGAGCACAAAAAGCATCGGCACAAAAAGCATCGGCATGTGATGGCGCACAAAAAGCATCGGCACAAAAAGCATCGGCATGTCAGATCAAAGACTTGCGGACCCATGTTTCGTTGGGACAATGAGACCTTTACGAATTAAACGTGCAATTTTAAACTAATCCAAAATTAATATTAACCGAGGTTTAATCGAAAAATAAAGATTATTTCAGGGCTTCAAAATGTAACTAATTTCTTTCTAAATAAGCTTTACAGAAAATATTGTAACAGAAAAAAATCATATATTATACCTAAGGATTTTGATTGAAATTAAGCGAGCAATATTTCAAAATTTATGAAATATTGAATACATTGTCAAATATAAAATATGAAAGTAAATTCATATTTTCTAACTGCTTTGACCGTCCAAATATGGTAGAGATAAAATTTCAACTTTTCCTGTGCATTCATTTCTTTAATTTATTATTTAACAATCGCTGAAACAGCAAATTAAAAGAGAAAAAATATGAAAGGAGATTATAATATTTTCCTTCATAAATGTTGCTGAATTATGAATGAATAATTAATATCGGAACAAAGTCTGATATGATTTTCTCTAGGATGTTTTATTTAAATTGTAATTACAATATTTTGCTAATATTTTCTATTTAAATTCACATATAATAAGTGTCAGAAATATTTTGAAACTTGGGAATACTTAATAATGACATGCCCATATGTTCATTTTAGATAGCTAATATTTACTGAAATATTTAAAGTAAGATACATTTTCAAATATAATTCAATTATGTTTAAAATTGATTTTGATAGCACTCTGAAAAATGAAACATCTTCCGAAAAAAAGAAAATCCTACTTCTAAATTTAATACAAATTCATAAATAAGTATGGAGAAAATATTTTGGCGAAGAAGTAATACGCTTATACAGGGATTCAAGGAAAGTCGTTAATAACCACAATAACTTTGTAAGGAAAGGCCGGACATCAAATCCTGCCGACCCTCCCATCCGCATCTAATATCCACAGACACATACGAGACATAAATCCCGCCCTTTCAATATTACAATTTCTTATATAACTGTCTATCAAAATATACATACTATGCCAGCCCCTAGCATAACGCAATGAATTCACACTCACCTAGACCCTCTAACAAACTAATTTATCAAATTTAAAATCTCAGACATTTTATCTCATGTTTTCAATTTCTGGTCATTATGGAAGAAAAGGAACTGAATCGCTCTAATTTTATTGGTCGGTTATACAATTCAACTATAACCAATCTATCTACCAGCGTGTGTATTGGTTCCATTGTTTGAAACACGAATTTGAAGATGTTTCTCTACTCCATTGTTTAAATATCTATATTCGGAATTTCTAAATTGAATTGACATCTCAAGATTTACTTTCCTATAGGGCATGATCACGAGTGTAAAAAATCTGATGTGGACAGCACATGACTTTCCTTATATAATCAATGAATTTACTAATTTTACAGTAAAAAAATAGATTATTTTTATAGTAGTTATTTATATTCTTTCCAAGATATTGAATTTTGGTTAATGAGTCGTAATTTTCCATGTCGTCATCATCAATGAGTCGTCATTGATTTAGCGTGATTTTTATCCATTTAGCAAGTTTTTCGTTAATTTAGCAACACTTAAAAAAGTCGCCAAGTTGGCGACATTCCACCAAATCCGTCGCTAAAATCTCGCCAAGTGTTATGAACGAAGAAATAAGCTATTGTCTCAGCAGATAAATGACTATTGGCGTTCAAATACAAAAGTATTACTCAAAGTATCTTTTTTCATGAATGGAGCGAGCTAGATCCACGAGAATGATGTTACCAAATTCACCGCATGGTATTACATATGAAAAGTGAATATGTTTCTCAATAGGAAATAATTTTTTTTATCTTATATGATTTTTTGATAATTTTTTTGAAAAATGTGCAATATCTCGAGAACGGTTCATATTAGCGTTCTAAAATTTATGTCAATCGTTTTCTAATGAAAAATTACATAAGAAATGTCTGTTTGCGTAACATTATTAGCGGTTTTGATTTTTTGACGATTTTTTCAAAATTTCATTCGAAAATTTAGGGGGGTTCTGAACATTCGATTGCGTATAAAAACAATAGGCTTCCAGTGTTTACAGTTTGTGATTTTTGTACCAAATGTCGTTCGAATTGATCCACACAAACTTTCACACACACACACACACACACACACATGCTTTCACACACAAACACAGACATCACTTCAAAAATGTTTGATTCGTGATCAGGGATGCTTGAAACGTGCTCTCCCGTCGAAAACTCGAATTCGAATTTTCGACCCCGTCACAATACTTTCCTTATACATTATGTATATAAGAAAAGTAATAAACAACTTGCGTAGAATACTCAGAAACTTAAGGACAAAAGGGCATTATTTTTACCATAGCGTGTCATGATGGTAAACGGACGATTATGGCGAATAAAAATTGAAACTAAACCCATTAAACATCGAAATATATATTTGTGATGAAAATAAATTATTTAGAATACTTGAATAACAACATATATTTAAAGATTTTATTTGCTAAAGTGCACATTTTAAGTGAATGTACACTACTACTCATCTTTACTGTGGTCACTAACTAGTGTCTTAAAGATGTATACATTTACTAGCAAATTCTGCAATGTATATGCGAGCGTGAAGGGAAAGATATGCAACGATTTTTCTTAAAAAAACCTGGATTATATAATTTAATTAACGTGAATAATTTATTTTCCGGTAAATTAAAAATATCCATCAGACAAGATAAATTCAGTAAAATTAAAGGTTAAAAGATTGTACATTTCTAGATCAACCGTTTTTAATACAGAAATAATGAAAATTTCCATACTACTAAGCAAACAAGTATTACTTTCCCTGTAATACATGGTAATGTATGGGGAAAGTATTGGAATCATGCCAAATTTGCAATTCGAGTTTTCGACGGATCTACACGTTTCGAGACCTCTAGAATACGAAAAAACTATTTTTGGCGTGGCGTCTATGTGTGTGTCTGTGTGTGTGTCTGTGTGTCTGTCTGTGTCTGTCTGTGAGTCTGTCTGTGCATATTTTGTATCCACTCTAACTAAAAAACTAATAGACCGAATTTCATAAAATTTGGTAGGCAAGTCACTTGTGGGTGAATCTGGTGAGGTTTAGTTTTGGGTACGATTCGGGATAAAAGAACCCGTGTCTTTTTGCGAAATAGTCCGCAAAAGCTTGTATCCACTTTATCTGAATAACTAATGGACCGAATTTCACAAAATTCGGTAGATAAGTCACTTATGAGACACCCTGGTACTGATTAGATTTTGGTACGATTCGGAAGACATAACCTGCCTTTATCCATTAAATGCTTATCCATTAAATGCGTATCCATTACATGCTTGTTTAATACGCAATTTTTAACGTAGAAAAGTATAAGATCGGTCCCATTACACTAGAACTAGCCGTTCTCGAGATATTTTAGTTTCTTCGTATTTTCTTTACGCAACCTTTTAAAATAAATCGTTATCAAATGAGAACGAAAATTGAATTATAAGTGAATTAAATTTAATTAAAATAAAGACTACGTGAATATAAGTCTGCAGGGAGAGTCATGTACTGCCCACATCAGATTTTTTTGTTTTGGAACCGTCACGAAACTAAAAAGCAAAATTCTCCATTTAGCTGAATCATGGAGGTGGTTTCATCTGTAACTCCATGAGATGACTACAGATTTCCAGTTATTTCTTCAGACATTAAAATCTCATGAACATGCAACTGCAGTATATTGTGGCAACCCTTTGTCCCCCCCCCAAAAAAAAAATCGACACAAAAATAGCAGAGAGGCCAACATTTGAGAGATTATTTCTCTAGTTCCAAGGGTTAATTTGAGAAACGGATTCAGAAATGGATTCAGCATGGTCGGATTTGTATACACGATACTTTTTAGTCCTTGGGGTTGCATTTGGTGCTCTGACATACTAACATTGCGCTTTTAGAGCTATTCATATTACAGAAATTGTACTAATAATAAAATTGAGGATGATATTATATAATAATATATAATATCATCCTCAAACTTGAAGGCATGAGAACTACATAACAAAAATTAATTAAAAACATTAAATACCTAATTTAAATAATTATCTCTATATTATTGGATCAGATTACATGATTGTGAATGCAAATATAGAAAACACGTACTTTTCTTTTCACTTGTGCAAAAACTACTTGTTTGTTGGTTGGTTGGTGTCGTGTCCCTAACATATTTATTAAGGAAGAATGTGTGCACTGCTTCTGAAAAACTACTTGTACTAATTTGAAAAACTGTGCGTATTTGAATGTAATACCCTACTATATAATTCCAGTATTTTCATTTCTATAATGCAGAGTTAGTTCTATGAACAATGTAAGAGAATGTAGAATTCTAGCTACAGAATTATCTTAATTTTTTGTATCTCTCTATATCAAAAAGAAGAAACAACGTTGCTGACGCCGCCATCGTTTTATGACAAGTTTCACGTCCTTCGAGTTTATCTGTCTCGCATCGGAAAACTATAGCATCAAAACTATGAAATTTGGTGCAATTGTAGAGGAATATTATGGGAACAAGCTGAAATAAACCGTTTTTCAATTTTAACTTCAATATAAGATATTTAATGTTACAGTCAAAGGAAGAGCATTTGAACTGCGAGTTCGAGTCCAAGACAGACTGGCAATATCAGAATCATGAATTTTTGCAGGCATGTACGTGCATAGATGGAGTTTTGCAAAACGGAATCCTTTCTTAAATTTTGATTTAGTTTATGAGTTTGTGGCAGCAGACGACTCTGCTCCTGCCAAAGACATCGATCGAAGATGTAGGAATCAGTACCCGAATTATAAGTTCGGAGTGGAAACTAGCGTTTGCTCTAACCTTATAATGTCGATCTTGTAAGCACCGAGTCCTGAGTTCGGGCCTGCCTCCGGACCACCAATATCAAATCCTACATTGATGACCCTGGACATACAAGCACGCAACCTTCTCTCTCTAACGATTTCACCTCTCAACAAGAGATGACAGCACCACTCTGAGCCAGAGGCGCCGATCACTCCCTCCCTGGTTGACCACGACTGACGTCACGGCACCTGAGGTACGACACGCTTCCCGGCTATTCAGTCCTCGACTGAGTTTCGGATGGGGACAACCGGGGTTTTTTCTGGGTTGCACATCCTCGCCGAAATTCGACAGGCTTTTCATCAGGGGGTGGAGTGTGTAGCAGCAGACGATTCTGCTCCTGCTAAAAACATCGATCGAAGATGTTAGGAATCAGTACCCGATTTATATGTTCGGAGTGGAAGCTAGCTTTTGCTCTAACCTTATAATGTCGGTCTTCAAAGCACGGGGTACCGAATTCGGGCCTGGCTCTGGACCACCAACATCAAATCCTATAAGTTTAAAGAAGTGAAAAATTTTTGAACTTCTGAAATGATTTGCATTTTTGAAATTTTCTTCAGTATGGGCAAATATTTTATTGGTAGAGCAGATTTAAAAGACTAGGGCGTTTAGGGGCGTCGGGCGGGTTGAAAGTGGTTTGCAAGTGCCAGAAAACAAAGAGCGGAACTCAACCGGCGTATTACGCATAACAGGCGGCACAAAAGAGCTGCTGAAGTGAACTCATTGAGCGCCAACAATTAGGGTGCGAAACCCCTTCGACTCATGAACCTATTAAAGAGGTTGGTGAGAGTAGCGAGCAGGAGTTGGAGCTCCCTAGTTTTATAAATATTTTGATTTCGATTGTTTCGGCTTCTTAAATATGTAAATGACACTGAACATTTAGTATTCTAACTCTAAATTATATCACAAAAATCTTGATATCGTATAAAGCTAATTGTTCAATAATGAAAAAATGTCGTCAAAATACAACATATACTAACTTCTAGAAGTCAATCGGTTTCGATGGCAAAAAACAGCCGCCTTCTTCAGGGCAAACAAGAACAATTTCACTTACTCAAGCAAGTTCGGCATCCGGGGTAGAATAGCACATGTGGCTGAAGGTAGGAAAAAAATGCCCTCGCCGCGCAGACGAATGTTGTTGTTGTTGTTGTTGAGACCCAGACTGTCCGACCTACCAGAAAGGTGTAAGGTAACCGTTTGGACGGCAGGGAAGTGCCACCCAATTTAGACCGGAACCCAGTGGGGGAGGCATCCACAGGGATCGTACCCTCCTTCCACTACCACCAACCTCTCGGAAGGACTTACGGATTCACATGTTTAACGTGATCGTACTCCGCATGAACACGGCGGAAGTTGTGGCAGCGTGCAAATCCAGCGCGCAAACCACCGGGCTACCGCGCCCGAAATGTGCCAACAGCACGCGGTGTTCCCAGATGGTCATCCATCCAAGTACTAACCACGCCCGATGCTGCTTGACTTCGGTGATCTAACGAGAACCGGTGTTTTCAGTAAGGAAGGGCCGTTGGCTCCGCGCAGACGAATGTAAAAGATAACATCCAAGAAGGCAGATAAACGGGAGGCAGAGTGCTATGAATGAACAGTAAAAATCGAAGGGAGAAATAATTGCAGAAAAGAAAGAATTACCGGAAAGAAATCAGGGCGTTAAGAGAAAGAATAACAGAGCGAATAGTAGCAACTGTAAAGTAAGCCTAGTGAAACGGTAACGGAGGAACCAGAAAGTCCTATTTTACCCCAGATGCCGAACGTGCTTGAATGGGAGGTTACTCTTCTTGATTGTCCTTAAGAAGAAGCCTATTTTTTGTCTTCGAAACGACCGATTTTTAAAATTTAATCTATGTTGAATTTTGACTGGTTTTTCATTACATAAGTTTTTAAGCGTATTTTGAAAGCTTATTGAAGTTTGGACTTCTTATCAACAACCATAAGAGCCGACTTGAAAAATTATTGGGTTTTCCTGAAATTTTAATTCCATGCATTTCACAAAAGATTCAAGTCTAATTTAGATTTTATTCAGTCAGATTATCTGGCACAATAAGACGTATGAAATGCTAATGTGAAGCTAATTATAGTTAAGTACAGAAAATATTTTTTTCTCTAAGTATTTACTTATATCATGTATTTTCCTTTTGTACTCGCAACATTATTATATACAATAGACAGATGTTGTATGGATTTCCATCTCAATTATCTTTATAAAAATAGCAAACATGTAAAATTTGTTTTTAGGTTTTTTTACCAATGTTAAAGATTTCAACAAATTTCTATTTAAATCATTTCTTTAAAAAGTTACACTCTTGTATTCAGAATACAATAAACAGTTTGAGGGGTACATTTTTATACATGCGACTTTTTTCAAATACGCACAAAAATATAGGGGTTCGAGGTACCTACCCACAACAAAATTATTGGGCTTCAAAAAGTGTCTCAAACCCACGAAATAGGCGCCGATGTCATCAACGAAATATTCCGCACTACATCCAGGAAATCTGATGTGAGCAGCACATGACTTTCCTTGCAGACTTATATCCACGTTCTCTTCATTTTAATTAAATTTAATTCACTTTTAATTCAAATTTCGTTCTCATTTGGTAACTGGACTTATTTTCAAAGGTGGTGTAATGAAAAAACTAAAATATCTCGAGAACGGTTAGTCTTAGTGTAATGGGTTGGTCTTATGTATAAAACAAGTATCTAATGGATATATTTGAACATACGAAGTTTTTATTTTAGATTTTGGCGATTTTTGCTCGCAAACAAAATCAGGTTATTTTTTTCCGAATCGTACCAAAATCTAATCAGAACCAGGGTGACTCACAAGCGACTTATCTACCGAATTTTGTGAAATTTGGTCCATTAGTTTTTCAAGTAGAGTGGATACAGGTTTTTGCTGGCCATTTTCCAAAAAAAGGCGGTTTCTTTTATCCCGAATCATACCCAAAACAAATCAGCACCAGATTCACCCCACAAGTGACTTAGCTACCAAATTTTATGAAGTTCTGTCGATTAGTTTCTTAGTTAGAGTGGATACAAAATCTGCACAGACAGACACACACACAGACAGACACACACACACACAGACACACACACACACAGACACACACACAGACGTCACGCTAAAAATAGTTTTTTTCGTATTCTAGAGGTCTCGAAACGCGTAGATTCGTCGAAAACTCGGGTTTCGATTTTCGGCATGATTCCAATACTTTCCCTATACATTACCATGTATTGCGGGGAAAATAAAAACTCCTTATTCTGCTAGTTTCTGATCTAATGTAAAAGAAGTAGCAGTAAAGACAATCCGGTTATTTCAGGCAAAAAATAAGATAACCTGAAGACAGAAGAAATATTAGACAACTGCATCTTATTTCCCAAATGTTCGAAACAGCATCTTGAAGACATTCCAGACCATGTGATTACGTCTCTTGATTGGCCGGTATTGACAGTTTTCTCGTAATCATTGCAAGAAGGAAACTTTTATTGTCAAGATGAGATGGAAGTAAAGATTAACGAAGATTTTTTCGATCTTTATCATGTATTGTGCTTATAAGGGAAATTATTATGATAATGTCAGAGTTACCACTGTCAGATGCTGAGGCGTTGTTGATGTGTTGAGTTGTTGTCCACACGTTCCGTGCACGTATGAACATGGATCAACCTTTTTGTAAGATCTGTGTGTCAAAGAACATGTTATTTCTCAGGGGAATTGCATAATTCCGAAGTGCATTTTGTATCATAATCTAGATCTGAAAACAAAACATATTTCAGCATATTTAATGTAGAATAATACTCCTAGTCTTATTAAGTGAGAAAGTCATTGACAAATAATTATAATATGCAGGTACTTGACATGTCGTATGATATGTATGGACAATACATAACAAATTATATATAATTTAATAATATATATAATATTATATTGAATAACATATAATATAATAATAATAATTATATATAGTATTATTCACATGAAATCAATTAAAAATACTTACCAAATTATATGTTATTTTAATTAAATACAAACGTCTCGAAGTCCCAGCCAGGGAAATGGCAAGCCGAGGTTTTAATCAAGGCTACTAGGACAAGATTCTAAATTCTTTTTGTCAGAATGAACATTCTAAAATCAAGAAAACACTATAACTAGAATATAAGAATAAAGGAAAACAAGTGAGGAAATAAATATACCACTCACCAAACTTTGCTTTTTCACATATTAAATTTTAATTAATGATTCACGTAGAAAATTTCCAAACGTATCAAAAATGTCAAAATCCCTATATTTTAGATATTCGCTATATCCAATTTACTATTAACCTTCTAAAAACATCACCAAAATTCTCAGATAATATACACCATGTCTGTAGAAACGAAACGATTTGGGAAAATAAAAACGAAATCCCCGCGTGAAAGAAGAAACAGGATCGTCACTCTTCCAAGACTTTCCGCAACTTACGCACGTCTAACCGGGCTTATACTAGGGTTGCAATGTTCACTTCGACAATCACTTTGCAATTCACAGTTTACAGATCCGCCCGAATAGCTCAACGATAGAGCGTCGGCTGGCCAGTACGAAGATCTATGGTTCGATTTTCGATTTGGACAGCAAAACCTCTTTACAATAACGCCCGAACAAATCAACCCTGTAGTTAGTGCAAAGATGTTGTTGTTGTTGTTGAGACCCAGGCCGTCCGACCCAAGGGCGGATCCAGCTTTGGCGCCAGGAGGGGGTCACATAGTCGTGGTCAAGTCAAGAACTTATAATTTAATTTTGATAACAATAGGTACAAGTAAAAAGTAGGTATTTTATTAATGTACGTAAGTACTGTACTTAAAAATATTTATTCGTTATTGTACACTTGAAAAACTTAACACATAATAACTTGTACATATACACGTACATATTGCCATCTTCTCTTGAAGACATCCAGACAAGCACTATCACGCACGGAATGAGGCAGCCTATTTATATTCCATAACCGTGGTGAATGATTTGTCATAACAGCTAGAGGTATGTCGAGGGGTATGACGCAAAACTCCGCAAAAGTGAAGAGGTGGTACGACAAGGATTTCCAACAAACAAAATAGAAACAGACAAAATACATATATTTAAATAACAAAATCAATTTTTCTTTTACGTCTTCTCCCGAAACGCGTTATTACGTCATTTACGTCAATGGGTACGTTTTTATGAACGTGGAGAAGTGCCAGTCCGGTTAGGCGATCTTCAACCATTGAAGATCTTAGCCACGATTTAATTCTGCGCAACGTAGAGAAAGACCTTTCTGCTGTCGCTACACTGACAGGTAGTGTAGCCATAATACATAAAAATTCTCTTATATTAGGATACATATCGATGTCACAATTTAAAATAAGATCAGAAATCGACTGCGGTATGTCCTGGCTCCGCTGCCACGCCTGCCACTTCACCATCCACAGCCGATATTCATTTACAATGACAGAAACTGGAGTGTTATCTAGTAATAATGTATAGTCGGTAGCTAGTTGTTTCACAGTTTCAATGTCTTCATTACTATATTCGCTTTTTGGCATGAAAACGCTTAGCTGAAACAAATTAAGTACATCAGGAGACAGGCGGTCCTGGAGATCACTTATTATTGAATCTAGAAGAGGGATGTATATAGCTCTGCGGAAATACTCTTCAGCAGATTGAGCAGGTTGGTTATTGGCCCTATGTATTTGTTTTGATACTATTCTGGGGCATTTAATTTCTACATCTAGCTGCTCAGCTACTTCTTTAGCCTCTTCGTAAAGCTGTCGGTAGATTACGTCCACATTTTCTCTTTTATTTTGTAAAACGCTTAAAGTATCATTAATAGCGTCCGTAGCTTTTTTTAAATCATTTGAGTTCGATTGCAGTATTCTGCTTAAAGATACAGTAGTACCTGAAAAATAAAAAGTAAGTGACTGTGACTGTAGTGCATAAACTAAGAATTTATAACTTAATATAAACGGTATGTACTCGTAGCATAAAATATTAACAAAACAACAACATAATTTTAAAGTAGGTTTAGTATACTCGTATAAGTTCATTTGCCAAACAATAAGAAATAAAATAATTTAGGGAAGTACCCACCTAATACATCACTTAAACAGATGGAGGATATAATAAAGTCAGAACTGCGCAATGTTTGCAGCAAGCAATGCGCATCATTGGCAGTTTTATTGTCTTGCCAAGCAGAAATCTTCTCCAGAGCGCTACAAATTTTGACTAAGTTGTCTCCTTGAAATTGAAGATGCCCATCATGCCTCTCTACCCAACGTGTCTCACAAATACCTTGCATGGCAGCTCCGAGTTCTATTTTAAAAATTTCATGCCTCTTAGCGGATGCATTGGCAAATGCCACAACTTTTCTCATTGTGCCAGATGTATTGCGACAGGAAACTACTTTGGATGACCTTGCCAATGAGTTATTGAGCACATGGTTGTTGCACGGGCAACGTTTAGCATGAATGGCTATTTTCATCAATCTGCACAGTACTTGCAGTAAAGACCCTGGTCTTTATGCGACAAAACAAGCCAGTGAAACTTGTCAAGGTGAGACTTCTGAGCATATTTTTTTGTTTGTTTTCCTTTTTTATTAACAACACAATGCGGGAAAGTATAATTAGGGGGAGGATGCCAATGCTTTTCAAGCAACATAGCTTTAGTTGAATCATCTATATTTCCCCCTATATAACAAGCAATATCTGAAGCAAACTTTGGTTGAGAAAGTGAAGTCTTTATCTGATCAGAATCAGAAGTCGATGTACATATTGTAGGCTGAATATCGTTAGTAACAGGAGAGCATGTTTTTTCTTCATCTATGGTTAATGTAGGCAATGTAGCTGTAGAAGCAGAAGCATCGGCAATACAATTATTTTCATCTGTAGTTGTTGTAGGTGAATTTTTCGAGTGAGCAATCTCAAGCCTTGGTTTCTTTGGGAAAAATGAATCTATTTTTTTAATGAACGTTTTAATCCACCACTACCATCTCCTTTTCCGTTAGAATCACCCTGCAAGCAAAACCATGCAAATTTCACCATGCAAATTTCACACCCCACAACAGACAACAGACTGTTGAAAATACATATTAAATATATATACATAAAAACACCCACATTCGCTATGGTACAGGCTGGTGGCGCAGGCGCATTACCTCACAAACAAAGCAAAACCATGCAAATTTCACACCCCACATCAGACAACAAACTTTTGTAAACATATGAGTTATAAGTACATTAAAACATAATAATATAGGTAGTTTTACAGTCCACTGCATTTTCCATAAAGACCTTACTTAAGTTTAGGCCCCTACACGAATTTTTATTAGGTAGGTACTTACATCAAATAGGTAATACCTACTTACTTTAGGTAAGTATAGTGTTAAACAAGCAAAACAATTTCAGGTTCTCTAATATTTTATAGTTTTTAAAAATCTGTAATATACAAATAAAGTAAAAAGTAGTAGGTAGGTAGATTACTATTTACTTGTTGTAAATGCATGCCTGTTAATGAAGCGCAATGTTTTTGTGTCGCGCAATAGTTTGCATCGAAGTTTTCGCTAGGTGCTTTTAAAAACTTTAACCAAGATTATTTTTAAGTTTATGCATCATGCTATATTCATTCTGTTGGTTGCTCTCGTATTTTATTTTTAAAGAGCATTAAAATCAGTGTGCTCAGACGACGATACACTTGATTTCATTGTGTGAATTTATCTAAGATTTTAGGTTAGGTCAGTAAGCTTAATGCTCTTCAATCTCCCTCGTCCAAAAAATATATATATGTAGGTACATAAGTCACGCAGCACTCTTTCAGTAAGTAGGTACCTACATATCTACCTATGAGGTACTTTATGAGCATTAACAACAATAACATTTAAGTTAAAACACACGCACTGGAATAATGAGAAACTGATTACTTACCATTTCTTGTAATTAATGAATTTGCAGCAACAATTAAGAATACTTATAAAGGTACACTTATAAACACATTATAGGTAGAAAGAAATTTTAGTTTTTTAACTTAGAACTATGTTATGATATGTTGAAGTTTAGTCGTTCCGATTCCGATTGAGGTTAGGTCTAGCTAGACGTTACGTAGTCGACAAGCGATAAAATTCAAATTTTCGATGCGTTCGTTCCCAAACGTTTGCCATCATACAAAGTTATTATATTATATTAAATTAATTAAATATTGAAAGTATGTAGTTACATAAAATCTGTATGGTGACAAAATATATAAATAAAATCATTATGTTCAATTAGTGGTCCACCTAAGTCCTGGAACCAGCTCAGGGGGGGGTCATGACCCCCATGACCCCCCCCCCCCCTGGATCCGCCGTTGGTCCGACCTACCAGAAAGGTGTAAGGTAACCGTTTGGAAGGCTGGGAAGTGCCACTCAATTTAGACCGGAACCCAGTGGGGGAGCCATCCACAGAGACCGTACCCTCCTTCCCCTACCACCAACCTCTCGGAAGGACTTACGGACCCACATGTTTAACGTGATCGTACTCAGCATGAACACGGCAGCAGTTGTGGCAGCGTGTAAATCCAGCGCGCAAACCACCGGGCTACCGTGCCCGAAATGTGCCAACAGCACGCGGTGTTCCCAGGTGATCACCCACCCAAGTACTAACTACGCCCGATGCTGCTTGACTTCGGTGATCTAACGAGAACCGGTGTTTTCAGCACGGTAGGGCCGTTGGCAGTAGTGCAAAATGTGTCGAACATTTGAAAGTGACCCTAGTACAACTAGCACGTATTCAGTGGACTCTAGGATATTGAGCGAATATTTCAAATCGGGAGGTCAACGACCACGCAGGAAACTATCCTGGAGCATAAAATTAGCATCAGGAAACTAACGTGAGGTAAAAGAAGCAGGAGGTGCTCAGCCAGATTGCTATTTACACTCCAATATGAAATTAGAGGATGGAGAATGCTGAGTTCACTGCGACAAAAAGAGCTTTCAATTCCGTCCCAGTAGCTCAATGGTAAAGCATCGATTGGCCAGTACGAAGATCCGTGGTTCGATTCCCTGTTGGGGCAGCGAGGTTCTTTAAAGGTTGGGCATGATCGATTTTTCGACATGTTGGATTTTAAGGTAGCGGCCATAGTTAAATAATAATCATATCAAAAATCTTCATATTCACGTTCTAAACATTGTAGCCATCGTTTTCTAAAGAAAAATCATGTCTGAAGTAATTTTTAATCAATATTGAAAGTGCTGATTTTTTAATGATTTTTTGTTCAAAAATTAATTTGGAAATTGGGGTCTTCCGAACTTTGGATCGCGTTTCAAATCAGTAGGGTTCCAATTTTCAGTGATTGTAATAATAATACTAAATTATTTTCGAACGGTTTCATTCTATCGTGAAATATTGCGTTCACAAACTGACGGATGCACACAAACACACTAACAAAAGCACACAAATATACACGCACATACAGACATCTCACAAACATTCGATTCGAGTCCAAGGAGGATGCTTAAAACGTGCTTTTCCGTGGAAAACTCGAATTCGAATTTTCAACCCTGTCACAATGTTTCTCTATACATTATACTATGTAGAAAAGTAATTATAAGAGTAGATGTATAATATATGCATAAGGTATGTTAATTTATCAATGTATTAGTAGAACAACCGGACGTTTTCCGGGAATATAATGAAATATTTTAACAATAAATGTGCTCCATACTAAATTTAACAAATTACTTAAAAAAATTCATTTGTAAATCGATTGAGCAGCTTCCGAATTGTAAAAATTCATTACAAACTGAGAAATAAATTATTTCAATTCCCGTTTCGTTAGGAGGAAGTAAGTTATATGAAAATATTCTCTAGATCTAATATCATTTCTTGAAAAATGTTTTACAAAATAATATTGAGTGTCTTAGGAGTTATTTCGTTTTTCTCATTACTTATTGGTGGTCATTTGCCACTGGATGTGCAGTTTTAAGTTTCTACTTCAGCTGTTTAGACTGTGTAATTAATTATCAGTCAATCTCGTACAGCAGTATTATGTAGATACCATATGTAATCTTGTTAAAATAAATAAAATATATATAATAAATTATAATATATATATATATATATATATATATATATATATATATATATATATATATATATATATATATATATATATATATATATATATATTATAAAGAAGTAATAATAAAATTCAAGTAATCTTGAAATATTAACTTCACCACAGAAGCAAAACTACTGCCATAACACCGATAATAGAAAAAATCAGCACTGGCCCACATTCGAAGATTAAAAAAAAATAAATTCATCTTCAGGTCTGAGTATAAAATTCTAATTAACCCAAACAAATGCCTGTTTCAGATTAGACAATAGTACATTACTATAAATATCCAAACTCTGACTACAGGCACCAAAAGATGAAAAAATGAAGATAAGAAACATTAGGAAAATTTGTATTACCATGTGGCAGGAACCCTTCTTCTTTCACCACGTGTATATGCGATCAACCTCAACCTATAATACATATCTAGAAGCACCGGAATGAACATGACGAAATACAACCTTGGAGGCAGTACGAACGTTCACAGCGACACTCCCAGACACGTCCAGTGAGTCAGAGCAGGAGACAGGATTATTACCCGTATAAGCAAAATAGAATATGAACATGAGGCAGAGATGAAAATTCTTATTAAACAAGAGATTCATAGAAGAAATGGATAAACGAGAATGCCACTATACACCACTATAAGGACGATCAAATCGTAATTTCAAACTGACCAAAGTTAGAATTTTTGAGCGAAAATAAAATTGAAAACATTAATGTATCTTATTTTCAGATGTTTTTGATTTTTCTAATTTTTCTGGCTTATTTTATTATTTTTCATTTTTATTTATTTATGTAATTAATATATATATATATATATATATAATCAATATATATATATATATATATAATTAATATATATATATATATATATATATATATATATATATATATATATATACATTATAAAACTTGAAAAATTTATTTTCAATTTTAGTGAACAGATTAAAAAGCTAAATGCAAAAAATAATTTATAATACAACTTGTAAAGCGCTATGCTGCAATATTTACATGTGTATTCCTATATAAATTCCCAAAAAGGACAAGTAGCAATGTACTCGTTCAGATTCTAGATGTGTGACAGAAGTACCGGCCGGGGGGAGTTGCGACCCCCAGCACTCCGGTTAAAGCTTTTTCCGCCATGGCAAATGCTCCCGGTAACCGATACTCCCTACACGATTTCCTTCATGACCCTTTATACTTCCGTAAAAATTACACACATATACAATTTCAATAACATGTAAAAAGCTAAATGTTTACTTTTCCACGCTAAAACTATCCATGAATCATGTTGTAAAAATATAACAAATAATTTAAAATACAAAATATTCAAGACTATTGAAATCCCAGTCTGAGAGGATCAAAACTAATGTTTGAAATACAATCAGAGTGTCTGTATTTTTAAATACGGACTCAAGACCTATTGGCTACTCCATCGCCATATATATACTATTGTTTGAAATCATTTCACTCATGGTTAATTATTACTGTAAAAACTATATATTCAAGACTATTGAAATCCATGTTATTATTATGAAAATCCTTTTTTGGATACCAAAACCTATTGGCTTCTTTATCACCATAAAAATCCTAATGTTTGAATTTACTGCACTTGTGATAGTTTAATGCTCAAAAATCGATATATTCAAGTCCATAGACATTCCAGACAGAGAGTTATTTTTAAATATTGGATACAAGACATTTAAACAATATTATAACCTTATAAATATATAGACACATAAATACGCCATAGTCCAAACTCTACGCAATACACCTTCCCGTGGAACAACACATAACTTGTTGACTTTATACCACTTTCACATATTACTAATGTAAATATTTAAAAGTTCGTCCGATATTTCAGAAAAACCTTTATAATCACGAACTTGCAATCTGGATAACGCTTATAATGTTTCCACTCAAAATAGCCCCAGCTATAAAATACCGGTGTATAGCCATATTGAGCTATCTGATTTATGATCCTCAATTTCGCGTAAAAAACACGTCACCCTCTGCGTATTTCAATTCCCGCCATTAGGCGATATCCGAAAAGTCTTTTGTTGTTATCATTCCAAAATATCTCTTCCTGGTTACGGCTACAGTTAAACCATTATAATTGGAAACCAATCTTATCAGAAAAGCGTGAGGATAACCCTCCTTGATAGCCTCCCCCAGGAAACGGCAATCACACTTGTATCTATCGTTGGTAGTAAAATTCAACAACTTGTGACGTTTCAGTTGATTTACTATCAGATTTCTGAATATGTTACGGTGTAGACTAGTTGTCCATGACGTCAAATATTTGATATCAAAATTAAAAGTGTTACGTTTATCGTAAATACGATAACTTTGTATAGTGGCAGGCTTCATTATAGTGAGTTCTAAAAAATCCAGACTTTCATCCTCATTTATAAAAAACAGCCTCGAAGTAGTTAAGAAACTGAAAGAATTGCCAAACATCGGTATATACAGGAGTTATGACTTTGCTGACCTTTTCAATAATATAGATATTAAAGATCTATATGGCATCCTAATAGAATCATACCATAGATGTGATTTGCAGCTATATTTAGCAATTGGAAAGTACAAGGCTTTGGTGGAGTTGGTTTTATTCGAGACAGTTTTATACAATGGAGAAAACTTTTATAAACAAATTAAGGGTATCCCAATGGGGGTAACTGTTCGTCAATTATGGCAGATATTTACCTAGATAGATATGAAAGGGGAACACATCTTTTAAATGAGATGTTGTTCCTACGTTATGTGGATGATATCCTATGCGGATTTGAGGATAGTGGTTATACAATGAAGTTTGACTTTTATCCTCCATGTTTAACTTTAATAGAAACACCACGCAATGAGGATGAAAGTCTGGATTTTTTAGATCTCACTATAATGAAGCCTGACACTATACAAAGTTATCGTATTTACGATAAACGTAACACTTTTAATTTTGATATCAAATATTTGACGTCATGGACAACTAGTCTACACCGTAACATATTCAGAAATCTGATAGTAAATCAACTGAAACGTCACAAGTTGTTGAATTTTACTACCAACGATAGATACAAGTGTGATTGCCGTTTCCTGGGGGAGGCTATCAAGGAGGGTTATCCTCACGCTTTTCTGATAAGATTAGTTTCCAATTATAATGGTTTAACTGTAGCCGTAACCAGGAAGAGATATTTTGGAATGATAACAACAAAAGACTTTTCGGATATCGCCTAATGGCGGGAATTGAAATACGCAGAGGGTGACGTGTTTTTTACGCGAAATTGAGGATCATAAATCAGATAGCTCAATATGGCTATACACCGGTATTTTATAGCTGGGGCTATTTTGAGTGGAAACATTATAAGCGTTATCCAGATTGCAAGTTCGTGATTATAAAGGTTTTTCTGAAATATCGGACGAACTTTTAAATATTTACATTAGTAATATGTGAAAGTGGTATAAAGTCAACAAGTTATGTGTTGTTCCACGGGAAGGTGTATTGCGTAGAGTTTGGACTATGGCGTATTTATGTGTCTATATATTTATAAGGTTATAATATTGTTTAAATGTCTTGTATCCAATATTTAAAAATAACTCTCTGTCTGGAATGTCTATGGACTTGAATATATCGATTTTTGAGCATTAAACTATCACAAGTGCAGTAAATTCAAACATTAGGATTTTTATGGTGATAAAGAAGCCAATAGGTTTTGGTATCCAAAAAAGGATTTTCATAATAATAACATGGATTTCAATAGTCTTGAATATATAGTTTTTACAGTAATAATTGACCATGAGTGAAATGATTTCAAACAATAGTATATATATGGCGATGGAGTAGCCAATAGGTCTTGAGTCCGTATTTAAAAATACAGACACTCTGATTGTATTTCAAACATTAGTTTTGATCCTCTCAGACTGGGATTTCAATAGTCTTGAATATTTTGTATTTTAAATTATTTGTTATATTTTTACAACATGATTCATGGATAGTTTTAGCGTGGAAAAGTAAACATTTAGCTTTTTACATGTTATTGAAATTGTATATGTGTGTAATTTTTACGGAAGTATAAAGGGTCATGAAGGAAATCGTGTAGGCAGTATCGGTTACCGGGAGCGTTTGCCATGGCGGAAAAAGCTTTAACCGGAGTGCTGGGGGTCGCAACTCCCCCCGGCCGGTACTTCTGTCACACATCTAGAATCTGAACGAGTACATTGCTACTTGTCCTTTTTGGGAATTTATATATATATATATATATATATATATATATATATATATATATATACACATATATATATATATATATATATATATATATATATATATATATATATATATATATATATATATATATATATATATATATATATATATACGTCAGCGCGGTGGCCGAACGGTCAGGGCGAGCGTTTCCAAGCGATCGATCGGCCGCCGCGTTGTAGGTTCGTGTCCCACGTAAGACATGGATTTTGTGTGATGTGGACGCAGTGTGTTCCGACCCCTCTGGTGAGCCTGGGACAACGCCTTAGGATGGCGAAATGGTTCACAATTCCGGCCGAATATAGGGCGAATGACGAAAAGTCTAGTGTCTGGCCATTTGAAAATATATATATATATATATATATATATATATATATATATATATATATATAATAAAATACATATAATAAAATATATATTTGAATAAACTATATTTTGCATTAAAGCGCTTCGCTTTCGAGATAATGTAAATTTGGTAGAATACGGTTTGTTAATTTGTGAATGAAATACATTGAACAAAAAGCAATTTTTTTATTTTATGTAATAGTTTTTTTTCTGTCATCTCCGTTGAAATATAAGATTTTGACGCTAAAAAATTGCTTATAAACATAACAGTTCAAATTTTATTCGTATACTCGTATAACGCAGAGAAATTTTATATTCGAATATTAAATACGAACTGCTGCTAAAGAAATAAATATCATTTCTTATTAATTAGTGACAAGATTTATTTTATGCATTTTTAAGGACTCCATAAATAGAATATAGAGAGAAATAAAAAAATATAAAACATAATTTTGACAGTAACAGTAAAAAATGAAGATATAAGGAGGTGGAACAGGAAATTATAGTCTTCAAGGTTTTGGGAAATGAGAAGTTCAATAAAATCTAAAGAAAGGTGTCCAATTTGAAAATTATAATAATGTAAAAAGTTTAAAGGAAAGTGGTAGATGAGCTGGTGTATTTTGTTACATGATTTTTGCTGACGACTACTGAACTTTTATGGGCCGAGAATATACATTTCTAACTAAATTTGAGGGTTACATATGTTACTTAGTGGCTGCTTCATATAAACATATTGTGAGTTGGTTTTTTAAAAAATAAAATGCATTAAATTCTCTGAAACTGTTTTTTAAAATATTTTAGAAAATTGTTGAATGCTTTAAAATATTGTAAACTATCTATTACCTATGATCTAAAATATGTGCAAATAAAATTGATTGTCTACTATATTGTTCTTCAAACAATTCAAAAAAGATTTGTACAATTACTTTATACACATAAAGTATAAGAATTTAAAATAAATTATAATTTAAAATAAATAATTCCTGCAAAATATATGATGTTGACAGAGCATGACTTTCCTTATATAATGCATGAATTTACATCTTTCACAGTTAAAAAATGATGAAGAGTTCCACGGCACAGTGTTTGTAACAAGTAATTGTACGTTTGGCGCTTTCTCGGCACAGTGTTTGTAACAAGTAATTGTACGTTTGGCGCTTTCCACGGCACAGTGTTTGTAACAAGTAATTGTACGTTTGGCGCTTTCTCCGAATGACAACATGTAATGCTATTTCGTACCCAATTAACTTATATTTCACGCAACTGTAAATTAACAATTGATAGCAATCAGTATTGATAGCATCCTCAATAAGCAATATAGTTTGTATATTAAAATAATTTAATAAATTCATTAACTCATTTTTAAACTTGGCGTCATTTTTGTAATTTTAACGATATTTTCGTCAATCTGGGGCTATATATCAACTTTCGCTAGATTATTCGCCAAGTTCGCCATATGTGTCGCTAAATGTTACAAGTAAACGGAGAGAAGCGTATTTCTTATATACTAGAAGGTATGCCCGTCATATGACGGAATTAAAAGTTTACAAAGCTTTGCCTCTGTCATTTTTATCAATTTTTCGACATTTTCGTCAATCTGGCAATATTTAAAAAAGTAGTCAAGTTTGCGACGTCCTGCCAAATTTTTCACAAAGTATTATGGGCGGACGGAGAAATGAGTTATTCTTATAGTCGTATATTATGTTCTTTCCAAGATATTGCATTTCCATCAATCAGTCGTCATTTTCATTGATTTATAGCCATTTTTATCAATTTAGCAACATTTTAGTTATATTGGCAATATTTAAAAAACTCGGCAAGTTGGCAATATGCCGCCGAAATTCGTCGCCAGAACTTTGACATAGCGTGACAGATGGAGAAATAGGTTATTCTTATAATAGATTCCTGTATTCTTTTCAAGATATTGAATTTTCAACAATGTGCCATCATTTTCATTATTTTAACGTCATTTTTATAAATTTGGCGACACTTTTATCAATTTGGCCACACTTTCGTTAATTTGATAACATTTAGAAAACTCGTCAAATTGGCAATATTCCGCAAAATTCGACGCCAAAATTTCGCCAATAGTTGTGGGCAAGGAAATAGATTATTCTTATAGTAGATAAACGACTACGGGCGTTCAAATATAATACTATTATCCAAAGAATATTCTCTTATAGTAGATTCTTATATTCTTTCCAAGATATTGAACTTTTATCAATTAGTTGTCATTATTAGTTGTCATTATGAACAAAGAAATAGTTTATATATATATATATATACATATATATATATATATATATATATATATATATATATATATATATATATATATATATATATATATATATATATATATATATATATATATATATATATATATATATATATGTATATATATACAATGTTCACAACTGAAATCGCAACACCATGAAGAAATTGATGTATCCTTATGAAATTTACGGAATATAATTGTAACATGGATATGTGCAAATGTTAAAAAATCATACCTGGAATATGAAAATGAATTCTATGATGTTCCAGATATGCTCAATTTGCGACAAATCCGGAGAATATGCTGGCCAAGGCAGGATATCAAAACCTTGTAGACTATTCATAGTTACCCGTTCAGTATGTGGCCTGGCATCATCCTGCTGAAAAAGCAGTCCAGGCCTGGTTGACAGATATGACTGTACCACAGATCTCACAATGTCAGAGATGTATCGTTCTGCCGTGATACTGCCAGAAACGTGGACCAAAGGTGTTCGTCCACCAAATGTTATACCACCCCAAACCATGATACCACTTAGGAGGGTTGTACGGCGACTGATAGAGAAAGCTTCCTGGTGTCGTTGTTGAAAGCGCCGCCATAAGCGAGTACGGCCATCAGGCATGCCAAAACAGAATCGTGAATCATCCATGAACAGAATGTTTCGCCATTCGACCAAATGCGTCTCATTTGGCACTGGAGGCGACGTAAACGGTCCGTGAAGACGTTGAAACGGTAGGTGTCGAAAAGGTCGTCTACCTCGGAGTCCTGAGTCATGCAAATGGCATACTATTATTGGCATACAGTGATGATTTTTACAATCTGAAGCCAATAACGCTACATCATTTCATGATTTACATAAAGCTACACCTACAGACCCTTATAAAATAGCGAAGTATCGTTCAATTTCGCTAAATTTGCATATGTGAACTATTAAGCAACTCTACAAGCTGGATTATCATGCCCAGGCGTACAGCACATTTTTCCATAACCAGTAAAATATGTAATGGCAGGATAGTTTGAGTGTATTGTTGTGATCAATGTTCTTTAATATAAGTTTGGGAAGTCAGCCCGGTAACTAATCAAAAAGTTGTCAGCTTCACCTCATGGGGGAAGGTTTTCGGTGTTCGTAACGTTACGGACCAGGGAGGACTTTGACAGATGTTGCCAAAACACAGCAAGATTTCGCATTATTACAATTAAAATTTTTTTGTTAAAAACTGTCAAGTGGCAATATCCATACGTAAAATACTTGCGCAGATATTTTAAATTGTGTTGTGCACACAGGACTCAGTGACGTCCAAAGATATTTTGTGATGTCTGTGAGGTAAATAACAATCGCAGTTAACAAGTTCGGTCCCTAATGCGCGCGTTTTCTTTCATAGCATTCTGTGCGCAGAGCTAGGTAAAAAAACTCAGTCAATCATCCTCGAGACAAGCCTCCCTCTTGATTCTAACTACCAACAGCGATTATCTGCGTCCTTATTTGGAGCAGCTTTCAGGATAATATTCTTTTATATGAAAAAACAATGTATATCTACTTTAAATGGTTTCTTATAAAATAAGAACTTCTAAAATATTACTGGAATATATGAACTGTGTGCAAAAAGTGTTTAACTTTTAATTTTAATAACGCTATCCAATGTTATCCATTTGAAGTTTCTTGAGATACATCTAAATGGATGACATCGAAAATAAAATACTAATCTAAGTAAGTTCATAAATAAAATAAATAAGAATTTTGACTTTATATATCAAAATTATTGTTAATACAAAATCCAAACAGAAAGGAATTTTCAATTTTTATATTTTTCCTTGGGCATTTTAGTACCCGTTAAATAGAATATTTGAAATGAAACCATCGATTTATAAATTCGACCCCTCTATCTTTCATATGTATTGCAAATAAACAAAATTACAATGCAAAAATACAGGGCAGCCATAATTAAAGTACAGGTGTTCAGAGTCCGATAGTGAGAAAACTATTGGGCCAAACTTAACCAAATTTTCAGTAAATACTATTTAGACCATGGAGTTTTGATTTTTAAAAGTAAAAACAATAGTTCGGATTTTTGTCACCGTGGGCAAAGTGGTGCTGTAAGGTCCAATTTTGGAGTAAAATAGGCATAGGAAGTACAGGAAGTTACGTCAATGCTGAGAGGTATCGAACAATGCTGCTGAACTTTGTTATTCCGCAACTTCAACAGCGTGGATGTCTTAAATCTACGATATTTATGGAGGATGGAGCACCCCCCCCCCCTCATATTAGATTGCGCGTACAGGAAGTCCTACGACAGCATTTTCCCAACAACCGAATAATTAGTCAAGCGTTTCCTATGAAATGGCCAATCAGTTCGCCTGATCTGATCCCTTGTAACTTTTGGTTATGGAGTCATGTAAAGCGCTTGGTATACCAAGGGAATGTGGCTAATTTAGCCACTTTGAAGGACTGAATAACAGTGAACGTCAACCAAATCAATGGAGATCTGCAGCATTCTGCAGTAGAGAATGCACTTTTTGGAACATATGCAAGGGAAACATATTGAATCACACATGTATGCCAATTTAAAAATCAATGTTATACGTATGTAAATGTAAGATGCACATGTAAATATAAAATGTACTAAATACGTATAAAATGCAAATGTTATGTCCTTATCAAAATGCACGTAAAATGTTAACTTTCTGTACTTCCTATGCCTATTTTACTCCAAAAATGGATCTTTCAGCGCCACTTTGCCCCTCGGTGGCAAAAATCCAAACTATTTTTTTTTCTTTTAAAAATCAAAACCCTATGGTCTAAATAGTATTTACTGCACATTTGGTTGAGTTTGGCTCAACAGTTTTCCCACTATCGGGCTCTAAACACCCCTACTTTAATGATGGCCACCCTGTATAACTCCTCACCTAAAAAAATAGGAGTGTTTAAATGTAGGCGTGGTCAAATACACCAGAGATATCTTGCTTCGCTACTTCAAAAGTAACACAACTCAAAAATTTCAATTTATCAGGAAATGAAGGAAATTATTCTTATAAGTGAAAATATACGATAAAAAGCAGAATGCACTTAAAAATGCACTTCAGTGCAGATATTCTTATGATTAATGAAAAAAATAGAACATTAATTGCTAACTGAGGAATGAGAAAACTCTTAAGTACTCACTGATGAAGCTATGGGAGGAGGGGTTAGGGAGGAGTACCCTAATGAAAATTATTTTCTAACAATTGTAGCATATATTATAAATCCAGAACATTTTACTTTCAATTTTCTCATGAATAGACCTATAATTTTTTTACAAAATATTTAATCGTGCGATATACAATTACATTATTATAATGATAAGAATATAATAAGAAATCGCAATCATTCCACAGTTACAAGTAAAACGCTATATATATCCCCTTAGTAAAATTAAAATGTGTATAGTATAGTCACTTGTTATCGCCACGCTTCAAGTATGTTAATTTTGGTCAGCTCTCTATGATCACAATCTATATCTATATACTAATTACCAAATGTCCGTCACGCTTCTTGGGCACTTTTTGAATAGATAGAGAATTGCAATCTGCTACACTGGTCGACCGTTCTATAGAACCCCGTGAAAAAATCGAATTATTCAAAAATGCTTTGTGTGTAAAGGGTTTTTTTTACACCAAACCGTTGGAAGATAGAAATTTGATATATGGGTTAATAATTTAATAAAAAAAACAAGAAGGATATAGTTTTGTAAAAATGTTCATTTAAGAGTGTGTTCCATATAAAAACATTCGAAAGGTGAAATGATAAAAAAAGCATACTTCTGGAGGAGACAGAGACTTCAAATTTAGTGTACGGGTCAATAGTTCAAAAGGAAGAAATAGTTTAATTTCAGTTTTTTAATATTTTCTACCTTAGGTGCTGCAAACAAAATGTTCGATTTTTAGAATAAATGAGAATCGTCTACCCCTTAAATATAAGAGTCTTAATATTTAGTATATGTGCCCAAGCATTGGATAAAAAACCCAATTAGGATAGACTTTTTAAAAATACTCATTTAAGGGTGTGTGCACTCCACCCAAGACATTTGAAAAGTAAAATGATATAAACAGCATGCTTGGCGATGGGATACAGACTTGGTGTATGGGTAGATAGTTTGAAGGAAAGTGTAATTAGAGCATATTTGCAACTTTATTTGCAACTTTAAAGGGTTCCACACACCAAAATGTGCTATTTGCTAAATAAATGAGCAACACTTCTTTTAAATTGTGATAAAGGCTTGAAATTTTGTACATAGGCCTATCATTTGATAAAAAAGCCAAGAATAGAGCTTTTCAAACATTTCATTTAAGAGGCTGGGTGCTCCACACAAAAACGTTCGAAAGTTGAAAGGATAGAAAAATAATATACAGGATTATCCAAAAGTCCTTGACGCATTTTAAAATTGAGTATAAACTGAAGTAATTGCCGTACGATATTGAGGTTTGGACTAAAATGCATTTCACGTTGAAAAGTTTTGGTTAAGCAAATAAAAAATTTAGTTCCAAACTTTGCCCATAGATGGCGTTACTTATTCAAATGTTTGTATATCTGTGTTGGAAATGGAGTACCGTTTGGATGTAATTCGAGCTACAAAGGGCGCACATACTGAAATATGGTAGCGGATAAAAATAAACATGCTCTGTAACTACTCGTCTTCAGTTTTTATGCTTTTTTTGGTATTTTTAAGGTACAGCGCCATCTATGGGTAAAGTTTTGAACTAATTTTTTTATTTGCTTAGCCAAAACTTTTCAACGTGGAAAGCATTTTAGTCCAAATCTCACTATCATACGGCAATTACTTGAGTTTATATTCAATTTTAAAAGGTGTCAAGGACTTTTGGATCACCCTGTATAATAGAGGCTTTAAATTTGATGTAATGGTAAGTGGGTGGAAAAGAAGAAAGTGTACAATTTCAGTTTTTCATAATTTGATACTTTGGAAGGGGAGGGGGGGGGGGGTGCTGGACGCTAAAATGTTCGATTTGCTGAATAAATGAAGACCAACCTTTTTTAAGTGATATGAAGTTCTACAATTTAGTATGCGGGTCAATCGTTCAATAAAACCCTCCTGATATATACGAGTATATATTTCTTAAATGTTCTGCAGAGGGCGTGCTCCGCATTAAAACGTTCGAAATGTGAAACGATAGTAAAGCATGTTTCGTGATTAGATAGATACTTCAAATTTGATGTACGGTAGATTGTTCGAAAGAAAACAAGTGCGTAAATTTAGGTTTCCAATATTTGCTACTTTAGGGCTGGCTCTCCACGCACAAAAATGTTCGATTTTCCGAATAAATGATAAATGTCTTCTTTTATGTGAGATGGAGATTTGATATTTTTTGTAAGGTTAATTATTCAATAAAATCCTCGGGAAATATCGAAATTTTCAAAAATGTTTATTAAAAAGGGGTACTCCACCCCGAAGATAGACAAATATACTTCACGATCAAATATGGATTAAAAATTGTGTGTAACGGTAAATAGTTTGGAAAGAAGAAACTGCCGAATTTCAGTTTTCCAATATTTACTTCTTTAGGGGTGCCGCACACCAAGATGTTCCATTTGCGGAATAGATGAGAAACGCTTATTTTAAATGAGGTATTGACTTGAAATTTGATACAAGAGTCAGTCGTAAGATTAAAGAAAATCGAAATTTTCAAAAAAGTTCTGTAAAGGTGGGCGTGCTCCCCATCAACATGTTCGAAAGGTAAAATGAGAGATAAAGACGTTAAACTTGGTGCACGTGTCAATTAATAGATAAAACTCCAGTAAAAAAACTCCAGTTTTTTTTTTCAAAAATGTTCATTTAATAGGTGCTTCACACCAAAACATTCGAAATGTGAAATTATAGTAAAACGGTTTTTGCAATGAGATAGATACTTTTATATTGATGAGGATTTTCCACATTTTAGAGCCATAAATTAGATTTTTGAACTTACAATATAATTAGATTATAAATATTGGGTTTAAAATATATCTTCAATCGCACGGTAGTCTTAGTTGATAACATGTATTTCTGCATTCAGCTTTGCCACCACATGAAATCGAAGCATTTTTTTAAATAATAACACTATAAAAAAACTTATGGTAGTCTGTCTTCCGAATTCCCTCATTCAACACAACTAAATATATTTCAGACCACCTGGGCTTATATTCTAATAACGATCGCTCCCTCCAATCTTAGGCATTTCACAAATTTGTTTATATCCCACATTCAATTATGCTTAACATAAGATACTTCTTAGCTTGCGATAACATATACTGCAGAATATCGTCAAAGAAGGAAATGGCGCAGTGTACGCTTGCACAGTATGCGTATGCGTATTGTATGCGTACACACAGCGGGCGTAGGCTAATTCAGGCTGTTATTTAGGGCGTATTAAGCCCGAGAAGCGGGTGTACACAGACTATATGCACTACCTGTGCGCGCGTAGATAACGGCTACGCGATCAACAAACAGCTGCTACAAGAAAGCTGCTACGTAAAAGATAAAAAGCAACGGGGCTCTAGCGGGAGGCGGTTGTTATAACAACAAATCTGCGTAAGAAATAATAATGTGGATTACAAAACTTCATACTGGTTTAAATCCCATTTTTCCGTTATTTTCGAAATAGACAGTATAATCTATTCCCGAATGTCATTCCCGTACTTGTTAATCCTCTCTTTTATCTCCCTTGTCATAACAAGAGTATTTCCACATCCAAAAGAGATTACAAGAACTTACATCAATGATTTCTGAAATCCGATCACGTAGGAAGGTTATCCTTACAGGATCTTACAGTGGTTTCAGAAACTTACTTTCTCGAAATACTCTATAGATAAAATAACTGTTATTAGAAAAATTCATTTTGAGAGTTTTGGGCTAAACTACACGCTATAAGAACTTTTGAACACATGTTGATCACTTTTTGAAAAACATCTCTCTTCCCTATGCTTCTCCTTTATCTATATGGTTACAACGTATCTTCTGGACTCGAAGGTGTGCGCTCAGGATACCAGAATGATTTCAATTTTTGGATAATTAAACGTTTATTCACAAGCACAGCCTAACAGAAACAATAAACCGTAAAGCATCACTTAAATGGTCCACTACTTTCACAAAACTTCCGATACTGTTCCTGAAACAGTGACGTATTTCATTTCACAAAATATCTGCTACTATTCTTAAAGGATTGAGGAAAATCACAATTAATGTAATTCATCAGACCAGTTGCCCTCCAGCGGAGTAATGACTCCATTTATAGACTCAGTCTGTACACACTTCAAGAAATATCTCATAACTCGTAGAATAATCGCTATTTTGAGGTATTCCTCGAACCTTCTAAAAATCGCCAAATCTGGCAACCCTTCTTTGAACATCACATATAGCAACCCTAGATTCATGTAATGGGGAGAGCTGTTTATACGGGTGTTTTCTCCGTCTGATTTTTAAAAGAGACTTCAGTGAGAGGGAGAAAAAGGGACTCCAGAGCATTTTACATGTTCGTAACAAAACGCATGTGTTTGTGCGTGTGTATATGTGTGTGCGTGTATGTGTGTGTATGTGTTTGAGGTGTGGAAACAATACCAAGAGAACTAAAGTAGGTATCATTTTCAAATTTTATCAGTATAATAAATGTCCAACATATTTTTGCCTCTCGCTTACCTAAAAGGCTGAATCATCGGATCATATGTGCGTAGGTCAGTCAAAAAGTTAGTTGCACTGCTTGAAAAAACAAAACAGGATCGAAATTTTACAATAATTTTATTTGTACACTAAAGTTCCATACAAAAGCTACTTTCCTACGTAATCACCTCCTTTATTTAAACATTTGTCGAAGCGTGGCACAGGTTTTTTGTCCGGCCGCCCAAATTGCTGCTCTATGTCCACGGAGGAGCCGGACGGTCTGGGTTTTCGACAGGTTTTTTTGTGCCTTCTGCAAAGAATTCCCGCCGAACGTCCAATAACCATTGTTGGGTAACAGCTTTCACCTCTCCATCCGAGTGATATCTTCGCTTTGAAAGTTCTTCTTTCATCGGACATAAAACATGGAAGTCACAAGGTGCATGATCTGGGCTATAAGGAGGGTGATCTCACACTTCCCACTTAAACTTTCTCAGAAGATCACTCGTTAATTTTGCCGCATGCAGTCTCAAATTGTCGTGCAGGAGCACAATGCCTTTCGAAAGTTTACCTGGTCGATAAATTTCAGTGCAGTTACACCTTTTTTCCCACAAAAAACGAATCACTGCACGCACTTCCAATTTGGACGCCAGCTGCTGATGCCGAAACATGTTCAAGACTGATTAGCAAGCAAACTAAAACTGCTGAGTCAAAACCGCTACTTCACGCTTTGCAGATGTTGCCTGCAGTGTTGCCACAAAGTTTCAACAAAATATCCTTTTACCAAGAGTTTTTACGAAGGAGTGCAACTAACTTTTTGACTGACCCTCGTAGTATCGACTACGGGACAGAACATAAAACATCTAGAATTTAGATTCTCCCACTTCATCTCTCGGCGTGTAGGAAATAGTTGTCTTCAAAAAACCTTCTAAACCCTCTAGAAATTACACTAGTGTTTTAGAAGGCAGAATCTTTGAACACTATCGTTCACAGGATAAAACCTAACGAAGCCAGACTTTCGATTTTTCTCCTCCCTGGAGAGGGAGAGAATGGGGGACAGGGTGAAAGATTTTTCAGATCCTTTAGTCGCCTCTAGTGAGTCAAACAGATAAATATTTTCACACTTATAGTATGTCCCATGAGTCAAATTCTAACGGGACGTATTTTCGATTTTCCTCCGGGAGGTGGAAAATGGAGGGAGGTGGTTGAAAAGATTTTCCAGTTCCCTCAGAGTCCCTCCCGGTGATCTAGAAGGTCTTGTAAACTTGTAACACGAACCTCAGGACCCAATCAATATTTTGTTTAACCCGTCGTAGGTTGCTCTAAGAGTGATTCTGGGGTTGCCACCTTCTCTCTAGCTAAATTTTAGAATCTTCTTAACAAGTCATTTTCAATTCCAAAAATTACTAGAGGGTCTTAGGACTTCAAACGGTATGCTATTTACTCCCATGTGCTTTACGTGAGCAGTTTTCTCGTCAGTCGACCACTTGCGTTTACCGCTCTTGAGAGCTTTTCTGATCAAGCGAGTACTGACGCTTCTGTTTTATATTTCTGATTTCCTTATAATACCTGATCATGTATAGGTAGGTCAGGTATTGAAATCGTGTCAAATATCGCAACTGGAGTTTTCTATGGATCCTAAAAGTTTAGAGCACTCTAGAAAAATATTCTAGCGCGACGACTGTGTATTTGTATTTCTCTCTGTGTGTGTTTCTGTCTATCTGTCTATGAAGTGTATTTATCCACTCTAGCTCAAGAACAAATTAACCAATTTTCACAAAATTCCGTAGATAAGTAATTAGTGGGTGACCCTGGTGCTGATTAGATTTTGGTATAATTAGCAAAAACCGAACTTGCCTTTTTTGTGTGTGTGAAATGACCCATAAAAATCATCAAATTCTGAAACAAAAGACTAATAAAAGACTACTCTTGCTTATATGCATCAATTAAATGGTTGTTTCGCACGTAATTTTTTCAAACAAAGAGAAAAAGACCGACCCCTTAACCCCATACCCGTTCTTCATATATTTAGGTTTTACGTATTTTTACCACATTGCCTTTGTAAATACGTCTGGTTAAATTCAGTGTAATTTCAAGTAGTTATCCGTGTTAATTTCTGCAATCAAACTCTATTGAATTACGAAAGAAATAAAGGGTAAATGAATTTAAATCTGTAGTTAAAGTCGTGCTCTGCCCGCATCAGATTTTTATAGATAATACGATGATACGAGTGCATTTTCCATCTAATTTGATTTGTAACGTTTAGTTTGTTAGCAGAGCATTTAGTACAACCGTGCTTTTGCTCATTTTTGAACAGAAATATGTTTTATTTTTCAAAAAGCTGGGGTATTCAGTTACGATCTGCGATTGGTACAGTTGACACAAGAGAAAGATAATGAAGGATCGAAATCGAAAATAAATATTCCATCATGGCTTCAGCAAGAATGTTATACATATAGAAAATATAGGAAAACAAAGAAGGACTACAAAACCTATGGACGTCGAAAAATACATCTAAGATGGCGTTTTTATTAGAACCAGCAGGGGCGGTGCGTGCGTAGGCACTGCGGCACTGCGGGAGCGACAGTGCTCTCTCTCCCTCGCAGCCTCGCGTGCAGTTTCCTATTTGAGCATGCGCATAAGAGTCAAACACCACGCCTCTGGAACTGTGAAGCGTGGTGTTTGACTGTTGTACGCATGTGCACATAGGAAGCTGCACGCGAGGCTGCAAGGGAGAGAGCGCACTGTCGCTCCCGCAGTGCCTATGTACGCACCGCCACTGACTGAACCAGGTACATTTCACATGATTTATGAGAATTGCAGTACAAATATTTATTACACATAAATAACATACATCATTTATATATTGATTTATAAAGTATGTATCGATTTTTGTTTTATGTTTTCATCGTTTAATTTCTCCATTACATATCCTGCATAATAGTTTTGACAAATCATTTTCCATTCAATTTCATTGTTTGTGGTCTCTAAATATTAACTATAATCCTTGCAAAGAAAGACTTGTGAGAAAATGACTTTAAAATAAGGAAATATATGGTTTGAGAAAAATTTTCACGTGCGACCGACCCCTAACGTTGTTCAATTTGGAGCGATGAGAAATGAGGCAAGATTGATTTTTGAACCTGAACGTCATACATTGTTGAACAAAATAAAACTTATTAAAAATTGCTGCAATTTAGTATTTTTAGAATGTTAGTTTACCTATATTTATAGGTTTAAATACTATATGGAACTAAATGCATTATGTAAAAAACTAGAAGCGGTTAAAAATTTTTGTATTTCGCGTCATTAGAACATGAGTTAAACATTTTATATTAAACGAATTATTTTTAGAAGATAATCATTATTCCTGGATCAATAATAGCAGTACAATCAAGATATTCAAATGTTACTTTAAAATTTCTTTATGAATGTAAATGATATTAAACTAGTATTATAACGAGTGAGCTGCCAGCGCAGCGACACCTAGAAAAGAAAGGAAGAAGAAGAAGAAGAAGAGGAGAGTAGGACTCACGACATCGGTTCGAAGCCCACCAGTTTTGTTATGTGAAATTTTTAACTCTGTAATGTTTGTGATGTATTTGTGAAAAGTTTAATAGCGTCATTAAACTTCAAAATGTGTATCCGTGTCAATCATGTATAACTAGCGGATATAATTTGGCGCCCGAACGTGCGGCCGGTGTTTGTGTGTTCTCAAAACGAAGGACAAAAAGAACTCTTGGGATAACCCCATCCTGATGTGTTCGTGTGAATGCGGTGTTGGAATATCCCTTCCATGCCAAGGATGTTAACAGATTAACAGATAAGTGTTCAACCTGTTTAAACTATTTTAAGTAGTTATACTTCTGTTTTCGCCATCCGGCATTGCAGTAGTGAAACCTATCGTACAAAAACATTCTTTTGTGCTTGCCGTTCTCGTCTGAGCGTCACTTTCATTTTCATTTGACCGGCGCGCGACGGAATGTCTGCGATCGGTCTAGTGGATTAAGGGATGTGCTGTAACTGTTTTCTTTTTCTTTCTCGCTTTTGATCAGAATTATTTATTACGTTTTAAAGAGAAAAAAGACTGTTCTGTGTTAATTTGAAGAATTTAGAGAGTTTACGATAGAAATGGCTTATCTTGGTAAGGGACGTAAAGAAGATCTAAGATTACTTGTTCAAGAGTTAGGATTAAATGGAGCAGACACTCTTAAGGTGGTGGAGTTAAAAGATTTGATCACGAGTTCTGAAGGCTATAGTGAAGAGTTGACAAAATATATGTTGGACAATATTATTGAAAATCGCATAGCAAGGGAACAGGAAGTCAAATTGGAAAATGAAAGAATGTTTGAATTGGAACGTTTGAAGTTGCAACTTGAATCTCAGAGGGTCTCTCAATCCGTAACCGCAACCCCGGTTTTGGAAACGGAGCAACCCAAGTGGGACGTGAGGAGAATTCTCCCTAAATACGACCCTAAGGATGATGATATGGCATTATTTCTTAATTTATTTGAACGACAACTTAAGTTCTTAAAGATTCCAGAAGCGACTTGGGTCCCATATTTAATTGGATCTTTACCATCTGAGATCGGACAACTTATGGCTAGAGAACCAGAGGAGGAATGTCAGGATTACAATAAAGTAAAGACAATGCTGTTGAAAAGATATAAGCTTACTGCCGATAAATACAGACAATTGTTTTCTCTGCATCGTAAGAGCCAAAACAGTACTTGGCGTGATTTTTATTTTGAATTGACCAGTTATCTTGAAGGCTGGCTTACTGAACTGAATGTCAAGACATTTGAACAATTAAAGGAACTCGTCCTGGCTGACCAAATGAAGAAACGAGTACCTCAGGAAACCAGAGACCATTTCCTTGATATTTGGCCAGAACTAACCAACCCCTTAGACTTGGCGGAAAGGTTGGATACGTATGACTGTTTAAGGACTAATCAGAAGAAAAGTACGATTCCGCCGTTTCCGAGGAGGACTAACACGGTCAGAGATGAGGTTACGAAACCTGTTATGCCCAAGAGGTGCTCTCAGGAAAGCAGAACCAATCGAACAGATGATGGATCCAACCAGGAACGACCAACGTTAATCTGTTATGGCTGTGGTAAAGCCGGATTTATAAAATCAAAATGCCCAACTTGTAACCCTCGGGCAGCAGCTCGTTTTGAAAAGATCCAAATCCATAGTCCAGAGGCACTGGAGCGGGCTGCAGTCGTGAGTGTCACAATAAATGGTATCGCAGGTACAGCGTGCGCGGATAGCGGAGCGACACACTCTATTGCTGGTGAGACCCTGTACCATTTGCTGAAAGATGAAGGAGTTGAGTTTGAGAAAACATTTATTACGATGACGCTTGCTGATGGTGATCAAACTGAAAGGAACGCTTTTACCACGTGTGTGACGATATGTCTGGAGGGACGTTCTTTCCCAGTAACTCTTTTCGTGCTACCAGAAGCCAAAGGAAATCGTACTTTATTGGGAGCAGATTTTCTGAAGAAATCCGGAGTCGTGTTGAATCTTCGTAAAACCAAACCTGGTTTTACAGTGATAACCCAAATGTATACTTTCCATTCGTTGAAAACCCTACTGTCCAGTCCTGTGACATTAAGGAAGGTACGATAGCAGCGAATTCTTGTCTACTCCGACCCAACGAAGGTGAATATCTAACGGAGGACCAACGCCGAAGACTCAATGCGTTGCTTACCCAGTGTGAAGATACCTTTAGTCCGGGGGGAGAGCCGACGCCGTATATAGAACATCGGATCGACACGGGTGATTCTTCCCCAGTTGCCACTACTCCCTATAGGCGTTCTCCTGCCAGAAAGGAAATTTTGAAAGAACAGATCGACACCCTTCTCCAATCGGGCGTAATCGAGGAATGTGACTCTCCGTATGCTGCTCCGGTGGTGTTAATACCAAAACAGAATGGGGATTTCCGCCTTTGCATCGATTATCGAAAACTGAATTCTGTAACTAAGCCTGATCCATATCCCCTACCACGTATGGATGATCTTTTGCAAAATGCTAAGCCGACTACCTACATGTCTACCATGGACTTAAAATCTGGTTACCATCAAGTCAGAATGTACCCTCCCGATAAGGACAAGACAGCCTTTGTTTGCCCTTTTGGAGTGTTCCGATTTACGCGCATGCCCTTTGGTCTAAAGACGGCCCCTGCAACCTTCCAAAGACTTATGGATCTTTTCCGAAACGGATTGAAAGTCAACATCCTAGCCTATTTAGATGACATTATTGTGATGTCCTCTACCTTCGAAGAACATTTGGAGGACCTTCGGTTAGTTTTTGACCGGTTACATAAATTTAGATTGCATGCCAATCGTGCAAAGTGCCACTTTGCTTGCCCAAAGGTTAAGTACCTCGGCCACTACATAACGAGAGATGGAATCGAGGTAGACCCCGGGAAAATAGAAGCAGTTCTACAGATACCCTCTCCAAAAAGTGTAAAGCAAGTACAAAGTTTTCTCCAGACCTGTAGTTGGTATCGACGTTTCATTCCTCAGTTTGCTGAAACCTCCAGACCGCTGAGCAACTTTACGAGGAAACGAACACCCTGGAGGTGGGGGCAAGACGAGCAAACAGCCTTTGAAACTCTGAAGCAAAGTTTGGTGTCACCACCTGTGTTGAAGCAGGTCGATGAGTCCAGGCCTTTTATTCTTAGGACTGACGCTTCAAGTTACGCTCTGGGTGCGGTCCTTACTCAAGGGCAGGGCCCCAAAGAGCACCCCATCGAGTACGCTAGTCGATTGTTGACTTCCGCGGAAAGAAACTACTCAACTACCGAGCGGGAAGCCCTTGCTGTGGTCTGGGCGCTAGAAAAATTCCGCGGATACATCGAAGGAGCTGAAATAACAGTGATTTCCGATCATCAGCCCTTAAAATGGCTGATGAGCCTGAAGTCGCCGACAGGACGACTGGCAAGGTGGTCCTTACAGATTCAATCGTATAATTTGAAGTTTGAGTATATTGCCGGTAGAGCGAATGTCATTGCCGACATGTTATCCCGCCCTGCATGTACTACACACGAGAGGCCCACCTGTGACATCTGTACTGTCATCATAGACTTACCGTCCAGGAAAGCGAGTGATATCCGGGATGAGCAGTTGAAAGATGATGACTTAAAGAAAATTATTGACTGTTTTGAAGGTGACCACAGAACTGAAAATTTCGCAAATTGGACAAGCCGCGGTTATCTTATGTCCCAAGGAATCCTGTATCGTTACTCCCCGGATACTGAATCCGAAGAGGCCCAGTTAGTGGTACCGATCCAAGAGCGCAAAAGAGTCTTGCAGGAGTATCACGATGCTCCGACCAGCGGACATTATGGTGCTGAGGGTACTTACTACAAGATTGCCTCCCGCTATTACTTTCCTGGAATGAGAAAATACATTGCGGACTACGTAAAGAACTGTGTTGATTGTAATAGATATAAGCCCAGTAACCAAAAACCTGCTGGACTTTTAAGGACACCCGTGTACTCCCAACGTTTCGAAACGCTTGCGATAGACCTCTTCGGCCCCCTTCCGAAAACGCCGGACGGGAAGAAATGGATTTTCATATTGGAAGACACCTCTACCAAATGGGTGGAGCTATTTTCCCTCCAACACGCCACTGCAAAAGAATGTGCGGTAATTCTACTGGAGGAGGTGTTTTTGAGATATGGATTGCCTCGCCGACTTATCAGCGACAATGGTACCCAATTTGTTAGCGCTGTCCTTCAGCAAGTGTGTAACGTGCTCGGAGTCAAACAAGTACTGACTCCTGTCTATTGGCCTCAAGCGAATCCTGTGGAACGGAAAAATAGAGATCTAAAACCAAGACTGGCCATCCTCGTGGGAAACGATCACACCTTATGGTCCGAAAAACTTCCAGCTATACGTTTTGCCCTCAACACCGCAAGATGTGACACTACTGCTCAAACTGCAGCCTTCTTACAGTTCGGACGAGAACTTAGGACTCTGGACGACGTCCAGCATGACATACGAACCGTGATCCATAATGACAACTTCGTTGCCGAAATTACGCCATATCTGCGAAGATTTGCAGATATGAGCGCCGAGATAAAGGATTTGGTAGAACAGAAACAGGATCGGAGGAAGAAATATGCTGATAAAGGTAAAAGAGGAGCTCCGTCGTATGCGCCTGGAGACGAAGTGTGGGTAACCACTCACCCGATAAGCAATAAAGCCAGCCAGAAAACCAAGAAGTTTGCACCTCGGCGAGACGGGCCCTTTGTCATACTAACTCAGCGTTCTCCAACGAGTTATGAAGTGGCTGATCCAAGTTCCCCAGATATACCAGTTGGGACTTACCACACCTCTGCCCTCCGACCTTGCTCCTTGTCTCTCGACACCGTAGCCACGCCAATCACCCCCTTGCGTAAGAGGAGCCGACCCCGAAAGACTAAAATAAAGCAGAACAGCTCTAGTTCCCCATCTACCACTTCTGGCTACTCGTCGAGTCGACTTCGTGGCCAGGGGGGGAGACTATAACGAGTGAGCTGCCAGCGCAGCGACACCTAGAAAAGAAAGGAAGAAGAAGAAGAAGAAGAGGAGAGTAGGACTCACGACATCGGTTCGAAGCCCACCAGTTTTGTTATGTGAAATTTTTAACTCTGTAATGTTTGTGATGTATTTGTGAAAAGTTTAATAGCGTCATTAAACTTCAAAATGTGTATCCGTGTCAATCATGTATAACTAGCGGATATAGTATGCATTATCACAAATCTAGAGAATCTAGGGAATACCGTTACTTTGTTCATGAATAAAAAATTGGAAAAATAATAGAAAATATGCAATGTTTATACTGTAATTTAATTTCAAAGAAAAGTTTTTAACTTCTAAAATTTAACATCAATATAAAAAGAGCAAGAAGGAAATGAAAACTGTTTAAATAAAAAAGTAGTAATAACATAACCCACCTGAGATTCGTAAAACAAATTATCGGCTAAAAATGAAACAATAAGGAAAAATACACCAAACGCAGAAAAATAGTTGCATAAAATAAGCTCATTATAAAAGTTAAAGTAAAAAATACAAAAAAAATATATAAGAAACGACTAAATAAAACATATCAATGGATTAATAATTTTCGTTAGGAAGATTTAGATTTCAAAAGTTGATCAAACAGTAAGGAAATTTTGACTATAGAAATGATTATGCTCAATTAATGGAAAATAGAAGAAAAAAATAACTTCAAATTTTACAATAACGATACTAACCTGGGTAAATATAATAGTAGCCTGGGTAAAAGGAGAGGTTAACCTGGGGCAAAAATAGCAGGAGGTGATCAGTCCGATTGTCAGTTGCCCGCCAATCTAACATTTGAGGGTGGAGAATGCAGAGTCCACTTCAACGATAAGAGCTTGCAATTTCGTCCCAATAGCTCAACGGTAGAGCGTCGGCTGGCCAGTTCGGAGATCCAGGGTTCGATTCTCGGTTGGGGCAGCAAGGTTCGTTATACATCTTGCAAAATAAGAAACCGGAGACACCGGACTTAGTAATAGACACCTTGGATCTGTCCCTAAATTTCACGAACATCATCACAAAGAAGCACAAACTTAAGAATTAGTAATAACACTGGAAACACACAATAACCGGGTGTACCACCTATAGGTTTTACAAATTAACAAACACAGATATGAAATCAAAAAATTTCTTCACGACATGACACTTCACCGACCACGGAGTATCCCCGTGTTATCGACACAGCTTTTAGAAGAAAACTTCCCCTATTTGCTGCTGTGGAGATTTAGAAACATGGGACCATTACATGACCTTGACCAGCTGTCCCCTAACTAAAGCTCACAATCTGAAGAAACCAGAACATGAGCATGGAAACAGATGGTGCATAAGCATTGCCATAAACAAAGTAACTCTCCAAAAGCAAGGAAAATTATCGTATAGTTGGATGCTAACATAAACACCATCGGACCGCACAACCTCTCTCAACACCAATTATGCCACCATAACATGATCTAATTCCAAATGATCCCGCAATTGGATGCTAACATAAACACCATCGGCATGCACAACATATCTCAACACCAATTATGCCACCATAACATGATCTAATTCCAAATGATCCCGCAATTGGATGCTAACATAAACACCATCGACATGCACAACATATCTCAACACCAATTATGCCACCATAACATGATCTAATTCCAAATGATCCCGCAATTGGATGCTAACATAAACACCATCGGCATGCACAACATATCTCAACACCAATTATGCCACCATAACATGATCTAATTCCAAATGATCCCGCAATTGGATGCTAACATAAACACCATCGGCATGCACAACATATCTCAACACCAATTATGCCACCATAACATGATCTAATTCCAAATGATCCCGCAATTGGATGCTAACATAAACACCATCGGCATGCACAACATATCTCAACACCAATTATGTCACCATAACATGATCTAATCCCAAATGCTTCCGCAGTTATGAGCAACCAGTTATGCTCATCCTTTGTGGAATGCCGCAGGGAAGTGTTCAGAGCAATGTAACCAGCTCAACGCAAAAGAAATGTAAAATAAACACTCAGCCCGGACAAAAAAAAAAGCTGAAAGCTATGAAGCTGGCAGGCGCCCTAGCTGAAGTAATCGTGATACATGATTCCTTTTCCTCTCAGAATCTTCCAGATTTGCCTTTTCCATTTGGAGAAATAGTTCCGGTTATTTTCTTCACGATGATAACAATTACGAGACTGACACCGACTTTTTTAAACAATACCCCTTTAGGTGTGAGATTTAAGCAGAGTAACCTGTCTGTTTGGATGATTCAATACCAAAGAGCCTATGATGGGGTATTAGAAATCTAATCGAATGGAATGAAGCAAAAGGAGCATTTTGTTTCAGTTAATTTTTATAAGGGTGCATTTTTCAAAATCTTTTGCTTCCTTCATTTTGTTTAATTATCTTTTACATAGTTTTAAACGATTCTTGTAGTTACCGAAACCTATTCGTTTTCTAATTAATTGTTTATAATGTCATTTAAGCCTGACCCCACCGGTGTGGGCCACCTTGAAATGGTGGTTATGGATGTTGGCTCTGTAGCCTTGATCCTCCTACACTGGGGGGGGGGGCATATTAATTGGGTTACCTGGTAAACGATGAACTGTCCGTCGAACCAGCGAGTCTATCTGGCCCCGACTCTTCCGGGTGTCCGAAGCCACAGGACTGCGCCTATTCATGGCCTGAGCCAAGGTCCGCACGGTGGCTGGGGTCGGGCTTGGTGGGTGTTCTTCAGTATCCTACCCGGTGAATGATCCCGTGAAGAACGTGTCCCTCGGCTGCGACTTTGCCGGAAGTGGATTTTGCACTGTGTTTCCTCCCCTAGTAGTCGGCAAAAACCAATAGCTTGTCGCGGGAGGTTGACCGAATGTATAAGTCATATAAGTTCGAAGTCCTATTCATTACACTAGTAATTTGAATTCTTCTGCTGTTCGTTCACTTCGGCCTTAATTTTCACCTTCCATTTCGTCTATTTTCTATGTGGCCATGCCTTCCCTCCTGGGTGACTTAAGCAATTTCAGGTAAGACAGTGAGGCTTTTACAATGGCACCTGAACCCTACAATTTAGATGCAATAATGATATACTTCGGAAATAGACTCAGTTACGAATTTTCCTTGAATCCTATGAATTATATCTACAGCTTCAACTTCACGACTGCACATCATGGTATCCTAAAACGGAAAACAGATAATGTAGCTGTTCAAATACGCCGATCTGACATGAGATGGGGTATATTATAGGGTCCACCACTTCGACAAGAAAAACTTGTAATTATAATGGCCCACAAAGAGCATCGGCAGGTTAGTTCGAAGAACTGGTGTTTCGTCTGTAGTTGGGACAATTGAGACCTTTGCGGATTAAATGCATAGTTGCAAACTAATTCAAAATTAATTCTAACCGAGCTTTACTCGAAAATTGAAGGTTATTTCATGGCTTAGAAATGTAACTATTTTCTTTGTAAATAAGCTTTAAAGAATATATTGCAAAAAAAAAAAACATATTATATTATATCTAATGATTTTATTTTAATTTATATGAGTAATATTTCAAAACATGAAATATTGAATGCATTGTCAAATATAAAATATGAAGGCATATTCACATTTTCTAACTGCTTTGAACGTCTAAATGTGGTAGAGATAACATTTCAATTTTTTTCTGTGCTTTCATTTCTTTAATTTATTATTTAACAATCCCTGAAATCGCAAATTAAAAGAGAAAAAGTATCAAAGCGGATTAAAATATTTTTCTTTATAGATGTTGTTGAATTTTGAATAAATAATTAATATTGGAACAAAGTCTGATATGATTTTTCTCTAGAATAAATTAATAAACTAATATTACTTTCCTTATGTACATAATGTATAAGGAAAGTATTGTGACGGGTCGAAAATTCGTTTTCGAGGGGAGAGCACGTTTCAAACATATCTGATCACGAATCAAACATTTTTGAAGTGATGTCTGTGTGTGTGTGTGTGTTCGTATGAAAGTATGTGTGTGTGTGTGTGAAAGTATGTGTGTGTGTGTGTGTGTCAGTAAGTCTGTGGAGACGATAACTGACGAACGAATGGACCGAATTGAACGAAATTTGGTACAAAAATCACAATCTGTAAACACAGGAAGCCTATTGTTTTTATACGTAATCGAATATTCGGAAACCCCCCCCCTAAATTTTCGAGTGAAATTTTGAAAAAATCGTCAAAAAATCAAAACCACTCTTAAAGTTACGCAAATAGACATTTCTTATGTAATTTTTCATTAGAAAACGATTGACACAAATTTCAGAACGTTAACAAGAACCGTTCTCGAGATATTGCACATTTTTCAAAAAAATTATCAAAAAGTCATATAAAATAGAAAAAATCTGATGTGGACAACACATGACTTTCCTTATATAATGCAATGAATTTATTACTTTTATAGTTAAAAAAATGTTATTCTTATAGTAGATAAATATATTCTTTCCAAGATATTGAATTTTCTTCAATTAGTCGCCATTTTCATTGATTTAGCGTCATTAAAATTCGCGTTTAGCGTTTGTTTGATTTAGCGTCATGATTAAAAAGGTCGCCAAGTTGGCGACATTCCTCCAAATTCGTCGTCAAAACACCGCCAAGAGTTATGGACGGAGAAATATGCTATTTTTACAGCAGATAAATGACAATTGGCGTTCAAATACAAAAGTATTTCTCAAAGTATATTTTCTCGTGAATGGAACGAGTTAGATCCACGAGAATGATGTCACCACATTTAACGCATGATATCACATATGAAAAGTGAACATGTTTCTTAACAGTTAATATATTTTTTTAATTCACGGGATTTGTTGATAAATTTATTTCAAAACTGTGCAATATCTCGAGAACGGTTCATGCTAGCGTTCTAAAGTTCATGCCAATCATTTTCTAAGGAAACATTACGTAAGAAATGTATATTTGCGTGACTTTATTAAAGGTTTTGATTTTTTGATGATTTTTTTCAAAATTTCACTCGAAAATTTAGGAGGGTTCTGAACATTCGATAGTGTTTTCAAACAATAGGCTTCCAGTATTCATGGATTGTGATTTTTGTACCAAATTTCTTTCGAATCGCTCCTTTTGTTCGTGAGATATCGTCTCCACAGGCTGACTGACACACACACACACACAGAGATCACTTCAAAAATGTAAAAATGTTCGATTCATGATCAGGGATGCTTGAAACGTGCTCTCGCGTCTAAAACTCGAAATCGAATTTTCGACCCCGTCACAATACTTTCCTTATACATTATGTGTCATGTCGCCATTCTGCGCCATGAGCCTTTTGTATTTTCTGCAAGAGAAACATCCTTCTCTCCGTTCGTGCCTGTGCTGTGTTTTTCGCTAACACTTGTTTCCATTGAAATCGCATTAAAAAGCGCATTTCGTCGTGAAATCGTTGGATTGTCTGGACTTAGTGTCTGGCCGAGAAGCGTGACGTTTTGCTGACTTGTTGCTAGGAGAGCGCGCCGTCCAATCAGGAAGAGGCGCATTTTTGCGAAGGAGAACTTTTGCGTGGGCTCAGGCGACCCACACTTCTCTCTCTTCGAGCTGGAAAATTTCGACTGAAAAGTCGCATCGAAAGTTTGTCTAGAAAAGAGACAAAAGGCGTTTAGCCGAAATGGCTAACTGGCGGAGATGGGCATTTTGGTTCTAAAGGAAACCGCCCCTGCATTTCTGGAGATGATTGAAGAAGATCCTGGATACTTACATTAATTATTCTGTACATTTTCTAAAATATATTTTTTCCATTCCAGGAATCTATTCGACATCGACGCCGAGCTTTGAAGTAGCTATTCAAATTCGTTCGGAGTGTAAAATCGACTGATGGCTAATACTTAAAGTTTTGGACTCTTTATCCCTCCTCGTGTCCTTTTGAGAACTTTGTTCTACTTAAAATCGTGCACATCTGATGAGAGGTATTTTCTGAAAAGCGTGAAATGTATAATAGCCAGGTAACATTTTCTTTACGGGAATTTTAATGCCGTACAGCACCGGCATATTGACGAATGATTTCTAATATTAACAGGCTCATGTCAAAATGTATTTATTGATAACTTAAAATCTAAATTAAATCATATGATTATTGAAGTGAATTATTGTATGCTATATAAATTTTGAACAGAGCAGAAAGGCAGATTGTGTTATTTTAAATGAAGCTCTGAATTGATAAATTGATTTTTAAAGTAAAATACTTAAGTGTGATTTAAATAAATAATATTTTGATTTTTACTTTGCTTCTGATTTATTTGAAATGCCTTTAATTCCTCTGCTATTCACTGCATGTCATCTAACAAACAATTCTGTTAGACTGAGAAAGTTTCTTGCTTGGGTAAATTTAGAATGGTTGATTAAATTGCTAAAATTCCACTATACGGCTTCACCGGCTCTTGAGTTGTCTGGTGCGCCTTTGCTTTTGCGAGCTGGCAAGCCGCGCCATGACAAATTGGTGCTCGTGCCCTTTTTTTTTTCTCAGAGTACATCAGTGTTAGCAAATTTAAATTTTGTTGAAGGCATATCAAACCATAAAATATTGATTTGTGTTATTTAAGTATTGCAGAGTAAAATGTTCGAAGTAAGTTAAAAAGTTTTTTAGTGGTGCAAAATATTTGAGTTTAATGGGCATGAAAATTTTTTATTTATGTGTCATATAGTAATAAGTGCAAAAGCACATAAGCCCAGATGCACCAGAGTATTATTTGCATGATTGAATTTGCATTTTACATATTGAAATTGTGTTACACATATATTTTGAGGTATTTGACATACATAAATACACAAAGTTCTATATGATATATGATGTATGATATAATTGAAATTTCCAAATACACACACATTAAAAGGTAAATACATGAAGTGCATACATTTATTTTGAAAAGTGAATACAAAAGTTCTGTGCACATGCAAAAATGATTCGAAGTTCATGATAATGAACAAAAAGTGAAAAAAGTTACACGTAGTGTTTTTCGGTGCTCTGCTTACACATAAATAAGTGATTTAAGCGAAAGTGAAATCAATTTTCCACAATAAACTGTGCTTCGTGATAAATTAGAATCTGTGTCGGTGAAAAACCTTGTGCTAAAATGCCTAAATCTAGAAATACGAGAGCAAGCAGGAGTAGAGACTCCTCTACACAACGGAATTCATCTAACCGTGTTCCTTCGGTGTCTCCACCACGACTTTCTCCAAATTCTGGCAGATCGGCTTCCGCTGTCAGAGACTCTAACAAAATGAAAATTGGAGTTGGATCTCAGTTTCTTGGATCCATTCCAGGTTTTGCTGGTAATGCGGGTGAATCTTTTCAGGACTTTTTGGAAAAATTCTCGCTTGTCGCTGACCATGCAGACTGGTCAAACAAAGATAAAATTTTCGTTCTGAAGTTGAAATTGTCTGGTAGGGCAGAAAGACTGATTAAATCAATTCCAAAATTAAACCAAAGCACGAATTTTTCAGAATTAGTGAATACACTCAGGGACAATTTTATGAAAAAAGAAAATATTGCCAAGAATGTCGCTTCCCTGGTCAACTGTAAACAAATGACAAATGAAAGCGTACGTGATTATGCGAATCGCATAGAAGCCGAATCCTATATTGCTTTTCCGCAAGATGTAGTGTCTGATAATGAAGATTCCTTGAGAACTGCTATTTTAGTGAATGCTTTTAAAAAAGGGTTGAAAATCATTTTTCGAAAAGCTGTCTTATCTGCAAATCCACAGTCATTTGAAGCTGCGAAAGAAATTGCCATTCTGGAAGAAGAAGTGCAGAATGAAGAGCTGGAAGAAATGACAGAGGACATAAATGCTGTGAGAATCGAAAAAGACCCTAAACATGAAATTGAAGAGCTGAAGAAAGAATTGAATTCAAAGAAGAAAGAATTTGAGAAGTTAAGGAAAAAATTCAGTGAGAACTCAGAAAAAAGAAAGAAAAGACTGAATGAAATAAGAGAAGATCTGGAAAAGAGCAATTCCAGTTTTGAAGATTCCTTCTTGGATACGCCCTCTACAAGCAGATACAATGAAAATGAATTGGAAGAGGAAGATTGGGAAGATATTCCAGTAAAGAAGAAACATAAACCATCAACATCTTTCAGAACTTCTACTCCATCCAAAAGATCTGAAAATAGAAACCGTTTCAGTCAAAGAAGAATTCCGGTTGCCTCACAGGAAGAAGAGTGGTATGTTAAAAGTCCATATCAAAATTATTCTCCAAGAAAGAACTCTCTATTTTTTAGAAGACCTTTTCGTAACAGTTCATATAGAAATTCAAATTTCCAGAGAAGAAATTTTTCAAATTTTAGAAATTCTTTTGACAATTATAAATTTCAAAACTTCAATAATTTTGGATATAGAAGAAATAACAGATATTTTAATAATAGATTTGGTAATAGAAGACAATTTAGAGGACAGAATTTCAGAACAAACTTTCAATCTCCAATATTTAATAGACAAAATTCTGAAGTTAGTTACATGACAGAAATCGAGGCTCCTTGCCAAAACAATTTTCCCATTATTCAAGTTTTTGTTGAAGATGTTAAATTGAATGCATTAATCGATACTGGAAGTTCCATAAATATTATCTATAGTGATGCTTTGCACAAAATCAATCCGAGGAAAGTACAATTAAAACATACATCCACTATTCTAAGAGGAATTGGAAGTCAGAACATTTTGGTTGAGAGAAAAGCTTCTTTTCCCATGATCATTGGATCGTCTAAAACTCGAAATCGAATTTTCGACCCCGTCACAATACTTTCCTTATACATTATGTATATAAGGAAAATAATAAAATATTTAAAAGAATAAGATTACATGTTTCAATAGAATTTAGCTAGCTGTAAACAAGTAAAATTAATTTGAAGGGCTTTGAATGTTCTATCAATAACAGTAAAAAATCTGATGTGGGCAGCACATGACTTTCCTTATATAATGCAATGAATTTACTACTTTTACAGTTGAAAAGATGGTTATTCTTATAGTAGATATTTATATTCTTTCCAAGATGTTGAATTTTCTTCAATTAGTAGTCATTTTCATTGATTTAGCGTCATTTTTATCCATTTGGCGAGATTTTTGTTAATTTGGCAACAATTAAAAATGTTGCCAAGTTGGCGACATTCCGCCAAATCCGTTGCCAAAATCTCGCCAAGCGTTGTGGACGGAGAAATAAGTTATTCTTGCAGCAGATAAATGACTATTGGCGTTCAAATGCAAATAAGTATTACTCAAAGTATCTTTTTACATGAATGAAACGAGCTAGATCCACGAGAATGATGTCACCAAATTTATCGCATGGTATTACATATGAAAAGTGAACATGTTTCTCAATACGAAATATTTTTTTTTAGTTTATATAACTTTTTGATAAGTTTTTTGGAAAAAGGTGCAATATCTCGAGAACGGTTCATGTTAGCGATCTAAAATTTATGCCAATCGTTTTCTAATGAAAAATTACATAAGAAATGTCTATCTGCGTAACTTTATTAGCGGTTTTGATTTTTTGACGATTTTTTTAATATTTCATTCGAAAATTTAGGGGGGGGGGGGGTTCTGAACATTCGATTGCATATAAAAACAATAGGCTTCCAGTGTTTACGGGTTGTGATTTTTGTACCAAATTTTGTTCGAATCGGTCTTTTCGTTCGTCAGTTATCGTCTCCACATTCTCACTGACACACACACACACACACAAACATTCACACAGACATCACTTCAAAAATTTTTTTTTCGTGATCAGGATGCTTGAAACGTGCTCTCCCGTCGAAAACTCGAATTCGAATTTTCGACACCATCACAATTCTTTCCTTATACATTATGTATATAAGGAAAGTAATAGATTATTTTTATAGTAGTTATTTGTATTCTTTCCAAGATATTGAATTTTTGTCAATGAGTCGTCATTTTCCATGTCGTCATCATCAATGAGTCGTCATTGATTTAGCGTCATTTTTATCCATTTGGCGAGTTTTTCGTTAATTTAGCAACATTTGAAAAAGTCGCCAAGTTCGCAACATTCCACCAAATTTGTCGCCAAAATCTCGCGAAGCGTTATGGACGAAGAAATAAGTTATTCTTACAGCAGGTAAATGGCTATTGCCGTTCAAATACAAAAGTATTACTCAGCAAGTCGGTGGTTTCGGATGTTGGCTCTGTAGCCTTGATCCTCCAAACTGGGGGTAAATTAATCCGGGGTAATAAACCTCGCTGCTAAGGACTCACGGATGCAATCGCGGAAGTGACGAGGCAGTCCCCGGACTCTTCCAGGTGGCTGGATCACGGGACTGTGGCTATTTATGCCCTGAGCCCAGGTCTGGCCGGTGACCGGAGTCGGGCTCGGCGGGGGCTTTCGGCCCCTGCCCGGTGAATGATTTTGCCTGTTTCGCGACCGAGGTTGCGGCTTTGCTGGAATGGAGATGAAGTGGTTTTCGCCTCGGTGTCCCACTGAAAGCTATAAACCTATACAGGTTAGCTGGGCCCGCAGGTATGTACTCAAAGTATCTTTCTTCATGAATGGAACGAGCTAAATCCACGCGAATGATGTCACCCAATTTATCGCATGGTATTACATATGAAAAGTGAACATGTTACTCAATAGGAAATATTTTTTTTTATTTTATATAACTTTTTGTTATTTTTTTTTTAAATGTGCAATATCTCGAGAACGGTTCATGTTAGCCGTCTAAAATTTATGCCAATCGTTTTCTAATGAAAAATTACATAAGAAATGTCTATCTGCGTAACTTTATTAGCGGTTTTGATTTTTTGACGATTTTTTCAAAATTTCACTCGAAAATTTAGAATGGTTCTGAACATTCGATTGCGTATAAAAACAATAGGTTTCCAGTGTTTACGGATTGTGATTTTTGTACCAAATTTCGTTTGAATCGGTCCATTCGTTCAACAGCTATCGTCTCCACAGACTCTCTGACACACACACACACACACATACTTTCATACACACACACTCACAGACATCACCTGATTCGTGATCAGGGATGCTTGTAACTTGCTCTCCCGTCGAAACCTCGAATTCGAATTTTCGACCCCGTCACAATACTTTCCTTATACATTATGTATATAAGGAAAGTAATAAAGAAAATTTCCTTTCGTGAAACATGTTCACTTTTCATATGTAATACTTTGAGTAATACTTTTGTATTTGAACGCCAATAGTCATTTATCTGCTGTAAAAATAACTTACTTCTTCGCCCATAACGCTTGGCGAGGATTTTTGCGTCGAATTTGGTGGAATGTCGCCAACTTGGCGACTTTTTTCAATGTTGCTAAATTAACGAGAAACTCGCCAAATGGATACAAATGACGCTAAATCAATGAAAATGACGACTCATTGACGAAAAATCAATATCTTGGAAAGAATATAAATATCCACTATAATAATAATCTATTTTTTTTTACTGTAAAAGTAGTAAATTTATTGCATTATATAAGGAAAGTCATGTACTGCCCACATCAGATTTTTTTTTACTGTAAAAGTAATGAATTAATTGCATTATATAAGGAAAATCATGTGCTGCCCACATCAGATTTTTTAAATTGCAATTAAAATAAAATTCTAATACTTTTTATTTAAATTCACATATAATAAGTGTCAGAAATATTTTAAAACTTGCGAATAATTCATAACAACATGCCCATGCTTTCATTTAGATAGCTAACTTTTACTAAAATATTTAAAGTAAAATACATTTTCAAATGTGATTCAATTGTGTTTAAAATTGGCTTTGATTGCTCTCTTTTAAAACAAAACAGCGTTCGAAAAAAAAGAAAATCCTATTTCTAAATCTAATATAATTTGAAAAATCTGATGTGAGCAGCACATGACTTTCACTACAGTCTTAAATTTATTTTCCCTTAATTTCTTTAATAAGTTATTAAATTGAGTTTATGCACATAATAACACGCATTATTACTTCTACTTATACTAAATTTTTACTTTTAATACATATTCTCTTTTAATACATACTGCACATAATTTCAGAGGCGGCGTATCAAAAATGCAAAAGGAATAAAATATCTCGAAAACGGCTAATCCTAGTGTAATGGGGTTGGTCTAATTCTTTTTAATCGTAAAAAATGCGTATGAAATAAGCACTTAATTTATAGATTTGAGTATACGTAGTCATTTAGTTTAGATTTTAAAGATTTGTGTGGGTCATTTTGCAAAAAATTAGGTTCTATTTTGTTAAATCGTACCAAAATCTAATCAGCACCAGGGTAACCTACAAGTAACTTATTTAACAAATATTGTGAAATTTGGTAAATAATATTTGCAGCTAGAGTGGATACATGCGATGTTTGCAAAAACAGGTAGGTTCCTTTATCCCGAATCGTACTAAAATCTAATCAGCATCAAGGACACCCACAAGTGACTTACCCTTCAAGTTTTATGAAATTTAGTCAATTAGCTTTCCAGAATTTTGACTGGTTTTTCATTACACGGGTTTTTAAGCCCATTTTGAAATCTCATTGAAGTTTGGACTTCTTATTAACAACCATAGGCGCCGACTTGAAAAATTATTGGGGCTTCCCGAAATTTTAAATCCAATGACCCATGCATTTTTCAAAGGATTTAAGTCTAATTTAAATTTTATTCAGGCAGATTATCTGGCACAATAAAATGTCTGAAATCCTACAATGAAGCAAATTGAAGTTAAGTAGAGAAACATATTTTTTTCTCTAGATAATTATTTTTTTCATGTATTTTGCTTTCGTAGACGCAATATTATTATATGCAACATACAGACACAGTGTGAATTTCCATCCCAATTATATAAAAATAACAAAAATGTCAAATTTATTTTTATGTATTTTTGCCAATGATAAAAATGTCAACAAATTTTTCTTGAAATATTTTCTGAAAAATGTTAAAATCTTGTATTCAGAATACATTAAACGGTTTGAGGGATAATTTTTACATACGGGACTTTATCAAAAAATAAAATTTATGCATATGTCTATATTTTCCCTATTAAATATGCACAAAACTGTTAGGGGGTTCGAGGAACCCACAGCAAAATTATTGGGCAAAATTATCTACAGCTACATTTCATTCCGCACTATATCTAGAAAAACGCATTGTTCTGCTATTTTCTGATCTAATGTAAAAGAAATAGCGATAAAGACAATCTGGTTATTCCAGGTAAAAAATAAGACAATCTGTAGAATGAAGAAATATTAGACAACTGCATCTTATTTCCCAAATGCTCGAAACAGCATCTTGAAGACATTCCATACGTCTCTTGATTGGCCGGTATTGACTGTTTGCTCGTAATCATTGCAAGATAGGAACTTTTATTGTCAAGATGAGACGGAAGTAAAGATTACCGAAGATTTTTTCTATCATTATCATACATTGTGCTTATAAGGGAGAGTAATATGATAATGCAAAGTTACCACTGTCAGATGTTGATGGACCCATACGTTTCGTGCATGTATGAACATGTATCAGTACATCTGTGTGTCAAAGAACATGATATCTCTCGAAAGAATCGCGTAATGTTGGAGTGCATTTTGTATGATAATTTAGATAGACGAACACAAGAAGCATATTTCAGCGTATTTCATGTAAAATAATACTTCCAGTCTTATTAACTAAGGAATTCATTGGCAAATAATGTTAATATATAGGTGTTTGACATGCCATATGATATGCATAGACTAAACAAATTATATATTATTTAAATTATATTATATTATTCAAATCAAATTAATTAAAAATACATAGCAAATTCTATTCTATTTAAATTAAATCGAAACGGTGTCGTCAATGTCCCAGCCAGGGGACTGATATGTCAAGGCTCTAACCATTGAGCTGACTAGATTCTGCTTGCTAAAGTGAACCTTCTAAAGTCAAGAAAATACTATAACTAATATATAAGAATAAAGGAAAACAAGTAAGATAATAAATAAACTACTCAATCTTTACTTTTTCATTTATTAAATTTCTTATTTATGATTCACATAGAAAAATTCTAAAGGTATAAAAATGTCAAAACCCCTATAATTTAGCTATTCTTTAAATCCAAATTGCAATTAACTTTTTGAAATTTCTCCAAAAATCCTCAAATAATTAACACCACATCTGCAGAAATGAAATAATTCAGGAAAAAGCAGAAACGAAATCCCAGCGTGAAGGAAGACAGGGGATTTTCACTCTTAACTTAGGCGCATCTTTTCACCCGCAACTTAAGCACGTCCACCCGAGCTTATAATAAGGTTTGCAGAGCTCACTTCGACAATAAGAGCTTGCAATTCCGCTCGAGTAACTCAATTGTAGAGTGTCGGCTGGCCAGTACGAAGATCTGTGGTTCGATTCTCGGTTTGGCAAATACATTCGAATAGTTTACAGCGACGCCATGGAGGTGGACGTGGCTCTTCTTCTGACTGCACGATCCCAGTTATCTATCTCGGCAGCTCTGAGCCTCTGCGACAATTACATGGTCTCCTCTGATCCACTGAGCAACTACAATATCGCTCTTACCAAGATGGTGGCTAATACGTCTGTTGGACCAATCAGCTTCCCCTAGGCCTATGATGCGCCACCTTCGAAATCCGACAATTGTTCTTATCGCAGTCGAGTGCGTCTCAAATGCATCTACGTACACAACTCGCAATATCGCAGCAGAAAATCCAGTTTATTTGCCTGTGAGTGAGACTACCGGCCGTTATGAAAAAACTTCGCGATGCGTCGTTCTCCTGTGCGATGCGTCGTTCTCATGCGCGGTGCGTCGTTCTCATGCGCGTTGCATGAGCACTATAACATCATGCAAGTGATCTAACTGTCAGCCTATAACATCATTGGATGACAGTTTGTGTAACTACAGACATTTTGTAACTACAGACATTTTGTAAAACTACAGACATTTGTATAACTTTTCACAAGACATTTTCAGGCCGAGTTTCAAGCCCAGCTCAACTTTTTATGGGTGCATATATGTTTTTGCAACACAGTGTAGTACCTCGGTGTTTCCATGTGGACATCCTCGGAAAGATCGAATATTGTTCTTTTGAAAGCTTTTTGAATTGAATTCTAAGGGTAATTTTTTCATATTTATTTTTAAATACATTGAAATATGCTTGTTTTATATTATCTGATTTTGATTTCGTCGCATCCAAAAATGGAAGATTGGCACAATTATATACTTTGTCAGAAAATATGGGTGCATATTCTCTAGTATCATTCTAATAAAATATTTTACTATAATTTATTTTTAATATTTTACTATATATTAGTACTATAAATTTTTTATTTTCTATGAATTTTTAAACAAAAGCATAAAAATTGAGATTTTCAATTTTACCAAGGAAAGGCTTCATTCTCCGTTTCACCAGCTTCTATGGGAAGCATTGACAAATTTATCATGAAATATTTATTGAGTTTTCAAAAAAATTTTATTGTTTCATCGTAATTTTAATCATAGGTATATGTTTCGGTTATTATACATATTTTGAATAGGATTTGAAGATTTTCCTTAACTAATTATGAACATTTTTTAAAATGAATTTTCTGAAGAAAACAATTTGGTAGTTAAGAACTTATATTTCCAATTTATTGAGTTTATGAAAGGGGGTACAATATGACATATTGATATAAAGGGGAAGATATTGATAATATGCCAGAAAATTGTTTATTTGGTGTCTACTAGAAGGAAAGTGGATTGGGAAATTATTAACTCCGGAAAAGTTTCCTCGCTGCACTGTACTATCTGTCAAGTAGAGCGTCTAATTGGTAGGATTTAAACCTCTTTTTTTCCGTACACTGACTCAGAAGGAGGTGTTTCAACAATATTGTTTAGTAGTTAGCTTGATGTGAAAGATGTGATTCCTTTTACAATTGCAAGAAAAAATAATCTGATGTGAGCAGCATATCACTTTCCCTACAAAATGCAATGACTTTATTTCTTTCACATCAAAATAGTGGTGTGCAAAATCCCCAGAACAAGTATTATGGCATTGAATTAATACCACGTAAATAGAAATTGGGCGCTTTTGGCAAATTCGTATTATTAAACTTATTCATACTCACATGCAAAATCCTCATCAAAATGCAAATACCATTTAATAAATATTAATTGCATTAAATAAATAGTTATTGAAGAATTCTTGGGCATATATATATATAAATTATTTTTGTTCGTGAATAGAACGAATTAGTAGACCAACGAAAATGATGTTGCATTATATTGCGTATAAAAAGTGGACATTTTAAATAATAGTTTCTAGTTTTTAATTGTATGTATTTTTTAACTGTAAGGACTCGAAAAATGTTCAAGCTAGCGTTCTAAAGTCTGTGCAATTCGTTCTTTAATTGAAAATTAAGTATGGAATTATTATTTATTATTTAACAGTATTCAAAGGGATGAATTTTAAATGAATGTTCATAAACGTTTTCAAAAATAGTGCAATATCTCGTGAACGATTCATACTAGCGTTCTAAACTTTGCAGTAGCCATTTTCGAAAGAAAAATTACGTCTAAAATAATTTTTGATCAATATTAAAAGTGCAGATATTTTAATGATTTTTTTTTTCAAAAATTAATTGGAGATTGCGTGTCTTCCAAACTTTTGATCTTTTCCAAACTTAAAAGCGATAGGATTCCGGTTTTCAGTGATTGTAATAATCGTACTAAATTATTTTCGAAAAGTTTCATTCGTTCGTGAAATATTGCGTTCACGAACTTACGGACAAGCACACACACACACACACACACACACACCTACACACTAACAAAATACACTAACATACATGCACATACAGCCATCACAGCCAATACGAAAATTCGAATTCGAATTTTCAAGCCTGTCACAATGCTTTCTCCATACATTATACTATGTAGAAAAATAATTATAAGGGTTGATGTATAATGTATGCATAGGGTGTATCAATTTATCAATGTACTAGTAGAACTATCTAACATAACCAGGGAATATGTTGAAATATAAGCATAAATGTGATCCGTAGTAAGTTTATCAAATTACTCAAAACAATTCATTTAAAAATCGGTTGAGCAGCTTTCGAATTGTAAAAGGTCATTACAGACTGACAAATCAAACATTTCAATTCCCGTTTTGTTAGGAGGACAAAAATTAACGAAAACATTCCCTAGATCTGTGGGGACTATATAACTATGTGACTAAAGTCACATTTCTTAAAAAATGTTTCACAAAATCAGAATAAATGTTTTAGGAATTATTTAGTTCCTCTCATTTCTTATTGGTCGTTTTCCATATGTATGTAAACTTTGAAGTTTCTACTTCAGCTATGTGGACTGTGCAATAAATCCATTCGTCAGTCAATCTCATTCAGCTGTATGATATAGAACCATATGTAATTTTCAGAATTCACTTCGACGATTTTGTAATGGTAGAGCGTCGGCTGGTCAGTTCGAAGATCCAGGTTTCGATTCCCGGTTGGGGCAGCAAAGAAGTCTACAATGGCGCCCAAAGGCAACCCTGTAGGTTAGTGCAAAGATGCCGGAGGTCTGAAAGTGACCCTAATACGACTATCACGGATTAAATGAGAACTCTGCGATATTGAGAGGTGATTTCAAATCAGACGAATAACGACCACACTGGAAACTAACCTGGAGGATAAAAATAGCATCAGCAGACAAAACTGAAGTAAAAATAGCAGGAGGTGGTCAGTCAGATTGTCAGTTGCACGCCAATATGACTTTAGAGAGTGGCGAATTCGGAGTGAACTTTGACAATACGAGCTTGAAATTTCGCCCCAGTGGCTCAATGGTAGAGCATAGACTGGCCAGTTCGAAGATCTAGGGTTTAATTCCCAGTTGAGGTAGCAATATTCCTTACAGCTTTCGAGACATTATAAATATGGTAAACTAGCAACTTGTTAATTTGTGAATAAAATGTATTGGATATTATTTTTATTTATTTCTTATTCTATAATAGTTTTTCTGGAAAATAGGTTTCACCCTACGTTGAAGTGTATTTAACGTTAAAGAAATTGCTTATGCATAGAACAGTTCGAACTTTCTTCGTATATAATACACAAAAATTTCATATTCGAATATCACATACGATCTGCAGCTAAAGAAACAAATATTATTTCCTAATAGCTAGTGCCAGGCTTTATTTTGCATACCTTTAAGAACCCCAGAAATAGAATATACAGAGGAATAAAAAACGAGAAACATATTTTTGACAGTAAAAAATGAAGATATAAGAAAGTGGGACAGGAATTTATAGTCCCCAGGGTATTGGAAAAGAGAAGTTTCATAAAATCTAAAGGGAAGTGTCCAATTTGAAAACTATAATAATGTGAAAAGTTTAAAGGAAAGTCGTAGATGAGCTGGTGTATTCTGTTACATGATTTTCGCTGACGATTACTTTTGTAAGTCAAAGAATAGACATTTGTAAGTAAATTTGGGTGCTTACAAATTTTACTTGGTGACTGCTTTATATAGTACACATATTGTGAGATGGTTTTTAAAAAATAAAATACATCAAATTCTCGAAAACTGTTTTTTAAATATTGTTGAAAATATTTGAATGCTTTCAAATATTAAAATATTGTAAACTATCTGTCACTAATGAATTGAAATATGTGCAAATTAAATTGATAATTACTATATTGTTCTTCAAACAAACAAAAAAAATTTATACAGTTTCCTTATAAACATAAAGTATAAGAATTTAAAATAAATCGGTCAAATTACTGACGTCACGAACAAAGAAATTGTATCCTGGCTATTTGTCACAAAAATGATTGAAACTATTAAATATCGTTTTCATTGAATCATAAATAAACCCTTTTATTTAAGCATGATTATATAAAATTTTGTCCCATGTTGCCATGTTAAAATAATATAAACTATTAAATAAACTTCAAAGTTTTCTCTGGAATTTAAACAAATTCTATCTAGTTCTAGATATTTTGATAACAAAGCCGAATATAAAGTTTCGCGAAAATACATTAATAATTGTAACCGCTATCGTATAGACAATAAATCGACCGCAGACATACATACAGGCAGATAGACGGACATTAGTCCAAAAATAGTCAAAACATATTCAGTAGGTCTTAAAACATATATTGGCATTTAAATCTCGAATTCAAAAATTTCCGTGTAAACAATACTTTTTCTATTCTATATTATGTAGTATGAGAGAGTAACAAACAAAACAAAACGAGAAATACTTCTTGGTCGAAACAAATGAGATAATTCACCAATACAAACAAACCGGCCGTCCAAATAGTTGCTCTTAGTCCTCTGGACGAGTCGGACGGTCTGGGTCTTCAACCAATACAAACAAAAGCAAGAACGCTTCAGTCAATAAGTAGTTTTATCACCTGGTCGAGAAAAAAAATTGTTGCCATCCGAAAAGAAGAAAGGAAAAATTTTAAATGAAGAAAAACGAAGAGTAGAACGATTCTAAATATTTTCTCAGTGAATACGAACAGTTGATACTTGCTTTCTCAGTGAATGAAAGGCCACGAACTAAGTAGGCTATGATGAAATATAGGGATACAATCGAGTTCGGAAGATTCATCAGTAGTATCATTAACTAATTTCTGAAAACAAGCTCAAAAATTATTGTTAAAATACTTGTGAATAAAAAATGATAGAAAAATAACTGGTTTATGAATCTAAATGAATAAAATGAAGGACAAAACGTCTTTAACCGAAAAGTCATTTATTAAAACACCTTAAAGACGTACAACGTATTTTAAAACCGCAAGAGCGCTTTCGAGCGTTAATACTCCCTTCATCAGTGGCTACATGAATGGTAAAACATAGAATGTTCATATATAGAGACCAGATATACAGCAAATTTGCATAAAAATATAAAATTGGTAAATGAACATACTATTAATTAATACAAAATAATCCAAGAAATATACACGGAAATTACAAAAAATTACTTTAAACGCTTTCAAATTGTAAGAAAATTACAAGAAAAGTACTATCAATACATTATTTAGTTATGATACTTGGGTGGGTGACCACCTGGTGACCACGCGGTACTTGGGTGGGTGACCACCTGGGAACACCGCGTGCTGTTGGCACATTTCGAGCGCGGTAGCCCGGTGGTTTGCGCGCTGGATTTGCACGCTGCCACAACTGCCGCAGTGTTCATGCGGAGTACGATCACGTTAAACATGTGGGTCCGTAAGTCCTTCCGAAACGTTGGTGGTAGGGAAGGAGGGTATGGTCCCTGTGGATGCCTCCCCCACTGGGTTCCGGTCTAAATTGTGTGGCACTTACTTTACACCTTTCTGGTAGGTCGGACGGTCTGGGTCTCAATAACAACAACGGGGTTTACTTGTTGGGAAGCGGCCTCTCCGCAAACTTAAAAGGTCATTCTGGTTGTTATTTTCTGGTTGAAGACAAAAACCACGTATGCAAATTTCAACTGGGGAAGAAGAAGAATGATTATGCGAATTTTCGTAACACCGAATATACCGCCTTATTAGTTTGCAGCAGTTATTCGCAGCTCCAACTTTTGAGACGATAGAGGAATTTACAAATAGGGAAAAAGTCGATATGCATTTCATCTATGGAGCTGCAAATGGGAATGGGAGACAGGCACAACGACTATACGGGGAACGTTTTCCCCATATGCGGTTGCCCAATCATAAAACTTTTGAACGCTTGTATTGGCACATCTGCGATCGGCAGACTGACCCCCACGATCGCCCGATCTGTTGTGTCTTGACTTTTTTTTGTGGGGATGTCTCAAGAGTCTCTCCTATGACACTCCCCTTGAATCTGAAGAGGAACTCGTAACCATAATTTCGGTCGCTTCTGCGGAAGTGCGCGACTTGCCGAGGCTGTCTGAGAGAATTCGGGAATCCCCCCATCTCCGCTGTGAGACGTGCATTCAGGTTGGCGGTCGCTCTTTTGAGCCATTACCGTAATTTTTGTTTATTAAATGTCATTTTATAACTTCCAAGTCATTCTTGTGTTTTCGCCTCACCTCATCGGTTTCACCATTAGGCGTCCACTGGCGCCTTTACTTTTCCTTTCCGACCCGGTAAACTATGACGAAAGATGCTTGGTTTGATGTGTTTTACCACCTAGTAAAATTTGACCCCAATTTTTTTTAATCACCCTGTATATGTAGAGAAAGTAAAACATGCATTTTTTAAAAACTTTTATTGTACTTAACCGATATTTATATAACTCTGTACTGTAAATTGTATAGGTACAAATGTCTGATGAATTGATCGTCAACAATTACCTAATGGAGTAACATAGAAATATAAACAAATACTTAGAAGAAAAATTTAATCACCACCCCTGCAATTTTCAGAACCCCCTCTTCTGCCTCAAATGTTTGCTACGAACCTGCATCGTACGTACACATTATTGATAAAGAAAATATTAAAACCAACAGGCTCGGTTGTTTGGGATATGTCCAGTGAACCTACGTTGCAGGTGACACCATCTATAGTGTTATTTGAAGACGGAAACCTCGTTGTTTCGTTTCCAGAAGTTCTCTATTTGTTTACGCGTAATTTTAATCAGAGTATTGCATTTTAAATCCCGAGCAACGCTGGGTATTCGTTGCAAGTATGGAATATAACAATTTTGTTTCACAGTTAGGCACCATTTTCTTAAAATGCACTACACAAAATGCTAAGTTATTAATTAGGGTGCCGTTATCCATCTAGTGCTTAGCCTTTGACAAAGTCCCAGAACAGATAGCAGGACAAATTGTAATGCAAAATGTTTACAGATAAAATATTTTCAGAAAAAATAAAATGCTGCAAAGTATTTAAATTTTAGTGATTTTGAAAAGCACTAGCAGATGAAGGGAAAATATAAAGATTACCAGGAAAGCGGTTGTAAAGTTTATAAAAGTTGTGGTACAGTATCAGTGGTACAGTAAGATCCAATATCTACCAAAATTCCTTTCAGAAAATAAGCTCATGGACCATGTCGAGTATTGAGGAGCACGAAACCTGATCTCAATGAAAAAAAGCATACAATCAATTTCGTTATTGAGCATATTATTGAGGAAAGAAAACAGATTACGGTCCCTTCTGTTCTGTAAGATTTTAACCAATAGCAGATAATGCTCTGCAACGTTGCAATTGTTTTTTCTCGTCTATCTCGCTTTGTTGCCGAGTCCGTTAAAATGGTCTTCAAAAATGAAACGAAACTTTGATAACAATTGTGGAATTTTCTTTTTTTTTTCCATCTGACATTATAGCTTCCACACATTTTTTTACGACAAATATCATTGTTAGGCTTAGATTTACATATTTTATCTGGTCATGCTATACTGTTAGCCCTGAACGTGTGAACGATACAATACTTATATAAAAAAATAACTGTTCAACATTTTGAAAAATAAGAAACAATAATATTTAGCAGAACTTTCAAAATAAAAACGTACTTACTTACCGATTCGCAAGGACACATACATGTTAGGGAACACATGAAGTCCACGCAGTGGCGGATTTCAGCAGGGGCGATCGAGGCGATCGCCCCCCCCCCCAAACGCCTGACTAATGTCGACTTTTTATCAAATAAATTATAAAATTAAATATATATATATATATATCATTAGGGAGATACTTTGGTCTCACTCTCCCTCCCTTAGTTTATCCACGAAATCTCGCTATAATAAAAATCCATAATAAAAGTAAAAAGAAAGCTCGAGATGCTGTCTTTGATGCAATTACGATAATAAGTGAATTTAATAAAAATGTGGAATCCGATTTCGGGAATATATGCAGAGGTTGAGGGAATGTGTAATGATCTTGGAATTGAAATAAAAATACCACGTACTGCTGGACGCCAAGTTCATAGATCAACTGCTCCTAACATAACTCCTGAAGATTATTACAGAATAAATGTTTACTTGCCTTTGTTAAACTCCGTCCAAGAAGACTTAAAAGACCGATTCGCACAGGAAATTCTGGATGTCTTATATTTACAAGATTTAGTACCATCGACTCTTTTAGAGAAAATCAACACGGACGAAGAGTCACTCCTCCCATCTTGGACAGAGCTAAGCAAGAAGTATTACAGAATAGCCGAACTGGGAGTGGAAGAAATGAACAGTACACTTCAAGTTGAGGTGATTAACTGGAGAACCAAATGGATGCGAGAAAATACCGATACCGGCAGAGTACACAAGTCTGCATTTGAAGCACTACAAAACTGTGATCCTGCAGTGTACCATGTGATCTAAATGTTACTGAAAGTTCTTGTAACATTACCAATTACTGTAGCAGCCGCCGAGGGTAGCTTCTCAGCACTAAAACGATTGAAGACATGGCTTCGAAATACAATTAGAGAAGATCTGCTAGTGGGATTGACTTTGTTGCATGTGCATTATGATATCGCAATTTCACCAGTGACAATTTTAGATCGATTTGCTAAAGAAAAAGCAAGAAGACTTGAGTTGATATTATAATGATGATCCTTCCTGGGAGGTTAACGGCGCCAGGGATTTTGCGATGGACTCCGTAAGGCTGTTAGGGATAATGATCGACAATAAGCTAAATTGGCAATTACATTTGAAAAGTGTTATAGGTACTACCCCTGGCAAAAATTATGGATTACTTCCATGTTGTTTCAATGGGATACGAAGTTCAATATCCTACAACTTTTAATGCACAGATACCCCTGAAAAATCCTTTTTGAGCGAAATTGAAGAACTTTAAACGCTTAACAAAACAAAAAATATTTGAAAAATTTTGCACTTTTCATTATTTAATAAGTCACGATCAAAAAATGGGAAAAAAGCTAGAGGTTGAAAGAAAAAACTCGTAAAAACTAATTTGGAATAAAAAATTTTATCATGGAAAATCATTAAGATATAGCTCAAATTTATTATTCTAAATTAGTTTTTACGAGTTTTTTCTTTCAGCCTACAGCTCTTTTCCCATTTTTTGGTTGCGAATTATTAAATAATGAAAAGTGCAAAATTTTTCAAACTTTTTTTATTTTGTTAAGTTTTTAAAGTTCTTCAATTTCGCTCAAAAATGGTTTTTTAGGGTCTCCGTGCATCAAAAGTTGTAGAGCATTGAACTTCGTTGTTTCCTTATATAGTCACGTAATTTTTTTTCTTCCAATCTTCATTGTTTTGCTTTGGTCTTAAAAAAATGATAGGCCGTATTTTATAAGCTGAAAAGAACTTACTATAAACTTCCGAATTTTTTCTAGTTATTTAAAAAATGTCAAATATCCGTATATAGAAGCCGTTAAGAAAATCCTAAGTGAACAAACCTCCGAGAACATTTCGTTCTACAGATCGCCCCCCCCCCCAAAAAAACAAGAGGCCAAAATCCGCGCCACTGAGTCCACGTCACATCCCGTGCGAGCCAATACGGATCGTTTTCCCGCAAAAATCCCAGAGGTGAACTTTAATTGCAACTAAAATAATAAATACAGCCTGGAGAATAGAAATGTTTATGTTCTGTTCATTGCTGAAATTTAACACTGGTAAAACATTTTGCAGCACTACACAGCAGATTTTCACGTCGCAAAACGTACGTTTCCTCATAACTAGCTAGAGTTGTCTGGAGGTGAATGCCGTCGAATGCTTGTTCTGACTATTTCCGTTGGCTGAAGCCATATTGCAGCCCAGCTTTCTTGATTACTTGTAGGACTTCCTTAAGAACAGAATCATGTGTAATCGAAGTAATTTATTATATAAAACATACTTCTAAAATATTACTGACACATATATGATATCGCACAATTTAAAAAAAAAAAAAATTTCAATCTAATAACCCGTGATAAATCTAATGACCCGTGAGAAGATAGAATAATATTATCTGTTTTAGGATTAATTAGACTATCCAAATGGCTGCTATTGAAAAAAAATTACCAATGATCTGTCGAGCTATAAATAAAATAAAACAAAACATAGGCTTTAAATTGCAGAATTAGTATCAATACACACCGACCAGCATAATTTTTCTTGTTCTGTATTTGTCCTTTAGTATCGTCGGAAACAGTGATTTGGAATGAAACCATCCGCTTTAAAATCCCCCCCACAATGTTTCATATTTATTGCAATTAGACACAATTACAATGCCCGAAGAAAACTCAATGCTGAAATACAACAAATGTGGGCGTGGCCATATACGTAATTTATAGTACGATTAGTCCTGGCTAGCGGCTATTCACAATAAAATGGTCTAGATATTTTCTAAATAATATTTATGTCCTATAATTGAATATAATTATTGTCAGGATTTTCATTATTTTTTTTTAACTTCTTCACCTGGACTCCTATGCAAAAGTCAAAGTACAGGGCTACCTGTACAATCATTGGAAGGAATATAATACTGCTCTCTAAAAGTTAAACATGCAACAAACAATAAAGCGTGCATAATTCGTAAAATTTTACATTGATTGATTCTAAATTTCACGGAAGAATACTCTGTTAGTTTTTTAATCGTATAAACTGTTACACGACAAAATATGTATTTGTATTGGTTTTATTTACCCTCTTAACCGCTACAGCAGAATCAGTCCAAAAGCCAAAAATGTGATGTTCAACGATTTTATTAGACTGGTTGCATGTTTTTTATTGACTCCAGATTAGCACATGTCTACTGTCCGATTCCAGAACAAATATCAATTTGTATGTGAAGAAAATACTCGCCAATTGCGTTTGGGTCCAAATCACATAACCTTTCCAGGGCAGTTAATATACAAATTGTTCATAAATTTTTAATAATATCATAGAAAATGATATGAAACTTATAAAAAAGAACCTGTACTCTACTAATGCGTGTTTCTTTTATCTATAAACATATGATTATAAAGAAACTTTTATCTTATTTCATATTTTTTATGCACTCAATAGACAATCAAATATTTTCATGCCTTTTATTAAATTGTATAAGTCAGAAAAAAGTTATGCTGTAAAATTGTGGTGAAAAATTAGTTATTTAGATAGTTAGATTAACTTAAATGCAATGAAAAAATAGTTTAGATATTTAGATTAAATGAACTACTAAATTTGAATTCGAGATCGTAATACAGTTAAAGATCCAGACCACTTGGCTGACCCATAAGGTATACAGCAGCTATTTGAGTGGCCGGGAATGGATCGTAATAGTGCGTACAAAATCATGCGTTCGACAAATAACCCACCTGTCTGCAACGTCCGATATCAACCTGTGAATAAACATCATTCTTAAAAGATAAACAGTAAATGCAATATGATGAGACATTTTTTATCAACCTTGTATATTTATTAAAATTATTATTTCAAGTTATTAAAATCATCACTCAGATTTTCATTTACAATTTTATAATTCGTATTCATCAATTTGACATTGTTAATTTACATTTCATCAATCATTACGCTTTCCAATTAAAGTTTTGGAGCTGGTTTTGATGACAGACTCAAGATTCAATTCTTAATAGAAATGTAATGTCCTCATGGACGACAAAAGAGTAACTTATGCACTTGTTTTCTATGTCATATGAAGTTCTTTGGACACAGCCGTTGAAGGCAAATTTTATTAAGACAACTCATCTAAAATTTCTACACGGGCACACATCTTATTTCCCAAGTTTTCTCCATCTGCATGAATATGGAATATCTTTATTCTGTATCTGACTGGATTCAATTGTCTTTTTACTTTCCCTGCAATACATGGTAATGTATAGGGAAAGTATTGAAATCATGTCGAAAATCGCAACTCGAGTTTTCGACGGATCTACACGTTTCGAGACCTCTAGAATACTAAAAAACTATTTTTAGCGTGACGTCTGTGTGTGTGTGTCTGTCTGTGTGTCTGTGCAATGTATGTATCCACTCTAACTCAAAACTGATGGACTGGATTTCAAAAAATTTGGTAGGTAAGTCACTTGGATGTGACCCTGGTGCTGATTAGTTTTTGGTACGATTCGTAAAAACAGAACCCGCCTTTTTTGCGAAATGGACCGTAAAAAATTCATTTATCCGCTCTAGCTAAAATACTAATTGACCAAATTTTACAAAATTTGGTAGATAAGTTACTTGTTGGATACTCTGGTGCTGACTAGAATTTGGTACGATTCGGAAAAAAAGAACCCGCTTTTCTTTACGAAATGGCCAGCAAAAATTACATGTATCCACCCTAGCTAAAATACTAATTGACCAAATTTCACAATATTTGGTAGATAAGTTACTTGTGGGACACTCTGATACTCATTCGATTTTGGTACGATTCAGAAAATAACAACCTGCCTTTTTGTACGAAATAGCCCGCAAAAATCGCCAAAATCTGAAAAAAAAAACCTACCTATGCTGAAATATATCAATTAAATTCTTGTTTGATAAGCAATTTTTGACGAGGAAAAGAATATAACGCACTCCATTATACTTTAGGAGTAACCGTTCTTAAGATATTTGAGATTTCTTGCATTTTTGTTACGCCGATTTCGGAAAAATGTCCAATTACCAAATAAAAACAAAAATTGAATGAATAATGCAAATTTAGTGTTATTTGGTTCAATTAAACTCAATCTAATGAATTATTGAAGAAATAAAGAAAATACGAATTTGAGTCTGCAGGAAAAGTTATGTGCTGCCCACATCAGATTTTTTTACTTGGACTTGCATATCTCCAACTCTTGCTTCTGGCTCCGCCTTCAGTTCTCCCTCTGGGGCACAGTGGCTGCTGAGTTTGTGTGAGGAACTTGCCACTGGCCGGATGTGACTTTTCGATGTGTATAGAAGTTCTTTATTCCCCTTCATAAATTAAATAGAATTTAACGTCTAGTCTTGGTGTCAGCTGTCTTGTTAGCAGGACATAACCTTTCATTGCACAGACTTCGAGACGTTTATATTTCTTGGTACCACAGTATTTTAATATGCAGTATTCCACAACGTCAAAGTCTGTCAGTCTGTCATTACAAAACTATCTATAACTAACCGCACAATTTTGGCTATACAAACTGCAGTAAAAATAACCATGATTTTTATATATACGGAATGCGGAATAAGGGAAATCTGATATCAAAATATATAAAATACATACATAAATATAATATTAAATCCATTTTGTACGATGAAAATCTTCCTGGACCAAGCATTTGAAAGACTGAGATCATATTCTCAGTGATAAAACAGAACCGATGTCTCAGTATTTTATTTTATTATAGTTATTCTGCAGCTAAAAACCGTTAACTGCATTGGAAGAATTTTCTAGATAAACAGGGTTTGTGTGAACTGTATGCATCAGGCAAACCACGCTACTGATGACATAAAGCGGTACATATATTTCCATGTTAACATAGTTAAGGACTATTCGTTGTCGATAAACTTTAATAACAACAGAGCCGATCGAGAGGTGCTGTTTGCTTCACTATGAGCAAGATTCTAACATTCAATTTTAAATACACAGGTTTGCAAAATTTACAAGATTGGCTAACAGAGGGTACTGCAGTTTCAGTGCAATGTCCTTTAAATAGTGAGTGAGATTGTTTTTCGTAAACAGGGGTCAAATCACATTACCATGGATTTGATATGGCCACCGTGTATAGCAGTAACATGACACAAGCGATGTGGCGAAGTTTGAAGCCACCTTATGCAATGTCTCTACTGAAATGGGTGCACATGCCTCACAGATGAAATAACGTTTGAGGATTCTTACTGTAAAAACTGTCCTTCAAATGGCCTCAAAGAAAGAAGTCGCATGGATTGAGATCCGGGGAGTATGGAGACTGAGCGTTCTGTACTTCTGAGCCTTTATAAGTTATTTAAAGCTCACTGTGCTTGCAGCGCCTTCTGTTAGCCAATCTTGTAACTAGTTTTGCAAACCGGTGTATTTAAAATTCCAGACCTGTCTATCCAACATACCACTTGTTTCATCTTTCTGTCTATCACTGTTTCGCAGTTATGTCATTTCAAATTTCGGGGGTCCTTTCTGAAAGACTCTATATGCATACAAGCATAAATACATATATACGTGTACGTATGTGTAAGTATGTATCTATGATAAAATAATAGGATATTCCTGTTTGTCTGTAGTTGAAAATTTAAACTTCGTATATTCATGAAATTTGGTGCAAAGGTACTTTAGTTCTCGAGAAAAAACGCCCCGTCGAGATTTTTTTTAATTAATTTTTGTTTTCAGTTTATGTGAAAGCAAGATTTTCGCACAAATCGGTTCCTTAGCGATCGGAAATTCTATCGCAATTTCCATCTTAACACCATCGGAAAGACTGAAGCACTTTCTTTAAAACAAAATTTGAACAGAATCCGTATTTTCAATAGGCGAATTTTCGAGAATTTTTAAGAATATATTATTATATTAATATATACATTATACATATTATGCGTATAGATATACTTATATATATATATATATATATATATATATATATCAGTCAAATGTATTGATATACTTATATATCAATACATTTGACTAATAAATAATTTTTACAAAAAAAAAATTTCGTCTGATTAATAAGCTATCACTTTCTTTAAATCAAGTTTCAGAAAAGTCGTCTTCTCAATGGTATACCAACGGAAGGATTAGTTTTGCCTGTTTTATTTATATATCAATAACCATGGACCTATAAACCGAAAATAGAGTACGAAACAAATAATTATAGATTTATATGTAGAACAAAATTGATATAGATTTTTTTTTCTAAGATATATTCTTTCATAAATGTACCATTCACAATTTTAAAACATTTCATATTTTGGATATTCGAATACGCTACGTAATCTGTACCAAAAAATATGTCCGAAAAGTAGGCTCGATTTTCATTCTTTCTGTTTATTTCAGAATTTATTATATTTTCTAAGCCCTTAGAAATAGAATAGGCAGGAGACAGAAAAACCGATAGAAAAATAATTTTGACAGTGAAAGAAGAAGATATAAAGAAATAAGGAGAAATTTATTGGCCAATGGTTTTGAAAAGCAGAAGTTTTATGCAATTGGGAAGAAAGTGTCAATTTTAAAACCTATAATGATGTGAAAAGTGTAGTGGAAAATCGTAAAATAGCAGGTGTGCGTCGTTATTTGATATTTTGCGGACGTGTAAGATGGTATATTAAATTGCCCCCAGCTTGTTGCCTTTCAACAACACTCTGAAAGGTCTTTTATTCTGTATACCAGATATCCCTTCGACATGCTTTTTTTATATATTTCAAAATACAGTGATTTTCAATACTTTTAAAAGGAAATATTCTACTTTGAAATTCCGAAGAGTTTTTTGCTTCAGTATATATATTTTGGGTAATCACTAGATAGAAATGATACATTCTAAAAATGTCATTATTAAACATGTTGCACTCAAAAATATAATAGTGGAGGTAATCATTGAAATGCAGCTATCGAATAACTCGATAGTTTCATTCGATAATCTCGATAGCAATAAATATATTCGAATACTTTTTAACCAATAGAAGCATTTTCCCCAAGCTCGATAGTTAAAAATTATTCAAATATTTTTTGCTCGATAGTAATATAGTAATGCAGGTAAATAAACTATACGAATGATTTTAAATGATTGCCAAATGTATTAGTTTCTGCGACAGCACTCATTCGCATTTCGCGGTAGTTTGCAATTATTTTCAGTCAATAGTAGTATAGTAACAGAAGTAAATGATTCGAAGATTTTGGATGATTTCGAATGATTTTGGACGATTGCCAAATCTATCGGCCACTGCGATTACATTCATTCGCATTTAGCGATAGTTTGCATTCGAATAATTTTCGCTCGACGGTAGTATAGTAACTGTCATGTCGGTATTTTATAAATTCTTAATTTCTCAGTTTTAAATGTATTTTTCATGCTGAATGTAATTGTATAATATATTCTGATTTAAATGTTCGTCTGAGTGGGAAAGAATCCGCACGCTGTCCTGATTTTCATTTTTGCGGTTTCACTTCCGCGTTCTGACAGAGACCGTTATGTGTGTAGATGTATTGGTTCTTTTTCGGCTGGGTAAGTAAAGTTTGGGAGAGTTTTGGAGCTCTTGATCTGAGCCGTCCCTCAGTCGGTTTGAAAAGCGGTACGGGTTGTCGCCTTAGATAGGAGTGTTTTTGATGTGCGTGATGTTTTTCTGACGTCACGACGGTAGCGGTAAAATAAGGACGCTATCTTTTCGAGGAGATGGAACAAAGGAAGCGTACGAGATGGACTTACGTACGGTCCGATCTAAATTTTATAAAGTTCAAAATTTCAAGATAAAAATTTAAATTGTAATTTTATATCACATTGGTCATAATTTTTGAGTACCAAAATCATCTGATATTATTGTAAATAAATTTTATATTCTTAAGAAATTATTTATTTGGAAAAGACTTAGCTTTAGCTATTCGCTATACCTGCCTGAATATTAATTAGAAGTATCAATGACATTTATTATTGGACTCACCATAAAATTTCTCAAGAGGCCCTTTACTATATTTTCTTAAGCCAAGTAGAATGATATTAAATTTAAAATTGAGAACTTGAAATACCTTCAAATGCTGAATATATATATATATATATATATATATATATATATCATTTAACATATTAAAGAAAACATTTTAACATCAAAAGTTGGTAATTATTCTGTGTACATGTCTCCCTTGCCATATTTTAATATTCCATCTATTGGCGTGTCCTGGCGTCCATCACCAGGGAAGACGAACCACTGGGTTGTATGAATCACTATTACAATTGATACGTCCGGCCTTTACAATTGCTTCTGATATTACGATTTGAAACTTTCAGTTATTACAATTCTAATAATTCTGACACTTCTTATTTTGCCAACAAAAAGTTGTTTTACAGAAACCTGTTTTAAAATTGGTGCCATTCTGACTTTACAACATCCTGAGGTTATATAACACAAATAAATTAACTATTTGAATAATTTGTACAATTGCAAATCTATCGGTCACTTCGATAACATTCATTCGTATTTAGCGATAGCTTGTATTCAAATGACTTTGAGCGATATATTGCATGCAAATGATTTTGAGCGATAGTTTGCATTTGAATGATTTTGAGTTGGTAGTAAAGTAAAATATTCACTTGTTTATTCGGAAGATTTTGACAATGTACGATAGAATTCATTAAATGGTTTTGGAAGCTAGTTCGGTTTACGATATAAGATATATTTATTATTCAGCTGTTAAGATAAAATCAATCTTGGTGACATAAAATGACTGAAATGGTTTTGTTATTTTGAAAAAATATTTTTAATATGCGAAGTAATCGCCTTTTAAGAGAAAATAGTGTATGGTTTATAAAACTTGCAGATAATTAATCGAAGCAAATATTTTTTATTTAATCACGTCAAAAATAATAGCGTTTTTGTTAAACATTAATATCCAATTTTAATGCAAATTATAGCTAATAATATTTAATAAATAATTTTTGTAGCAGATATGTATGTAGAGAAATTGAATGAGGTATTTTTATTTAAGATAAATGATAAGTGCATATGCCGAATTTTCATGTAGGCTGTATTTTCTATACATACAATGCAAACCTATTATAACTACATGTTATATGGTATTATTTTAATTAATCATTTCTATGCAGAGTCATATTTTCAAGGCATGCAAAATTACCAGCAGATGTATCTCAGAAGAAGATGCAGTTCAAGGTTAAAAATATGCAGTTATTCTGGAATTAACCTGCATTTAATCATTTCATTTAGTTATTTATTTATTGCCCAGGCCAACCAAAATATGTAGAGCAGTTACAATAAGGAAAGACAGGGATATGTAATCACACGACCAGCAAATAGCGTGGTCATGTTATTTTAAGGGGTCTCCGGAGTCTTAAAGTGCTATAAACAGAGGGAATGCCCAGGCTTCACATTTTATTTTGCACGATTTCTCCTATACATCAAGAAACCCAAAATGTTTATGACTAATAAGCAAATACATGTAGCATATGCGATAATTTTTTCAATAACGTGAATCGGATAACAATAATTTTAAGAATTGTTTTAATTTTCGTGAATTTGTCAAAATTTTATTTTGATATATATTGCTTACGCGCATAATTGCAACAAAACTATTGATTCTAAAAACAAAAATATTGCTGACTATGATGCAAAAGTATCCATTCAAGAAGTTATACCTCAAAATAAAAATATTTGCATAATTAAAGTATTGAAAAATTAAATTTAAAATTTAATTAAATTATATTCCAAGATTTTAACTTCACAAAGATAGCTTAAATGAAAGAGAAAAAAGAGCATGGGATGCATTTCTAAATGTTTGTAATAACTTTTTGGGAAATAAAATATCTGAAAAATATGATGAACATGTGAAAGAATTATTTGCATCTCATAGAGCCTTGGGATGCAATTTATTACTTGAGTTGCATTTCCTTTGTTCCCATTTGGATTTTTTCCGGAAAATTTGGGATCTGTTTCAAATGAGCATGGTGGAAGGTTCCATCAAAATATTATTCAGGTGGAAAGACGGTACGCTGAAACATGGAACCCGTATATGTAGACCGACTACTGTTGGTCTCTTATACAAGAAATCCCCGTTAGTGACTACATAAGGAAAAAGGAAACAAAATAAAAGTATTGTTTTTTTATTTTGTTTATGAAATGTAAGTAATAAGTTATAATCACTAAAAGAAATCCATATTTTAAAGGATTTTTTTAAGGTTAAAATAAATAAACACTACTTTATAAAAAGTTGTTTTAACTTCCAAAAACTCCTTAGCTCCCTTAACATTGATGGGTGAGAGCAATTAATAGATTTCATATTTGGGTTCAATAGTGTATAATTTAAAAGAATCAGTCAAAAAATCACAAGGAGGAAAAAAAATATTAAAAATGAAGAACTGTGTAATTTAATGAATTAGGAGACTTCAGTGAGTATGCCCCCCCCCCTTCTACAAATCATTATTTTGGCACTAGACAGATTATTAAAGCGCAGATATTTTTATTGGGACACATTGGATTTGGATCCATGAACAGCAATTTTCGTCTCTGTCCGCACTTTTGGATATAACTGCAGTAACCATTTTAATTTATTGTAAGCAATCATTATTCAAAACAACTTACTAGCACGAGCAGGTGTTAACGTTACTACTAAGTAAAAAATCTGATGTGGGCAACACATGACTTTCCTTATATAATGAAATGAATTTACTACTTTTACAGTAAAAAAATAGGTTTTTTTTATAGTAGATACTAATATTCTTTCCAAGATATTGAATTTTCGACAATTAGTCGTCATTTTCATTGATTTAGCGTAATTTTTATCCATTTGGCAACATTTCAAAAAGTCGCCAAGTTGGCGACATTCCGCCAAATTCGTCGCCAAAATCTCGCCAAGCGTTATGGACGAAGAAATAAGTTGTTCTTACAGCAGATAAATGACTATTGGCGTTCAAATACAAAAGTATTACTCAAAGTATCTTTTTTCATGAATGGAACGAGCTAGATCCACGAGAATAATGTCATCCAATTTATCGCATGGTATTACATATGAAAAGTGAACATGTTTCTCAATTGGAAATATTTTTTTTTTCATTTTATATGACTTTTTAATAATTTTTTTGAAGAATGTGCAATATCTCGAGAACGGTTCATGTTAGCGTTCTAAAATTTATGTCAATCGTTTTCTAATAAAAAATTACATAAGAAATGTCTATTTGCGTAACTTTATTAGTGGTTTTGATTTTTTGACAATTTTTTCAAAATTTTATTCGAAAATTTAGGGGGGTTCTGAACATTCGATTAAGTATAAAAACAATAGGCTTCCAGTGTTTATGGATTGTGATTTTTGTACCAAATTTGTTTCGAATCGGTCCATTCGTTCGTCAGTTATCGTCTCCACAGACTCACTGACACACACACACACATACATCACTTCAAAAATGTTTGATTCGTGATCAGGGATGCTTGAAACGTGTTCTCCCGTCGAAAACTCGAATTCTCGACCCCGTCACAATACTTTCCTTATACATTATGTATAGAAGGAAAGTAAAAAGGAAAATGTTAGATCCCGTCACAATACTTTCCTTATACACTATGTATAGAAGGAAAGTAAAAAGGAAAATGTTACTTTTTGTAAAATATTCTAACAAATTAATTATGGTAGATAAATATGCCCTTTTAAAGATTTATAAAAAAATTGAGTCTGAGCATTAAATGTCGGCTGAATTTTTTAAATATCCGGATACAGACTCATGTAAAGATGTCGTCATAACGTTGGGTAGCTATAGACTAGCAAATCCTAACTTCGAAAGCATCAGCTAGGTCGTAGATAAAATATGACGATATAGTTTTCTTTATTTTGCTGCTTTTATTCACTGCTCTAAACAACTGCACCTTTCTTTATTCACTGCATTAGTATTTGTCGTAAGCTTTCGTATATTAACTTTTTATTTCATCCATCAAACCGAGTTGTTAATTTAACAAAGAAATGTTTGAGAGATCACAGCCCGATTCAATTTTGTAAAGCTCAAATTTGATTATAGAAATTCTATTTGCGTCCATGAGTGCGTAAGCGTGCTTATTTATATGCGCGGCACTCAAGTATCTAACTGTCTCAAATGCGTCCCTTGATTCAATACAGATTGAAGACCACTGGCTCAGATGATAGCTGATATAAATTCAGCAATGGATTTCCGAGGTGGTTAGGCTGTTCACTAAAGACCTAAGACCATTTCTTGTTTTTTTTTCACTGCATATTTAAAAAATTTCCTTGATACATCTATTTTTTAGGAATGGCTATATGAATAAAGATTAGATGATGACTGGTGAAATACGGATTCAACATCGAATTTTAAAGGGGGCAGGTATGGGAATTACTAGGGATTTCAATTTCCAATTTTGGAGATGACATTTCCGGACTTTCCGAAAAGGCTTCTTCATAAATTTCTTGTTTATACTGTTATGAATATCCTCTTTAAGGTGTGTTCTCTGTACACAAAAATGATTTTGAAGATCTGAAATTATTAAGTAAGAAAAAGTGTAATACAATAAAACAGTCATTAAATGCTCACCAAGTTAACAAACAAAAATTCCATTCCTAAAACAGTAACATTATCACAATTCAAAACATTTCTTCTATCACATAACATTCCACTCTAAACAATGAACATCTTTATATACTTCTATACATCTTTATTGTATAGATTTATTCGGAAAACTCGAGACATCTGCTGAAATTCAGGAATAAGGTCATAGAATCTTCCATTCTCCCAAAATTGTGAAACTCGCTAAGTTGGCGACATTTTACTAAATTTGTCGTCAACCAAGCTTATGTGACTTGGACCTCATTCCAATGGTAGTTATTTAATGCTCAAATCGTTTTTCTAAATGGAGCATATTAAGACCTGGTAAGAGATATAAGATAATTGCGAGAATATTTGAACAATTATTTGTCGAAATATAATAGATTGACGTTAAGTTGATTATTTTGTAAAATTCCAAATTTCAAATTTTGTTGCAAATAGCATCTATGCTTAGGATATCTGTGGCAAAATCGGAGCATTAAAAAAATTGTAAACTCTTTAGAAGCTTTTCATCACAGAACCTAAAATAGAAAATTATAAACAATTTTGTCTGCTTTGGCGGAAATATGGTACAGGTTATGAATGTATACATGATTTCAATATTTTGATATTTTGAGCTATTTTTTTTTCACAGAAACTTAAAATTGTATCTGTTCGAGTGTTTATTTTTCTCATTTTATACTCGAAATATCTTCGAAAGTATAAATGATAGATATGAATAGTAAGCAACGAAAATGTGTATCAAGAATCAAGTTTCCAAATTTATAATGTGTTTTTGAAAAGGTCTTCTAGTTTTCCAGTAATCGTTTTGTTAGTTTTTTTTAAATTTACATACCCTCCTTACATTTACCCTCTCTCGACCTGTCGGAAAAAAATGGGGGTTGAGGGGTGTTTTGAAATCCATTCCAGCACACACACCCTATACAGTAACTTCCCGTTGACCCAGAAGGCTAAATATTTCCACACTTGTAGTATCATCTACGAAACAGAATCTAATGAAATTAAATTCTTGGTTTCCCTCAAAAGAGGAATAGGTAAAATAGAGGGGTTAAAAAAGTCACGAAGCTCCCGGAGCACCAAAAGACTGAAATTTGACATACTTATAGAATCAATAGCAAAACAAATTCTAACTGGGCCAATTTTTAATGAAATGGACTATTTTTTCAAACTAAATGCCATACATTGTTAAACAAAATAAAGCGCATTAAAAAAGTTCTACTTATTTCTTTTAGAATATTAGTTTCCCTTCCTTTGACAGGCTTAAATACTAGATTCTTTTATAAAGTTTTATCTATCCTTCTTAGTTCTAAATATGAAACTGTGTTTGCTGCTAAAGAAATAGGCGCATTTTTCTTATAGCGAGTGTTAAACTTTATTCTCACATTTTCAAAGCCCCCAGAAATAAAATCTGCAAGGAACTCAAAAAACGATCGAAAAATATTTTTGACAGTAAAAGATGACGATATAAAAAGGAGGGAAGCGGAATTTATAGTCCCGGGGTATTGGACAGACGACGTGTTATGAAATGGAGAGGAAGGTGTCCAGTTTGGAATCTATAATAATGTGAAAGTGTAGCGAGAAGCCGTAAAATAGGAAGGTTGCGAAGTAACTTGATATTTTGTGGGCGTATAGGGCGTCCTGTTAGGTTGTCCGGTCATGTAATTTCAATGCCTTATTGGAACGTATTTTATTAAAAGTATGAACTCTATCCCAAAAAGGGTTTTTATGAGTTTTAAAGCTCAAAATCTAAAATATTTAACATAAGCTAAAGTAAATTATTGTTTTTTTAAATTAAAATACGTTTTTCGCAACATTCAAAATAAAAAAGTTAATTACTTCACATAGAAAGTATAATGTATAGGAACCGTACTGTGACGGGAACGAAAATTTTCATTTGAGTTTCTGATGGAAGAGCCCCTTTCAAGTATTTCTGAACTCCAATCTAACGCTTTTGAAGTGATGTCTGTGTGTGTATATGTGTGCATATGCCTGTATGTGTATGTAGGACGTGCGTATGTCTATGTGCGTATGTGTGTGTGCTTGTGAGGGTGTGTTTGGGTATGCAAAGGTGTATGTATGTGCAAAGTTATGTGCTTGTGTGTACGAAGGTGTGTGTGTGTGTGCCTTTGCGCGCGCGTATGTATGTGTGTGTGTGTGTCGGTGTGTGTGTATGTAAATCTGTCTATGCGATATCTCACGAACAAAATTTGGTACGATTATTAAAATCAGTGACTACTGGAACCCTATTGATTTTAAATGAGATCGAAAGTTCTGAAGACTCCTAAATTTTCGAATACATTTTGGAAAAAATTATAAAAAAAAAATCGGAACACTCAATAATGTTAAATAAATAATCATTTTATATGTAATATTTTATTCCAAAACGAACCACTTTAGAACACTAGCTTCAACTGTTCTCAAGATATTGCACTTTTTTCAAATAAATGTATCTAACAGCAATTGCATAAAAGTAAACAACATTAAGTATTTACAAATATGTAGTATTTGGCGATAAATGTGGTGTTCTTAGTCACTAATTTGGAAAAAATAGCCAACTTCGTGACGTAAGTCAGTTTAATGTAGAGTCAAATTGGCAAAAATGAAGCTAAAGTTACAAAAATGACACCAAATTGGTGAATTAATAATTAACATATGGGGTATGTTGCTTATTCGATGTTAGCAATATTTCCAATCGTCAAGTTATATCTGCACAAAATATGAATTTCTTTGGTACTTAAATAATTTTCAATGTTTTCATCCAGAAAAAGCGCCAAGTATCAGTATACTTTTCAGCGTTAAAAACATTGTGCCATGGATCTTATCTATCATTATTTCGCATTAAAAGGTAAAGTACTTGCATTATTTAAAGAAAGCCAGGGGTTGCTCACATCAGATTTATTTTTATTACGAAGCTATGAGACATAAAAAATGTGAACTGTGAAAGTTCTCTGAATAATAATAAAACAAGAAAGATCAATCATGCTTAAAGCATTGATTATGAAACACTTTCCAACTTCAATGCAATTTTATTTAAGACAGTCGAAAATGCAATACATTCCTCGGTAATATTTTAAAACTTATCATAATACTACATTAATTTATTATATTTGAAAACTTAAACCTTCATTGAAAAACATGAACTTCATTCAAATGACGGCATTGAAATAAAAATTGCCTGGTTTAAATATATCTGAAAAGCGATACATTCCACGGTAATATTTTTAAAACTATCATAATACTGCGATAATTTATTATATTTAAAAACTTCATCGAAAACAACTGAAATTAATTCAAATGACGTCATAGAAAAAATAAATAAAAAGAACGAATATGAGTCTGCAGGGAAAGACATGTGCTGTCCACATCAGAATTTTTAACAATATTACAACAATGATTTATAGAAGTGAACGGGGATTATTTTCAGGCCATTTCGAAAAAAATGTATGATCTATATTTAAAGATCCATCAAATTTTTGTCTAATAAAATGTTCAACAAATTTAAGCTGTGTACCAAATTTTAACTCTCTAGGACGTAGGAAAGTGCATTAAAAATGCCATCAAATAAATTTATCATGAAGAGTTATATAAAATTAAAAAAAATGAAAAATTGTTATCTACCAAATTTATTTTAAAATGTGAAGCCACTCCCATATGCAAAACGTTTAAACAAATGGAGAGATATTTATTATATAATATATCTCTCTTTTCTTTCTGGAAGATATCCCAAAGTCAGAATTTAATTGAATTTGTTTTTTTCCCTATATTAAATAATTTTTAATTAAAAAACTACTTAATATATTTTACTGAATTTTTTTTTATATATTCTATGGGATAATGTGAATATTTTCTAAAAATTTCGAAGCAATTCGTGAATTTTAAATTTACTTAAAAAATGTTTGAAAAATTAGGTCCCATAGGGTTCAATGTATTTCATTTTTTCAACCCGGGTTCAATAAAAAACTAATTGGGTGATATTATTTATTTATATTCCCATAGGTCCTACAGACCGTCTGAACAACATACTAAAATTTCATTTTGATAAAGTCATTTTTACGACAGTTATCGTGCTAACGGACAGACAGACAGACAGACAGAATGAACAAAGTCATAAACACTTTTCAACTTTGTTGTAAAGTGTTAAAAATTTTAAACGCAAAAGCGTATCTCTTACAAAGTCATTACACAGCATATTTAAAAAAAAATTCTGATGTGGGCAACACATGATTTTCCTTATTTAATACAATGAATTTACTACTTTTAAAATAAAAAAATAGGTTTTTCTTATAGTAGATATTTATATTCTTTCCAAGCTATTGAATTTTGGTCAATTAGTCGTCATTTTCATTGATTTAGTGTCATTTTTATCAATTTGGCGAGATTTTTGTTAATTTGGCAACATTTTAAAAAATCGCCAGGTTGGCGACATTCCGCCAAATTCGGCGCCAAAATCTCGCCAAGCGTTATGGACGGAGAAATAAGTTATTCTTATAGCAGATAAATGACTATTGGCGTTCAAATACAAAAGTATTACTCAAAGTATCTTTTCTCATGAATGGAACGAGCTAGATCCACGAGAATGATGCAACCAAATTGATCGTATGATATTACATATGGAAAGTGAACATGTTTCTCAACAGTTAATATATTTTTTGTTAATTTATGGGATTTTTTGATAAATTTATTTAAAAAATGTGCAATATCTCGAGAATGGTTCATGCTAGCGTTCTAAAGTTTATGTCAATAGTTTTCTAAGGAAAAATTACATAAGAAATGTCTATTTGCGTAACTTTATTAAAGGTTTTGAGTTTTTGATGATTTTTTCAAAATTTCACTCGAAAATTTAGGGGGGTTCTGGACATGCGATTATGTTTATAAACAATAGGCTTCCAGTATTTACGGATTGTGATTTTTGTACCAAATTTCATTCGAATCGCTCTATTTGTTCGTGAGATATCGTCTCCACAGACTCACTGACACACACACACACAGACATCACCTCAAAAATATTTGATTCGTGATCAGGGATGCTTGAAACGTGCTCTTCCGTCGAAAACTTGAATTCGAATTTTCGAACCCGTCTCAATACTTTCCTTACACATTATGTATATAAGGAAAGTAATAAGATGGTGTCACAAAAGACTCACTGGGATTTGAGCCAGGTAGCTACGGAACTGAAGGCTACTAGAACACAACGAATGTTCGGCTACAGATGAACATTCCAGTTCCGACATGTGGAATATCGATCCAGGTTTTAGACATTTAGAAATCTTTTAAGATATTTCTCAATTTCCTAACCTAACATAACTAATTTTTATAATAAGGAAATATCAAGAATTTTTTACGATATGCAAATCCTAACCATAAAATATTCTTTATTTACTACTACAACTTAATAAAAACTGTATATATTAACTTTTCATATATATATATATGGAATCATATCTTATATATACAAATGCTATATTTTGTTTCGATTTCAAAGGTGGAAGAATTGTCAAAGCAAACAGAAGAAGCAGATTAGTTGGAAGAATTTTTTTTGCTTCTGTTTAATTTATTTTCGGAATTTCCTATCAAGATTACCAAATAATTCTCAGTATCTCTCAAGGAAAGGTTTCAAATAAGAAAGAAACACATAAATCCTAGTATGCAATGGGAAAAAAACATAAATTGTGATAAAACGCTATTACACTTAAAATTGAAAGATATTTAAAATTTTATTTTATGTTTTATAATACTATAAGAAGGAAAGATATAAATCAGTATGCAATGGTAAAAAATAATAAATATAAATTGGAATGAAATGGTATTTTATTTAAAACTGAAAGACCATTAAAATTTTATTTTATGTTTTATAATACTATAAGAAGGAAAGATATAAATCATAGAATAAAATGAAAAAATAAATAAATATAAATTGGAATGAAACGCTGTTTCATTTAAAATTGAAATTTCGTTAAAGTTTTGTTCTATGTTTCATAATATTATAAGAAGGAAAAATATAAATCAAAGTATGCAATGGAAAACATATATAAATTGGAATGAAACGCTATTTCATTTAAAACTGAAAGATCGTCAAAGTTTTATTTTATGTTTTATAATACTATAAGAAGGAAAGATATAAATAATAGTATAGAATGGTAAAAAATAACAAATATAAATTGGAATGAAAGGGTATTTTATTTAAAACTGAAAGATCGTTAAAATTTTATTTTATGTTTTATAATACTATAAGAAGGAAAGATATAAATCATAGAATGTAATGAAAAAATAAATAAATATAAATTGGAATGAAACGCTGTTTCATTTAAAATTGAAAAATCGTTAAAGTTGTATTCTACATTTTATAATACTATAAGAAGGAAAATATAAATCAAAGTATACAATGGAAAAAAATATATAAATTGGAATGAAACGCTATTTCATTTAAAACTGAAAGATCGCTAAAGTTTTATTTTATGTTCCATAATACTATAAGAAGGAAATATATAAATCATAGTATGCAATGGTAAAAAATAATAAATATAAATTGGAATGAAACGGTATTTTATTTAAAACTGAAAGATCGTTAAAATTTTATTTTGTGTTTTATAATACTATAAGAAGGAAAGATATAAATCAAAGAATGCAATGAAAATATAAATAAATATAAATTGGAATGAAACGCTGTTTCATTTAAAATTGAAATATCGTTAAAGTGTTATTCCATGTTTTATAATACTATAAGAAAGAAAAATATAAATCAAAGTATGCAATGGAAAAAATATATAAATTGGAATGAAACGATATTTCATTTAAAACTGAAAGATCGTTAAACCTTTATTTTATGTTTCATATTAATATAAGAAAGATATAAATCATAGTATACATTAAAAACAATAAATATAAATTGCTATGAAACGTTATTTTATTTAAAACTGAAAGATCGTTAAAGTTTAACGTTTTATAATACTCTAAGTCTCATTGCGTTTTATGAGTACTGGGAATTTCAAACTTTACTTTCACATACATTTCAACAGGAATGCTTTCCTTCATACTAATTTGATTTTATAAATTGCGTATGGAGGAGAAAAATCAATCTCATTTCTCAATCTTCTTTTCTATACAAAACATTTCTAGTTTGAAAATCTTGTGATTGAATAAGGTTTTGCTATTGAATTCGGCATAATTGTATTAGGTAGATTCTATTAGGTCTAATTCTATTAGGTTCACATTCAGGAAACGTTGATAGAAAGATGCAAACCTGATTTGAGCAGAGCATAATTTTCTTTACGGACTCGAATTCAATTTTTCTTTACTTCTTTATATACAGGATCCCCAGGAAAGCCGTGAAAGCACTCCAACAACTTTGTGAGAAAAATGCCATAAGTGTACACGTTAGGCTTGTTTAGATCAAAGTAACCATTTCCTATCGAATAAAAGTGACTGCAACGCCTTTAACAGAGAATTTAAAATATAGGAATACGAACCCAGTACGAAGCGTGATAGACAAGAAAAAGCCATTACAAAGTTGTGTAGCATTATATGGCTAGAAGTTATCGTCACCTGAAATGAACGAAACGCGCATACGATAGGAAATTTTTCCTTATTTATTTATATACAGGATTCCTAAGAAAGTCTTTAAGCACTCCAACAAATTTGTAAGAAACGTTCCTTGGGTGTACACGTTAGATTTGTCTAGAATAAAGTGACCGTTACCTATCAAATAAAAGTGATTGCAACACCTCTAGTGGAGAATTAAGTTAGGATAACACACTCAGCACAAAGCGAGATAGACGAAAAAATCCAATTACAAATTTGTATAATATTATTTATCGGCACCAGGAACGAACGAAACGCGTCTTGAAAAGGCAATAAATATGTGTTGTTGATTGTTGAAACCCAGACCGTCCGACCTACCAGAAAGGTGTAAGGTAACAGGTGTAAGGTAAAGGTGTAAGGTAACCAGAAAGGTGTAAGGTAATAAATATGTGTGAAGAAGTCGTATCAACAGGGCCTGTAGAACGGTGATACCAGATAATTTTACTTAAGGTTTCAATTTATATCAAATATAATGACGTTGCAATGTAGCTATAGATACACAATTTAATTATGGCATTTAAAATTACACAATTTTCGTTTCTTTCCGTAGTAAAGAAATACAACTTAGCATTTTTGATATATAATTTTTAAGAAATATAAAAGCAAAAGCAGACAGCTTCTGGCCTAGATGTCCGCAAAGCAGTCACATGGCAATAAATACATTTCAACAGCAATGTGATAATATGATTCAGTCAGCTAGCTAACTGCAGCTGAGAGTAAGTAGGAGCATCGCCTTGGTGAATGAGAAAGCTTATGGCATGCTGGCTTTCTGGAAATATCGGAGCCTGTTAGGATAACCAAATAATCTGCTCAGGATCATCAATGCTTTTCTCTACATAATTCAAGTATTTTACCTCTTTCAATGCGAAGTAATAATGGTCAAGTTCCAAGGTACATTATTTTTAAAGTTAAAAAGTACACTGACATTAGGCGCTTTTCTGGATAACAACATGTAAAATTATTTTGAAGTACCCAATTCACTTATATTTCGCCCATATACAACTTGCCAATTGGAAATATGGCTGACATCTGCTAAGCTATCTACTCCATTATATTAAAATGTGTTAATTATAATTTCATTAGTTTGGCATTACTTTGAGACATTTTCTTCAATTTGCACCCCAGTCCCTTATTAAAAAGTCGTCAAGTTGGCGATTTTTCGACAGATTAGTCGTCAATGTCGTTAATTTTTTTGTGCCAAGTGTTACATATTTGATGATACTACTATTCATTTCTATCCGTTTCTTTACATGCAAATGTATGAAAAACGTCCAATATCTCGAGAACAGTTCAATATAGTTTGTGTCATTTGTTTTAGAATAAAAAATCTGATGTGGGCAGCACATGACTTTCCCTGCAGACTTATATCCATGTTCTCTTTATTTTAATTAAATTTAATTCAGTTTTAATTCAATTTTCCTTCTCATTTGATAACTGGGCTTATTTTCAAAGGTAGCGTGGAGAAAATACGAAAAAAACTAATATATCTCGAGAACGGCTGGTCCTAGTGTAATGGGGTTGGTTTTATTCTTTTCTTCGTTAAAAATTACGAATTAAACAAGCATATAATGGATATGTTTGAGCATACGTAGCTTTTTAGTTTAGATTTTGACAATTTTTGCGAGCCATTTTGCAAAAAAAGGCAGACCATTTTTTTCAGAATCATACCAAAATCTAATCAGCACCAGGGTGATCTATAAGTGAATCATCTACCGAAAATTGTGAAATTCGGTCCATTAGTTTTCAGCTAGAGTGGATACAAACTTTTGCAGACCATTTTGCAGAAAAAGACTGGTTCTTTTATCCTGAATCGTACCCAAAACTAATCAGCACCAGACTCGTAAACAAGTGACTTACCTACCAAATTTTGTGAAATTCGATCGATTAGTTTTTTAGTTAGAGTGGATAAAAAATCTGCACAGACAGACAGACAGACACACAGACACACACACAGACGTCTCGCTAAAAATGGTTTTTTCATATTCTGGAGGTCTTGAAATGTGTAGATCCGTCGAAAACTGAAGTTGCGATTTTCGACATGATTCCAATACTTTCCCTATACTACACATTACCATGTATTGCAGGGAAAGTAAAAATAAGTACAAAATGATTATTTATTTAACATTTATGTTTATGTTTTTAACTTAATTTTTACGGCTTTTTTTCAAAAATTCATTTAAGTATTTGGGGGGTATTACGAACGTAAAATCACGATTTAAATCCATAAGGTTCCAATATGCACGAATCGTAATAATCGGATGAAATTGCGTTCAAAACGCTCCATTTGTTCGTGAAAAATCCCATTCAGAGATTCACAAACACACACACATACACACAAATATCACCTCAAAAACATTCAAGTTCAAGGATACTTGAAACAGGGTCTTCCGTCGAAAACTCAAATTCGAATTTTTTCGACCCTATCACAATACTTTCCATATACATTATATTATGTATGTACGAAAAGTAATAAATATTTTATTTTATAATTTCATTTTTATTTTTGTGTAAAGAGTGAGAAACAATCGGATGTGTCCATCACGTGACTTTTGCTACAAACAAGCCTGGTAAAATCAAGACGTACAGATTGCCGTAAAAACTAGACTTCGCGTAAAAGAATTAAAAGAAGATCACGTAATTTAGTAGAAATAATATTTAACTCGTAATTACTAATTTGGCTGATTTGGGCTCGAGATCGTAATAGTAATTACAAAGTCATGTGTCCAACATATAACCCACCAGTTTTGCAGTCCGGCGTCAACCTGTAAATAAACCTAATTCCTAAATGAAAAGTACTAAATGAACTACTTATTAACGACACCTTTGATTTTCTTCACATTATTATTTATTCCAAACATATACCTTTCACTAAATTTTTCAATTATTAATTTAACAATTGTATTCATTTCCAATTTACTTGGAGATTAGTGCAATGGCGAAGTAATAGTATAAATAACTTATTTTGATTAAATTTGAATTCCTCATGAGATATAAGGGAGCACCTGCAGTGGATGTTATTCTTGCTGTAGGATTTGATGCTGACTTCCCCTTAGTCATGGTCATCATTGGAACTTGCTGACGTCTTGATTTTTAAGAATTGTCATTTCGGCCATATCAACATTTTTTACTACTTGGTTCACCACCTTTTATCGAGTTACCTCCAATACTGCTGTGAAACGACTCTTCTCCGATTCTATTCATAATTCAAGTGCGACGACTTAATTCCCTGTTGGTTCCCCTTAATTTCTTCTTCGGCTGCCCATTGGCTGATGCGCTAGTTTGAGGTATTTGTTATTGCGGCAGAAGATACACTGTGCGTAACAGAATGAGGTACACAGAATTGCCTTATGATGTGCGTGAGGCTTATTTATTACCCCACATAAGTTGATTTGCAGTTAATGTCATCCACTGGCGACCGTCTGACTGCGTTCATTGTTGACGCTTACAGAGTTTATTTCCATTATCTGGTACTCTTCGTTTGAGGTCATAAATGCCTTAAAGGCTGCAGTCATTCACAATGCACAAACAAAACGGACTTCCGTTATCACACTAGAAGTGTACAGACAGATATGGCTTTGTTGTTCGACACAGTCAGCACAACTAACAGAACAATTCTACATGCTAAATTACGGCATCTAAATAAATAAGTTGACAGAATAGATGGCATATTGGTGCGGGTATATAGACGCGGATGCAAAATGAACAGCATGGACGAAGTGCGATTCTACGTATGAGATCAGCGTCTGCCAATAATGAGATCCTTCTAATAATCAGTTCAGTACTATACCATTTTATTGAAATCTGAATTCATTCAGAAAGTCATTTGTGTTGTTTTCGGGTAATAAAAATTAAAAGCTCTTCATCATTCCCATTTCCAACCAATTTTGAAATTTTAGAACACTGCCATTGGACCCATCAAATAAATTGTAAAATATTTTGCTTCGAGTAATAAATATGCAGTTAAGTTTTGGATATTAAATATTTTTAAATAAATAAACAATTTAGTTAACTTTCCCTTGGGGGTTTGTTTTTATAGCGAACTCAATACTGTTTTTCATTCCTTTTTCTTTCTCTGAAGGTGCCAAGAAAAAAGAGACGTATGCTTACACAGTACACAAGCAATGATCAAATTCTTTATAGTCTTTACCCATACTTTTCATTAAAATTATTATCACAGTAAGAAAACTTGTTTGATGTTTATATAGAAATAGATCTTAGTTATACAAATACCATATCCCTCTTTCAATTTGATCTGCAAAGGTTGTTAGATCAAAATACAAGAAGCTGATTATTTCGTTAGTTTTCTCTAAGCTTCTTTTTCATTTATTTTCAATATTTGCTATCTAGATAACCTAATAATTCTCAATATTTTTTAAGGAATGTATTTCAGACAAGACGAAAAATTCTAAAACAATGTACATACGAAACAAAGGATAGATTGCTACGAAGTACTATTTGATTCAGGACTGATGAAACATTAAAGGTTTTGAGATAATACTTTATACATCTTTGACGCCTAAACATATATTTTCTGCAACTCTTTCTTCTAACCATTTATAATTTAATCATTTATTACTAAATATATGCTATCTGCAACTACGTAAATTGAACATGGACACTTTCGGCAACTTATTACTTCAGACAGAATGACATAATTCGCACTCACGTGCAAACCCTTCATCAAAATGCAATAGGCATTTAATGAATAGCCCGTTAAATGGATGGTTATTGGTGAATTCTTTGACGTTGGAATACAAAACTATTATAAAAATTAACTTCTATCGGAATGAGCTAGCTCGACAAGGATGACGTTAAGAGATTTGTTGCATAATATTGCACATGGCAAATGGAAATACTGGATAACACTTACTATTTTTATAATAGATTTATTTGAAAAACGTGCAAAACCTCAGAACGGCTTATACTAGTTTTGTAATTTTTTAATTTGACATTATTTTCAAAAAGTCGCCAAGTTAGCAATATTTTGCCAAATTTATTTCCAAGATCAACCTATTCAACTTATTTTGTGTCATTTGTGTTCTAATGAAAAATTACTTATAAAATTATCATTTATTTATCATTATTGAAGGTTCTGATCTTTTCATGATTTTGTTTTACAAATCCATTCTAAAATAGAGTGGGGGGGAGGGTCTAAAATTAGATTGCATTTAAAATAAATAGGGCTCTACTATTCACTGTTTGGAATAGTTTTATCAATTGTTTTTAAACGCGCCATTCGGCCGTGAGATGTCGCTTCCACAGACTCGCTGACACACACACTACCATGAATACACAGACTCAGTGACACACACACACTAACATACATACACGGACACTGACATACACAGTAACATTGTACACACATATACATTAACATATATACACAGACTCACTGACACACGCACACTAATATACATATACAGAGTCATTGACACACGCAGCAATATTGCGCGCACACACATTAACAAATATACACGGACTCGCTGACACACACACAATAACATATATACGCAGAATCACTGACACCACACACACACACTAACATACATACACAGACTCACTGACACTCACACACATGTACATATATGCACAGACTCACTGACACGCACACACATAACATACATACACATACTCACTGACACACACAGTAACATTGCATACACACATACATTAACATACATACACACACACTCTATCATACATACACTCACACACTAACACACATGCACATACTCACTGACACACACAGTAAGATTGCATACACACACACATTAACATACATGCACACACACTCACACACCAACACACATACACACATAGACATTATTTCAAAAAAGTTCGATTATATTTCAGCGATGCTTGAAATATGCTCTTCCGTCAAGAACTCGAATTCAAAATTTCGACCCGGTAACAATACTTTCCCTATCCATCATAGTATGTATGTATGTATGGAAAGTAAGAAATATTTTATTTTATAATTTTTTTCTACTTCCATATAGAGAGTGAAATACAATCGAATGTATCCATCACGTTGCTTTTCCCGGAATATGAGCAAATTTTTTAAAACAAAAATTAAAGCTTTGCTATCGCAAGATCGCGCTCAAAATGTTTAAAGTTTTTACTGTTACCTATTTAAATAACGATTCAAATTTTGAGTATTTTCGTCGAATTACATGGAATATGAATGAAAGACCCCTGTGCAAAAATTAAAGTTAAAAGATCTCGTAATCTCGTAAATATTAATAGTCTAAATACGAACAATTGGTATAAACATTTACATATCATAATAATCGCTTGATTTTTTGCAGCGATATCACGTTCCCTGTGGGAAGAGACGTATTTCTATACTTCACAGTCACCACTTTATGGTAAAAATTACCTTCAAGTGCATAAAAATGCTTCTTTCCAAAAAAGTTATCAAATCTCAAAATGGTTTGTGTTAAGTTTTCGAAGGATCGGAGCTGTACATTCAGGTACGTCGAAGGAACCCTGCTGACGAATCCTAATCTTTCTTCAAATCGCACATTGCTCGTTTTAGTCGCAGTCAATTAAAAAAAAATGACTACGACTAAAAATAGCAACTAAAAAAATCGACTCACTTTGTCAGCAAGTAAAGCTAAGAATTTGATCTGGTCTGTTTTCGCAGAATTAGTCTTCAAAATTGCAGTTTTGCGCGTGTTGCCATTTTATTTTAATAATTTTATATGTAATTTTTTATTAAAAAGCGAATGGCTCTCATTCTAGAATGCGAAAGTATATGTACCGTTTATGAAATATTGCATTTATAGAATAATTTTATATAAAATAGTCGTACAAATTATAGAAATCATTATGTGCCTTATTGAGTTGGCTTTTTATATGAAATATCATGCAACAGATGCATTAAATTAATATTGAAATACTGATTCGTAACTTAGGCTGAAAAGGCTGATTCGTAACTTATCAATGCTGAACAAGAAAGGCGGATTTATAGCTAATCAATGCTGAACAAGTAAGGTTGGTTTATAACTGGTCAATGCTGAACAAGAAAGGCTGATATGTAACTGTGCGATTTTAACGGAATAAGTAACAGACTAATTTTCTGCCACGATCTCGGAATACCCGTGGTTAAGAAATGATTTATATTAGACATATTTTTTTTTGGTTTCTTACTTTTGTGAATCTGTCACTTAACCTATATGAGAATTTTATGCATCATATGTTTGGTTACCATTTGTAAATGCTACAAACGTGATTATTTTGAAAAAGATACTGACGTTGAATTTATCTATTAATTTCTGCAGGAAGCAGATTGGGGAGGGAATTTTTATATAAGCATTATTTTGGACTAGAGCATATTGCCAGGTTTGTTCTGGTTCTAAATAAGCGCTTGCTACGCAAAAATACAAATACAAATAACACCCTCAATTTTCAAATCGCCGGTTTTTAACCAATAACATTACAGCGCCTGTTTCTTTCGTGCTCAACCATGCCAATTGTGCCACTAAGCCAGTTGGGCAACACGGGTGTATTACGCTCCAAATAAGCTCCTTTGATACGTCCTAAAAAAGCGAGCTGAAAATACTTGAAATCGCAGCAAAGCGATAACCCTATCTTTGGCTGGATGCCCGGCCACAGGAAGCTTCGACCCCAACTTGTCCTATGTTAATAAGCGCTGTACAATAGTTTACGGTAGGTTTCCATTTAAATAGGTCTTCAATTGAACATATGCCGCAGTTGTCTAATAGGAATCTTAAAAATAAACAATCTATATTACCTATTAAATAATGATGTGTTATTAAAGCAAAAAAAATTGCTGTTCAAATCACTTAAACACTTGTTTGTGAGAGACATCGTAAAGGTTTTTCTTTTATTCTTTTGATCAATGAAATTTTGCTCCTTTCAATTACGAGTTTATGTATTAGGTTGGAAACCTTGATTTCTGTATAATGTATATTTTTTTCTTCTGTTCTTCTTCCTTAGAATTATTTTTATTGAGCATTATAATTTTTCTTTTATTCTAAATTATAGTTTTACTATTTGTTCTCTAAATTGTTCTTGTTTTGCCTATTACCATACGCAATGCATATGAAATATATTCATTAAATGATTCGACGAGGTGGCTCAACTGTCAAGCCAAGTGTTTATTCGTGCTTGCTGGGTTACTGGGTTGTAAGTTCGAGTCCCACCTGCGAAAATGGATGTTGTACTGTTGGGCCTAATGTGTTCCGCCCCCCACTGGTGCATCGGGGCAAAGTATTGTGACGGCTAAATGGTTCACGATTTATAGCCGATGTATGAGCGAATGATTGTATGTATCAAGTGCCTAGCTATTAGAAATAAAAAAAAATATTCTTCAAATGGCATAACAAATTTTCAATAGATTTCTCCCGTCCGTCCCCACTTAAAATCCTTGGGAGAGTCTGACGGTATGAGTAGCGTAAGCGCATGTTAATAAACACATGTTAATAAGCATACACATGCCAATGAAAATTGTATGTTAATCGGATAAGCGAAGGCTAAGATATATCACACACCACAGGTGATGTTCCCGGCCACACAGAAAGCTACCATTAGCCTTTGGGTTGGTCGTGTGGTCTGGGTTTTCTACACACCACAGGTGAAAAATCCGTAAAATAAATAAATACATGCAATCTCCTCGTGTTTTTAACCGAATGTTGTCATCTTCAGCACAACACTCGTAATGATAATATTATATCGAATTAAACAAAAAATAGAATGAAATATTTTAAATTTGCAATTTTTTTTTTTTTTTTTTTTTTTTGCATTTTAAACTCTAGTTATTGTCGTCCGGCTGGAGCAATCGCCGATATTCCACGGAAGATTCCTGCAGCTGCATTGAATAAATTGATTTGACGAAATGGCGGAAAATGACCGTTTTTCGACTTTACAAGTTCATAACTTTTAAACTTATTCGAATGTTATGTAAAACAAGGTCGGTCGTCCGGATAGTTTAGCTAAGTCTGTACAGAATTTCGCAGTTCAAAATTCGGTACAGACGTAGTTTTAAATTTCAATTTTTTAGTTTTAAATATTATTAGTTATTTTAATTTCACTATCAATAAATTAAAATAACTAATAATATTTAAAATAATAAATTAAAATAACAAATTAAAATAACTAATAGTTTTCGTAGTTTTAAATTTCGATTTTAAATGTCGATTATAATAAATTTTAAAATCGAATTATTATATATATGGATTTAAAATATATATTATTATACATTTCACATTATACTTTCGATTTTAAATTTCGATATTTAAAATAATAAATTAAAATAATAAATTAAACTAACTAATAGTTCTAGTAGTTTTAAATTTTGAATTTAAATTTCGGTTCTGTTCGAAATTTCAATGGCTCGCTTAAAGAATATGTTGAAAGGTGGGGGGCGCGCAAGCTGGCAAGCTGCATTTTCTCTAAAAAAAATTAGTTACTTAAGCCTTTAACGGCTTCAGGTATACACGTTCTAGAAAAAAGAAATAAAAGTTCGATATGAAAAATAAAGGACAAATCATGTTTCCTTACAATTTATTTCATCTTTTTATTCAATGCTTTTGTAATCTAAATTTATGGTATGTGTATGTTCTGTGGGCTTATCGCTTGCATCTTTTGTTGATAGAGTTGCTCCAGGCCATATAGAATTATCGAGTTATCTAACAGCGGAAACACGAAAAGAAATAGTTTGAGGATCTAACGAAATAATAATAATTTTCCTGTATTTCACCTAACTTGGTATTTTTATCTAGAAAAGAAGAATTATTTTTCTGATTCCCGTTTCTGGTATATAAGTCTTTGTGATCTATTTATTGCGGAGATACAGAAATGTTTTGACAGACCAATATAGATGATAAATACAAAAATGACGAGTAGAAAAATTGTTATTGGGTATGAGGAATATGTTTTTTAGGTAATATTTTTCCAATTCATAGAAGCCCCAATATAAGAATAAACCGTCTTTTAAAACTATCGCGATCTCTTCTTCTTTAGCAATATTTTTCTTAAAGCAAATGAACTACAAAAAGTAGAGATGTTGCAAATAAATTCGACCTCATGATACTTTTAAGAAAGTTAATACACAAAAATTACTTTCAAAAAAGTTACTTTGAAAAAACAAATAATTACTTTGAAAACAAAATATCTTCTAAAATGTATTTTTCTTAACCTTCAGAGCGTACAGAAAACACCCTTCCTCCGCAAAATATTACATGAAAAAAATTCTTGAAAAAAACATTAAAAATGTCTTGAGTGTGACGACATTTTGTTCAAAGTTAACAAGTACTTCCTAAGAGGAGAAAAACATATAGAAAATACATTTGCTTCTCAAATAATTTTTGCACGGAAATAATACTGATTTAATAAATGACAGTTTTAAAGTATCAGAAATATATTTCCTAATTCATTTTTTAACAACTATTGCCGACACATATATATTTTGCAGATAAAAAGACTGACTTTGCAGATAAACAGACTATTTTGCAGATAAAGAGACTCAAAGTCAGAATTGGAACTATTTCGCCCCGCAATAGCAGACAACGTATGTTTATTGCAGCACATAAGTTCAGTAAATCAAAGACTTTACATGTTTTTCAGTTTGTGTAAATATTTAAAAAACTATTAATTTTTATTTTAAATTTTCAAGCATGTTAGGCTTATGCCAAGTACTTCCCTTTATAAGAAGAAGTCCGCGACTTTTCCGCCAAGTAATATCGTTTCACTTTAAGTAGTATTAGGAATATGGCTGAGAAAAATCTAATTCGTTTTCATGAAGAAATACCATAAAGTAGTTTATTTTACTTTGAATAAATCGCTTATAAATATATATATATATATATATATATATATATATATATATATATATATATATATATAGATATATATATATATATATATATATATATATATATATATACAATATGTTTGGGTTAGCTAGAGTTAAATACTCAGACCTGAGGAGGAATTTAATTCTGACTAATTATCGAATTTGGGCTGGAGCTATTTGTTCTCTTCTCTTATCGGCATTATGGCCGTGAATTTGCTTCTATGGTGACGTTAATATTACTTGAATATTTTATTATATATATATATATATATATATATATATATATATATATATATATATATATACAGGGTGTCCAGTGCTCTCGGTGCCCAATGGCTATTTCCTCAACCGTTAGTCACAGAGATACACTTCCATTTGCAAAAATATTTTAAATTTTAAAACCTATTATCTTAGAAACAGTTTAAATAAAAAAATACATTTCTGAAACAAATACGAAAAATAAATTTTTATACAGTCCCCCGGTCCTACCACTTACATTTAGGAAAATCATCCTCATACAATTTTATGCAAAATAAAAAAAAAAATCATTCTTTTATGACCAAAATTGACCACCTTATAGCTGTTCAAAGTTTGAGCACTTTTTGCGCTGAGAAATGGTCATTACGGTCCCTGATTGGTTGGTTGCCTGGAGAAATGGTCAAAACGGTCCCTGATTGGTTGCCTGAAACGGGACATTTTTATGTACGAAAAAGTGACTTAAGTCATAAAGTTTAATGCTTCGTAACTCGGTGAATTTGGGTAGTAAGAGGTTTTTTTTATTTTGCATGAAATTGTATGAGGATGATTTTCCTAAATATAATTGGTAGAACCGGGGGACCGTATAAAAATTTATATTTCGTATTTCTTTCAGAAATGTATTTATAGATTTAAACTGTTCTCTGACAATTTTTGTTCCTCTTGATGTCTAATATCATCCTTCTGAGTTTGTCACCACTTCAAGACAATACCCTGTATATATATATATATATATATATATATATATATATATATATATATATATATATATATATATATATATATATATATATATAATATATAAAATGGAAAATGGAAGTAATTAAAGATTTTGAAGTGTTATAGCATATATGCGCAAAGCAGCTATAAATACTATACACGATATAAATATAAAAAAGTATAAAAATAATTTTAGAATGGAAAAAGAAGGAAGGCTTAGCGAGAAGCTTACTTAATGGCGGTAAGGGGTTGTGACCTTACACCCCAGTTGTCAACAAGCTTGTCATAAATGCCGCGGCATTGCACTCCTGGACGCCAGCCCTGGCTGAAGCCAACCCCCGGAGTGACAATAAAAATTATCACAAGACCGTTAAAAAAGTAAAGTCCAATGGTAATATGAAGACCTTCACTGGATGAGCAACTAGTCCTTTAGACCACAATGACCTGTATATAACTTTGTGTTATCGTTCTGCGGTCCTGTTATTCATATTATGCGAACCTTCATTTGCGAACCTTCATTTATATATATATATATATACATGGTGATTATAATGAAAGTTGGTGAAGAAAAGAACAGTAGTTCAAAAAGTCGCCGATAGGAGAATAATTAGCGCTTTACTACATTAGAATGCAATACAAAAATAATAAACGCTGACTTACTCATTGGCTAATGACGTAATAAATGTTCAATATGCTGTCCTTCGCATTTTGAAACAAGCTGAAAGCGCAAAATAGAGTGTTCAACAACAGATTTAAGTGTTTCTGTAGCGATGTTGGGGATGTAATTTGTGATGCTAGCTTTAAGTTCCGCTAAATTGGTAATGTGTCCATTAAACACCACGTTCTTCAGATGCCTCCAAAGCCAAAAATCACATGGATTGAAGCCAGGGTTCAGGCCATCTTACAGGAAAATGGCGGCTGATTATTCTGTCATCTCTAAAAGGACTACAAAGTAGCCGCTTCACTGGTTTTGCGATATGTGGTGGAGCCCCATCCTGCATGAAAATAGTGTTATGGATACACTGACGCTCTTGCAGTGTGGGTATAACGTGATTTTTCAAAAGACGTTCATATCGATGGCCATTGACAAAACAGGTGACGGTGCCATGAGGACCAACTTTCTCAAAAGAGAAAGGCCCGATAATAAACGCTGCTGTAAATCCGTACCACACAGTGACTTTGGGGGAATGAACAGACAGTTCCGTGGCGATAGAAGTGTGCTTCATCTGTTCACAAAACGTTCCAGGACCATTCATCGCCCACTTGTATCCGAGCCAGAAATTGAAGTGCGAACATTTCACGTAAAACATTGTCCGCAAGTAGCAACTGTTGAACATAGGTCAGTTTGTAAGGATAACATTTCAAAATGTGTTTCAAAATCTTTTGCACCGTACTGGAGGGTACATCTAATGATCGAGCAATTCCACGTGGACTAGTAGATGCATTAGCGTTACGCTCTTCTTCTAACGCTGTATCTACGTCTTCCACTATCCTTCCATCGACTGCTCTCCGTCTCCTGCCAGGTTTGATGTCCAAAGAGCCAGTCTCTTCAAATTTTAAAGTGATTTTGCGCAAGTTTTTGCCACACAGAGGACCAGATTTTATATTTTCAACGTTCTGAACTTTCTAAGGGCTACTAAACAAGAGCTGTTATTCTCATAAAACAATTTGATAAGAAGAGCACGATGTTTTAATGATAGAGTCATTGAGACAGAACAATAGAGATTTTTCATTAAGTTATGAGAAACAAATTCCACTCTTCCTTTTTTATAGCAAACGTTTATTGCAACGTCACTGTCTTATGCAAATTTGCAGCAGCATTTGAAGAGCAATTATGCAAAACAAGTTAAATCCACTTTTTGTGGAAAAAGATACGGCTTATGTTTGCTTAGAATTTAACATTGTTTCAATGGATGACATTTTTTTTTCATTACTTGCATGCATATGATGATGAAAGATCGACTTTTAATTTAGTATTCGAAGGACAGCATATTTAACATTTATTACGTCATTAGCCAATGAGTAATTCAACGTTTATTACTTTTGCATTGCATTCTAGTGCAGTAAAGCGCCAATTATTCTCCTAGGGGCGACTTTTTGAACTACTGTTTTTTTCTTCACCAAACAAAATTCCATTGCTCCACGAGTGTTCACGCAGAATTTCAAATTATTCTGACCAGTGCTTTTTATTTAAGACCATTTTCAAACCAAGAAGTTTAGTTATAATCACCCTGTATATATATATATATATATAAACATATTTTTACATACTTAACTACAACCAAAAACAGAAAATGTACCCATAGGCGCGAAGCAGCTCAAGGAAGTATATAAGTATATTTATATAAATGAAATATAAAATATAAGAACAACAAATGTATCAAAAGTAGCTGGGGGGATTGTGACTACCACTTCCTGGTTAAGCCAGCATAATGGCATGACGGCATTCCCGGAAGCTGATACACTGCCGGAAACCAAGTACTCTATACTTGAAACACAAAATAATTTTTGATTTTAATTTTATTTATTTTTAATATAAAACACATAAAATGCAACGCAACGCTAAAACTAACACAATTACAACACAAAATATCAAGTACCATTTCCCGCCAGTGTACCTCCTCAAACAGAATCCCGTCTCTTCACAACACCAGTCATCCGAAACAAAAGAGCAAACAATCCCCTAAAAATTTAACCAATTTAAAAATTGCAAAAATTTAAAATTAATAAATAATAATGAATTAAGCTCAGAAGCGCTATGCGCTCCTGTCATGATACTTAATCGAATATAACCATATTTTTACATACTTAACTACAACCCAAAACCGAAAATATACCCATAGGCGCGAAGCAGCTCAACCAAGTATATTTATATAAATAATACATAAAAGATAAGAACAGCAATGTATCAAAAGTAGCCGGGGTGGTATGTGACCTCCTTTTCCCGGTTAAGCCAGCTTAATGTCATGACGACACTCCCTGAAGCTGATACACTACCGAAAACCAAGTACTCTATATTTAAAACACAAAATAATTTTTGATTTTAATTTTATTTATTTTTAATATATAACACATAAAATACAACGTTATCCATACCTAATCAGCACCAGGTTAACCTACAAGTGATTTATTTACCAAATTGTGTCAAATTTGGTCCATTGTTATTTTAGATAGAGTGAATAGAAACAATTTTTGTGAGCCATGTCGCAAAAAAAGGCGAGTTTTTTTTATCCCAAATCGTACCAAAATCAAATCAGCACCAAGGATATCCACAAGAGATTTACCTACCAAATTTTATTAAATTCGGTTAATTAGTTTTCCAGTTAGAGTGGATACAAAATCTGCACGGACACACAGACACACACACACACAGACATCAGGTTAAAAATATTTTTTTCGTGTACTAGAGGTCCCAAAACGTGTACATCCATCGAAAACTCTAATTGCGATTTTCGGTACGATTCCAATACTTGCTCTATACATTACCATGTATTGCAGGGATAGTGAAAATGTAAATAATGTTTCTTGTTTTGTCAGAAATAGAATTCAGATTTTGAATATATAAAATTAATTTAAATATTTTATTACGTTGAATTTTGTCTTCGAAAATACTTTAAAAAGTTCTCTCAGCTAGTGTTTTTCTAACTTTGACACGAAATATGTAGCAAACTATAAAATATATATATAAATAGAAAATGTGTGTATAATAAAATTAAATATTAAAATCTATATTTATTATAAATAAAAGCTCTTATAATTTTGGAACAATCGTCTTGTCAAGTTCAAAAAATTTGAAAATTTTCCGCTTTCAAGTTGGTAATGTTGGTCAAGTTAGTATCTCCAAAACTAAAAGAGCTAATGTTAACAGTAAGCAAAAATTCGTAGCTCTTTGAAAGCCCTACATGTGTATATAATTGGATTTTGGATCAAGCACTATATTTTTGAAAAAACTTGAAAAAATAATTTTCCGAACGAAGATTTTTTTTTTTTTTTATTAGAAAATTTTAGAGAGATTGAAAAGGTATAAACTACTGCCTTTTTTTCTCTTCCAAATTTCTTTGATAATTCTAAATCTTTCGGTTTTACCAAAATATTTAATTCTTTTTTACTTTCCTTATATACATAATGTATAAGGAAAGTATTGTGACGGGGTCGAAAATTCGAATTCGAGTTTTCGACGGGAGAACACGTTTCAACCATCCCTGATCACGAATCAAACATTTTTGAAATGATGTCTGTGTGTGTGTGTGTGTGTGTGTGTGTGTGTGTGTCAGTGAGTCTGTGGAGACGATAACTGACGAACGAATGGACCGATTCGAACGAAATTTGGTACAAAAATCACAATCCGTAAACACTGGAAGCCTATTGTTTTTGTACGCAATCGAATGTACAAAACCCGCCCCTAAATTTTCGAGTGAAATTTTGGAAAAATCGACAAAAAATCAAAACCGCTAATAAAGTTACGCAAATAGACATTTCTTATGTAATTTTTCATGAGAAAACGATTGACATAAATTTTAGAACGCTAACATGAACCGTTCTCGAGATATTGCACATTTTTCATAAAAATTATCAAAAAGTTATATAAAATACAAAAAAAATACTTTCAATTGAGAAACATGTTCACTTTTCATATATAATACAATGCCATAAATTTGGTAACATCATTCGCGTGGATCTAGCTCGTTCCATTCATGAAAAAAGATACTTTGAGTAATACTTTTGTATTGGAACGCCAATAGTCATTTATCTGCTGTAAGAATAACTTATTTTTTCATCCATAACGCTTGGAGAGAATTTGACGGCGAATTTGGCGGAATGTCTCCAACTTGGCGATATTTTTAATTGTTGCCAAATTAACAAAAATCTCGCCAAATTGATAAAAATGACGCCAAATCAACGAAAATGACGAATAACTGAAGAAAATTCAATATCATGGAAAGAATATAAGTATCTACTATAAGAATAACATTTTTTTTAACTGTAAAAGTAGTAAATTCATTGCATTATATAAGGAAAGTCATGTGTTGCCCACATCAGATTTTTTACTTTCCTTATATACATCATGTATAAGGAAAGTATTGTGACGGGGTCGATAATTCGAATTCGAGTTTTCGACGGGAGAGCACGTTTCAAGCATCCCGGATCACGAATCAAACATTTTTGAAGTGATGTGTGTATGTGTGTGTGAAAGTATGCGTGACTGTGTGAAAGTATGTGTGTGTGTGTGTGTCAGTGAGTCTGTGGAGACGATAACTGACGAACGAATGGACCGATTCGAACGAAATCTGGTACAAAAATCACAATCCGTAAACACTGGAAGCCTATTGTTTTTATACGCAATCGAATGTTCAGAACCCACCTAAATTTTCGAGTGAAATTTCGAAAAATTCGTCAAAAAGTCAAAACCGCTAATAAAATTGTGCAAATAGACAATACTTATGTAATGTTTCATTAGAAAACGATTGACATAAATTTTAGAACGCTAACATGAACCATTCTCGAGATATTGCACATTTTTCAAAAAATTATCAAAAAGTCATATAAAATAAAAAAAAAATATTTCCAATTGAGAAACATGTTCACTTTTCATATGTAATATCATGCGATAAATTTGGTGATATCATTCTCGTGGATCTAGCTCGTTCTATTCATGGAAAAAGATACTTTGAGTAATACTTTTGTATTTGAACGCCAATAGTCATTTATCTGCTGTACGAATAATTTATTTCTTCGTCCATAACGCTTGGCGAGATTTTATCGACGAATTTGGTGGAATGTCGCTAACTTAGCGACTTTTTAAATGTTGCTAAATTAACGAAAAACTCGCCAAATGGATAAAACTGACGCTAAATCAATGAAGACATGGAAAATGACGACTCATTGACGAAAATTCAATATCTTGGAAAGAACATAAATAACTACTATAAAAATAATCTATTTTTACTTTCCTTATATACATAATGTATAAGGAAAGTATTGTGACGGGGTCGAAAATTCGAATTCGAGTTTTCGACGGCAGAGCACGTTTAAAGCATCCCTGATCACGAATCAAACATTTTTGAAGTGATGTCTGTCTGTGTGTGTGTGTGTGAAAGTATGTGTGTGTGTGTGTCAGTGGGCCTGTGGAGACTATAACTGACGAACGAATAGACCGATTCGAACGAAATTTGGTACAAAAATCACAATCCATAAACACTGGAAGCCTATTGTTTTTAAACGTAATTGAATATTCAGAACCCCCATAAATTTTGGAGTGAAATTTTGAAAAAATCGTCAAAAAATCAAAACCGCTAATAAAGTTACGAAAATTGACATTTCTTATGTAATTTTTCATTAGAAAACGATTAACATAAAATTTGAAACGCTAACATGAACCGTTCTCGAGATATTTCACATTTTTCAAAAAAAATTATCAAAAAGTCATATAAAATAAAAATATATATTTCCTATTGAGAAACATGTTCACTTTTCATATGTAATACCATGCGATAAATTGGGTGACATCATTCTCGTGGATCTAGCTCGTTCCATTCATGGGAAAAGATACTTCGAGTAATACTTTATTTGAACGCCAATAGCCATTTATCTGTTATAAGAATAACTTATTTCTCCGTCAGTAAAGCTTGGCGAGATTTTGGCGACGAATTTGGCGGAATGTCGCCAACTTGGCGACTTTTTGAAATGTTGTCAAATTAGCGAAAATCTCGCCAAATGGATTAAAATGAAGCTAAATCAATGAAAATGACGACTAATTGTCGAAAATTCAATATCTTGGAAAGAATATAAGTATTTACTATAAGAAAAACCTATTTTTTTTACTGTAAAAGTAGTAAATTCATTGCATTATATAAGGAAAGTCATGTGTTGCCCACATCAGATTTTTTTTTACTCTAAAAGTAGTAAATTCATTACATTATATAAGGAAAGTCGTGTGCTGCCCGCATCAGATTTTTTAAATTTGAATAGGAATATCTTCTTCAACAAGAATATCTCCCGATATTTTTCATTCTTTTATTTCCCATGTCTATTGAGGGTGGACGAGTAGTTCTAAGAAGTGTTTAATTTAGTTCGGTTTTTGAATATGGTTTTACTGAATTTAAAAATTTAAAACATAAGTTTTATTTTAAAATTACTTTTTTTTATGTTTTGGTGTTTCAGAACTATTTTTCAGAACTCGATTGATTAATTCAAGTATATTGTTTGCAGGATAATATTTGAAGTAAGTTCTTAAAATTATTTCGTCCTTTGTCAGTTCTGTTTGATATTTCATTAGAGTATCTAGGGGTCCTATATCATCGATGCATTTGTTACGTGCTTCTTTGTCTATATTCATTTCAAATGCTGTATTTATCGAACTATTAAAGATATTTTGGAATGTTTTCATTATTAATTCATTATCTACTTTTAATTTTTATTAATTCCTTTTATGTTGAAAATTAAAACCTTCTACAATATCCGACTGACTTTTATTTAAAGGATTATCCAAGTCACTTTCATTAAGGGGTTATCGGAGTTACTTTCATTCGAAAGGTTTTCAATATCCATGTTTTTCGTCCTCCCCCCCCCCCCCCATTTTTTGTATGCATTCAGACGATTGGAGTTCGAGTCCCGTCTCGGCCCAATCTGCCGCCGTGTTCAATAGGAGTACGATCACGTTAAACATGTGGGTCCGTAAGTCCTTACGAGTTGTCGGTGGTAGGAGAATGAGAGAAGGTCCCAGTGAATGCCTCCCCCTTTGGTTACCGGTCTAAATTGGGTGGCACTTCCTGGCCGTCCAAACAGATACCTGACACCTTCGGATAGGGCAGACGGTCTGGGTCAAACAAACAAACAAAGAAACAGTGGCAGCGTATAGGCACTGTGGAACTGCAGCACCCCCTATTTCCACTTGATATTATCGATAACATTTAATATAATCAGTCCATTTTTCTTTAATTCTTTTTTGATACTTGTACAATATATATTCCTTAAGCTTAATGTCAGTAGCCATCTCCCAGTTTATGAAAAAGATACAAAAATCTTTGGAACTGTGCTCTTCACAGTTTCAGCGGCGTGTGTTTGACAGTTGCGCGCATGCGCACATAGGAAGCTGCAAGCGAGGCTCCGAGGGAGAGAACATTGTCGTTTCAGCACAGTCGACCCTGGCGTGCTGGTGGAAGGTAGTTTTTTTTTACTTCGCGTGTTTTGTAATGAATAAATGAAGCTAGAACTGTAACAATTTAGGTTAAAGTAAGTAAAACATGTTTGATTTTGTTCTTTTAGGGTTTTATCAAGTTTCTAAATAAATTTTCTTTTTATACATGTTTGTTTCCTTTTATACAATTTTAAAACAAAGGCTAAAATTTTTCTGGAGCAGCACCTCCACTAATTTTAGCTACGAGCCGCAACTAAACAAAGAAACAAACAAACAAGCACCTTGTGAAGAACTTTGCTACCTCGACCAGGAATTATACCATGGATATCAGAAGTGGTCAGCAGACGCTCCATAGTTAAACTACTGGGATAGAATTGCAAGCTCTTATCTTTGAAGTGGACTCTGCATTCTCCACTTTCTAATGTCAGATTGGCGTGCAGCTGCAATCTGACTGACCACCTCCTACTATTTATATATCAGGTCAGACTTCTAATGATTTTTCATCCTCCGGGTTAGCTCTCATAGTGGTTCTTACGGCGATTATTGTCGTATATAGAAGATACTTACGTACCTACCCCGCGTGGACATCCGCCGTACTCCAGAGGTTTTCGATATGACCGATCAGGCTCAGTAAACTCGAATCCGATCGAAAAGCAGAGCATGTTCCATAAGTGGACCCGGGAAGTCAAAACTTTCGACGCTGCCTTTGTAGCGACAGATCACAACGTGACCTCGCGTTAAAAATTGGATGTCGACAGATTGACGCCTCTACGATACTTACCATATACATTATACTACGCATATAAGGGATGGAAACAAAGATACTTAAAAAAAACGGATTATGTGTTGAGAAAGTCGTGTTGAGCGACGTGTAGTGAGTTCTTACCGCGGCCCAGACCCGAGGGCTCACCAAAAAGAGGCCGATCATGTAGTGAGTTCTTGTCATAACATATTTTCCAGAACTGCTGTTTTACTTAATGAATTCGAACAATACAAAATATGATTCTAAGTATGCTCTTTCGATACGTCCTAAATAAGTTCTTTACCTGTGCTCTGAATAAGTTTCTTCTAAACACCATACTGTTACAAATGTATCCTCTGCAAGATGATAAATTTCATGTAAAACATCTGGATGAAAATACATTTTACGTGTCGGAGAATTTCTCGAAACAAATCTGGCCGTCGAAGATTGTAATTGAAATATGAAAAATTCTAAAGCTGATAAGCGCGAAAGATGAAAATAGCTCAATATTAAAATAACCAATAGGCGGCAAGCTATCCACCTGTGCCTTCCACGAACAGAAAAACCGTTTTAAAACAGAATCGCCTTCCGTAATTACCAAAATGCGAAAAAGCCTTTAATTAAGGATTAATTTTGATTTCAACTTTGCTATGAAGAATGAATGAGTTGAGAAATAAGAATACATTTTAGAAAATCGAAGTCAAATCGGTTTTAAATACGTAAATTACAAATGCTAAATTGATTTTTAATACCTTAAAATATGATTTCACTTTGCATCTGGTACAGATTAAATATAAAGTTGCATTTAATGTCGCGTTATAGAAAAGTAGCAGTGAAGTACAGACGCGAAAACACCTTATATAAGATACTTCAATTCAAATCAATAGTACATTTTTTAAATCAGAATTCTAGCGAACTCTAATAATATATTCGATTCGAGTACTGTGGCGTGGATTTTCACCACACGTCCGGTCAGAACGCAAAAAATCATTATTATTATTATTTCCCATTAAAGCAATCTCCGACATTTGCCGTGTCGAATGAAAATACATATAATCAATCAATAAGATATTAATTAGAAATGAGGACAGCGAACAAAACTTAAAACAATAACATATTTATTAACAAAAAGAAATTAAAAGTAATAAGAACTTATTTAATTAATTTAATTAACACTTTCACTAAACCATAATTTTTCCCCATTAACATTCGTGTTGACATTCACGTGTATTTCCATTGTGACAATAATTGTTACGTGCCATATGCACATTTCTCATAATCATGAACATTTAGGGCATACAATTAAACTCCTTCATTTAAGGTTATAATTAAAATCACACGCGTAATAATTTTAAGTATCTATCAAAATACAATTAAAAACAATTTCCACACTGATTACTTTACTTAAGTGTAAAAGCGAGTACGATGTCGAGAGAGAGATCAGTAACATAGCGTCAACAGACTGAGTGTAAAGGACATGCATTGCGTACCTTCAATATTTCGTTAAACCGTCGTCGAGTGCGGGGTCCTCGGGCGAGGAATCATCGGTTGACCGTCATCTCTGCAGTCACTTTTAGGAGACTCCTTCTCTCCAAAATCACAAAATTAATTCTCTCTTCCTTTTACAAAATCTCACTCTCTCTCGAACATCCGAAAACTGTCACCTCCTACACAATTAAGCCCCAGGTCTAGTATTGGCTCCCCCAACTGAAGCCCCTGGTATTTTTATTGGATACCACAAGATTACATCCAGCTATTGGGTGCTGTGAGGACAGAGGGATGGTTAGCACCCCAGAATTAATATTTGACGGCTGGGCCAAAGTTCCCATAAACCTGGGCGCACGTGCGTCCGGAAACGGGCAAGGGGTCAGCTCTCCCCAAAAGCGCCCTGCAGTGAGCCCCTCTGTAACTGAGCCATTTATGTCCATATTTCGCAGAAACATTGCTTGTTCACCCTTTTACAGGTGTTGACCAAGGGAAATGTATAAGTATTGTAGGAGTAGCACAGGGACCATCTTTATAGGTTGTACTCCCTCCACAATTCACAATGTTCCATATTTGCCATGGAACAAGTACCAACTCGCAATCCAAATAAAGATGGCGTGAGTTTGGCTGATACAAAAGAAATACAAAATCTTGATCCTAAAGCTCCTAACACCCCCCCTCCTCGATAATATTTTCGATCCCCAAGAAACCGATTTGGGTGGAAAATCATCAAAAACGTGCTAAAACATACAGTACTCTAAAGCTAATTCTAATTATAAAAAAAAAATCGCCGAGGCGTGTATCGTCCTAGGTCCTGAAATACACGTATACACATTTTTCATATCCTTTATAAACTGATTTTGGTGTTGAAAAGTCAAGTTCAGCCACGTCTAGTTTATTTTTCTATAATAATGAATTCATATATTAATGAATTTTAACAATATATTTTAACAATATATATAACAATGAATTTTAACAATATAAAATGCGACTCTAAATAAGCTCTTTCGATTCACCCTAAAAAACAACTTCAATGCATTTTATATAAATTCTTTCGATACATCTTAAGTAAGCTACTTAAGATGTATCGAAATAGATGTTTCAACATACCTGTTATGAGCTACTTCGATTGAAATCAACATCACGTTTTCTAAATGAAAATTCTTGCAAACTCTAATAATACTTTCGATTCCAGTATGAACTGCCAATCCCTATAAAGATGACGTCAGTTGAGCCGATGACGGTTTCGATTCCGGTACTAACTCGCAATTCCTATGAAGATGGCGTCGAAAGCAGCAGTTTTGAGTTTAATGAGTAGTCGCGAAGTTTCATGCAGACATCAATATGCGAGGAAAGTCGCGCCAAAAAATACTCCAACTGCTCAGCAGAAAGAAATCCCTATCCCCCGACATCTAGATCATTCCAATACTATCTTCTAACAAAACACAACTAATTTCATTGTTTTAGGATCATTTTTATCTATTTGGCGACATTTTCATCAATTTCACAACATATGAAAAAAAAGCTACCATGTTGGCGATATGTCGCTAAAAACATATATCGCTCATGCTGTTAAATTCTGAGAAGAGCGACGACCACACACCTCCAGTCAGAAATTTGTTTAACATCGAAATAACAGACACCACCACACCAAAATTGAAGCCGATAAGAACATATTTTTAACATACACGTATCCACCATTGCGACCAAATACATTAATTAAATCGATAAAAACATATTTTTAACACGCACACCCCCTGCAACCCGAGACTCAGTAAAAAGGGGGGGGGGTGCATCAAGCATGCAGTAACGACGACAATGTAAACTATTGTACGTGAATTGTAAATTATAACCGCGTCGTAATTTAAAATTATATACCGAAAACTTTGTAAAAAGTCACATTGTTTTAGTGTTTTATTAGAAAACATGAAATGCAATTATATTACAAAAAAAAAAGATTATCAACCAGAATTTTTTTAATTCACCAGAAGTATGGCTTATATTTAAGAAACGATATTTATTAAATGGAGTCCGAGATCATATGTTATCTAATGGATCCTCTTTACCGGAGCGGACACTTGTGCTAATTATTCGAGAAGGATTCGGGTCTGCATTCATAATTCTTAGGTTGTAGCTTAGTTATCAGGCGTTTACGGTGAACGTTTGAGGCGACAGCTACCTAGGCCTGAACCTGATTGAGGAATGAGTGCTGGGCTCTAATATTTTAGCTAGTTTTTAGAAGTTGGGGAGGGCGTCCGGTGCGACGTCCTCCATCGTTCAGATTACTATTGGAGTCAACTGAAAAACGCTCGAACGGCTGGCAACCCGTTGGAGCCTAGTTTGCCGGAATCCCCCAAAGGAGACTCCGTTTCCCTTCAGACACCACGAGGAGATGGGGTTCAACTTGATCAGGAGAGGCTAGTGTACAAAGAAGTGTACAGTATATTAAGCATCCTGAACCATGTGGCCGAAGCCACAACGGCCTATAGGACAAAACGTCACATCTACTGACCTACTTTACCCGTCTGGATAGAAAATCATAATAATAGTAATAATAATAGTAATAATAATAATAATAATAGTAATAATAATAATAACAAAATTTGACGCCATCCGGTATAGAAAGGATTATTTATAGCTCAATGATACGAGACTTAATAGTTTCAATCACTGCTGTCAGAAATAGCCGCGATACTATTTTTTGTTTGTGACGTCATTGTGGCCCGCTCGAGAGAGTCAATTAAACACCCTGTTGCATTGTCAACTACAGTATGAATCGAAAATGTTTGTCAAACCCTTTAAAGTGAAGGGCAGTGACGGTGCGCGTGTGGGAGCTGGGTCAGTACAAACAGCACCTACCGACTCCACCACCCACAACTTCGTGATCGTAATTTCAAAAAGCCAAAGAGACATATATTTAACATATCTAGTCTCAAAAATTTAACAGCAAAAACACCAGGTTCAAGATCTAAAGGAGTTCCCAGTTTAGGAGAATTAATCCTAAATGAAGTACAGTGAGTAAAGTAAATATGCAGACACAAATAAACATGCTCATATTTCACACAAATTAAGAATTTATTTTAGATTTTCCAAAGAAATCAATATATGCATTTTTATCTTTCAAATAATAAATCATGACTTCAGAGCTTCACTTATATTAGACATATTCAAACTATTGCTCTGGTAAAATCACATGGCAACCAATAATCTAATTATTACTAATCATATGATTTCAAATCATTTCTAACTTAACTATAAATATTTTAATATGAGCCTCTTATACTTATTAAATTTAGTTTCATCATGCCAGTGCCGCTTCGGAAACATTGGTTCCGGATAAAGGGGAAAAATTACCTTGACTCTTAGTTACAAAATTTTGAGTAACAGATTCACATCAAGTAATCACGGATTAAAGCTGAGTCAAAAGTTCCAATGGGGAAATGTCGAGGAAAGGAAAACCAAACTTTTTCTCAGGACATCAGTCCATTTTTCACCGGTCCGAATCATTTTTCGAATGAACACATCAAAAAAAATCCGGGGGTTTGATGACGGATATATACCTGGAATAAAAAGAAAGATTTAGAAAAATATGCACATCAGAATATTTAATAATGGTTTCCAGGCTCCGCTTCTTCAGCTCCAGAAAAGGCAAGCCATTTTGGCTAAAGGCCTTTGTCTCCTTTCGACAAAACTTTCGATGCGACCTTTCAGTCCAAGTGTTCCAGCACGAAGAGCCGAGAGCATGGGTCCTCTGAGCCCACGCAAGTTCTCCTTCGGAAAAAATGCGCCTCTTCCTGATTGGACGGCGCGCTCCTCCTCGGCAACAGCGAGCAAACGTCACGCATCCCGGCCAGACACTAAGTCCAGACAATCCAACGATTTCTCGACGAAATGCGCTTTTTAATGTAATTTCAATGGAAACAAGTGTTAGTAAAACACTGTACAGGCACGAACGGAGAGAAGGATGTTTCTCTATCAGAAAATACAAAAAGGCTCATGGCGCAGAATTGCGACATGACAGCTCTCCCCTTCTGGGAGGCAAAAATTTTCAGAACACAGTGAGGAAAATTTTTCTCTCACTCAAAACACAAAAACACAAAAATTTACAAGGAGTTTTAGGAACCTGTAAGTGTAAAATAATTTAAAACAAAATTTTGGGCGAGAAAACGTGGGCCCCAACGTTTCTCAAGACAACGGCACTGCAGATCTGAATGACCGGCCAAGCCATTCATCACCACAGGAAAAGACCAAAAGAAAACCAAAAGGATGACAAGGCGTCACCACATCTTAAAGGAACCTTTACAAAAATACACATTTAAAACATTCAAGGAAAAATTTGTCAAGGCACTTTGCCTGACAACACAATATCTCAATCATCTACATTGAGATCAACCAGATGATACGAAAAATAAAATATGATATGATATGAATTTACAAACTTAACAATATAAACAATTCAAAATTCAAACAATTTCAATCAATTGTCACTTTCAAACACACAAGTGACACAAAAATTATTCTTAATTTTCATTAAAAGGTTAAATATTTTGAAAATTAATTTCTAAATTAAATTTGTCATATTCAGATAATGAGATTCTTCACTCATTCAAAAATGTCTCACTTTTTGAGAACAAAGTCACTTTCAATATTTCCAATTTTCAATTTCAATATTTAATTTCAAAACTTTCATTAAAATCTTAACTTTCACTTTAAATTACTTTCAAATTCAACATATTAACTTTAAATTACATTTACTTCCAATTTTTCATCATTTCAACTTTTCAACAATTATTCAACATATTCAACATTAACTTTAATTCAACTTATTTTTGTCATCAAGACAATTCAGAATTTTCTCATTCTGACTCAATTTTCATAAATTACTTTAAATTATTCATTTATATTTACATTATTTAATTTATCTTAAAATTTCAATTTACTTTACTTTTAACAACTTTCACTCTGTAATAACTCAACAAGTGACTACTTCATGTCACAAAAGAAAAATTTACATTTATACATTTGTTTACTGAGAGAGAGAGAAGAGGAAACATTACTCCTGAAATTCACGTCAGTTATGTAAAAGCGCAGGAACACATCAAAAGAGCAACTCAGCGGGGACTAACGAGTTGCCAAATTAGAAAAAGGGAGGTGTAGAAAAAAGAGAAAAAAAAATACTCGCGTGCAGGAAGCGATTGCAGTAGAAACAGGACGCCAGGACATGCCTCAGAAGCACGGATATCATCAAAATTTTTGGGCAGCTTGCGCTGATCCCAACATCATCATCATCTTCTTCATCATCATCATCCTCATAGCTTCACCAGTTTCCCACCTGGCCAATCACAACCGTCCTAGGTAGGCTCGGAGCAAGTTGTCGTCCAGGACTCCAGTCCTGCCACAAAAGTTCGGACAATTAATTTGCTAAGCTGCTTCTTCATCTGTGCTCCAATGTAAATATGTCCAATGTTTGCGTCCACCAGCCAGCTTTCCGGAAAAGGGGTTGCAGCATAAAATATGATGTCTAACTGAAATTTGTGTAGATGTTTGAAAACTGCTGGTCAAAAAAAACAATAATGTGAAATGGAATTTCAAGAGAACAGAATTTCAACAAAACATCAGCCAAAAATTTCACCTCTCTCAGCAACAAAGTTTCAAAAACATTTTTCAAAAGAGATCATTTATTTTTGATCTTCAAAAAAAAATTTCATTAAATTTTCAAAAATTTTCAAATTCAAACTTTTCATTTTCACTTTCAAATTACTTAATTTATTTCAATTACTTAAATTCTTTATATTTACTTTATATTAATTTCACCTTTAATTTCAATTTTATTTTAATAAATCATTTACTTTTTCCAAAATTCAAAATTTCCTTCAGAAAATCAAGATTTCCTCCCTTTTACTTAGGGGAACAATTCAATTACCAACACCATTTTAATTATTTTCATTAATGAACTTAAACAAGTGATCAAACATTTTTTTACATTAAAACACATCAATATAATCAAAGTCAATCAAGACAGGACTCTCGAAAAATTTTAAAGTCCAAGGAGAGTCAATTAACAAATTTACTTATTATTTAAATTATAATATAAACATTCATAAATTATAGTTCACAAAATCAATTACTTATTCTTATTTACTTTTTTAACTTAAATGCAAGATTTCCAATAAATTTTTAAAATCACAACAATTTTTTCATAAATTCTATTTTAAAAGACAATATTGAAATATAAACTTAAACAAGTATAAACTTTAACTTAAAATGAAATCTTTTCTTGCAAAATTTAATTTCTGTAAAATTGTGAACTCAACCCAAAATTTAATATTGTGAAAATCTTTTATTCCTAAGATTATAGGGTGTACGTGTATTTCTGTTTGTCATGTAATACTGATTTTGGTGTGGTATATAACTATTTCTAAAGTTATTGTTGTAAATGATTCTTCCATTTCCTCTATTATCAAAGTTATTTGAATTATTTCTCTGAACATATTGTTGATTTTGATTTGCACGAAAATTTGATCTAGCCTGAACAGCATTTTCATTTACCCTTTTATTTGGCAAATTAAATCTTACTCGTTTCACAGTTTTTTTGTTTTGAGATTTATCTCCAGATCTTGTTAAACAAGATTTTAGTTTCACAGAGTCTTTCTCAGCGGTGATCACAGGAGTAAGTTTATTTGTCTTAGAGTTCAATTTTTGACTTTCAGTAGTTTGTTTTGAAAATTTTTGCAATTCCTCTCTTCTTGGAGGTAAAAGAGTCAGTCTGTTCACATGAACCAGTTGTTCATTTTTGGCATTCATTACATGTCTGATCAAAAAGTTAACAGCAGAAGTTTGTTTTATCACTTTAAAAGGACCTCTGTTAAAAGAGCTCAGTTTTCTTGACTGGCCTTGGGGTAAAAAGGGAGTGTAAAGATACACTAAATCACCAACTTTAATATTGGGCATCTTTGCTTTCTTATGCTGTTGTAAAATTTGTGAATTTTCAGCTTTTTCTAAGTTACTTTTTACTACCTCATATGTTCTTTTAAGTCGGAATCTCATGTCTTCTCCATAATCATATGTTGATTCATATGTCGGAGGTTTAAATCCAGTAATCAAAGTATTTGGAACTGTTAAATCTCTACCATAGAGTAAATAAGCAGGCGATTCACCCGTAGAAGCATGTATGGCATTTCTATGCGCTAATAAAGCAAAATGTATCAGATTGTCCCAATTATCTTTATCGTTATATGCAATATTTTTCAAGGATCTGATCAAAGTACCATTTAATCTTTCAACACAACCGTCTACAGATGGCATATAGGCAGTAGTAGTATTCTTTATTATTCCTAATTTCTTATAAAAGCATCTTGCTGTTCTAGAAACAAAATTCGTCCCTTGATCCGAGACGATGAATTTAGGTATGCCATGCTGAGCCATGTAGTGCTCTAAGCAACTTAAAATGTCTTCAGTTTTAATTGAAGCTAAGGGATATGCTTCAGGCCATCTTGTAAAATAGTCAGTTATGACCAATATGAATTTATTTCCAGATCTTGATATAGGTAATGGTCCGACACAATCCATGGCGATACGCTCAAATGGATATGTGGATCTTGAAAATCTTTGTATGGGTGCTTTGTTATTTCTAAAGCCACGATTTACCACATAAATTTCGCATGATGCAACATAATTTTGTGTTTGGGAATACATTCCCTGCCAAAAATATTTTCTACTTACAGAAGCTAAAGTTCTTCTAAATCCACAATGAGCATAAGTGGGACAGTCATGATGTAACCATAAAATTTCAGACACAAGTTCCTGCGGAACAACAACTCTTTCTTGTTCTTGGTGTCTACGCTTAGGGTGTCTATGAGTACACCACAGTATATCATCTTTTCTAAAAAATACCAAGGTTTGTGGGTAAGGTTTTATGTTTTTATCTAAGAGATCTATAATTTTATTGCACCTTGGGTCAGATTTTTGAGCATTCTTAATTCTTATGAGCAAAGTAGGACAAGTAAATGTTTGTTCCAATTGACCAATTTGTATGTTATTTTCATTTTGCATTTCATTTTCATTATTATTAACAGCACAAATTTCATTTTCTTCATTTGTATTTGCTGGATTCAAATTGACTTCTGATTCTCTTCTATTGTTACTATTAGTATTGTTTACATTATTAGAACTTTGAGAATTTTGATTTACACTTGGAAAATTTTGATTAACATTTTGATTTATAACTTTATATTGTGACACAAATCTTTGTGGAATATTGTCAATAGTATTTGTACATTCATCTACATTTCTCGACATATAATCAGCAACAACATTTGCTTTTCCTGGTTTATGTACTATTTGATAATCAAACTGTGATAAGGATGCAATCCATCTAGCCAATCTAGATGTAGGATCTTTTAATTTAAATACGAATGTTAGTGACTTCTGGTCACAAAAAATTGTGAAAGGTTTTCCAATTAAATAGTGTTTATAATAGTTTGTAGCCCAAACAACAGCTAATGCTTCTCTTTCGACAACACTGTATTTACATTCTGCTTCGCTAAGCTTTCTGCTTGCGTAAGATATTGGATGCAAAATTTTATTCTCATCTTCTTGAGACAAATAGCTACCTAAAGAGTGATTTGATGCGTCTGTATGTAAAATAAATGGTTTTCTAAAATCTGGAAGGGTCAAGATAGGTTTTGATAGAAGTTTTCCTTTTAAAATTTCAAAAGATTTTTGAGCTTCATTAGTCCAAATAAATTTCTTTTTATTATTCTTAGTTTTCAATAATTCTGTTAATGGCAAAGTCAGTTCTGCATAGTCTTTTATGAATTTTCTATAGAATCCGGTGAGTCCAAGAAATTGTCTCACATTCTTAATTGATTTAGGAATTTTGAATTTCTCTACAACTTCTAAATTATGAGTATCAGGTTGTACTTTTCCATTTGATACCAAAAATCCAAGATACTTAATTGTTTTTCTGAAAAAATGGCATTTACTTGGTTTCAATTTAAGACCATGTTTACTTAATCTTACAAAAATCTCTTCTAGTTTTTTCAAATGTTCTTCGAATGTTCTTGAAGCAACTATAATGTCATCTATGTAAATTCCAGATATGCCAGCCAGCACCAGAGACATCAGTCTCTGAAAGGATGCAGGCGCATTCTTAAGACCAAATGGGGTTCTGGTCCATTCAAAGTGGCCATCAGGTGTTGAAAAAGAAGTCTTTGGGTAATCATCAGGATGTAAACACAATTGGTAAAATCCACTGGTTAAATCCAGAGTAGAAAAATACAAGGCTCCAGACAAGTTATCGATTAATTCCGATATATTTGGAATCGGATAATTCTCAACAATAGTGATCTTATTTAACTTTCGGAAATCCGCTACCAAACGGTAACTTCCATCAGGTTTCTTCACAAAAAGCACTGGAGTATTGTAAGGTGATGTACTGCGCTGAATGATTTTGGCATCAAGCAATTCATTCACTTGGCGCGAAAGTTCTTTCTGTAAATTATGTGGGATGCGGTATGGCTTTTGCCTAACAGGTATGTTAGATTCAAGATTAATTTCGTGCAAAATAGTGTCACATCCAGACAATTCTTTCATATTCCTGGCAAACACATGTTTATATTTACTTAGTAATTTCAGAAGCAACGTTTTTTGTGCATAGTTCATATGTTTCAAATCAAAATCTCCTCCCCATGCATCAAATGTTTCATTTTCTTCAATACAGTTTTCAACGTCAACTCTATTATTTATGTCAATTTCAGATTCATAGATGTTTTCAAATGTTCCTAATTTCATTCCTTTGTTTATATAAACAACCTTTTCAGATGGATTTGCAACTTTAGCATACAAAAAGTCATTTTCAGGAATTTTGTGGATACTTCTGGCTACGAAAATTTTGTTTGCAGAAAATTCTTTATTATTGATAGGTTCAAGTAAAATTGTCGTGTCTTTTTCAATTTTGTAATTTCTTTTTAATTTAATAAAAGATTCTGAAAATGGGTGTAGAACACATTTGTTGAAAGCTTTGGCAATCCCTATTGCCTGGTTTTGTTGTGAACTTCCTTCATCATGTCTATCACAATCTGTCTGAAATATTTCATTGTTACTGGTATTGTCTTTTGTCAAAAATCTGTCTGTATGTACATTGTCATTCATTTGTCTTTCATGTAAATCATTTTCACATTCATAATTTGACCTTTCATTTCCATTTGCATCAAAATTTCTAAAATCAACATCTCTAAATTCATTATGAAAATTGTTTTGTTCAAATAAATATCCATTATTACACTTATTTTCATAATTTCTTGAAAAATTTGTGTCTTTGGATCTATAATCTACATCATTTTTAAAATTGTAATTTCTTCTGTCACATTTATAATTTATAGCATTGCACTCAGATATTTCAGGTTGAACATCCTTGTGTCCAAAGGCAATGGTCACTTTACTTTTATGCAGAAAAGTACTTCCTAAAATCATGTTGTATTCGTTAGGTGCAGGTATGTTTAAAATGCAACATTCAATCACCATGACGTCTTTTCCAACAGTCAACGGGAAAAAAACTTTCTCATCAACCAAAACATCTTTATCTCCAACTCCCTTCACAATCCTGGATGTATGTTTTATTTTCACCTTTCGAGGATCAATTTTTTGTAAGGCATCACCATAGATAATGTTTATGGAACTTCCAGTGTCGATTAATGCATTCAATTTAACATCTTCAACAAAAACTTGAATAATAGGAAAATTGTTTTGGCAAGGATTCTCGATTTCCGTCATAAAACTAACTTCAGAATTTCGTCTATTAACTAGTGGAGATTGAAAATTTTGTGTTCTAAAGTTTTGTCTTCTAAATTTCCTTCTATTACCAAATCTATTATTAAAATATCTGTTATTTCTTCTATATCCAAAATTATTGAAGTTTTGAAATTTATAATTATCAAAGGAATTTCTAAAATTTGAAAAATTTCTCTGGAAATATGAACTGTTACGAAAAGGTCTTCTAAAAATATGAGAGTTTTTCCTTGGAGAATAATTTTGATATGGACTTTTAACATACCACTCTTCTTCCTGTGAGGCAACTGGAATTCTTCTTTGACTGAAACGGTTTCTACTTTCAGATCTTTTGGATGGTGTAGAAGTTCTGAAAGATGTTGATGGTTTATGTTTCTTCTTTACTGGAATATCTTCCCAATCTTCCTCTTCCAATTCATTTTCATTGTATCTGCTTGTAGAGGGCGTATCCAGGAAAGATTCTTCAAAACTGGAATTGCTCTTTTCCAGATCTTCTTTTATTTCATTCAGTCTTTTCTTTCTTTTTTCTGAATTTTCACTAAATTTTCTTCTTAACTTCTCAAATTCTTTCTTCTTTAAGTTTAATTCTTTCTTCAGTTCTTCAATTTCTTGTTTAGGGTCATTTTCAGTTCTTACAGTATTTACGTCTTCTGTCATTTCTTCCAGCACTTCATTTTGCACTTCTTCTTCCAATATTGCTATCTCTTTCGCAGCTTCAAATGACTGTGGGTTTGCAGATAACACAGCTTTTCGAATCAGGATCTTCAATCCTTTCTTAAATGAGTTGAGCAAAATTGCAGCTCTCAGGGAATCTTCGTTGTCCGACACAGCATCTTGTGGAAAAGCCACAAAGGATTCAGCTTCTATGCGGTTCGCATAATCACGTACATCCTCGTTTGTCATCTGTTTACAGTTGACCAGGGAAGCGACATTCTTGGCAATATTTTCTTTTTTCATAAAATTGTCCTTGAGTGTATTCACTAATTCTGAAAAATTCGTGCTTTGGTTTAATTTTGGAATTGATTTTATCAGTCTTTCTGCCCTACCAGACAATTTCAACTTCAAAATGAAAATTTTATCTTTGTTTGACCAGTCTGCATGGTCAGCGACAAGCGAGAATTTCTCCAAAAAGTCCTGAAAAGATTCACCCGCATTACCAGCAAAACTTGGAATAGATCCAAGAAACTGAGATCCAACTCCAATTTTCATTTTGTTAGAGTCTCTGACAGCGGAAGCTGATCTACCCGAGTTCGGGGAAAGTCGTGGTGGAGACACCGAAGGGATACGGTGGTTGGACACGCTTGGATGAGCAGAGGAGTCTCTACTCCTGCTTGTTCTCGTATTTCTAGATTTAGGCATTTTAGCACAAGGTTTTTCACCAAAAATTTCAAATTTATCACGAAGCACAGTTTATGTGGAAAATTGATTTCACTTTTGCTTAAATCACTTATTTATGTGTAAACAGAGCACTGAAAAACACAACGTGTAACTTTTTCACTTTTTGTTCATTATCATGAACTTCGAATCACTTTTGTATGTGCACAGAACTTTTGTATTCACTTTTCAAAAATAAATGTATGCACTTCATGTATTTACCTTTTAATGTGTGTGTATTTGGAAATTTCAATTTACTCATATATCATATATCATATAGAATTTTGTGTATTTATGTATGTCAAGTACCTCAAAATATATATGTAACACAATTTCAACATGTATTATGCAAATTAAATCATGCAAATAATACTCTGGTGCATCTGGGCTTATGTGCTTTTGCACTTATTTACTATATGACACATAAACAAAATTTTCATGCCCATTAACTCAAATATTTTGCACCACAAAAGAATTTTTCAACTTACTTCGACATATTAGTACTGCAATATATATAATCACAATAAAATATTTGCACTCTTTCATAAATTTATACCTCACTCACTGTAATACTCTGGGAAAGGGATACGGCACCAATTTGTGGGAGCTGGGTCAGTACAAACAGCACCTACCGACTCCACCACCCACAACTTCGTGATCGTAATTTCAAAAAGCCAAAGAGACATATATTTAACATATCTAGTCTCAAAAATTTAACAGCAAAAACACCAGGTTCAAGATCTAAAGGAGTTCCCAGTTTAGGAGAATTAATCCTAAATGAAGTACAGTGAGTAAAGTAAATATGCAGACACAAATAAACATGCTCATATTTCACACAAATTAAGAATTTATTTTAGATTTTCCAAAGAAATCAATATATGCATTTTTATCTTTCAAATAATAAATCATGACTTCAGAGCTTCACTTATATTAGACATATTCAAACTATTGCTCTGGTAAAATCACATGGCAACCAATAATCTAATTATTACTAATCATATGATTTCAAATCATTTCTAACTTAACTATAAATATTTTAATATGAGCCTCTTATACTTATTAAATTTAGTTTCATCATGCCAGTGCCGCTTCGGAAACATTGGTTCCGGATAAAGGGGAAAAATTACCTTGACTCTTAGTTACAAAATTTTGAGTAACAGATTCACATCAAGTAATCACGGATTAAAGCTGAGTCAAAAGTTCCAATGGGGAAATGTCGAGGAAAGGAAAACCAAACTTTTTCTCAGGACATCAGTCCATTTTTCACCGGTCCGAATCATTTTTCGAATGAACACATCAAAAAAAATCCGGGGGTTTGATGACGGATATATACCTGGAATAAAAAGAAAGATTTAGAAAAATATGCACATCAGAATATTTAATAATGGTTTCCAGGCTCCGCTTCTTCAGCTCCAGAAAAGGCAAGCCATTTTGGCTAAAGGCCTTTGTCTCCTTTCGACAAAACTTTCGATGCGACCTTTCAGTCCAAGTGTTCCAGCACGAAGAGCCGAGAGCATGGGTCCTCTGAGCCCACGCAAGTTCTCCTTCGGGAAAAATGCGCCTCTTCCTGATTGGACGGCGCGCTCCTCCTCGGCAACAGCGAGCAAACGTCACGCATCCCGGCCAGACACTAAGTCCAGACAATCCAACGATTTCTCGACGAAATGCGCTTTTTAATGTAATTTCAATGGAAACAAGTGTTAGTAAAACACTGTACAGGCACGAACGGAGAGAAGGATGTTTCTCTATCAGAAAATACAAAAAGGCTCATGGCGCAGAATTGCGACATGACAGCGCGTATAGGCACTGTGGAACTTCAGCACCCGTATTTCTACTTGATATTACCGATAACATTTAATGTAATGAGTCCTTTTTTCTTCAATTCTTTCTTTATACTTGTACAATATATAATCCTTAAGCTTAATGTCAGTAGCCATCCCCCAGTTTATGAAAAAGATACAAAAATCTTTGTATGAAACTGCAGCACCCCCACTAATTTTAGCCCACGCACCACCAATGGAAGGGTAACACACTATAATTTTAATCATTTTGACCAACGCTACGGATTTTTCTAAATTTTACTTGAAAATTTTTAAAAACAAAAACTCCACGAGGTACATAAAAATTATGCCACGATAATGGTATGAGAAACTATAATGGTATGAGAAATGATGACGGAATGAAACATGATGATGGAATGAGAAAGTCGAGTGGAGCCACTCTCCAGTTAATTTATATACAAACACTTAGGAATCAGTGCTGCTGAAATCACTATCTCATGCGTAACTGCATAAACCTGTAACCTTTTTCCTGTAACTCTTTCAATTTCTCGAGTTTGATTTTCACTCCCGTGTTCTACAGTGACTGCAATTCCGTCATGAATGGAATAGATTAGTTACCGGAATGTTTATTGCAGGATAGGTTGACAGCATTAGCAACAACAATGAATAAGATCTATTGCATTCTGAATAACAATGACACATAGATTTATCGTAGCTGCTCTATGTCTTAGGATGAGTCGGTCGGCCTGGGTTTTCGACATTCGACATAGATTCATCGATTTGGCGACGTTTTCGTCCGTTTCGCGATAGAGACGGTGAATAGAAATTCCAATCCGTTAAAAGATGTATAAGGGCTCGAAACCGTGTTCTTACCTTAATCATTTCTGACAATATAAATTACGCACTGAATTAAGTTCTTTCGATACGCCCTGGAAGAGTTCCTTCGATACGCCCTATATAAGCTTTTGCCATGCATTAATTTGATCGATGAAATTTCGAGGCAGTACGACGTTTTCATTATTATTTTACTTTTAAACGTTGATCTAAAATCTGAGTGAACAAACTGGCTGAATTACATGTAGAAACATAAATTAAGCTGCAAATGTGTTTAAATGTAAACGTGCTAAATATTCGCATGTGAATTACACTTCATATATGTATAAACGTAAATTGAGCTAAATATCTGTATAATTATATATTGAGCTAAATCTACGTAAAATACAGTGAGTAATATACAGGGTGTCCAGTGCTATCGGTGCCCAATGGCTATTTCGTCAACAGTTAGTTACAGAGATATACTTCCAATTGTAAAAATGTTTTAAATTTTAAGCCCTATTATCTTAGAAACAGTTTAAATCAATAAATACATTTCTGAAAGAAATACGAAATATAAATTTTTATACGATCCCCCGGTCCTACGAATTATATTTAGGAAAATTATCCTCATACAATTTCAAGCAAAATAAAAAAAAAATCATCATCCTTTTACGACTAAAATTCACTGAGTTATGGAGCATTAAACTTTATGACTTAAGTCGCTTTTCCACGCATAAAAATGTCCCGTTTCAGGCAACCAACCAATCAGGGACCGTATTGACCATTTTACCAGGCAACCAACCAATCAGGGACCGTATTGACCATTTCTCAGCATAAAAAGTGCTCCAACTTTAAACAGCTATAAGCCGGCCAATTTTGGTCGTAAAAGGATGATTTTTTTTTATTTTGCATAAAATTGTATGAGTTTGATTTTCCTAAATATACTTAGTAGGACCGGGGGACTGTATTAAAATTTATACTTCGTATTTCTTTCAGAAATGCATTTATTGTTTTAAACTGTTTCTGAGATAATATATTTTAAAATTTAAAACATGTTTGCAATTGAAAGTGTATCTCTATGACTAACGATTGAGAAAATAGCCATTGGGCACCGATAGCACTGGACACCCTGTATATTGTGTAAATATATATTGAGCTAAAGTACGTCTATAAATACAGATATAATACAGAGATAATACATTATAATACAGAGTGACAGTAGGCGTGGTCAGTACACAGAAACCTCAATATTCTTTTAGAAAGAGTAGAAACAATTTGAAAAGTCCTGAAAGCGATCCATTTATGGAAAGCTTGAGTATTTTATTTCTTTCTATTTGCATTTGAGTGCTTCGAATGCTAAGAGTGCAGTCGAAATGAACACGTATAATGGATTTTTTTTGGAGCACAAAGAGAATACAGCGATATCCAGCCAATCCTGATAAACCGTTCAGGCCTACGGGTTACCAATTCTTTATAGCTGTTGAAATAGCTTCAAATTCTTTCCTATTCACTATATCTGATTAGTTGCCCGTGAAAACACATTTATGCACTTCCAAAATAAATAATATCACAGAACATAACAGCTTACAAACAAAAATTAAAAAAAATATATAATTCTTGCCCTCTTCCTGGGAAAACACTAAGTAAAACAAATACAAGAAAATGATTATTTTGGTAGCCCCTTTAACAATTTCTTTCTTTTCTGTTTTGTTAGATCACCCGATAACTCGCCATATCCCGAAGCAGATATCTCAATGAAGAGGTAAGAAATAAATCCAAGTAAGAGACATACAGATACAATAAAACTAGGTTCCAATAAAATTGGATCAAAATATAAAACAAAGTATAGACGGACGTTCCATATTATTTTTGTTAAAGTATTATTACGGTTGCCGTATTATTTTGTCATAGTATTTTGATATGAATAACGTTTATGGTTGAAGTATCTATATATACTATTTGCCAAGAGTCCGTCTGTCTGTCTGTCACTCTTTTTCAGGCACTTACCGAATAGATAGAGAATTGCAACTTGGTACACGGCTCGGTCATTCGATAAAAACCCCTGGAAAAATCGAATTTTTCGAAAACGTTCTCTAGAGGGTGTGCTCCACACCAAAATGTTTGAAAAGTGAAATGATAAGAAATCATTACGATGAGATAGAAACTTCAAATTTGGTGTATGGGTAAATCGTTCGAAAGGAAGAAAGTGTGCAATTTCAGATTTCCAATATTTTCTACTTAAGGGGGTGCCGCACAACAAAATGTTCGATTTAACGAATAAATGAGAAAAGGCACCTTTAAAATTTGACAGAGACCTGAAATTTGGTATATGGGCTAATCATTTGACGGAAACACCCAAGACGAATATAGTTTTTCAAAAATGTTCGTTTAAGGGGTGCTCCAGAGTAAAACGTTCGAAAAGTGAATTGATGAAAAACCATGCTTTGTAATGAGATAAAGATATCAAATTTGGTGTGATGGTAGATAGTTTGGAAGGAAAAGAGTTTGCAATTTCAGTTTACCAATATTTTCTTCTTTAGGGGGTGCCGCACACCAAAATGTTCAATTTTCGGAATAAAGGAAAAACGCCTCTTTTAAAACGTGATAGAGGCTTGATATTTGGTATATGGGCGAATCATCTGATAGAAATCACACAAAGAATAGTGTTTTTCAAAAATGTATATTTAAGGGGGGGGGGTGTAATCCACACAAAAGTATTCGAAAGATGAAATGCTAGAAAAGCATGCTTCGCGATGAGATAGATACTTCAAATTTGCTGTACGGGCAAAAAGTTGGAAAGGAAGAAAGTGTGCAATTTCAGTTTTCCAACAATTGTTATTTTAGGGGGTGCCGCTCACTAAAACGTTCGATTTGCCGAACATATGAAAAACACCTCCTTTACAATGTGATAGAGGCTTAAAATTTAGTATATGAGCTAACCATTTGACAAAAAAAAAAACAAAGATGAATACGGTTTGCAAAAATGTTCATTAACGGTATGCTACACAGCAAAACGTTCGAAAGGTGAAGTGATAGAAAAAACATGCTTCTCGATAGGATAGAGACTTCAAATTTGGTGTACGGGTAGATAGTTTGAAATGAAGAAAGTGCGAAATTTTAGATTTCCAATATTTTCTACTTTAAGGTGTGCCGCACACTAATATGTTCGATTTTTCGAATAAATGAGGCACGCTTCCTTTTAAATGTGATAGAGGCTTGATATTTGGTATATGAGCCAATCATCTGATAATAAACCCAAGACAAACAGAGTTTTGCATAAATGTTCATTTATGGGTGTGCTTCACAGAAAACATTTCGAAATGAGAGAGAATAAAATAGGGGTACCTCGGGATGAGATAGACTTTAATGTGGTGTACGGGTAGATAATACGAAATAAGAAATGCGCAAATTAAGCTTCCCAAAATTTTCTTCTTTAGGGGGTTCTGCACACCAAAATATTCGATTCGTCGAATAAATTTGAAACGCGAATTATTAAAAAAATTACATTATTCAGGGGTTGCTTATTGCGAGATCGTTGATTTTCATCGGGTATTCGGCTAGTCTCTGACTAAAAGTGGAGCGCTACGAAAAAGATAAACACTTGATCTCTTATATCTCAGAAACAAATAGATAAATTGTAAATAATATTTACTTATTTTGTTGAAAATATGGTTCTATTTATGAATCTACAAAAATAATTCCAATAATTTAATATTTTAATTATACATTACTCTTTTGTACAAAATAACCCCTACAAACTTTTTGTTTTAGGAAGTTTTTACCTCACTTTGCTTACTTTCATAAGAAATATCTTCTATGAAAATGTATTTACATAGAAAGTTATAAAAGGGTTCAGTAGGAAATCCAATTTTTTATTAATAATTTGATTTTGCAAAGCTATTATAGTTTTCGAAGAACCGCCTTGTCAAATTCAAAATTATTTTTAATTTTTCGATTTTCAAGTTTGTAACGCTTATATATCAAAAATACAATTGGATATAATATAAGGTTTAAGGTTCTCAAGCTATAGTGGTCATACCATTTGAATATTCTGAGCTATTTTGAAAAGTGGTTCGAATTTATATATTTTAATATTTTAAACTACAACCATATGTACATGTACTTTAAAAATGTCTAAAGAAGACAAGCTACCCACGAAGAAGAATATTATTCCCACAAAACTACTTCAGCTCCATCGGACTGGAACCACTGCCAATATTTTGCTATAGTAGTAATAAAAATAATCTATCAACGATTATTATTTCAGTAGAATAAAGCTTTACCCTTGGTTGATAGATTCTTCGTATTCAGGAAGCCCAATAATAAGTGACAGCATCAACACATGATTGTAATTCAGAATTTGTTAGTAGTTTTAGAAAAACATCATATCTTCTAAATATTTTAAAGACAGGTAATTTGTATTTAATAGCTATATTCTATTCTCTATCGCTTGACTTTACTCATAGATGATAATTTTCTCGATCTAATCTTCTGCAGCCACAGACTATTCGATCCGAATTTTCATTCATATCTTAATAGCGATTTCTTGAGTTTCTTTACTTTATAACATTTTCCAACATAGTTCAAAAGTGTGTATGACTTTGTTCATTCTATCTGTCTGTCCATTTGTACGATAGCTACCGTAAAAATGACTTTATCAAATGAAATTTTAGTATGTTGTTCAGACGGTCTGTGGGACATACGGAAATGTAAATGAATAATATCGCTCAATTAGTTTTGGATTGAACCCTGGTTGAAAAAGTGAAATACACTGAACCCTATGGGACGTAATTTTTCAAACATTTTTTAAGCAAATTTAAAATTCACCAATTGCTTCGACAATTATAGGAATTGTTCAAATTATCCCATAAAATATATAAAAAAATTTCAACGAAATTACTTCGGTAGTTTCTTTAAATGCAAATTAAAATAATAATTACACCCATATTACATAAAGAGATCACGTGACCAACTTCAAAATAAAATATTGCATCCATTTTTCTTCCCCAGTGTAAAAATCATGATTTTATAAATTCTTTTAAATTTACATTTAGTGTTGCATCCGTCCTGACACTGCTTTATTTTTGCGTATTTTCTGTGCAACTGTATTCTACGCCAACGCAATTACAATATTTTTGAGTCTAAATTATCAACCTTTGATTATTTCCACAACGAAGTATAGTTTTATCGGATGCAGAATGTAAACAAGTGATTGTAAGATGAGTTGTATAAAAATTGATGAATTTTTTTCCAACAAAATTATTTAGCTCTGGAGTCTGGAATAAAAGTGATATGAATGAAACATTCATTGATCTTACATAGAGAGCAGACGATTTATATTTCGATGATGTCATTTGAAATAAGTTCATTTTTTTTCGATGAAAATTTAAGTTTTCAAATATAATAAATTACTGTAGTATTGTGTTAATTTAAAATTTATCAGCATTGAATGTATCGCATTTTAGAGATGTTTAAATAAAAGTGCATTTCAGTTGGAAAGCGTTTCATAATCAATGCTTTATGCATGATTGATCTTTCTTGTTATTATTTTTGCTGATATGGGTTATAGATTTGTCAACTCACTCTCAACATAGCTCTATAAGCAAACGTCTAGAGGATTGAGATCAGGGCATGATGTTGGCCACTCCTCTGCAGATATGACAACGGGACAGTATTGTTTACTTCAGATTTGCCCACGTTTCGGCTTGTGCACCAGTTCTGTTGAATACTTATCTTGTGCGGCAGCTTTCTTTGGGTGTCTGCCCTGGATTCTAGAACAATTTTTTCGTTTGTTTAATGATGTGAGCTTCCGAAACATTTTTCTAAATAGAATATCTGATCAATTTCGACTTCTTTTAACTTTCCCTATATCGTCAGTACAATTATAAAGACCCTCGCTGTGTCAGCCGGGAATAGAACCCTGAATCTCCGAACTGGCTAGCCGACGCTCCCGTTGAGCTACTGGGGCGAAATCGCAAGCTCCAATCGTCGAAGTAGTCTCCGAACAATATATAGGGACAGTATTGTGAAGGGGTATAAAATTCGAATTCGAGTTTCAAGAGCACGTTTCAAGCATCCCTAAACTCGAATCAAATGCTTTTGAGGTGGTGTATGTATGAGTGTATGCTTATACGTAAGTGTGCGGTTCCGAACATAATCCCGACAAGCCAGAATCCCGACAGCCGAAATCCCGACATACCAAAATCCCGACAGGGTCGAAATTCCGACAAGTCAAAATCCCAACAAGGTCGAAATCCCGACAAGTCGATATCCCGACAAGGTCGAAATCCCGACAACCCAAAATCCCGACAAGGTCGAAATCCCGACAAGCCAAAATCCCGACAGCCGAAACGCACTCTTGCACAGACTAATACAACACTAAGGCGGTCATCGCAGTGATGTCACTAGGGTTAGAATTTACTAATCAGCACCCCCCCCCCTACGCACATGCGCTGGACTCACGCTGGGCACACGCACACGGCTGTCTACGCCTATATGTATAGCTTGATCAAAATTATCGGCTTTTTTACATCTCTACATTTTACAAATTAATAGTTTTAATCACTAAATCATAACAATTATGCCATTACTGAAATAAATTTTGACAAATTGAAATGACAGTCAAAGATTAAAATGATATAACAGGTCGGTATAAGATTTAGGAAATTCATTTTATTAAAAAAGATAAAAGTATTTGCACATTCTGCATACGTTCAAATAGCATATTTACAGTGACACAGTATGAGCGATACCACGAAGATATTCCACCACAGGTCGATTATTACGATCGTTCACAACAGTCATAATTCTCTTCTCCCTGTTATCATCTACCTCCCTATGTTTTGGTTGTTGTTCGCCGCGAAGAATGCATTCAACTTGGTAATCCACCTGCTCCTGTTCTTTTTGAAATTCTTCTATGCCAGAATATATGGCCATTGTCGTAGCAAGCGGATGGAGACAAGAGGGAGCGTGAGTCCAGCGCATGTGCGTGGAGAGAGGAGGGTGCTGATTAGTAAATGCTAACCCTAGTGACGTCACTGCGATGACGTCACTATGGGTACCGCCTTAGTGTTGTATTAGTCTTGCAAGAGTGGGTTTCGGTTGTCGGGATTTGGGCTTGTCGGGATTTCGACCTTGTCGGGAGTTTGACTTGTCGGGATTTCGACCCTGTCTGGATTTTGACATGTCGGGTTATCGGCTGTCGGGATTCTGGCTTGTCGGGATTTCGGCTGTCGGGATTATGACCCAGACCCGTAAGTGTGTGTGTGTGGAGATGACATCTCACGAACGGATGGAATGTTTCAAATAAAATGTGGTAGAAAAATTACAATCAGGGAATACTGGAAGCCTACTGCTGTTAAACGCAATCGAATGTTAAAGACCCCCCCCCCCCCCCACCACACATACAAATGTGTTGAAGACCCAGACCACACGACCAACCCTAGGGCTAATGGTAGGTTAGTGTGTGGCCGACTCCACAAATGTGTGAATGAAATTTTGAAAAAGTCATCAAAATATTAGAACTTGAAATAATGTTACGTAAATAGTTATTTCTTAAACGATTGACACAAACTTTAAAACTCCAGCATGAACCGTTCTCGAGATATTGCACTTTTTTCAAATAAACTTATCAGATAATAACATGAAATTAAAATATGTGTTAACTATTTCGAAATATGTTCACTTTTCATATGTAATATTATGCGATAAATGTGTTAGCATCATTCTCCTGGATTTAGTTCGCTCCATTCAGAGAAAAATACTTTGCGCAGATGAACCTGACGATAAATTTGGAGATTCGGCGACTCATTAAGCAAAACATTGCTTTACACTTTACACCCTCGAAAATTTAATGCTGGATTCATATCAGTCATTATCTGTGCTCTATATGCATTCGATCCTGATAAGCAGATGCTTTAAGGTAAAATTGTGAACCAGAAATGGGAACAAAATAGAAAGAAATGTTGTTTACAAATGCCGGTTTATCTACCATACCCAATTTAAATAGAGTATATGGAGTAATCATCATATACTCAAAGTATTCCACTTGGTCCTAATTAACTTTGGAAGTTTTTCCACTCTTCTTTTAATTTTATTTATTCACTGAAGTTCTTGCCACCTATCCAGACATCAGTAACATTAATCAATGGTTAGCATATTTTAGGCGTAATAAAAAAAGGAGAATAATTAATTTAAAATTATCAGTTTTAAAATCAACGCTATCTTCTTCCCTAAAAAACCTCTAAACGCATTTCCCCAAGAGAATAAAGTTACTTTAAATATATTTAAGCTTTAATAATTTCTGGATAAGTTATTTAATTTCTTAAACGTGATTAGTCCCTTGTGTTCTCCATAAAAATTATGGTTTTTAATTATTTTTTAACTAGTACGTAATTTAATATTATTACAATCAATGAATAATTGAATTTGATTAATTTTAAATGCAACCAAACGCTGGGACACCATCTTCCCTCCAAATTTTCGAAAGAATTTTTGAAAATACCATTAAAAATCAGGACATTTAATAATGCTATATAAATATTCATTTTAAAAGTAATTTAAAAATAGAAAAGGAATGACACAAACTTTATAATACTAGCATAAATCTTTCTCATGATATACTATGTTGTCTGGTTAAATTTATCAAAAATGCATAACATTTAAACTGTAGTAAATATCATTAAATATGTTCCGTTTCCATATGAATTATAATATGCGACAAATTTGTTAACATCATTCTTGTAAATATTATTCGTTCCATTCATGAGAGAAGATACCTTTTGTAATAGTTTTGTATTTTGCCTCTGAATAATTTGTGAATAGTCAATTATTTCACATGATATTTATTTAAGGTCAATTGCATTTTGAAGAAGATTCTGCAAGTTGGATGATAATTTGTTTTGACAAATTATCCCGAATATAAGTCTATATAAGTCATGAAAACACCTAAATTTCAATTCACAACATTTTAATTAATTGAAAATAACATAGTGATATGGCTTTTTATTATTTATCAGCTGAATACCCGTTGAAAATCATCGGTCTCACAATAAGCAACACCCGAATAGAGTTGATTTTTGAATAATTCGATTTTCCCTGTGGGTTTTTTCAAACTGGCACCCGTGCACCAAATTTCAAATATCTGTCTCACTTCAGACTGGGAATTTCTCATTTATTCAGCTAAATAAACATTTAAGTATTGGCATCCCTGAATTAGCAAATATATGAAAGCTGCAATTATACACATTATTTCTATCTAACGATCTATTTATTCTTGCACCAATTTAAAAGCCTCTATCACATTGCAAAGTCTGTTTTACTATCATTTCGCATTTTGAACGTTTTGGTGTGGAGCCCCCCCCCCCTCTAGACAGAAATTTTTAAAAACTCGATTTTTCTTTAACCTTACGATTGACCTGTGTATCAAATTTTAAATCTATATCTCATTTAAAATAAAGTGTTTCACTGTTATTCGTAAATAGAACATTTTGATGTGAGGCACCCCTAAAGAAATAAACATTGGAAAACTGAAACCGTTTACTTTCTTCCTTTCGAACTATCTACACTCACACACAATTTATAATATCTGATCGTGAAGTATGTTTTTCTATCATTTCACCTTTAGAACGTTTTGGTGTGGCGCCCCCCCCCCCTTTACCAAACATTTTTGAAAAATTCGATTGTTTCCGTGCATTTCAGTGAATATGTCCTGTGTAAAAAATGTGAAGTCTCCATCTCACTTAAAAGAAGGCGTTTATCATTTATTCGGCAAACCGAATATTTTGGTGTGGCAAACCCTAAAGTAGCAAATATTGAAAAACTAAAATTACGCACTTTCTTTTCTTGAACTATGTACCTATACATCAAATTTGATGTCTCTTTCTCATGACAAAGTTTGCCTTTCTATAGTTTCACATTTCGGACGCTTTGATGTGGAACACCCCCTGTACGAAACATTTATGAAAAATTCGATTTTTCCAGAGGATTTCATTGAACCATTGACCCGTATACCAAATTCCAAGTCTATCTCCCTTAGGTGGTCTTCATTTATTCGACAAATCGAACATTTTAGCGTGTAGCGCCCATAAAGTACCAATTTATGAAAAACTGAAATTGTGCTCTTTCTTCTTTTCCAACTATCAACCTTTATATCAAATTTAAAGTCTCCATCTCATCGGACGCTTTGATGTGGAACACCCCCTGTACGGAACATTTATGAAAAATTCGATTTTTCCAGACGATTTTATTGAACCATTGACCCGTATACCAAATTCCAAGACTATCTCACTTAGGTGGTCTTCATTTATTCGACAAATCGAACATTTTAGCGTATAGCGCCCGTAAAGTACAAATTTATAAAAACTGAAATTGTGCTCTTTCTTCTTTTCCAACTATCAATCTTTATATCAAATTTAAAGTCTCCATCTCATCGGACGCTTTGATGTGGAACACCCCCTGTACGGAACATTTATGAAAAATTCGATTTTTCCAGACGATTTCATTGAACCATTGACCCGTATACCAAATTCCAAGTCTATCTCACTTAGGTGGTCTTCATTTATTCGACAAATCGAACATTTTAGCGTGTAGCGCCCATAAAGTACCAATTTATGAAAAACTGAAATTGTGCTCTTTTTTCTTTTCCAACTATCAACCTTTAAATCAAATTTAAAGTCTCCATCTCATCGGACGCTTTGATGTGGAACACCCCCTGTACGGAACATTTATGAAAAATTAGATTTTCCAGACGATTTCATTGAATCATTGACCCGTATACCAAATTCCAAGACTATCTCACTTAGGTGGTCTTCATTTATTCGACAAATCGAACATTTTAGCGTATAGCGCCCGTAAAGTACAAATTTATGAAAAACTGAAATTGTGCTCTTTCTTCTTTTCCAACTATCAATCTTTATATCAAATTTAAAGTCTCCATCTCATCAGACGCTTTGATGTGGAACACCCCCTGTACGGAACATTTATGAAAAATTCGATTTTTCCAGACGATTTCAGTGAACCATTGACCCGTATACCAAATTCCAAGACTATCTCACTTAGGTGGTCTTCATTTATTCGACAAATCGAGCATTTTAGCGTGTAGCGCCCGTAAAGTACCAATTTATGAAAAACTTGAAATTGTGCTCTTTCTTCTTTTCCAACTATCAACCTTTATATCAAATTTAAAGTCTCTATCTTATCGGACGCTTTGATGTGGAACACCCCCTGTACGGAACATTTATGAAAAATTCGATTTTTCCAGACGATTTCATTGAACCATTGACCCGTATACCAAATTCCAAGACTATCTCACTTAGGTGGTCTTTATTTATTCGACAAATCGAACATTTTAGCGTATAGCGCCCGTAAAGTACAAATTTATGAAAAACTGAAATTGTGCTCTTTCTTCTTTTCCAAATATCAAACTTTATATCAAATTTAAAGTCTCCATCTCATCGGACGCTTTGATGTGGAACACCCCCTGTACGGAACATTTATGAAAAATTCGATTTTTCCAGACGATTTCATTGAACCATTGACCCGTATACCAAATTCCAAGACTATCTCACTTAGGTGGTCTTCATTTATTAGACAAATCGAGCATTTTAGCGTGTAGCGCCCGTAAAGTACCAATTTATGAAAAACTTGAAATTGTGCTCTTTCTTCTTTTCCAACTATCAACCTTTATATCAAATTTAAAGTCTCCATCTCATCGGACGCTTTGATGTGGAACACCCCCTGTACGGAACATTTATGAAAAATTAGATTTTTCCAGACGATTTCATTGAATCATTGACCCGTATACCAAATTCCAAGACTATCTCACTTAGGTGGTCTTCATTTATTCGACAAATCGAACATTTTAGCGTATAGCGCCCGTAAAGTACAAATTTATGAAAAACTGAAATTGTGCTCTTTCTTCTTTTCCAACTATCAATCTTTATATCAAATTTAAAGTCTCCATCTCATCGGACGCTTTGATGTGGAACACCCCCTGTACGGAACATTTATGAAAAATTCGATTTTTCCAGACGATTTCAGTGAACCATTGACCCGTATACCAAATTCCAAGACTATCTCACTTAGGTGGTCTTCATTTATTCGACAAATCGAGCATTTTAGCGTGTAGCGCCCGTAAAGTACCAATTTATGAAAAACTGAAATTGTGCTCTTTCTTCTTTTCCAACTATCAATCTTTATATCAAATTTAAAGTCTCCATCTCATCGGACGCTTTGATGTGGAACACCCCCTGTACGGAACATTTATGAAAAATTCGATTTTTCCAGACGATTTCATTGAACCATTGACCCGTATACCAAATTCCAAGACTATCTCACTTAGGTGGTCTTCATTTATTCGACAAATCGAGCATTTTAGCGTGTAGCGCCCGTAAAGTACCAATTTATGAAAAACTTGAAATTGTGCTCTTTCTTCTTTTCCAACTATCAACCTTTATATCAAATTTAAAGTCTCCATCTCATCGGGAAGTATGTTTTTGCATCATTTTACCGTTCGAATGTTTTTGTGTGGAGCACCTACCCCTTAACCTTTTGTTTAATGGGTGGGACAACGTCAATTCCAAATGAAGAAGCTCTCAAAATGACAGGTATTTGACATACCCTATCCCAAACAGTTCGATCCTCCTTTGCAGACATTGACGTCCATGGGTGCCAATGCCTGCAAAGGGGGATCGAACTGTTTGGGATAGGGTATGTCAAATATTTGTCTTTATGAGAGGTCCTTCGTTTGGAATTGACGCTGGCCAACCGCACGCAAACGTATAAATGAAATTAAAAAAAAATCTCTTCTTGGCTTTTTCTTTAAACGATTAGCCCATGAAGTTAATTCCCAGTCGCTATTGCAATTTAAAGGATGCGTTTCTCATTCATTTTGCAATCCGATCATTTTGGTGTGCGGAATCCCCTAAAGTTGCAAATATTGGAAAACTGAAATTGTACACTTTATTTCTTCCAAACTATCTATTCGTACACAGAATTTGAAAAATCTGTATCTCATCCCGAAGCAAGTTATTTTAACAATTTACCTTTCGAACGTTTTTGTGTTGAGAGTAGCCGCCTCCTGAAATGAACATTTTTGAAAAACTCCATCCTTCTTGGGGTTTTTATCAGATGATTGGCACATGTACCAAATATCAATTCCCTATCCCATTTTAAAGAATGCGTTCTTCATTTATCTCGAAAATCGAACATTTTTATGTATGGCACCTCCTAAATTAGAAAATATTGAAAACTGAAATTGCATACATTCTTCCTTCCAAACTATCTACCCGTATACCAAGCTTGAAATCTCTGTTCCATCTCTAAGCATGTTCTTTTACCAATTCAATTCTTTCGTCTAGGGTGTTTTCATCAAATGATTAGCCTATATACCACATTTCAAGCCTCTATCAAACTTAGCCGTTTTTCATTTATTCGGTAAATCGAACATTTTGGTGTGCGGCACCCCCCTTAAGTATAAAATGTAGGAAATCTGAAATTGCACACTTTCTTGCTTTAGAACGATTTATATATACACCAAATTTAAAGTTTCTATCTTTCCGCAAAGTATACTTTACTACCATTTCACTTTTCGTGCGTTTTGGTGTGGAGCACCCTCTTTTCAGAACATTTTCGGAAATAACGATTTTCCCAGGTTCTTTTATCGAAAGATCGACCCATGTACCAAAATAAGTCTCCAACTACTCGGAAAGTGCCTTAAAATGGTTTGACTGACAGACGGATGGACTCTTGGCAATTAGTATATATAGACTAGCCGAATACCCGTTGAAAACCAACGGTCTAGCAAGAAGCAACCCCTGAATAATGTAAATTTCTGAATAATTAACGTTTCACATTTATTCAGCAAATCAAATATTTTGGTGTGCAGAACCCCCTAAAGAAGAAATTATTGGAAATATTAAATTGCGCACTTCTTCGTTTCGAAATATCTGTCTACCCGTACACGAAATTAAAGTCTCTATCTCATCCCGAAGTATGCTATTTTATCATTTCCTCTTTTGAAAGCTTTTCTGTGGAGCACACTCATAGATGAACATTTCTGAAAAACTTTGTTCGTCTTGAGTTTTTATCAGATGATTGATTGGTCCATATACTACATATCAAGCCACTATCACATTTAAAAAGAAAAGGTGTCTCATTTATTCGGAGAATCAAACATATTTGTGTGCGGCATAACCCAAAGTAGCAAAAATTAGAAATCTGAAATTTTACACTTTCTTCCTTTCAAATTACATATCCGTACACCAAATTTGAAGGTTTTATCCTATAGCAAAGCATGTTTTTTCTATCACTTCACCCTTTGAACGTTTTTCTGTGCAGCCCCCTTAAATGAACATTTTTGAAAAATCGTATTCAACTTAGGTGTTTTATTAAATGATGAGCCCATATACTAAATTTCAAGCTTCTCTCACATTGTAAAGGAAGAGTTTTTTATTTGTTCAGCAAATCGAATATTTTAATGAGTGGCACCCCCCCCCCCCTACAATAGCAAATGTTGGAAAACAGAGATTGCACACTTTCTTCCTTTCCAACTATTCACCCGTACACCACATTTGAAGTCTCTATTTCATCTCGAAGTATGCTTTTTCTATCATTTCACTATTCCAATATTTTTGTGAGGAGTAGCAACCCCTTAAATGTAAACCTCTATTCTTCTAAAAACCTCTATTCTTCTTGGGTTTTCTAATAGATGATTCTCTCATACACGAAATATCAAGTCTTTATCACTTTTGAAAAGGGGCGTTTCTCCTTTATTCCGAAAATTGAACATTTTGGTGTGCGCAACCGCTAAAGTAGAAAATATCAGAAAATTGAAATTGCACACTTTCTTCCTTCAAAATTATTTACCCGTACACCAAATTTGAAGTATCTATCTCATCCCGAATCAAGTTTTTAATCAATCCACTTTTCGAACGTTTTTCTCTGGAGCGTTTAAACGAGCGTGCCCCTTAAACGAACGTTTTTGGAAAACTATATTTGTCTTGTTTGTCATCATCATATAATTCTCCCATATACCCAATTTCAAGCCTGTATCAAATTTTAAAGGAACCGTTTCTCATTTATTCGGCAAATCGGACATTTTGGTGTTCGACATCCCTTTAAGTAGAAAATATTGAAAATCTGAAATGCGCCCATTCTTTCTTTCGAGCGTTTTCCCCCCATACACAAAATTTGAAGTCCCTATATTACAGTATACTTTTCTATCATTTCACTCTTCGAACGTTTTGGTGTGGAGCACACTTTTCTCAGAACATTTTCGGAAAATACGATTTTTCCAAAGGGTTTTATCGAAAGATTGACCCATGTACCAGATTGCAAATCTCTATCCATTCGGGAAGTGCGTAAAAAAGGGTGACAGACGGACAAATAGACAGGCAAACAGACAGACAGACGGGCACTTGGCATTTAGTATATACTAGCCGAATACCCATTGAAAATCAACGGTCTCACAATATGCAACCTCTAAATAATGTAAGTTTTTGAGTAATTCACGTTTTACATGTATTCGAAAAATGGAAAATTTTGGTGTGCGGAACCCCCTAAAGAAGAAAATATTGGAAAACTGAAATTGCTCACTTTCTTCCTATCGAACTATCTACCCATACACTAAATTTGAAATCTCTATGAAGCATGCATCTACTGAAGCATGCAAATGTTATGATTTTACCTTTCGAACGTTCTTATGTGGAGCCCCCTCTTAAACGAACATCTATGAAAAACTCTATACGTCTTGGGTTTTTATCGAAAGATTAGCCCATATACCAAATTTCAGGCCTCTATCAAATTTAAAAGTAGGCGTTTTTCATTTATTAATCAAATCGAACATTCTGGTGTGTGACACCCCATAAAGTAACAAATATTGAAATCTGAAATTGTGCACTTTTTTCTTTTCTAACGATATACCCATATACAAAAATTAAAGTCTCTATCTCATTGCAAACTATATTTTTCTATCAATTCACTTTTCAAACATTATTGGTGTGCGGAACCTCCCAAAATTACAAATATTGGAAATTTTCTATTACACGCATGTTCTATTTTTTTAACTATCTACTTGTACACCAAATTTGAAGTTTCTATTCCATCGCGAAGCATACTTTTTCTATCATTTTACTTTCCGAACGTTTCCGTGGGGAGTAGCCACCGCCTTAAACGAACAATTTTGAAAATCTCTATTGTGGTGTTTTTTATTAGATGATTGTCCTATATACCAAATATCAAGTCTCTATTACATTTTGAAAGGAGGCGTTTCGCACTTATTAGGAAATCGAACATTTGGGTTTGCGGCATCTCCTAAAGTAGAAAATATCGGAAAACTGTAAATGTACACGATCTATCTTTCGAACTATCTACCCGTACACCAAATTTGAAGCCACTATCGCATTTCGAAAAATGATTTTTCGTCATTTCATCTTTCGAATATTTTTCTCTGGAACACCCCCTTTAAACGAACATTTTTGAACATTTTACTCGGCAAATCGAATATTGTTAGCAGCAAATCGAATATTGACGGGCATTGCCCTGTTGACATACAGCTTCAGGAATGGGTTGAAGGAAGGGTACGACTTAGGGCTCCAAAACTTCTCTGATGTACACTCTTTAGCAAAAAAAACGAAGCGCCACTAAAAAATATTCCGATCATCTCGAAATTTCCTCCTCTACAGAACATTTTAGAATAACTCGATTTTTCCAGAGAGTTCTATTGAACGATTGACTTGTGTACCAAATTGCAAAACTCTATCTCATATTAAAAGGCATTTTTAATTTACTCTGCAAATCGAATATTGTTAGCCGCAAATTGAATATTTTAGAGTCAGTCACATTATGGAGAACTGAAAAATGGACAGATTCTTCTTTACAAACCATCTACCATTACGTTAAATGTAAAGTCTGTATCTTATCGCAAAGTGTGTTTTTCTATCATTTCACCTTTCAAACGTTTCTGGGTTGTATACCCCACCTTCTGAAATGAAATGTTTGAAAAATTCTAATCTTCTTATCATTTTTATCAAATGATTAGCCCATATACCAAATTTCATATTGTAAAGGAGGCGTTTTTCATTTGTTCGATAAATTGAATATTTTAGTGTGCGGCACCCCCAACAATAGCAAATGTTGGCAAATTGAAATTTAACACTTTCTTCTTTTCTAACTATCTACCCATGCACTAAATTTGAAATCTCTATTTCATCGCGAAGCATACTTTTTCTATCATTTCACCTTACGAATGTTCTTGTGTAGAAAGCCCAGACCACACGACCAACCCGAAGGCTTATGGTTGTGAATGTTCTTGTATTGTTGTTGTTGAGACCCAGACCGTCCGACCTACCAAAAAGGTGTAAGGTAACTGTTTGGACGGCCGGGAAGTGCCACCCAATTTGGACCGGAACCCAGTGGAGGAGGCATCCACAGGGACCGTACCCTCCTTCCCCTACCACCAACTTCTCGGAAGGACTTACGGACCCACATGTTTAACGTGATCGTACTCCGCGTGAACACGGCGGCAGTTTTGGCAGTGGCTGGAATCGAACCCGGGCCTACCGAGTGCAACTCCAGCGCGCTAACCAATGGGCTACCGCGCCCTGAATGTTCTTGTGTGAAGAACCCACCCCCTTAAATGAACATTTTTGAGAAACTCCATTCTTCTTGAGTTTTCTATCAGATGATTGGCCCATATACCAAATATTAAGCCTCTATCATATTTTAAAAGGAGCGTTTCTCATTCATTCCGAATATCGAACATTTTGATGTGTGGCACCCTTAAAGTAGAAAATATTAGAAAACTGAAATTGTACACCTTCTTCCTTCCAAACTATCTACCCATGCACCACATTTGAAATCCTTATCTTATCCTGAACCATATTTTTTTATCAATTCACTTTTCAATGGTTTTCCTCTTGAGCACCCCTTAAATGGATATTTTTTTAAAAACTATATTCGTCTTGAGTGTTTTTCATGAAAAGATTAGCCCAAATACCAAATTTTAACACTCTATCAAATTTTAAAGCAGGCGTTTCTCATTTGTTCGGCAAATCGAACATTTTGAAATTCAGCACTCCCTACTGTAGCAAATATTGAAAATCTGAAATTGCACACTTTATTACTTTCGAACGGTTTACGCATACTCTAAATTTTAAATCTCTATCTCATCCGAAAGTATGCTTTCCTATCATTTCACTTTTCGGACGTTTTGGTGTGGAGCACACCCTCTACAGAACATTTTCGAAAAATTTGATTTCTCCAGGGGGTTTTATCGAACGATCGACCCGTGTACTAAATTCCAAGTCTCTAAATCTATTCGGGAAATGCCTCCAAAAGCGTGACAGACGGACATACAGACGGACACTTGGCAATTAGTACATACAGGGTGTCGGAAAAAGATTGCAACTCGCTTTAATTCTGTACCTGTTGGAGATAAGTGGGTAATGGAAATTGCAAAAATGTTGAAAGTAAGGTAGGAAATAAGACTACGTTAATGAAATAGTCCTCCCATTCATTCTCAAAAGTTACACTTTTTAACTTTTTATACGACCCCCTTAGACAAATTGGGTCAATTAGAAAATTTTTATTCTTAATCCAGCAAGATCATTACAAAAACCTCATATCTGTATCTTTAAAATTGAGAGAGTTATATTTAATTGAAAATTGAACATTGTGAATGGGGGCCATATATTAAATTAGAAATGCAAATTTGTGACATATCACAAAAAAGATAAAACTGGATGATAATACATACGATACCCAACCGCGTAGTGAGTACCACTTCTTTATATGATCTCTGTCTGCGTAATGCTTTATTTAGATGTATTTGTGATAAACAATTTTGACACATATTAACATATTTTTGATCTAAATAATTTCCATCGTCAATTTGTTTATGATGCCTATTTTCACTGATGAAACAGTCTTTCACATGGTACGGAAAAGTGGCATAAGTTAGATTTTTTCCTTTATCATAATTCAGTTGATTTTAAAGATACAGATATGCGGTGTCTTTTTTAATGATCTTGTTGCATTAAAAATGAAAATTTTCTGATTGACCAAATTTGTCTAAGGGGGTCGTATAAAAATTTAAAATGTGTAACTTTTTAAAAATGAATGGGAGGACTATTTCATTAACGTAGTCTTATTTCCTATCTTGCTTTCAACAGTTTTGCATATTTATATTACCTGGGAGATAAGTGGGCAAAGAATTAAAGCGCATTTCAATCTTTTTGGGACACCCTGTATAGATAGATAAATAGATAGATAATAGATAGATACGCTCATTTGGCGATTTCATCTACCATGATTATACACTCGACAGTAATTATAAATGATAGAAACATTGAAATATAGGTATCTAAAATAATGCAACCTAAGTATGTTTCTTAAAAGCCATTTTAGCTGCCATACACATTTTAAATTGTGTATATGGATTTACCTTAATTATACCACTTGCTCCTAATTAATTTTGGACACATTCTATATTACTTTTCCTGCAATACATGGTAATGTATAGGGAAAGTATTGAAATCATGCCGAAAAAACTCGAGTTTTTGACGGATTTACACGTTTTGGGAGAATACAAAAAAAAAAAAAACTATTAGAAACTCTAGAATAAGAAAAAACTGTTTTTAGCATGACGTCTGTGTGTGTGTAAGTCTGTCTGTCTGTGCAATGTATGTATCTACTCCAACTTAAAAGCTAATGGATCAAATTTCATAAGATTTGGTAGGTAAGTCACTTGTGTGTGACCCTGGTGTCGATTAGTTTCTGGTACAATTCAGGATAAAAGAACACGCTTCTTTTTGAGAAATGGCTCACAAAAATGGCCTGTATACATTCCACTCTAGCTGAAAATCTAATAGATCAAAATTAAAAATCTTGGTAGATAAGTCACTTGTGGCATATCTTGGCGCTGATTAGATTTTGGTACGGTTCGGAAAAAGAAAACCTGCGTCTTTTTGCCAAATGTTGCGCAAAAATCGCCAAATCTAAAATAAATAACTACGTATGCTCAAATATATCAATTAAATGCGTGTTTTATACGTCTGAGACTAGTCATTCTCGAGATATTTTAGTTTCTTCGCATTTTTGCTACGCCACCTTTGAAAAAAAGTCCAGTTACCAAATGAGAACAAAAATTGAATTAAAAAGTCAAATTCAGTGAATTTGAAATAATTATGGATGTTTTTTTATGCAATTAAACTCAATATAATGAATTATTAAGAAAATAAAGAGAACGTGAATATGAGTCTACAGGAAAAAGTCATGTGCTGCCCACATCAATTTTTTTTTTCTAATTTTATTTATTCATTGCTAAGTTCATTCCGTCGATCTACATATTAATAAAAATCAACGATTAGTTTATTTGCGGAGTAAGAAAATAAAAGAATAATTAATTTAAAATTATCTATTTTAAATTCAACACTATATTTTATTTCCTATAACTACAAAATCTCTAAATGCACTTTCTCAAGAGAATAATGTTACTTTAAATATATTTAAGCCTTAAAGGACCCACGATAAGTAATTTAAACCCTCAAACGCGAGTAGTCAGTCCTTTGCGTTCGAAACATTATTTTATTCAGTATCGCGATTCCTACAATAAAAATTCTTAATCTGTGTAAGTTTTACAGTTTTAATTATTAGTAATTTACTTTTAATTAGTACTTTGGATTCGCATAAAATTTCAGTAAAAATTAAGAGTACAATCTGTAGAATTGTATATACATTTTGGTATACTATCTATATTTAGACTACTTAAATTTTATATTGGCATTTATGACCGGGTATATGGATAAAATTGGAACGTTACGAAAAATGTAAAAGTATTGAACGCTCATATTTTCGAACTTTATATAAAAATGTAAAAAAAAAATTACACTCGATATGTCAGAAATAGGGCACCATTTATAAATACACAAAAAATAATTTCAATATTTTATACTCCTGCTTATAAAAGGTGTAACACCATGAAGGAATTATCAGAATTGAACTAAATGTATTCCCCAAAAGTCCTGTATTGACACAAATAAACGATTAAATTTACATAGCAGAAAAACAATATTATACGTCAAAAATCAGTATTTGGTGAAGCCACCACGCACTGAAATAAGTGCTTTTATACGTCGAGGCATCAAATCAACCAGATTTTGAATTTATACCTGAGGAAGAGCATTCTAGAGTGCTTCTATGTGAACCTAAAGTTCAGCCGTATTAGCTACGGGATGAGAGTCAAGAGCAAGACGCCGACCGACGAAATCCCAGACTTGTTCAATATACATCCAGTGAATAGGCAGATCAAGGAAGATCTGTATCAGTTATGTTAAAAAGAAGCCTTGAACATTCCTACCAACATGTGAACGAGCATTGTCCTGTTGAAATACAGTTCCAGGAATGCGTTGAAGGAATGGTACGACTTCGGGCTCCAGAACTTCTCTGATGTATAGGTTGCTGTTGAGATTACCCTCAATTCTTAGCAGCTAAGATCGCCCAATGGCGCCCCAGACCATCACGCTTAGCGTTCTTCCAGTATGACGTTGGATAACGCAGTCAGGAAAGTGGCGTTCACCGCTATAGCACCTAACGTGGATGCGCTCATCACTGTACCCCAAATTAAAGCGGGACTCATCGGGAAAGACGACTCGTTGCCAATCGGCACGCCAGTGTCTATGTTGATAAGCCCATTGTAGTCGCAGCCGTCGATGGTTTGCTTCAGGGGAATCCTGTACAAGGGAAATTCTTGCACGCAGTCCAAGGTGCAGGTGCAGTAGAAGACAAAGAAGTGTTGGAGAAGATAGACCTGTAGCAGTGCTCCAACTGTCGAGATGAAGCTGTACAGTCCATCGCTGCCATGTGAATGAGGTGTCTATCATCCAGTACCGACGTAACAGTTTGTCTTCCACTGCCGGATTTGAGGCTCGTCAGGTTCTCTTCAGTCCACTGCTTCCACACCCGCATCATTGTCGTGGCATTGCGCTTCATACGAGCTGCTATTATACGACAAGGAAAAACCGCTTCACGAAGGCCGATTATTCAACCCCCGTAACTTGTTCATTTGGCGCCCTCTGTAGTCGTAGAGGCATAGCAACTTCTCATGAAACGTTTACCGCTGGCAGACAAACATAGACTATTTTCAACGTCCCGATACAGCTTTCTATTTATATGTCTAAAACAGCAGTTCAGAGGGCGCTGCGTAGCCCACGCATGCACATTGACTCTGAAATACTAGTCATTTGCATAGCACACCCTAATTTGTATTTGCTGTAAGTTTCAGCTCAATCGCATGATTCCATCACGGTTGCAATTTTTACAGATTTATATATATATATACAGTATTGTGGCAATTAATTGAGAAATGCAGTTTTTTTTATAAAATTCAATTTTATTCAAGTTTTCTATGGATACATTTAAAACTAAGAAGTGATATGCCCTCCCCGAGACTTTATAACATCACAGACACGTTTCGCCATGGAATGTACTAGACTAGCACATGTAGTTTTAATTTCAACGTCTCTGAACCATATGTCAATAACGGCCGAAATTAGCTTGTCCATCGTCGTACAGTCAAATTTGTGAAGCCGTTTTTTGACAATAGCCCACAAATTTTCTATGGGATTCAAGTCTGGTGAATTCCTGGGCCAATCCAGTACGGTAATATTTTTTTTGGAGCAGAAATTTTTGATTCGAATTGGTTCCAGCATTTCCTGTTTCCTGAAACCGCTTCCAGATCCTTCCGACACTTGCTGTACTCACTCCACATATTTTACCTATTTCCTCGAACGTCTTAGAAGTGTGTTCTCTAAGCGCAATCACTTTAGCACGTGTTTTCGCGCTGATATCCATGACGCTAATGAGCCCCGCAACAACTGAGAAACTACCACTGCGGAACACCTGCCACCTGGCGGAGGAATTTGAACACCTGCTACTTACCAGGTGCATACGAACACCTGCTACTTTGATAATAACTGCAATTTGAACTCTGAGCTAATTTGGAGTGCTTCTTCCTAAGCTTACGTGTGATAAAACGAAAAAATGACATTTCTCAATTAATTGCCACAATACTGTATATATATATTATCCGATAAAGGTTGCGTTTCACTTTGCTAACACGAAATATTTTCTAAACTGTAAAAGATAGATATAGAGAGTAAGCGACAAAAATGCTTAGTAGGAATTCCCGTTTGTAGATCGATAATTTTATTTTTGCAGAGTTCTTATAGCCTTCTCAAGTTGCAAAAAAAAAACCCGAATATTTTCCGTTTTTAAAATTTATAATTCTTTTATATTGAAAGCTAAAAGTACTAGCTATGAACAACGCGAAAGTATATTGCCGCACTTCATAATCCCTACAAGAATATATAATTGGATTTCGGATTGGATTCTTAATTTTAGAAACATAGTGGTTATAAAAGTTATATCAGATCTTTAAAATGTTACTGCATGCGCTGAAACTTGCATAGACATTATAATTGCTCGTAACTTAGAAAGATAAAATTGTTTCAAATATGAATCTTACTTTAGTCACTATTATCTGTTTTAAACCAAACAAATGAGAGCGAAAGCAACAAGTAAGCTTATTGAACTTTATAGGAGTTCTATTTTACAAGACTGTATTTCATGAAAAATCAATTTAACTTTGACAAGAGACATCATAGTCATAATTTTTTCTGAATTCATGGTATTCTTACTTAAATTAGATTTCATAATCCATCAAAATGATAAATGCATAATGATGCATATCCAAAACAAGACGATTATGTCAGAAAAATTGAAAAATAAGTAACTTAAAATAATACACTAATTTCTGGGAAAGCTAATTTAGCTACCATACTTAGTTTTAATTGGATATAAGGTGCAACCATATACACAATATATCCTACTGGATTCTAATTAATTTTGTACGTTTTTTCTACTTCTTTTTATTTCATTTATTCACTGTGAAGTATTAATAACTCAAATCATTGCTTATAGTATAGTTCAGGCGTAAGAAAAAGAGAGAATAATTAGTTTTAAATTATCGATTTTAGACTCAACATTATCTTCTTCCCCATAAAACCTCGTATTTCCTCAAGAGAATAAAATCACTTTAAATATATTTGAGCCTTAATAATTCCTCGATAAGTTATTTAATCCCTGAAACGTGATTAGTCCCTTGTGCACTTCTAAAAAATTATTTTATTCAATTTTATCGAGATTATTCCTAAAAATAGAGATCTAATTCTGTGCATAAGATCCACAATTTTAATTATCAGGAATTTATTTTTAATTAGAAAATTAAAACAGGGTAGTTATGTAAAATAACAAACTTAATTTTATTCGTATAAATAACATTTAAAATTCCATGCAACATGTATAGATCGGTGCAACGGTCGTGACACAAACTTCCCTTCCACCCTATAAATCACAAATCGAAACTCGTCACTTAAATAGACTTTAAGTTCTGCGTTAAAATCTATCGAAAACCACAATTTAAATTTAAATTACAACAATATCAGCATTGTTAGGCCAATTTATACAGGGTGTGCAGTGCTATCGGTGCTCAATGGCTATTTCCTCAACCGTCAGTCATAGAGATACACTTCCATTTGCAAAAATGATTTAAATTTTAAAATCTATTATCTTAGAAACAGTTTAAACCAATAAATGAATTTCTGAAAGAAATACGAAATATAAATTTTTATACAGTCCCCTGGTCCTACCAATTATATTTAGGAAAATCATTCTCATACAATTTTATGCAAAATAAAAAAAATCATCCTTTTACGACCAAAATTGACCGACTTATAGATGTTTGAAGTTGGAGCACTTTTTGTGCTGAGAAATTGTCAATAAGGTCCCTGATTCGTTGATTGCCTGTAGAAATGGTCAATACGGTCCCTGATTGGTTGGTTGCCTGTAGAAATGGTCAATACGGTTCCTGATTGGTTGGTTGCCTGAAACGGGACATTTTTATGCGTGGAAAAGCAACTTAAGTCATAAAGTTTAATGCTCTATAACTCGGTGAATTTTGGTTCTAAAAGGAAGATTTTTTTATTTTGCATGAAATTGTACGAGGATGATTTTCCTAAATATAATTGGTAGGACCGGGGGACCGTATAAACATTTATATTTCGTATTTCTTTCAGAAATGTATTTATTGATTTAAACTGCTTCTAATATAATAGATTTTGAAATTTAAAACATTTTTGCAATTGGAAGTATATCTCTGTGACTAACGGTTGAAGAAATAGCCATTGGGCACCGATAGCACTGGACACCCTGTATATTGGTCATATCTTCCGCAAACAACACAGTTTTTATATTTCTACTAAATAAGTGTCTGCTACTTAAATAACACAGATACAGATAACAGCACTCAATTTTTCAAATCGTCTGTTTTGAACCAAAATTATTCTCGCCACACAAATAAATGAAAATCCTTGAAATGGCAAAAAGTTCCTTTAAACCTAAAAATTGTTGCTATCTCAGCATAGTTTCATTCAATTGCAGTCAAATTATAGCATAATACTCATAAAATGATAATATGATACCAAATGAAAAATAGGAAATTTTAAATTCACACATTTAGAAATAACCCCAAAATATAAATGCATTTGGTACGATCAGCTGTTTTTCCTCCAGAGTATGTCAAACTGCTCGATCGTCTGCGAATTTGCTAAATCAAAGAAAGAATAGATTTAATTTGAAAAATGGCGGGAAATCGTGATTTTAAACTTCAAATTTTGGACTTTAAAATTCATAACTATAAAACTAATGAAATTACAAAAAGGTAATAATGTGCACCTTTCGGTATTCTGAAATACCTGTGTACCAATGGACGTACGACCTTATCTGTAGTACGCTGCATGTACTTTTGTGTTTATAATTCATTTTTAAACAATTAAAAAATGTTTTTGTTGACGCGAATAACGTCAATAAAATACGGCTGAAATCAGGGCATTGCGATAAATATAAACATTTTGAACACTAATATATCTTAACCTGATAAAGTTACAAACAATTTACAGCGTCTATAGAGTATTGAGACTTTCGCACCCTGTTGTCGGACAAAAATACTATTTTACGAATTTAGTTATATATTTTCTACCTGTTTTTTCATCTAACTGTCACTTCAAATGATGCTCAAGACAATTCGAAAACGATCCCCAAGAAAAATGGCGTTCTTCTTCCAAATAGAATTAGAAAAATGTCGAGTTTCGTATTCCTACTTCTATAAATCTTTTAGAATGATACATTGGAAGTAAATATTGAAAAAGTATCAGAGTGAAAGCTACAAAATGGCGTTTTTACAGAACAGAAAGAGCTTTAAAAAGCGCTATTTTTCATCTGTTTCGGAATTTTTCTTATCCGATAACGTGATTTCGCCATTTTGAAATTCACCTTCAAACGTGAGGAGAGTGGATATTTGAAGCAAGGGGTTTCAATTGACGTTGAATTATAGGCTGCATTAAAGCTGAATAAAATCAGGAGCGATAATTTAAGTTTAAAATGTGCTATGTTGTAGCGTTTCTGTATCTTATGAATCTTATGGTAAGATTGTAGGGTCCACTTCGACAATAAGAACTTGCAATTTCGTCCCAATATCTCAACGATAGAGCGCCAGCTGGCCAGTTCGGAAATCCAGAGTTCGATTCCCGGTTGCGGGAGCAAGGTTCTTTACAATGGCGCCCGAACAAATCAACCGTGTAGTGCAAAGATGTCGGAGGTCTTAAAGTGACCCTAGTACGACTAGTACGGGTTCAGTGGACTATGGTTTATGGAGCGCCAATTTCAAAGCGAGAGGATAACGATCACGCAGGAACCTAACCTGGAGGATAAAAAATATCATCAGTATTTTATGTTGTGTTCTATTTACTTATTGCTTTTTCTCAAAATAACATGTTGTATTTATTAGTTTGGCAGAAATATTATACGTGCTAATATATTTAGAAATTGTATTCGAATTTTTGACAACATTCCAGCCCTTTCATTACGCATTATACTGTGTATGCAAGGATTTGTAACATATTAGTATACAAATTGGTTCAAATCGCTGCCTAAAATAAAATGAATCTAATGTATTTCATTAATAACAATATAACAATTTAAATGTATCAATTTGTGGAAGGGGTTCAAAAACTGTCTTGTTCTTCAGGATAAACAGCCACAGAAATCTGTGATGTATTACTCTACTTCAACCCAAGATCGTGACTCTTGTATGAACGATTGCAACTTATTTCACTTTAAATTAAACTTCCAATAACCTAATGACTAGAGTTCGATGAAGAAATCATGGCATTTAATAAATAAACAACTTCATTTACAGCTAGCTTCGCTGGGAACTCAAAACGCTCCAACATATATATATTACAAATCTATATATAAATTACTTACAACGCTAGCATTACAAATTCTTCCCGAGACATGCTTATCTGCAATCAATTTCAAACCTAACTTGTTACTATACTGACCTTCAATCTGAACCTATATGATGATCAAGCTATGACACAATATATATATTATACACTTGCATGGACGATTAGAACACACACACCCGCGAACTCCACAGAATGGCAGATCCATAATTCTAAAGTCTGCCCTTCTTATAGATCTAGCCAATCATGAATATGCGATTCATTGGAATGAAAGTTGAGAAGTTTAGGTTATAAAATAGAATCAGAAAAAGGAAGAATTAGAATAAAATGATAATAAATAATAAAATACTAACAAATCATACGTAGGCAAGTTAGTGTTTCTAAGTAAATAGTTTCACTACGTTGCTCTAAAAATAAAGATGACAAAAGCAAATTAGAAAATGGAAATGGGAAAAGCCTAAGAGGAAGAAAAAATACATTAGAGGGATCCTAAACGCATTCTCAGTGAATAAAACTAGGAACTTAAGTTTCCTATAATGAAATAAATAGGAACTACTTTGTTAGTAACAATATAAAAACAGATTAATAGTATCAATTGGTTTGGGAGCAAAAATTAAGTTTTTCTTCATTATAAAATGACAAACAATGAGACCATCAAAGAATCCTTTCCCTTCCTACTCGTTTCTTCTTTTCATTTTTTCCATTTCTTTAAGCAACTGTTTCCTTACTGGGTAACGTGATGCAACTATTTATTATCAGACATCTTCTTGCATATATCTTTACCCCTCCCCCCCCCCCCACACACACCAAAAAAAATAAGCTGTTTTTACCCCCAAACCAGTTAATAGTAATGCCACGGGTTCCGAAACTTACAATGAGTGCTTACCCCTTTTTAGATTTAATCTCATGAGCGTACCCCGAAAAGAAGTTCAATTCGAAGAAGGTTCGAAAGAAGTTCAATTTTTTCTATAGTTTATTATTTTATTAATATATTAGAAACTGTATCCGACGTTGCCTAGCATTTAAGATTCAAAATTACATGGGAACATGTGGCGAATTCTCGAAAACTCTGCAATGATTTTACGATAAATACATCAGTGCTTCCTATAGCAACGGACACAAGTTGTGACGTCAGTTGCAACGGCCAGTGCAAAGCAACCCGTGAACCGGATAATGGAGCTTTTCCCAGTGAAATCGGAAATATCAATTTTTATGATATTGTTTGAAAATTCGCAGAAAATAAAAAAAAATATAATTAAAAAAAATTATTAGAAGACATAGATATAATCCATATTTTTGCCCTACGCTAGAATTGTGGCAGTCTTCCGACAAAATGAGAATCACACAACCAAAAGCATACATATTTCGATGAATTTAAAAATAAATACATAAACCTGAAAAAATTGCTCAACGGATTCGGTTCACAGGTCGTTTAACTGGTAAATGTGCTCAACTTTCCCCGTTATTTAAGATGCAAATATTTGATTAAAGTTACAACGAAACATACAGCGAATTCTCGAAAACCCAACAACGATTTTACGATAAATACGTCACTGTTTTCCATAAAGTTGTGATGTCAACTACCATTCTTAGTGTATAGCAATCAGTTAGCCGGAGAATAAAACCTTTCCCGAACGAAATTGAAAATCTCAATTTTTACGCTTTTGTTTAAATATTCACAGAAAATTAAAAAAAATTAATGATTAAAAAACATGTTTACTAGAATGCGAAGATGTATATATATATACATCCATCTTTCTGCCAATGTATAGAATTGTGCTAATCTTCCATTTTTGAATAGGATAAAATAAGAATCAGGTAACCAACAATAAGCATATTTCGATGTATTTAAAAATAAATAAATAAAAATGGAGCGGGAAGGATTTTCCTACAATTCGTTTCAAAGATCATTAGAAAGAACTTTTTCGATCTTTTCGATGATATCATGTATCATGATGGAAATTCTGTGATAATATTTTTGATCACTAAGGAACCGAATTTTGGGAACATTACTCAAAATCGAGCTTCAACATAAAATGTTTAATAACCTAATTCGAATTGATTTTTTAAAAACATCTCTCCAGGGTGCATCATACAGATGCGTAAAGGACATCTATAGCAAATTTCTCCGATGTTCGATGTTTCGTTTCTAACGACATATACAGACACACAGATGCATAGATAAACATCTTCTTTTGTTATGTAAAATTATTAATATTCATATTTTAAAAATTATTTATTAAATACAATTAATTGTAAATAATTTTGTCAAAATCCATGTAAATAAAATTGAAATTATATCTGCTTAGTTCTTTGTTTGTTTGTGTGTGTGTGTTTAGATCAGCTTTCGAGTTTTAAGGACCAGGGGTTAGAGGACCGAGGACCAGGGTTTAAGGACCAGGGATTTAATATCTCTATGAGATATTAATAAAAACACACTATTAAAAATTCCATCGAGATCGCATTATGCAAACGATATCTGTTCCGCAATATTATTTGAAAATAAAACTATATACCGGGTGGTCAGAATTAAAACACCCCTACTCTGAGCTCTCTATACATCGAACTACTCAGTGTAAAGGCTCCAAAATTGTTGAACCTACTATTCAAGACATGGGGAAAGGGATTACGCGAAAAAAAAATTTGTTCCATAAACACCGATAGGTGCGGCTGTACAACAGAAAATATGCTGAAAAGACTCAAAATAATCACAAAGAAACAAACACATGCGATATGGAATTTTTCCTTTTCAATTTCTTTTGCTGATATGAAAAAAAGGGGATAAAAAAGTGAAGAAACTTAAACTGTCATTGTAACTACAATTTCGCACTGTAAGCACAAAAATTTTCATAAACCCTTGGTTTACAGCTACTATGTTCTGGGCATAAAAGGGGATAAAACTGGGTAATTTTCATTCTTATCAGCGATGGCTGTCACACTGCCAGAACGCGCTTTGCTTGTGAAGCTGTTTTATGAAAACAAAGGACATGCTGCAGCTGCACTTTGAGAGTTTCATCGACTTAAGAATTTGCGCAAAGGACCATTACTTCCACAAGCTCTCAGGAGAATGATCGCTCGATTCGAGAAAACTGGACATCTTGGAGTTCAGCCGGGTCGAGGACGCAAATCGACTCGTTCAGATGTCGTTGACGATGTTGCCACAGCTATTATTGAACAATCAATGGATAACGTTATGCGCAGCATTCACAGCATCGATAAGGTCCTTGTGATATGAATGTTTAGTACGTTCGAATAAAATGTGTTACAAATGTGTATTTTGTGTCTTTTCAGCATATTTTCTGTTGTACAGCGCCACCTATCGGTGTTTTTGGAACTAATTGTATTTTCGCGTAATCTCTTTCCCCATGTCTTGAATAGTATGTTCAACAATTTTGGAGCCTTTACACTGAGTAGTAGTTAGACGTATAGAGAACTCAGAGTAGGGGTGTTTTAATTCTGACCACGCGGTATAATGTTGCTAAGCGACGGAATTAGACAGAGTGTGTTTAAATTTGAAAAAAAAAGTATGTTGCAAAGCAACGGAATTAAACTCAATGAGTTAATGCAGCAGTAAATCTTTTCGATTTAAATAAGAAAGATATGTATATAAATAACTTTTATGGGAATTACATTTTTGATTGGATTATGTCCATTACGGCCTTTGGGTTTAAAGATTACGTAGATTATTGATATCTTCAAATTCTTACACCATCTGTTTTATTTTGGTGAAAGGTTTTTCAAATTCATATATTGTAGTTCGGGTATATTTTCTAATACACGGGTATAATCTTCTAATCTACGAAAATATTAGTACTGGCATATGTACTAATCCACAAGAATATAAGCAATACAGGTATATATATCTTCGAATAAAATTTTAGTGATTTTATTTCGGCATTTATTGATTTAATTTCCTATTTTCTGTAAATTTATTTACAAATTGGATCAGAATGTTTTATTCTTCAGATCTGCCTGTGAAAATAACTTTATATAGCAGAACAGAGATTCTTAAGCTTCTTTTTAGGAGTATTAATTTAAATATTTTAATATAATGTTTTGAATAACAATGTCATTTAGAATACTATAGAAATTTGCAAATAATTGTGGGTTTTTAAGCTTCTTTATATTGTATATTCCGTACGAAGAACGGGCATACTATTAGTAATATAATAAATTAAACAATTTGCGAAGTGTTACAATTTGCTAAGTAATACTTTCATATAGCAACTGGATTACATTTACTCCAGTTTAGAAAATACTGCTTTCTTCTGTTAATAACAAAGTGTTTTAATTCCAGGTTAATACGTTAGTCTTTAAGCATTATATACACAAGACCATCACACGTACAGAAAATAAATATTTTTCTCCTCTTCGACTCCTATTCTGTCAGAGCAAAGGCTTAAAAATGTACTTAAAGTCGCATATTCACCCTCTTCACGTAACTCAGCTAAATTGTAAAATGGCGAAAAACGTTACAAGAATATCCCCCAAACATAATAAATAGGATTGGGAGAAATTTATCTGCCAAGAGTTATATTCTCCTTTCAGAACAGTACTTTTTTTCTGTTTAATGCTACGCGATACCCAGATTTATGAAATGAAAAAATATGTCCAGCACATTATCTTCCCTACGAACTAATAATTTTTGATGGGGGGGGGGGGGGCTCTTTCAGTCCCCAAAGGGTAAAACACTGTTACATACAACCATTCCATTATGTGAATGCAGAGTTGCCGTATTTTGACTTTCACCGCAGGTTTGTCACATTTGACGACAACTTGGCGAGATTTGGCGAGTTTTCAAATATACTAGAACTTTCTCGAAGAATGCAGTGTTGCCGTATTTTGACTTTCAGGGCAGGTTTGTTATATTTGACGACAACTTGGCGAGATTTGGCGAGTTTTCAAATATACTAGAACTTTCTCGAAGAATGCAGAGTTGCCGTATTTTGACTTTCAGGGCAGGTTTGTCATATTTGACGACAACTTGGCGAGATTTGGCGAGTTTTCAAATATACTAGAACTTTCTCGAAGAATGCAGAGTTGCCTATTTTGACTTTCAGGGCAGGTTTGTCATATTTTACGACAACTTGGCGAGATTTGGCGAGTTTTCAAATATACTAGAACTTTCTCGAAGAATGCAGAGTTGCCGTATTTTGACTTTCAGGGCAGGTTTGTCATACTTGGCGACAACTTGGCGAGATTTGGCGAGTTTTCAAATATACTAGAACTTTCTCGAAGAATGCAGAGTTGCCTATTTTGACTTTCAGGGCAGGTTTGTCATATTTCACGACAACTTGGCGAGTTTTCAAATATACTAGAACTTTCTCGAAGAATGCAGAGTTGCCGTATTTTGACTTTCAGGGCAGGTTTGTCATATTTGACGACAACTTGGCGAGATTTGGCGAGTTTTCAAATATACTAGAACTTTCTCGAAGAATGCAGAGTTGCAGTATTTTGACTTTCAGGACAGGTTTGTTATATTTGACGACAACTTGGCGAGATTTGGCGAGTTTTCAAATATACTAGCATTTTCTCGAAGAATGCAGAGGTGGCGCATTTTGACTTTCAGGGCAGGTTTGTCATAATTGACGACAACTTGGCGAAATTTGGCGAGTTTTCAAATATACTAGAACTTTCTCGAAATATCAAATATTTTATATTCCTTTCTAGAAATTTCTACGGAGAGTATATAAAAGAAGTCATCGCTCAGTTGGACAGCAGTTGACGTGATACGAGTTAAATTGAATTGTGAGATACGTCAGTGTTTTGAGTGTTAACTGAGCATTTAATTGCTGTTTTAGTGTATCTGACAATGGTTTAGTGATCTTGCAAGAGAGTTATCGAGCAATTTGCTGTATAATGATGCTGTTTAGTGCTTTTAAATAGAAATATTAGTTATCAAGATATTTGACTCATTCTTGTAACTAGTGAGTACACCCACAATTCTAAAGGATATGTCGTAACGATACGAATAAATAATTTATAAATGGACTTTGATATGTGGTAAGTGGGCGTCCACTTCATTCTCAATGGAACTATTAAGTATTTTTATACTCCTTTACACACTTATTACAAACAATCATGCGAATGTTCAGAAAAACCGGAAGTGACAACTCCAGAAACGGATGTTTAGTAAACCCACATATTCCCTCCGAAATTCGATACTGAATCCATATCTGTTGTCATCTAAGCCACATCTGTAATCAATTCTGTAAAAAAATAAATCTTCCAAGGAAAGTTTTTGAACGGGAAGTAGAAAAGAACCGGAAGTTAATTAACTACCTTATACCCTCAGCACCTAGATGCCGAATTTGTATCCGTCATTATATTTCTGAGAAATATATGTTTCAAAGAAAACGGAACTATCTGAACCAAGATTGGGAAAAAACAATGGAAATCTTCAGTAAATCCTCCAACCCTCTCTGGAATTTGACAATAAATCAGTTATCCTCTAAGCTCTATCTATTGTCAATTCTGAGAAATAGATGTTTTAAGAAAAAATTTGGAACAGGAAGTGGAAATCCTTAGTGATTCCCGCAAACCCCTCCAATATTAAACGCTGAATATATATCAGTTGTTATATAATATGTTACATAATACGTTATATGTATGCTATATAATATATGTTATATAACATTATATGTATGTTATATAATATATAACTTTCTATAGCCGAACTTCTGAAACAGATGTTGGAAGGAAAATGATCATTTTTGAATCAAAACCGACATATCAAGAACCAAAAGTGGAAATTCTTAGTAAGTCATCCTACCTCCTCCAGAATTTAATGACCAATCCATATCATTCTTTACCTAAGCTATAGCCAATCCTGAGAAATAGATGGTTCGATGGAACCGTAAATTAAAAGGAAACAAAATGGAACTGTAAACAAAAGGAACCGTAAATAGAAATTCTTAGCGAACCACTCTACAGCCAGAATTTAATGCTGAATTCATATTAGTTATCACCTAAGCACTATTTATAGCCATTCCTTAAAAATAGATGTGTCAAGGATAATAATATTTTTAAATAGGAAATGGGAAAAGAACTAGTATTGAAAATCCTTAGCTAAACCCCTGCCTCCTTCAAAATTTGATGTGAATCCATAATAGTCAACATCTTAGATCTATCTATAGCAGATCCTAAGAAATCCATGCTTTAAAAAATTCGATTAAACATAAGCAAATTTGATTGTCACCGATTAGAGCTTTTCAGCCGTTACTTTATTGCTGTTAACGATTAAAATAATCATACCAAATTTAATGTAATTTGCTTAACTGTTTTGAGAGATACTGCGCTGTCTGTAGAAAAGTAAATATTCAAATATGTCGGCAATGGTTTATGATAAGTACCTAATAATAGTTTCCATTTATTTTTGTTTAAAAGTGCTTAAAAAGAAAGCATTTGGTCATTTGACAGTATTGATTTTAATTTAAAATTATGTAACATTGTCAAAAATTTCTCAATGTTAAAATCATAAACGTCAACATCTCAAGAGCAGCGTAGAAAATCTTTCTGTAAGTTATGCATGCATTCGCTTAAAAGAGTATATTTAAAATGGCGATTTTCGCAACAAATTTGAACTTTATTATTTTATTTTATTTTTATATTTTTTTCGATGTTCAGGAAATTTTTTTTTTTTTTTTTTTAAATTAACGGTATTCTTGAGTTTTCTGATCTAGATAAGGTTATGAGATAGTGTGATTGGAAAAAATGTACCAAATTTTGTTCGATTAGATCAATTTATTTGCTCAGTTTGAGAGATATAGCGGGTTGAAAATAAAATTTGTAATATCTCGAAAATGGCTCGTGTTTATTTTATATTAATAGTGTTCATTAATTTCGGGATGAAAGTATTAGCAAAGCATTAACTCATTATATAATAGTAAGTTTACTTCATTTTTAACACTTTACAACAAAGTTGAAAAGTGTTTATGACTTTGTTCATTCTGTCTGTCTGTCTGTCTGTCTGTCTGTCTGTCTGTCCGTTAGCACGATAACTGCCGTAAAAATGAGTTTATCAAAATGAAATTTTAGTATGTTGTTCAGACGGTCTGTAGGACCTATGGGAATATAAATAAATAATATCACCCAATTAGTTTTTTATTGAACCCGGGTTGAAAAAATGAAATACATTGAACCCTATGGGACCTAATTTTTCAAACATTTTTTAAGTAAATTTAAAATTCACGAATTGCTTCGAAATTTTTAGGAAATATTCAGATTATCCCATAGAATATATAAAAAAAAATTCAGTAAAATATGTTAAGTAGTTTTTTAATTAAAAAAATTATTTAATATAGGGAAAAAAACAAATTCAATTAAATTCTGACTTTGGAATATCTTCCAGAAAGAAAAGAGAGAGATATTATATAATAAATATCTCTCCATTTGTTTAAACGTTTTGCATATGGGAGTGGCTTCATATTTTAAAATAAATTTGGTAGATAACAAATTTCATTTTTTTTAAATTTTATATAACTCTTCATGATAAATTTAATTGATGGCATTTTAAATGCATCCTACGTCCTAGAGAGTTAAAATTTGGTACACAGCTTAAATTTGTTGAACATTTTATTCGACAAAAATTTGATGGATCTTTAAATATAGATCATACATTTTTTTCGAAATGGCCTGAAAATAATCCCCGTTCACTTCTATAAATCATTGGTGTAATATTGTTAAAAATTCTGATGTGGACAGCACATGTCTTTCTCTGCAGACTCATATTCGTTCTCTTTATTTATTCAATGATAATTTGTGTTTATCTGCACAACATAAGTATTTTAAATGACATTGAATTTACACGTTAAACTTAAATTTGGTTCTCATTTGATAGCTGGACTTATTGTCAAAGGTGGCGTAGCGAAAACGCGAAAAAACTAGAATATCTCAAGAACGGCTAGTCCTAGAGTAATGGGGTTAGTCTTATTCTTTTTGTTGTCAAAAATCACATATAAAATAGGAATTTAATTGATATAATTGAGCACACGTAGTCTTTTATTTTTATATATAACGATTTTTGCTGGCCATTTCGCAAAAATAGCCCGTTCCTTTTTCCCGAATAGTAGTAGAATAACCTACAAATGATTTATATACAAAATTTTGTTAAATTTGGTATATAAATCACTTGTAGGTTATTGAAATATTATACTCCAAATTTTGTTAAATTTGGTTCATTAGTTTTTAGCTAGAGTGGATAAAGGCAATTTCTGCGGCCATTTCGCAAAGAAGGCAGATTCTTTTATTACGAATCGTACTATAATCTAATGAACACCAGGATTTCCCACAAAAAACATACCTACCAAATTGTATGAAATTCGGTCCATTAGTTTTTCAATTAGAGTGGATGTAATATCCACACAGACACACAGAAACATACACAGATACACCCTTACACACACAGACGTCTTCCTAAAAGTAGTTTTTTCGTGTTCTAGAAGTCCCAAAACGTGTAGATCCTTTGAAAATTCGAGTTCCGGTCTTCGGCACGATTCCAATACTTTGAGTACATACACATACACATATATATTATCTGTGTATTATCTGTGTATCTAAATTCCGTGCCTATGCAATTACAATAGTTGTGATTTTAAATGATCCCTAAACTTTTATTATTTCTTCAAAGAAGCCTAATTTTAACATATGCAGAATGCAAATATCTCAAGCGATTGTAAGATGAATTACATAAGAATTGCTGAATTTTTTTCACACAAAATTATTTAGCTCTGGAGTCTGGAATACAAGTTATATGAATGAAATATTCATTGATTTTGCATAAAGAATCAGATGATTTATATTTCGATACAGTTTTAAGTATTTAAGTATAATAAATTACTGTAGTACTGTGATAATGTAAAAGATATTACCACTGAATGAATCACATTTTAGAAATTTTTAAATGAAATTACATTTCAGTTGGAAAGTGTTTCATAATCAATGCTTATGCATGATTGATCTTTCTTGTTTATGAATGAATCTTCTTTAGATCAAAAACGTAAAATATCGCGAGAATGTCACATATAGTTATTTGAATTATGACATTCGATTTTAAATAAAAAGTTTCCTATATTACATATCTATTTATTTTCATAGCATGTTTATCCGTAATTAAGTTTTTATAAGGATATTTTGATTTTCAGCCACCCCCTGACCACCCACCTCCCTCTTCTAACCTCTCGAATTAATCTGATATTCATCGACGGAAATAATATTATCAAATTTCTTTCTATTTCATCAAATGTAAAATCACGGAATACATTAATTGGTTTTTCAGAAAAAATAATTGTACTTGTGCACTTCCTTAATCTAATTTAAAATGTTTTACGCGAATTTTTAGTTACTATACAGGGTGTCCCAAAAAGATTAAAACTCACTTTAATCCTTTACCTGTTAGAGATAAGTGGGCAATGTAAATTGCAAAAATTTTGAAAGTAAGGTAGAAAATAAGACTACATTAATGAAATAGTCTTTCCATTCGTTTTCAAACTGTTACACTTTTTAATTTTTATACGACCCCCTTAGACAAATTGGGTCAATCAAAAAAATTTTATTTTTAATGTAACAAGATCATTAAAAAAAACCCATATCTGTATGTTTAAAATTGAGTGATTTATATTTCATTAAAAATTGAACACTGTGAATGGGGACCATATATTAAATTAGAAATAAAAATTTGTGACGTATCACAAAGATAAACCTCGATGATAATACATAGGATACCCTACAGCGTAGTGAGTACCACTGCTTTATATGTTCTCTGTCTGTGTAATGCTTTATTTAGATGCATTTGCGATACAAAATTTTGACACATATCAACGTATTTTTTAACTAAATAATTTCCATCGTCAATTTGTGTATGACACCTATTTGCACTGATGAAACAGCCTTTCACATGGTACTGAAAATTGGAATAGGTCAGATTTTTTCCTTCACCATAATTCAGTTGATTTTAAAGATACATATATGCGGTTTTTTAATGATCTTGTTGCATTAAAAATAAAAAAAATTGATTGACTAAGTTTGTCTAAGGGGGTCGTATAAAAATTTAAAAAGTGTTACTTTTTGAAAATTACTGGGAGGACTATTTCATTAACGTAGTCTTATTTCCTACCTTACTTTCAACATTTTTGCAATTTCCATTGCCCACATATCTCCAACAGGTAAAGAATTAAAGCGCGTTTCAATCTTTTTGGGACACCCTGTATATGATCGTGTTTCCATCCATAGAACGGATTCGGCTTTCTATGTGCACTTCAGCAAGATTTAGGACTTAGGTGTGGGTTGGTTAGAAAGAACCTAGCACAACGACCAGAGGTCTATTGTACTGTGCACTTCAGCATGGAATAGCAATAGACCATACCTGCAGGCATGGTCTAGCAGGTATAGACAGCAAGAAATTTTATCTGTGCCACAATTTTATGAACTTGTATGTTGGTAAACCGATATATCCATTAACACCACGCAGCCGCCATCAAACTCTACAAATTCAATTCACACTGCGAATAAATATAAATAATGTAGAGATAATTGAAGTGGAGATAATCATAATTCACATACTTTGTATTACTGACCCTAGAATCCATTGAAAATATTTTCTTCAACGATAAAGGATATATCATGTCTATGTATTCACAATTTAAAATAAATAAGAATTCTTCAACTGCTTAACAGAGTTATACTCCGTGAGGTAAATATACATCTTCTTTTCAATTTCTTCTTCATCCAAATGCTATTCTGTCCTCTCAAATGCTTGGTTAAAGTGCTTTATACATATCCACTCTCATCACGTACTAAGGAAAATTTTAAAATGGAGAAAAACCGTTAAAAAAATTCCAAGCAAAATAAATAGGATTTTAGAAGATTCATATTTCCACCTTTATGATTATTCAAGGATACATATGTAGTGTAATATATTTGGTGTTTAGGAGTAAAAATTGCAACAGCAAACATATCGGCACTCTTTAATTCATTTATGTGTTTGAAAGGCGAAAAATTGAGAGACCGACGAGAAAATGGCTAATTTACAATTCATATGAGAAATATTGATTTGTGAAGCAGTAAAAAACGAGAGTAAAGGTTTCCGAATTCGATTATCTTTAATCAGTATTAAAACAACTAATTTGATGGAAATTATTTGTTGGTTTGAGAGCAATATGATGTATAATACGATTAGAATTTTCACAAATGTGAAATCACGAGCAACGACAAAATTTTTGAATTCGAAGTTTCAGCGCATTTTACAATAAATTCGTTATATACATACTATGCTCACAATATTCTCCCAATACGCATTTACATAGAAATATCGGAATGCAGCTCGGTAATACTACAATTTAAAAAATCTGTAATTGAAAATGCACTAACTACAGTAACTGACAAATTCAAAACACTCATTTTGAGAAGAAAATGGCATATGTATTTCCAAAAATACAATTAATAGATAAGCGAAATATTGGGAGGAATTTAATGCGAAACTAAAATGTCCATCTCTGATTTAAAAATAAACTGAATTACATCTTTAATGCTGAGTTTAACTTTCTTTGACTTTCAAAACAACTTCAATGCCATTCAGCATAGTCAATTAGATTTCGATAACCGTTTTGAGTAATACTACCCTATTCTCGATCACCGAAGTCAAGCAACATCGGGCGCGGTTAGTACTTGGGTGGGTGACCACCTGGGAACACCGCGTGCTGTTGACACATTTCGGGCGCGGTAGCCCAGTGATTTGCGCACTGGATGTGAACGCTGCCACAACTGCCGCCGTGTTCATGCGGAGTACGATCACATTAAACATGTGGGTTCGTAAGTCCTTCCGAGAGGTTGGTGGTAGAGGAAGGAGGGTACGGTCCCTGTGGATGCCTCCCCCACTGGGTTCCGGTCTAAATTGGGTGGCATTTCCCGGCCGTCCAAATGGTTACCTTACATCTTTCTGGTAGGTCGGACGGTCTGGATCTCAACATCAACACCTACCCTATTCTCTTTCAACGCTTATCCAAGATTCATTTATAGAGTTCGAAAAGTCAGAGTAATCTGAAATAAGCGTTTCAAGTCCATCGTCCATCCGTGTTCAGTCGAATTTTTATCCGGAAACTGAGAAAGCCACTCAAGAACAGAAGGGGCGCGGTAGCCCATTGGTTAGCGCGCTGGAGTTGCACTCGGTAGGCCCGGGTTCGATTCCAGCCGCTGCCAAAACTGCCGCAGTGTTCATGCGGAGTACGATCACGTTAAACATGTGGGTCCGAAAGTCCTTCCGAGAGGTTGGTGGTAGGGGAAAGAGGGTACGGTCCCTGTGGATGCCTCCCCCAATGGGTTCCGGTCTAAATTGGGTGGCACTTCCCGACCGTCCAAACAGTTACCTTACACCTTTCTGGTATGTCGGACGGTCTGGGTTTCAACAACAACAACTCAAGAACAGAAATGTCGTTATCTTAAATCCACTCAATAGTCGTATCCACTATTGAGGTATGCTTTAGATCGTAATCACGTTGATACACCAAAGTCCCGTCTTACTATTTTATCTAGTCCAATGTTGGAAGCAAATAAATGACCAATGTTTCTGTGTATATTGCTCAGATTATCCTGTTAGGTATCAGATGCATCATTCCCGGTCCAAACGCAGTAATGCATCCTATATATCATACTATATTGCCATTGATCATCCAACTTATTGTTGCCAACACGTAATTTTCCGGAATCTGGCAGCCCTTCTTCTGACTTGAAATCCTGGAAACTCTAGTCTCACGTCGTGATGTTTTTAACACTTTACAACAAAGTTGAAAAGTGTTTATGACTTTGTTCATTCTGTCTGTCTGTCTGTCTGTCTGTCTGTCTGTCTGTCTGTCTGTCTGTCTGTCTGTCTGTCTGTCCGTTAGCACGATAACTGCCGTAAAAATGAGTTTATCAAAATGAAATTTTAGTATGTTGTTCAGACGGTCTGTAGGACCTATGGGAATATAAATAAATAATATCACCCAATTAGTTTTTTATTGAACCCGGGTTGAAAAAATGAAATACATTGAACCCTATGGGACCTAATTTTTCAAACATTTTTTAAGTAAATTTAAAATTCACGAATTGCTTCGAAATTTTTAGGAAATATTCACATTATCCCATAGAATATATAAAAAAAAATTCAGTAAAATATGTTAAGTAGTTTTTTAATTAAAAAAATTATTTAATATAGGGAAAAAAACAAATTCAATTAAATTCTGACTTTGGGATATCTTCCAGAAAGAAAAGAGAGAGATATTATATAATAAATATCTCTCCATTTGTTTAAACGTTTTGCATATGGGAGTGGCTTCATATTTTAAAATAAATTTGGTAGATAACAATTTTTCATTTTTTTAAAATTTTATATAACTCTTCATGATAAATTTAATTGATGGCATTTTAAATGCACTTTCCTACGTCCTAGAGAGTTAAAATTTGGTACACAGCTTAAATTTGTTGAACATTTTATTCGACAAAAATTTGATGGATCTTTAAATATAGATCATACATTTTTTTCGAAATGGCCTGAAAATAATCCCCGTTCACTTCTATAAATCATTGGTGTAATATTGTTAAAAATTCTGATGTGGACAGCACATGTCTTTCCCTGCAGACTCATATTCGTTCTCTTTATTTATTCAATGATAATTTGAGTTTATCTGCACAACATAAGTATTTTAAATGACATTGAATTTACACGTTAAACTTAAATTTGGTTCTCATTTGATAGCTGGACTTATTGTCAAAGGTGGCGTAGCGAAAACGCGAAAAAACTAGAATATCTCAAGAACGGCTAGTCCTAGAGTAATGGGGTTAGTCTTATTCTTTTTGTTGTCAAAAATCATATATAAAATAGGAATTTAATTGATATAATTGAGCACACGTAGTCTTTTATTTTTATATATAACGATTTTTGCTGGCCATTTCGCAAAAATAGCCCGTTCCTTTTTCCCGAATCGTAGTAGAATAACCTACAAATGATTTATATACAAAATTTTGTTAAATTTGGTATATAAATCACTTGTAGGTTATTGAAATATTATACTCCAAATTTTGTTAAATTTGGTTCATTAGTTTTTAGCTAGAGTGGATAAAGGCAATTTCTGCGGCCATTTCGCAAAGAAGGTAGATTCTTTTATTACGAATCGTACTATAAACTAATGAACATCAGGATTTCCCACAAAAAACATACCTACCAAATTGTATGAAATTCGGTCCATTAGTTTTTCAATTAGAGTGGATGTAATATCCACACAGACACACAGAAACATACACAGATACACCCTTACACACACAGACGTCTTCCTAAAAGTAGTTTTTTCGTGTTCTAGAAGTCCCAAAACGTGTAGATACTTTGAAAATTCGAGTTCCGATCTTCGGCACGATTCCAATACTTTGAGTACATACACATGCACATATCTATTATCTGTGTATTATCTGTGTATCTAAATTCCGTGCCTATGCAATTACAATAGTTGTGATTTAAAATGATCCCTAAACTTTTATTATTTCTTCAAGGAAGCCTAATTTTAACATATCTCAAGCGATTGTAAGATGAATTACATAAGAATTGCTGAATTTTTTTCACACAAAATTATTTAGCTCTGGAGTCTGGAATACAAGTTATATGAATGAAATATTCATTGATTTTGCATAAAGAATCAGATGATTTATAGTTCGATACAGTTTTAAATATTTAAGTATAATAAATTACTGTAGTACTGTGATAATGTAAAAGATATTACCACTGAATGAATCACATTTTAGAAATTTTTAAATGAAATTACATTTCAGTTGGAAAGTGTTTCATAATCAATGCTTATGCATGATTGTTTAATATGATTTTAAATAGGTTCTGTTATGTCTTAATAACTGCATGCAAGTCTTAATGTTCAGGCTCGCTATTTGCATCCATGCTCTGTGCGGGCGAATGAAACTCGATCACTAAACACTTGTGACACCTACACACTTGATAAAAGTTCTGAGTACTAAAATATCCGTTCCAAATTTACACATTTTATTTTTCTGAGAAGAAGGAAATAGCGGTATTAGTAAAGTTGTGTTATACCAAAAATCGTTCACTTTGTAATAAAAAGAAGAACGTTATTTCAGATATTCATTTTTATAACTAGGGGGTTGCTTTCCCTGCTCGATACTCTTGTCCAAACCCCTTAGCTCGCGGGGGAGGCTTCGCTTCCTACTCGCTCGCGATCGGAGAACACAAATCACGAGCTGTTTCAAGCCAAACTGATATTTAAATAGAAAAACAGTTCAATTATATTAGTTCCCTATTATTTCTCTACAAATGCACCAAATTTTATATTTTTGTATGCTATAGTTTTTGCGGTATGATTGAGAGAAACTCGAGAAACGCGCTTATACAAGTGAACATTTTTCACTTCAGAAGTGCATAAACAGTAGAATAACTCGTAAACTAAATCGAAATAAAAAGAAAGATCAAACATGCATAAAACACTGATAATGAAACACTTTCGAGCAGAAATACAATTTCATTTAAACATATCTAAAATGCGATACATTCAGGGCAGATATATTTTAAATTATCACAGTACTACAATAATTTGTTATATTTGAAAACTTAAAACTTCATCGAAAAAAATAACTTTATTCAAAAAACATCAGCGAAATATAAATCGTCTGGCTATCTATATAAAAGAAATGAATATTTCATTCATATCACTTTTATTCCAGACTCTAGAGCTAAATAATTTTGCGTGAAAAAAATTCATCAATTATACAACTCATCTTACAGTCACTTGTTTACATTCTGAATCCATTAAATTTAGGCTTCGTTGTAAAAATAGTCCAAGTTTGATGATCACTTAAACTCAAAAATATTGTAATTGCGTTAGCGCAGAAAATAGATGCACAGAAAATACGCAAAAATAAAATGGTTTTAGGACGGATGCAACACTAAATATAAATTGAAAAGAACTTTAAAAATCACTGTTCTTACACTTGGAAAAAAGATGGATGCTATATTTTATTTTGAAGTGTGTCACGTGATCTCTTCATATAGTATAAGTGTAATTATAATTATAATTTTTATTTTTGAAAGCTACCAAACATATTTTGCTAAATTCCTATTTATACATTTTATAGGATTATTTGACTGTTTCCTAACATTTTCGAAGCAATTTGTGAATTTAACTTTAGTTAAAAAATGTTTGAAAATTAGATCCCATAGAGTTCAATGTATTACGTTCCTTATATACTCGTACATAATGTATAAGGAAAGTATTGTGACGGGGTCGAAAATTCGAATTCGAGTTTTCGACGGGAGAGCACGTTTCAAGCATCAATGATCACGAATCAAACATTTTTGAAGTGATGTGTGTGTGTGTGTGTGTGTGTGTGTGTGTGTGTGTGTGTGTGTGTGTGTGTGTGTGTGTGTGAAAGTACTATAATAATTTATTTTATTCAAAAATTAAGACCATGGAGCTACAAGTAATTTAACTCTATGCTTAAAACTTCATCGCAAAAAATCGTCCTTCTCTCGGTAAAGTCAATGAATATTTCTTTCATATCAACTATGCAGACTCCATGAGCTAAATTCTTTTGCGTTAAAAAAATACAGCAATTCCTATACAACTCACCCTACATATTTTGCTGTTTACATTTTACATAAGTGAAAAATAGGCTTCGTTTTAGAAATAATCAAATTCGGATGAGCATTTAAACTCATATATATTGTAATTGCGTTGATTTAGTATGTAGATGCACAGAATTTAAACCAAAATAAATTGGTTTTAGGACGGATACAACACTCAATATGAAATAAAAAGAACTTTAAAAATCACGATTTTCAGACAAGAAGGATGCCATATATCATTTTGAAGTGGATCACGTGATACTTTCGTATCATGGTCACGTGATCGTTTCATATAAGAGGTGTTATTATTATTTTAATTTTTATTTAAAAAACTACTGAATATATTTCGCTGAATTTTTTTTTATATATTTTATGGAACAATTTGAATATTACCTAAAAATTTCAAAGCAATTTGTGAATTTTAAATCCGCTTAAAAAATGTTTGAAAAGTTAGGTCCTATAGGGCTCAATGTATTTCATTTTTTCAACCCGGGTTCAATCCAAAACTAATTGGGTAATATTATTCACTTATATTCCCATAGGTCCTACAGACCGTCTGAACAACATACTAAAATTTCATTTTGATTAAGTCATTTTTACGGCTGTTATCGTGTTAACGGACAGACAGAAAGACAGACAGACAGAATGAACAAAGTCATAAACACTTTTCAACTTTGTTGTAAAGTGTTAATAAAGGAGACTCAATTTGAAAAATCATAGTGAAAAATTCTACACTCAAACTGAGGGAAGATCATTATATTTTTGTCGCCATTTAATGACGAGTATTATTCTGTTCTAAGTCTTAATGACCGAACTCAAGTCATTATTCTCGGGAAAGATGTCTCGAAAAGTAAAAATAAAAATAAATAGGTTAAATTAAAGCTTCAATGAATGTGTTATTCGTTAAAGAATGTAGTTGTAAATGTATGTGGTGAGTTGTAACTGCAATTTTAAGATGATTTGTTCTACTCTGGTAGAACTTCTTACAATTTGGAGAGAAAAAGTAAAACTGGATATACATTTTTAACACTTTACAACATAGTTGAAAAGTGTTTTTGACTTTGTTCATTCTGTCTGTCTGTCTGTGTGTCTGTCTGTCTGTCTGTCTCTCCGTTACCACGATAACTGCCGTAAAAATGACTTTATCAAAATGAAATTTTAGTATGTTGTTCAGACGGTCTATGGGACCTATGGGAATATAAATAAATAATATCACCCAAGTAGTTTTTTATTGAACCCGGGTTGAAAAATTGAAATACATTGAACCCTTTGGGACATAATTTTTCAAACATTTTTTAAGCAAATTTAAAATTCACAAATTGCTTCGAAATTTTTAGGAAATATTCACATTATCCCATAAAATATATAAAAAGAATTTCAGTAAAATATGTTAGGTAGTTTTTTAATTAAAAATTATTTAATATAGGGAGAAAAAGAAATTCAATTAAATTCTGACTTTTGGGATATCCTCCAGAAAGAAAAGAGATATATATTATATAATAAATATCGTTCCAAGAGTATAGTTGTTTCGTATATGAGAGAGGCTTCACATTATAAAATAAATTTGGTAGATAACAATTTTTCAAATTTTTTTTAATTTAAATAACTCTACATAATATACTTATTTGATGGCATTTTTAATGCACTTTCCTACGTCCTGGAGAGTTAAAATTTGGTACACAGCTTAAATTTGTTGAACATTTTATTCTACAAAAATTTGGTGGATCTTTAAATATAGATCCTACATTTTTTTCGAAATGGCCTGCAAATAATCCCCGTTCACTTTTATAAATCATTGTTGTAATATTGTTAAAAATTCTGATGTGGGTAGCACATGTCTTTCCCTGCAGACTCATATTCACGTTCTCTTTATTTCTTCAATAATAATTTGAGTTTATCTGCACAAAATAACAGCCATAAGTATTTTAAATGACATTGAATTTGCACGTTAAACTTAAATTTGATTCTCATTTGATAACTGGACTTATTGTCAAAGGTGGCGTAGCGAAAAAACTTGAATATCGCAAGAACGGCTAGTCCTAGAGTAATGGGGTTAGTCTTATTCTTTTTGTTGTCCAAAATCACGTATAACATAAGAATTTAATTGATATAATTGAGCACACGTAGTATTTTATTTTTATATTTAACGATTTTTGAGGGGCATTTCGCAAAAATAGCCCGTTCCTTTTTCCCGAATCGTACTAGAATAACCTACAAATGATTTATATATCAAATTTTGTTAAATTTGGTATATAAATCACTTGTAGGTTATTGAAATATTATACTCCAAATTTTGTTAAATTTGTTCCATTAGTTTTAGGTAGAGTGGATAAAGGCAATTTCTGCCGGCCATTTCGCAAAGAAGGCAGATTCTTTTTTTACGAATCGTACTATAATCTAATGAACATCAGGGTTTCCTACAAAAAACATACCTACCAAATTTTATGAAATTCGGCCCATTAGTTTTTCAATTAGAGTGGATGTAATATCCTCACAGACACACAGAAACATACACAAATATACCCTTACACACACAGACGTCTTCCTAAAAATAGTTTTTTCGTGTTCTAGAAGTCCCAAAAGTAGATCCTTCGAAAACTCGAGTTCCGATCTTCGGCAGGATTCCAATACTTTGAATACACACACACACACATATATATATATATTATCTGTGTATTATCTGTGTATCTAAATTCCGTGCCGACGCAATTACAATAGTTATGATTTTAAATGATCCCTAAACTTTTATTATTTCTTCAACGAAGCCTAATTTTAACTTATGCAGAATTCAAATATCTCAAGTGATTGTAAGGTGAGTTACATAAGAATTGCTGAATTTTTTTCACACAAAATTATTTAGCTCTGGAGTCTGGAATACAAGTTACATGAATGAAATATTCATTGATTTTGCATGGAGAATCAGATGATTTATATTTCGATACAGTTTCAAATATTTAAGTATAATAAATTACTGTAGTACTGTGATAATGTAAAAGATATCACCACTGAATGTATCACATTTTAGAAAGTTTTAAATAAAATTGCATTTCAGTTGGAAAGTGTTTCATAATCAATGCTCATGCATGATTGATCTTTCTTGTCTTTCTTCGTCAGGTTTCCGAAGGGGACGAAAGGAGGGAAAGGTTGTGCACTCCGAATACAAGAATGAGTCCGAATTTCTGGAAAGCTAACACGTTTATTCACAAGCACAAAGTAAACAGGAATAATATACAATCAAATAGCACTTAAATGCTCCACTAGTTTCACAAAATGAGCGATATTATTCTCAAAATACTGACGAAAATACGTTCACAAAACAGCAGCTACTATTCTCAAAGCATTGATAAAAGTCTCAATACACTGTAGTATCTTGTCACCTAAACTCCAACTGAGTGATGAGATCTTTTATAGTCTCTTTATAAAAACTTCTGTAAATCTCTCGTATCATGTAGAATAATCGCTATTTTGAGATGCTTCTCGAAGATTCGGAACGTCGCCAAATGTCACCAAATTGACAACCAATCGCCAAATTTGGCAATCCTTCCTCTGGCTCGAATTCCTGCCAAACCCTGGGCGTCATGATGCCTTCTCTTTCAGGTTTTCACAGTCGCCAGTGAGGGAAAATTACTCATTCGCAAATATCATTTATTATACGAATTTAAGACACGCCTACTTCAATTTCTTTGGTTTCTATAATTTGAAAGATAGTACATTTTCACTCTAGATACCGTTCATTTTCCAACTCCCTCTGTTTCATCAACTTCTTCAACACTTAGACCGTAGAGCCAACGGCTCTACCGTGCTGAAAACACCGGTTCTCGTTAGATCACCGAAGTCAAGCAGAATCGGGCGCAGTTAGTACTTGGGTGGGTGACCGCCTGGGAACACCGCGTGCTGTTGGCACATTTCGGGCGCGGTAGCCCGGTGGTTTGCGTGCTGGATTTGCACGCTGCCACAATTACCGCCGTGTTCATGCGGAGTACGATCACGTTAAACATGTGGGTCCGTAAGTCCTTCCGAGAGGTTGGTGGTAGGGGAAGGAGGGTACAGTCCCTGTGGTTGCCTCCCCCACTGGGTTCCGGTCTAAATTGGGTGGCACTTCCCGGCCGTCCAAATGGTTACCTTACACCTTTACGGTAGGTCGGACGGTCTGGGTCTCAACAACAGCACTTAGACCGTTTTACTTTCCCTGCAGTACATGGTAATGTATAGGGAAAGCATTGGAATCATGCCGAAACTCGAAACTCGAGTTTTTGATGGATCTACATGTTTCGAGACCTCTCGAATACGAAAAAACTATTTTTAGCGTGGCATCTGTGTGTGTGTCTGTGTGTCTGTCTGTGTGTCTGTGCAATGTATGTTTCCACTCTAACTCAAAAACTAATGAGCCGAATTTCATAAAATTTGGTAGGTAATTCACGTGTAGGTGAATCTGGTGCTGATTAGTTTTGGGTACGATTCGGGATAAAAGAACCCGCCTTTTTTTTGCGAAATAGCACGCAAAAGCTTGTATCCTCTCTAGCTGAAAAACTAATTGACATAATTTCACAAAATTCGGTCGATAACTCACTTGCGGGTCACCCTAGTGCTGATTAGATTTTGGTAGGATTCGGAAAAAAGTAATCTGCCTTTTTTTTCAAAATGGCCCCCACGAATTGCCAAAATCTGAAATAAAAAACTACGTATGCTCAAATATATCCATTAAATACTTGTTTAGTACGTAATTTTTAACGAAGAAAAGAATAAGACCAACCCCATTACACTAGGGCTAGCGGTTCTCGAGGTATTTTAGTTTTTTCGTATTTTCTCTACGCCACCTTTGAAAATAAGTTATGTTAACAAATGAGAACGAAAATTGAAGTAAAAGTGAATTAAATTTAATTCAAATACAGAGAACGGGATATAAGTCTGCAGAGAAAGTCATGTGCTGCTCACATCAGATTTTTTAAAAATAGTAAATATAAGTTTTGATTTTCTTCTGTCAATCCGAAGCATAGTGTGGACGTTTACTCTAAAAATACACAAATGATACTATTTCATTGTAGCTACCTTAACATCGAAACTTAAACAGCTGCTTTATTAATATGGATGTGATAATTTGCTTTGTTAGAAATCATTGCTGTCATAGACAAAATTCTCCCAATCTTCCCATATTAATTAACTTACTTTTTAAACGCTGCTCTAATTGTAATTTAAGTTGAATATAAACCAACAACAGCTTTATGGTCATCTGATTTACATATGACTTCATAACACTTCTAATGCTTAGATAACAGGTTTTACATGTTATTTCTATTAAATCGGGGGAATTTCGGGGGGTCATTATACACATTATACGTACTATAAAGAAAATACTATCTTATTAGCTTGTATAGAAATTTATATCCCATTCATATCAAATTTTTCTATTTCTGACGCTGAAATTTATTTTGTAGTATGATAAACTATCAGAACAATGTATTTACGCTTCAAAATATAAAATCTCTCAACAATATACAAACTGCACAAATAAAAGAAGTATTTTACTCCTGCATATTTGAAAGCATTCAAATCGCATACTTGAAAAAATAGCTTTAAAGAAAATATTTACTTGTTAGATACCGCAGCAAATTTTTAAACGATAAAAAATCGATATAAGGAAATTCCAAAGCGTAATAAAAGGGTTTTTGAAGATTTATTTGAGTCTGTAGTTTGCGATTTTTATTTTATTGCGTTATTCTAAACCTTTACAACTCAAGATCAGGAAAAATAGACTTTGATAATATTTCAGCAAAAGTACTGCGCTTTAGAAACACTTTCACATTATCTCATTTAAAAAATCTGATGTGGGCAGCACATGACTTTCCTTATATAATGGGATGCATTTACTACTTTTATAGACACAAAATAATGTATAAGATCTACGGTACTGCGCTTTCATCGTTGACTTTTACATTTAGCGAAATTCCGGATGACAAGATGTAAAACTATTTCAAAATACCCAATTAACTTATATTTCGCGCAACTCTAAATAAACAATAATCAATGTCACTAGCATTCCCAATAAGCCATATAGTCTATATATTAAACTATTTTAATTAATTCATCAATTAGGATCATTTTCATTAATGTAGCGTCATTTTTGCAATTTTGACGATATTTTTGGCAATCTGGGACGAAATATCGCCAAATTGGCGAAACTTCGCTAAATTATTCGCCAAGTTCGACTAATGCATCACCAAGTGCTACAGACAAACGGAGAGAAGACCATTTCTTATATATTAGAAGGTATGCCCGTCATATGACAATAAGAATTTGGAAACATTATTTTCTATATGGCGTCATTTTTACAATTTGGCGACTTTTTTGTCACTTTGGCAACATTTAAAATAGTCGCCTAGTTGGCGATGTCCCACTAAATTTCTCGCCAAGCGTTACGGTTGGGCGGAGAAATGGGTTATTGTTATAATCTACTCTTATGTTCTTTCCAAGATATTGAACTTTCATCAATTAGTCGTCATTTTCATTGATTTGGCTCCATTTTTATAAATTTGGCGATATTTTTGTTAATTTGGCAATATCTACAATAGTAGCCAAGTTGGCGGCATTCGGCCCAGTTCGTTGCCAAAATCTCGCCAAACGTTATGGAATAGCAGATAAAATACTATTGGCGTCCAAATACAAAAGTATTACCCAAAGTATATTTTCTCATGTAAGGAACGATCTAGATTCACCAGAATGATGTTAACAAATTCATCGTATTATATTAAATGTGAAAAGCGAACATATTCCACAATAGTTAATATATTTTTTTTATTGTATGTGATTTTTTGATACATTTATTTGAAAAATGTGCAATATCTAGAGAACGGTTTATGATAGCTGTCTAAAGTTTGTGACAACCGTTTTTTAATGAAAAATTACATAAGAAATGACTATTTACGTAACTTTGTTAAATATTTTGATTTATTGATGATTCTTTTCAAAATTTCACTCGAAAATTTAGGGGGTTTTTAACATTCGATTGGGTTTAAAAACAACAGGTTTCTAGTATTCATGGATTTTGTATCAAATTTCGTTCGAATTGCTCCATTCGTTCGTGAGATATCGTCTCCACAGACTCACACATACACATACACACACACATCTCAAAAACGTTTTATTCGTGTTCAGAGATGCTTGAAACGTGTTCTCCCGTCGAAAACTCGAATTCGAATTTTCGGCCCAGTCACAATACTTTCCTTATACATTATACTATGTATATAAGGAAAGTAATAATGAAATAAAAATACGAAAAATGCATTTTTTAAATCGTAAGTCAAATACGTCCTGTGTATACTGTGTCAAAGAATAGTCCTTAATCATCCCATAACTTTGTAAGGAAGGGCCCATGAGTGCGCATATTAAGTCTAATTATAGTAATGATTATGCCCGATCGAATAAAAGTGTTTGTAGCACCCTTAACTGAGAATTCGGTTAGAATTAAAACGTAAGGATAAGAAACACTTGAAGAAAGCGAAATAGACAAAAAATCTGATGTGGTCCACATATGACTTTTTCTACAGAATCAAATTCGTTTTCATTTTATTTCTCCCATAATTCATTCAATTGACTTTAATTACAAGAAATAACTAATTTAAAATGACAATGATTTTGCATTTTTTATTCAATTTTGGGATTCATTGGGCGTCTGGACGTATTTTCAAACCCGACGTCACAAAAAAAAAAAAAAAAAAAAAAAAAAAGGCAAAAATGCAAAACTGAAATTTATCGAGAACGGTTGTTTGTAGAATAATTTGGTTGGTCTTATTACTTTCGACAACAAAGTTAAGTATAAAAGAAGCATTTAGCATATATACTTGGTTATATGAAGTTTTTTATTTTATATTTTGACGATTTTGCTATCCAGTTCGGAAAAAAAAACATGTTCTGTTTATCTGAATAGTACCAAAATCTAATCAGCACCAGGATAACCCATAAGCGACTTAACTGCCAAATTTCACGAAATGTGGTCTATTAATTTTTGAGTTACAGAGGATACATACATTGCACGCAGTAAGACAGACATACAGAGAAAGGTCCAACTCCCACAGCAACCTATGGGTTTATACCGACTACAAGAGGAGAACGCACAGAGGCAATATCTCTCATCCAGCAAAGCCGCAGCCAGGGGCCACTATCTCGACGGAATCATTCACCGGGCAGGGTCCCGAAGAACACCCGTCAAGCTAGCCTCCAGCAACCAACCAGACCTTGGCTCAGGTCATGAATAGGCACAGTACAGTGGTCACGGCCACCCTAAAGAGTCGGGGCCTGATTGCCTCACCGGTTCGACGGACGGTTCATCGACATCCATGTAACCCGATTTTTATGCCCCCCACGTTGGAGGACCAGAGCTACAGAGCTAAGTTCCGTCACCACTTCAAAGCGTGGCCCGCCCCGGGGGGGAATAAGACATACATACATACAGACAGACAGACACGTAGGCAGACACAGAGACGTCACGCTAAAAATAGGGTTTTTTTTCGTGTTCTAGAGGTCTCACAACGTGTAGTTGGGTCGAACACTCGTGCAGCGATTTTTGTAACGACTCCAAGTCTTTCCCCTATACATTACCATGTATTGTAGAGAAAGTAAAAATGAAAACATTGAAAGGATTTCGGGTGTCATTATACATATTATATGCATTATAAAGAAAATACTAAAGTATTAGTTTGCAGAGAAATTTATATGACGATCATATTCTAATTTTTCCATTTCTGACACTGAAAATTTACTTTGTAAGATGATAAACTATCAGACCAATATATTTAAGCTTCAAAATACATAAGAATCTTTCAATAATGCAAAAAGTATACTGCACGTTTAGAAAAAGAAGTATTTTTCTTTTACATATTTGAAAGCATCCAAATCGCATGCAAAAGTGCTTTAAAGCGAATATCCACTCCGTCGAATAAACGCAGCAGATTTTTAAACGATAAAAAATCGGTTCAAGGAAATTCCAAAGCTCAAAGAACGGGATTTCGAAGATTTATTTGATTCTGTACTTTGCTATTTTTATTGCAGTATGGTATTCTAAATTTTTACAAATCAAGAACAAATAAAATAGACTTTGATAATTCTGCAGCTAAATTATGAAATACTGCCGTAAAAATGACTTAATCAAAATGAAATTTTAGTATGTTGTTCAGACACTCTGTGGGACCTATGAGAATATAAATGAATAATATCACCCAATTAGTTTTGGATTGAATCCGGATTGAAAAAAAGAAATACATTGAGCCCTATGGGACCTCATTTTTCAAACATTTTTTAAGATGATTTAAAAGTCACAAATTGCTTCGAAAATTTTAGATAATATTCAAATTATCCCATAAAATATATACAAAAAATTCAGCAAAATATATTCAGTAGTTTTTTAAATAAAAATTAAAATAATAATTACACCTCTTTTATGAAGCGATCACGTGACAATTGTATGAAAAGATCACGTGACCCACTTCAAAATGAAATATGCCATCCATCTTGTCTCAAAATCGTGATTTTTAAACTTCTTTTTAATTCATATTGAGTGTTGTATCGTCCTAAAACCGCATTATTTTTGCTTAAATTCTGTGCATCTACATACTGAAACAACGCAATTACAATATATTTGAGCTTAAATTATCATCCAAATTTGATTATTTCTACAACGAAGCCTATTTTTCACTTATGTAAAATGTAAACAGCAAAATATTTAGAATGAGTTGTATTAGAATTGCTGTATTTCTTTAACGCAAAATTATTTAGCTCATGGAGTTTGCATAGCTGATATGAATGAAATATTCATTGATTTTACAGAGAGAAGAACGATTTTTTTCGAAGAAGTTTTAAGCATAGAGTTTAATTACTTGTATCTCCATGGTCTTAAGTTTTTAAATAAAATAAATTATTATAGTATTGTGATGAATGAAATGAAGGGAAAATGTTATAAATGAAATGCTGCTTTTATAGCGAGAGCCAGGCATGTTATATTTCGATGGCGTCATTTGAATAAATTTCAGTTGTTTTTGATGAAGTTTTCAAATATAATAAATTATTGTAGTATTATGATAATGTTAAAAACATTACCGAGGTGCCAGCCGATGTATATTTAAATGACGTCATTTGAATGAAATTAATTATTTCCGATGAACTTTTAAGTTTTCAAATATAATAAATTAAGGTAGTATTGGAGATAATTTTTAAAATATTATCGAGGAATGTATCGCATTTTAGAGATGTTTAAATGAAATTGCTTTGAAGTTGGAAAATGTTTCATAATCGATGCATTATGCATGATTGTTCTTTCTTGTCTTAATTTTAATACTTTTCAACAAAGTTGAAAAGTGTTTATGACTTTGTTCATCCTGTCTGTCTGTCTGTCTGCCCGTTAGCATGAAAACTGCCGTAAAAATGACTTAATCAAAATGAAATTTTAGTATGTTGTTCAGACGGTCTGTAGGACCTATGGGAATATAAATGTAATATATCACCCGATTAGTTTTGGATTGATCCCGGGTTAAAAAAAACGAAATACATTGAGCCCTTTGGGACCTAATTTTTCAAACATTTTTAAGCGGATTTAAAATTCACAAATTGCTTCGAAAATTTTAGGTAATATTCAGATTGTTCCAAAAAATATATAAAAAGAAATTCAGCGAAATATATTCAGTATTTTTTTAAATAAAATTTAAAATAATAATTACACCTCTTATATGAAGCGATTACATGACCATGATATGAAAAGATCACGCGATCCACTTCAAAATGAAATATGGCATCCATCTTGTCTCAAAATCGTGATTTTTAAAGTTCCTTTTAATTTATATTGAGTGTTGTATCCGTCTTAAAACCGCTTTATTTTTGCTTAAATTATGTGCATCTGCATACTGAAACAACGCAATTACAATATATTTGAGTTTACATGATCATCCAAATTTGATTATTTCTTCAACGAAGCCTATTTTTCACTTATGTAAAATATAAACAACAGAATATGTAGAATGAGTTGTATAAGAATTGCTGTATCTCTTTAAAGCAAAACTATTTAGCTCATGGAGTCTGCAATATAACTGATGTGAATGAAATATTCATTGATTTCACAGAGAGAAGGTCGATTTTGTTCGATGAAGTTTTATGCGTAGAGTTTAATTACTACTTAGAGTTTAATTTTAGTTAAATAAAATAAATTATTTTAGAACTGTGATGAATGACATGAATGGAAAAAATTTTATGAATGAAATGCCGCTTTTATAGAGAGAGCCAGGCGTGTTATTTTTTCTATGACGTCATTTAAATGAATTTCAGTTGGTTTCGATGAAGTTTTCAAATATAATAAATTGTTGTAGTATTATGATAATTTTAAAAATATTACCGAGGAATGTATCGCATTTTAGATGTGTTTAAACTAGGCAATTTATATTTCAATGCCGTCATTTGAATGAAGATCAATTTTTTCGATGAAGGTTTAAATCTTCAAATATAATAAATTAATGTAATATTGTGATAAGTTTTAAAATATTACCGAGGAATGTATTGCGTTTTAGAGATGTTTAAATAAAATTGCATTGAAGCTGGAAAGTGTTTCATAATCGATGCTTTAAGCATGATTGATCTTTCTTGTTTATTTCATAATGCATCGAACTGAGTTTAATTGCAGAAAATAACATGGATATTTTTCTGATATTATATCCAATTTGCAGTTTTATTGCATGTTCGTTTCATTTGGCAATTCAAAGCATTTTCAGCTTGTCAAAATTCCGAAACATTAAAATATCTCAAAAACGGCTCATCCAAGAGTTCATCCTAGAGTCATGGAATCAATCTATTTCGCTGCGCTGTCTAAAATTGAAGAACAAGTAATTAATTAATATATTTCAGGAATTTTAGCCATTTATTTCATGTTTTCATGATCTTTGCGCGCCTTTTCGCAGAAAAGAATAGGTTACAATAATCCAAAATCTAATCACTGTCAAAAAAACCTGATGTGGGCAACACATGACTTTCCTTATATAATGCAATGAATTTACTATTTTTACAATAAAAAAATAGGTTTTTCTTATTGTAGCTATTTATATTCTTTCCAAGAAATTGAATTTTCCTCAATTAGTCGTCATTTTCACTGATTAATGTCATTATTATCCATTTGGCGAGATTTTCGTTAATTTGGTAACATTTAAAAAGTCGCCAAGTTGGCGACATCCCGCCAAATTCGGCGCCAAAGTCTCACCAAGCGTTATGGTCGAAGAAATAATTTATTCTTATACCAGATAAATAACTATTGGCGTTCAAATACAAAAGTATTACTCAAAGTATCTTTTCTCATGAATGGAATTCATTGATGTAGCGTCATTTGTATCCATTTGGAGAGTTTTCCGTTAATTTAGCAATATTTAAAAATGTCGCCAAGTTGGCGAAATTCCACCAAATTCGTCGCCAAAACCTCGCCAAGCGTTATGGACGAAAAAATAAGTTATTTTTATAGCAAATAAATGACTATTGGCGTTCAAATACAAAAATATTTCTCAAACTATCTTTTTTCATTAATGGAACGAGCTGAATCCACGAGAATGATGTCACCAAATTTATTGCATGGTATTACATATGAAAAGTGAACATGTTTCTCAATAGGAAATATTTTTTTTTATTTTATATGACTTTTTGATAATTTTTTTGAAAAATGTGCAATATCTCGAGAACTGTTCATGTTAACGTCTAACTTTTCTAATGGAAAATTACATAAGAAATGTCTATTTGCGTAACTTTATTAGCGGTTTTGATTTTTTGACGATTTTTTCAAAATTTCACTCGAAAATTTAGGGGGATTCTGAACATTCGATTGCGTATAAAAACAATAGGCTTCCAGTGTTTACGGATTGTGATTTTTGTACCAAATTTGGTTCGTATCGGTCCATTCGTTCGTCAGTTATCGTCTCCACAGACTCACTGACACACACACACACACATACACACACACTTACATCACTTCAAAACTGTTTGATTCGTGATCAGGGATGCTTGAAACGTGTTCTCCCGTCGAAAACTCGAATGTGACCCCGTCACAATACTTTCCTTATGCGTTATGTATATAAGGAAAGTAATAACATTAAAATGCAATTGACATGTAATTAATCTCCTGCAAAATAAATTACTAAAGGCGAATTCTTTGGCGTCAAAATATAAAACTATTGCAAAAAAATCTGATGTGGGCAACACATGACTTTCCTTATATAATGAAATGAATTTACTACTTTTAGAGTAAAATAAACGATTTTCCCTTCATACTCATATTTACTTTCTCGTTATTTCTTCAATAATTCATTAAATTAAATTTAATTGCACAAAATAACACGCATCGTTAGTTTAAATAACACTGAATTTGCACTTTTAATTCAACTTTCGTTGTCATTTGCTAACTGGACGTATTTTCAAAAGCTGCGTAGCAAAAATGCGAAAAAACTAAAATATCTCGAGAACGGCTAGCTTTGGGGTAATGGGGTTAGTTTTATTTATTTTATTCAAAAACTACGTATATAAAACAAGCATTCAATTGATTTTGAGCATACGTAGTCTTTTATTTAAATTTTGAAGATTTTTGCGGATCATTTCGCGCAAAAAAAAAAAAAAAAAAAAAAAAAAAAACAGATTCTGTTTTCCAAACTCATACCAAAATTCAATCAACACCAGATTAACGTACACGTGACTTATCCACCAAATTTTGTGAAATTTTACTAATTAGTTTTTTTGCAAGCGTGTATACAGACAATTTTTGCGGGCTATTTTACAACAAAGGCAGATTATTTTACCCCGAATCGTACCAAAATCTAATCAGCACCAGGACAACCCACAAGTGACTTACCTAAGAAGTTTTGTGAAATTTAGTCGATTAGTTTTAGAGTGAGTTATTGCACAGGCATACACACACACACATACACACACACAGACACACACACATAGACACACACGCACGCACGCACGCACGCACACACACACGCACACACACACACACATACCCACACTCTCTCACAGATAGAGACAGGGAGAGACGTCATGCTAAAATTAGTGTTTCGTTTTCTAGAAGTCCTAAAACGCGTAGATACGTCGGAAACTGTTGTTGCGATTTTCAACATGCTTCAATGCTTTCCCTACATAAAAAGTCTCCGGTCTGACACATATATGGCAACACTGTTGACAGACCCATATGATTTCTGGATAGTACCAACCTTCAAACGACACGTGTCAAAATTTCATGACATTCTGACAATTAGTTTATAGGTTACAGTGGTTTTAGTGTCCCCAATTTAGTAATTTTCAAAACAATGGATAAAAAAGAACTTCGTGTGTTGATTAAACATTGTTTTTTGATGGGGAAAAATACTGTTGAAGCCAAACAGTGGCTTGATAAACGTTATGGAGACTCTGCACCAGGGAAATCAACTATTATTGACTGGTATGCTGATTTTAACGCGGTTGTACCAACACCGATGATGCTGAACGCTCTGGTTGCCCAAAATCGGCAGTTGTTCCGGAAAACACAAAAAAAGTCCACAAAATAGTTTTGAAAGACCGTAAAGTGAAGTTGCGTGAGATAGCTGACACCTTAAAGATATAAGAAAGTAGTGTATTTACAATTTTACACGAAAATTTGAGCATGCGTAAGTTGCTTTCGAAGTGGGTGCCGCGTTTGCTCACACTGGACCAAAAAGAAGAACGAGTCGACGATTCAGAGCGCTGTTTGGAGCTGTTCAAGCGAGATAAGAAGGATTTCTTGCGTCGGTATGTGACAATGGATGAAACATGGATCCATTCCTACACACCTGAATCAAAAAGATGCTGCAGGGAAAGAAATTTGGCTCAAATGAAGAAGTGATTGCCGAAACTGAGGCCTATTTTGAGAGCAAAGACAAATCGTTCTACAAAAAAAGGCATCAAAAAGTTAGAGGAGTGTTGGAATGAATGTATCACACTTGAAGGAGAGTATGTTGATGAATAAAGTCGAATTTTTAAAAAAAAAAATTAATTGTTTTTCGTAGTTAGACCGGAGATTTATTGAGTGATGTAGTACATTACCATGCATTGAAGGAAAAGTAAAAATATCTTCTTTCGTGAAGGGAACGAACACAAACCACGAAAATGACTTTAAAAGATCTGTCGAAAAATATTATATATGATAGGTAAACATTATTAGATAATTCTTATTACTTCCTTAATTTTATGCAATTTTTTGATACTTTAATTGTAGAACATGCAGTATTTCGAGAATTGTTCATACTAGCGTTATAAAGTGTCCTTCATTCATTTTATAATGAAGGAATGTGAAATGATTATTTTTGTCACAGTATTCAATGTCTTGATTTTTGAATGATGTTTTGAAGAGAATGTGCAAGGATTTTAAAGACACTACTGCGACTTTTTAATTCTTGTGTAAGACCTACTATGGATGTGTGGTCTGGAGTTCATATTATAAATATTCTTTGAGTAATATTGGAAAAGTTCAAAACATATTTCTGAGATACATTTTACAAATCTAATGTTTTTTTAAGCTTTATATCTTGTACTTTTTCTGGTCTAAATATAGTATTACTTCCTTGGAATGCAGGCAATTCTATTTTGTTATTTTCATGCTATTTTGTAATTTACTACATAATAATAAAGACTGTCCCGGATTACTAAGGTAGATTAATATATGTGTACTCTCTTACAGTACAAGAAATAAACTTGTGCTTGTTGAAACGCACAAAAATTTTAAGGAATGCAATATAGCGCAGTTTGTCAGAACTTTTAATAATTTACCTTTAACTTTTGATAATTTTTAAGATCTACCAAATGTTTTTAAAATTTTCATGATGTAAATTTTATGATTTGGAAAATTCGGATGACTGCATTATAATGTGAAATACTTGTCTGAGTTATTTCTTTAATTTTTATGTTTTGAATACTCATTTTATTGAATTTATATAAGTGTATTCCAAATCAATAACTCTTTATCAAATATTCATTCATAAATAATGCAGTATCTTGAGAACGGTTCTTGCTAGCGTTCTAAAGTTTATATGATTCTTTTTTTCCAAATAAAAAATTATGTCAAAAATTAGTATTTATTTGGTATTAATGGAGGTCTTGGTTTTGAAATGATTTTTTCAGAAATTCAGTCAAAAATTCCAGGGTATTTCGAACATTTGGTTGTGTTTAAAATCAATATAGTTCTAGAATACACTAATCGTACACAATCGTACACAACGTACTTTGGTACATAATAATCGTACCAAATTATTTTCTAAACACTTCATTTGTGTTATGAACGGATAAATAGGTTATTCATAAAGTAGTTAAAATACTAATTCTTCAAATACGAAACTTTTACCCAAAATATCTTGTCTCGTGAATGAAATGAGCTAGTTTCTCGAGAATCATAAAATTTATCACATAATATTGCATATAAAAAGTGAACATATTTCACAATTCTTAATACTTTTATTTTAAATCGATGTGATTCTATGAAAAATTTACGTTAAAAATGTACAATATCTCGAAAACGGTTCCTGCTAGCATTCTAAGGTTTATATTAACTGTTTTCTAATCAAAAATTACACAAGAAATGATTATGTATGTAACTTTATTGACAGTTTTGATTTTTCTTAAATTTCCTTTCAAAATTTCGGAGGGTTTTGCACATTCGATTATGTTTAAAATTAATAGGCTTCTAGTATTCACGGATTGTAATTCTTGTACCTAATTTTTTTTCGAATTGCTTCATTCGTTCGTGAGATATCGTCTCCACACACACATACGAGAGTTGCGGCCAATAACCAATAGGCCAAGAGAGCCGGTTCGAAAAATTTTGCGAATATTATGCTATGTATGTAGGGAAAGTAATAAGGAACTTAGAGAAAACAATACAACCAAAATGATGGAAGTCGCAGTGTAATTCAAGCAGTAAATTTAATTTTAAAATGTTTCTTTCAGGAATGTTGTCTTCTTCCTGGAACAGCGGATGAATGTAATATATCTGAAGAAAAATGCGCTTGTTGTGCATTTGGAAAACATTCTGTTTAAAATTACTCCAAGAGTTCTTTAAATAGTATTTAGCAAATTTAATTTTAAAGCGGATTCTTTTGCTCCACTTGTAATTAAATGAAGAGAAATGTTGACTCTTATGCAGTTTTCGTGCAAGTGCAAACATAATTGAATAGATAAAATAAAATGTATTGTAATAAAGACGTGACTTTTTCTACAAATCAGCAAATGGTATTTTGTGTGTGTGTGTGTGTATGTGTCGGGGGGGGGGGCAAAATACAGAATGATAAAAAAGTCGAGCAAAGTGCTGGGGCATTTTAAGTGCCGTACAAAATACCTCATGGCTGTTCTCCAAAAGGGAGCAATGACACTTAATGGATTAAAACCATATACTGTATCGAGAAATTGAAATAGTATATATTTCAATTAGGTGTCATTAATAAACTCTCAAAAATATATCAGAAATATTGGCTGCTGTTTTTCATACGTCAAACGATTATTACAAACCGCGTTTTTATCAAGCGAAAAGCATGACTTTTTCCCAGAATGAATTTTTAACACTTTCCAACATGGTTGAAAAGTGTTTATGATGTTGATAATTCTATCTGTCTGTCTGTCTGTCCGTTTGCATGATAACTGCCATAAAAATGACTTTATAGAAATGGAATTCTAGTATGTTGTTGAGAAATTATGTGGGATGTTTGTGATTGAAAATGAGTAACATTACCGAATTAGTTTCGGATTTAACCTGGCTTAAAAAGATGAAATATATGGACCCTATGTGACATAATTTTTCAAGCATTTTTAAGCGTAGAAACATTTAGAAACTGCAACCAAAAATTTAGGAAATATTCAAATTATCATATGAAATGTGTAAGAACAATTTCAGCAAAATATATTGGGTAGTTTTATAAATAACAAGAAAGATGAATCATGCTTAAAGCATTGATTATGAAACACTTTCCAACTTCAATGCAATTTTATTTAAACTTCTCGAAAATACAATACATTCCTCGGTAATATTTTAAAACTTATCACAATACTACATTAATTTATTATATTTGAAAACTTGAACCTTCATCGAAAAAAATGAACTTCATTAAAATGACGGTATTGAAATATAAATTGTCTGGTTTAAACATCTGTAAAATGCGATACATCCCTCGGTAATATTTTTAAAATTACCATAATACTACAATAATTTATTATATTTGAAAACTTCATCGAAAACAACTGAAATTCATTCAAATGACGTCATAGAAAAAATTACACGCCTGGCTTTCTCTATAAAAGCAACATTTCATTCATAAAATATTTTCTCAACCATTTCATTCATCACAGTACTAAAATAATTTATTTTATTTAAAAACTTAAGACCATGGAGCTACAAGTAATTAAACTCAATGCTTAAAACTTCATCAACAAAATCGTCCTTCTCTGTATAAAATCAATGAATATTTCATTCATATCAGCTATATTGCAGACCCCATGAGCTAAATAATTTTCCTTTAAACAAATACAGCAATTCTTATACAACTCATTCTACATATTTTGCTGTTTATATTTAACATAAGTGAAAAATAGGCTTCGTTGTAGAAATAATCAAATTTGGATGATCATTTAAACTCAAATATATTGTCATTGCGTTGTTTCAGTATGTAGATGCACAGCATTTAAGCAAAAATAAAGCGGTTTTAGGACGGATGCAACACTCAATATGAATTAAAAAGAACTTTAAAAATCACGATTTTGAGACAAGATGGATGCTATATTTCATTTTGAAGTGGGTCACGTGATCTTTTCATATCAGGGTCACGTGATCCTTCATATAAGAGATGTAATTATTATTTTAATTTTTATTTAAAAAACTACTGAATATATTTTGCTGAATTTTTTTTTATATATTTTATGGAATAATTTGAATATTACCTAATATTTTCGAAGCAATTTGTGAATTTTAAATCCTCTTAAAAAATGTTTGAAAAATTAGGTCCCATGCGATTCAATGTACACCTGTCCCCCGATTTACACGGAAGATAGGTTCTGCACAAAACCGTGTAAATTGAAATCTTGGATTTTGCTAAGTAAAATCGTGTAAAACGAAAATAACCCCAAAATGTGCATGATTCAGTCATTTATTTAAGTAAAACAAAAGTAAGACATCTTAGAAAACTTAAAATTATACTTAGTTTATTAAACAACAAACATATGAATGTAGTAATATAACATATTTAATTTATTTTACATTAGGAACAAAGAACAAAAAGACCCTTGAAAATTAATTATAAGTTTAATCACTGTCATCACTTTCATGTACTATCAGTCTTTTCTTTCTGATAGGTATGATGTCACTTTCATCAGTTGAGCTTTCTTGATGCGATTCTGGCTCAATGGTTGACGAATTAAGCAAGATCTCGGGTTGACAAGACTTTGTCATGAAATCGGTAATTAACAATTGCGTAGGTTTTTTTGCTAAATCTTTATAGACATTTTCATATTGATTTAAGCATTTACCAAGGTCTCGATGGAATCGGAGAGCTCGATCAACATTTGTGTCATATTGTAAGAAATGGTTGCCCAATTTTCTTCCCAAATCAAGTCCTACGCTTATGATTCCTGCTGTGAACGCAACTGGTTCAGATTGCTCTTCATCAGAATCATTGTCTTCATTATGTTTGTTTGTTCCACGAATCATGTTAATTAAATCATCTTCATTCAATTCTTCATCAGCCATTATTTCTTCAATATCTGCTTGAGCTAAATCTTCAAAACCTTCTCCTCCTATAGTATGGGCCAACTCAGTGATCTGAGAATATTCATGCTCTATTGGTGATTTATCATTTCCACTTTCAACAACATCCGGCCATATTGCTTTCCAGCAGGCGTTGATCGTTGATTGTTTGATCTGAGTGTATGACAGTTCAACATGCTTAACACAATCTAAAACTGTAAATTTCTTCCAAGAATCCATCAGAGTGAGAGATTCATCATTCTCCATTTGTTCTAAGATATACCTGAAAGTTTGCTTGATGAACAGTGCTTTAAAAGTCGAAATTATCCCTTGATCTAACGGCTGTAATAAGGAAGCTGTAATAAGGAAGCATTATCAATTAATTGAAGAGCCTTGAAAGGCAATCCCGTTTTAGTTAAATAATTTTTGACATCTAGAACAAAGAAGTTATGGAACCATTCATTGAAAGCTATGGCAGTGACCCATGCTTTTCTATTAGCCATCCAATAGACGGAAAGGTTTTTGATATGTATTCCTTTGAATGATCGTGGTGATTTTGATTTGTTAATCACCAATGGTTTCATCAAACAATCGCCAGAAGCATTGCAACAGAAAAGAACTGTTATACGACTTTTCGCTACTTTATGACCACTAGCTGATTTATGAGCATTGGCTATAAAGATTCTTTCCGGCATTTTTTTTCAGAATAATCCGGACTCGTCAGCATTGAAAAACCTGATCAGAAGTGTAGGAGTTAGCGGCAATGATTTTAGCAAGTTTTGCCGGATATTGTTGTGTCGCATCCGAATCAGCAGATGCACTTTTGCCTTCCATTCTCAGATTATGTAAAGAATGTCTTTGTTTGAATCTCTCGAACCACCCATGGCTTGCGGAAAAATATACCTTCTTTACATCGGACGAAGTCGACGGCGACTGATTCTTAAGTGATTGATAAATCTTCAAAGCTTTATTTGTAACAGCATTGGTATCGATCGGGATTCGCTTTTGAGTTTGGTCTTCTATCCATATCACTAAGGCTTTTTCCATATTTTCCATTGTAACATCTCTAACATATGAAGTCGTACTCATACTGCTGCAGGTTCCAGATGCTACACTTTTTCTAATGGAGTCTTCCTTTTTTCTTATTATCCTTATTGTGGCTTCATTCATGGAGTAAAATTTAGCAACATCCGTTACTCTTTCTCTATTACGTAGACGGTCTAATATTTGAATTTTAGTTTCTAAAGAAATAACATTTCTTTTCATTTGATGTTTCTTCAAATCCTTTGACATTATAGAACCTTAACAAATTTAAGCAAACTATAAAGATGCAAGAAAAACTATAAATGTTAAAAACTTACCAGTTCAAAAGATAAACGCACAATAATATAAGCTTTGCTGCTAAATGTTTCTGCACTGTGTACTTACATGAACCAGATAGCTTTACTGTTGTGAAATACATACGGGGATTCCCCTATTACGGGGATTTCCCTATACGGGGATTCCCCATTACGGGGATTCCCCTAAATAACACCGGCAATAACACCGACAATCCCCTGTTGTTTTCATCAGTGTTACCAAAGGAATAAAATTCAAAAATGTCATCAAATCTTTGTATAGTCGTATATGGAGCGGAATATACATTTTTATCAATTTTTTGAAATCTGTTAATTTATAAACCGTGTAAAAGCGAAATCGTGTAAAACAAGTGCTGTGTAAATCGGGGGATAAGTGTATTTCATTTTTTCATCCCGGGTTCAATCCAAAACTAATTGGGTGATATTATTCATTTATATTCCCATAGGTCCTACAGACCGTCTGAACAACATACTAAAATTTCATTTTGATAAAGTCATTTTTACAGCAGTTATCGTGTTAACGGACAGACAGACACACAGACAGAATGAACAAAGTCATAAACACTTTTCAACTTTGTTGTAAAGTGTTAAAAAATGAAATATTAATTACTCCTATATTATATGAAGAGATCACGTGACTATAAGCTTTTAATGACTATGGGCTTTTGTGACTATAGGCTTTTGTGACTATGGGCTTTTGTGACTATGGGCATCTACCGCATTTTTCGTAGATGTTAAAAAATATCGTTTAATTTAATAATTAGTGTTGCATCCATCATAAAACCGCTATATTTTTGCGTTTTATCTGTGTATCTAAATTCTGTGCTAACGCAATTATAATTTTTTTACGTTAAATAATCTCTAAACTTTCTTTATTCCTACAATGAAGCCTAATTTTAACGCTAAACTATAGCATACAGAATGTAAAGAAATCAAGTGCATATAAGGTGAGTTGTATAAGAAATGTTATATTTTTTCACTCAAAATTATTTAGCTCTGGAGTATGGAATAGAAGTGTTATGAATGAAATATTCATTGAATTTTTATAGCAAGGTAGACGATTTATAAAATAAAATTGTTTGTCATATTTAGAACTAGGGAGTTAGAATGCTTACAAGCTAATTTAACCTAATTTAACATTTGATGAGCAAGCGATACAATGATGAAATATTTTGATAATTATTGGTGAAATATTGTAATGTGCAGAATATGGCACGGGTAGAGCGAAATTATGGATTATAAATCTAGGAGCTCTATATGGCTACACACAGGTATTTCATAGCCGGCGCTATATTTAGTAGTAATGTTATTATGATACGTTTTTCAACACGTTTTAAACGAAAAGTAAATTGTATTAACGTGATCATAGAAGTTTTCTGAATAATCTGGCGAACATTTATTACTTTCCTTATATACATAATGTATAAGGAAAGTATTGTGACGGGGTCGAAAATTCGAATTCGAGTTTTCGACGGGAGAGCAGGTTTCAAGCATCCCTGATCACGAATCAAACATATTTGAAGGGATGTCTGTGTGTGTGCGAAAGTATGTGTGTGTGTGTGTGTGTGTGTGTGTGTGTGTCAGTGAGACTGTGGAGACGATAACTGACGAACGAATGGACCGATTCAAGCGAAATTTGGTACAAAAATCACAATCCGTAAACACTGGAAGCCTATTGTTTTTATACGCAATCGAATGTTCAGAACCCCCTAAATTTTCGAGTGAAATTTTGAAAAAATCGTCAAAAAATCAAAACCGCTAATAAAGTTACGCAAATAGACATTTCTTATGTAATTTTTCATTAGAAAACGAATGACATAAATTTTAGAACGCTTACATGGACCGTTCTCGAGACATTGCACATTTTTCAAAAAAAATATCTAAAAGTTATATAAAATAAAAAAAAAATTTCCTATTGAGAAACATATTCACTTTACACATGTAATACCATGCGATAAATTTGGTGACATCATTCTCGTGGATCTAGCTCGTTTCATTCATGAAAAAAGATACTTTGAGTAATACTTTTGTATTTGAACGCCAATAGTCATTTATCTGCTGTTAGAATAACTTATTTCTCCGTTCATAACTCTTGACGAGAATTTGGCGACGAATTTGGCGGAATGTCGCCAACTTGGCGACATTTTTAATTGTTACCAAATTAACAAAAATCTCGCCAAATTGATAAAAATGACGCTAAACCAATGAAAATGATGACTAACTGAAGAAAATTCAATATCTTGGAAAGAATATAAGTATCTACTATAAGAATAACATTTTTTTTTAACTGTAAAAGTAGTAAATTCATTGCATTATATAAGGAAAGTCATGTGTTGCCCACATCAGATTTTTATTTATTAATTCAAGGTGCAAATATAGAAAATATTATACGATAAAGCAGTTAAACTTCTATGAGTATGGGTGCTGGTCCATTGGAAGGAGTTATACGGAGAGTTTGAAATATTGAACCTTTTTGTGATTTCGTATTTAAATGGCGATAAATATTGCCAATAGGTCTTGTATCCAATTTTTTAAAAGTAACCACTTTGTCTTGGATTTCAAACATTAATTTATTATGGGGCCTGAATGGAAGGGCATGAAGGTGCTTGGGTAACGTACACTGTGAGAAAAGTCTTATGCACATTTCCTATAGGGTTCTGGGATTTTGAGTTATGAACTTTTAGTAACATGACTTTGGCCTATCTGGACTTGAATATATTTATTTTAGAGTATTAAATAACCACTAGTGAAGTAATTTCAAACATCAGTATTTTAGATTTGTAGTTATGGATTTTATACAGTTTCATGGATTGTTTTAGGAGTATAGTTGAAAAGTTTTATGGATTTACAAATTTTTTAAATCGGTAGTAGATGTATATGTTTGTATTTGTTTTTATGGTATTGAAAGCGTCATGAAGAAAATGGTGTAGGAAATATCGGCTATCGGGAGCGTTTGCCATGGCGGAAAACAACTTTAACAGGAGAGATGGTGTCGCAACTCCCTCCTGCCGTATCTTCAGTTACTTTACTAGCTTTATTACGAGTACATAATGACTTGTCCTATTTGGGTATATATATATATATATATTTATATATATATATATATGTGTGTGTGTGTGTGTGTGTAGCAATGGAGAGTTACAGCCAATAGGTCAAGAGAGCCGGATGGATCGAAATATTTTGTGAACATTATGCTATGTATGTAGTGAAAGTAATAAGAACCTTAAAGAAAGCAATACAACCAAAATGATTGAAGTCGCAGTATAATTCAAGCAGTAAATTTAAATTTAAAATCTTTCTTTCGGGAATGTTGTCTTCTTCTTTCTGTGTATCTAAATTTTGTGCTAACGCAATTACAAATTTTTTAATTTTAAATAATCTCTAAACTTTCTTTATTCCTACAATGAAGCCTAATTAACGCTAAACGCTAATGTAACGCTAAAGTATAGCATACAGAATGTAAACAAATCAAGCGCATATAAAGTGATTGTATAGGAAATGTTGAATTTTTTACTCCAAAGTTATTTAACTCTGGAGTATGGAATATAAGTGATATGAATGAAATATTCATTGAATTTTCATAGATAGGTAGATGATTTATAAAATAAAATGGTTCGTCATATTTGCAATCATACGAATTAGAATGGTTACAAGATAATTTAACCTAATTTAACATTTGATAAGCAAGCGATATAATAATGAGATATTATGATTGGAACGTAATATTAACTGCAAAAGCATAGTACACACTTCGCGAATTAGACTTTCAATGATGTCATTTCATAAGTTCAATTTGTGTAACTAGCATTGCCTTTTTCGATGATGTTTGAATTTTGTCGATAGTAATTTGTGAAGTAGTTTAAATGTAAATATAATTGCATTTCAGTTGGAAAGTGTTTCATAATCAATATTTTATGCATGATTTATCTTTCTTGTTTTTATTTAATGCAATAAATCTTATAAGAGAGTCATGGAAAGTTTCAGTAGAGTATTTAGAAATGTCACATCAATGCAGACTCTATTTATTATAGTTCGACATCTGGGTTTAAAATGGAAGGCCTGTCTGTATTCAATTTGTCTGCAATAGATATGGAATTTCTCGATAATGCTTCAATAATCTCGTTCACTAACTGTATATATATATATATATAATTTACAAATGTAAAGCAAACTGTAATAGCCGCTTGAAAAAATTATTTCTCTTACGTAAAATATGCAAACATGGCGCTAAGCTGCCCTTGTACACATTTACCAATATATTTACCAAAAGGAAACGTAAGTACTGAAAAGCAATAGATGAATGTGAAAGACGAAAAGTATCACAAGTGGCCCGGGGGAGTTGTGACCCCCACTCTCCGGTTGAGCAAATGCTTTATGCCATGGCGACACTCCCGGAAGCCGATACTTATACATGGAATGGCTTTAATACCATCAATACCGAACAGCAAAAACCCACAGCATAAATACGAAAATTCAAATTGAAAGACACGCGAAAAAACTAATTCAATTTCTCTATGTGTTAACAAATGAAACTTACCCTATAACCCGTCTCTACAAAATTCAAAAACAAATCTTACCAAAAATGTCCGATGTACAAAACTCCAATTGTGAGGTTGACTTCTGGTTGGAGTTTTGTACATCGGACATTTTTGGTAAGATTTGTTTTTGAATTTTGTAGAGACGGGTTATAGGGTAGGTTTCATTTGTTAACACATAGAGAAATTGAATTAGTTTTTTCGTGTGTCTTTCAATTTGAATTTTGGTATTTATGCTGTGGGTTTTTGCTGTTCGGTATTGATGGTATTAAAGCCATTCCATGTATAAGTATCGGCTTCCGGGAGTGTCGCCATGGCATAAAGCATTTGCTCAACCGGAGAGTGGGGGTCACAACTCCCCCCGGCCACTTGTGATACATTTCGTCTTTCACATTCATCTATTGCTTTTCAGTACTTAGGTTTCCTTTTGGTAAATATATATATATATATATATATATATATATATATATATATATATATATATATATATATATATATATATATATATATACAGGGTGGCCATAAAATAACTTTCTCTGTTTGGAGGCGTCTGCAGCTAAAACTAATGAACGAAATGAAACCAAATTTCAAATACAGACTGTGGAAGGCATGGGGAGATGAATTCCGCAAAAAAAAAATATTACCAAAAGTTGCCAAAAGGGGAGATTTTGGTGCTGTCGGAACCGAAAACGAGTGAATAATTGCAATTAACACACGCAAAATGCAGTATGCAGAATTTCAATAATGTTTTAGTAATAAAAAATGAACATACCATACAGTTATGAATGAATTTATGAAACTCACAAAAATAATCTTTACAAATTCATTCATAACTGTATGGTAAGTTCATTTTTTATTATTAAAGCATTATTAAAATTCTGCATACTGCATTTTGCGTGTGTTCATTGTAATTACTCACTCGTTTTCGGTTCCGACAGCACCAAAATCTCCCCTATCGGCGATTTTGGTTCTATTTTTGCGGAATTCATCTCCCCATGCCTTCCACAGTCTGAATTTGAAATTTGAATTCATTTCGTTCATTAGGTTTAGCTGCAGACGCCTCCAAACAGGGAAAGTTATTTTATGGCCACCTTGTATATATATATATACATATATATATATATATATATATATATATATATATATATATATATATATATATATATATATATATATGTATATATATATATATATATATATATATATATATATTATATATATATATATATATATATATATATATATATATATATATATATATATATATATATATATATATATATATATATATATTGTTGCAGATGACGGGGGCACGGAGATTCCAGGATTTCACAGTTAGATGAAGAATTTCGAAGATTTGGCGATTTATCGCCAATTTGGTAGCATTTGGCGACTACGGATTTTCCAGAAACTTCACGAAATACCGATTATTATTTGAAATATAGAAATTTCTAGAAGTTTCTAGAGAGACTATAAAAAGACTCATCACTCCTTTGGAGGCGAGTTGACGAGTTCACGTGACACGAGCTACATTGGACTGTGAATTTTGTGCCTGACCTTCGAAATTGACGAAGGCGAAGGCGCCAAAGGAAATATTGCGCGTTCTCAACACTGTCCCCTCGTTACAACTGCACGTCCCGAGCAGTATCAATCTAATGTGGTCCAAAAAAGAGGTCAGTCTGTCCATATGGATGACTTTTGGCATGACCGAAGACGATTCCTGAAAATACGTTTTCTTTCATTACAAAGTGATGTCAGGTTTCTGGAAACGTGACAAGCGGTTATGGTTCCCCCAAGTAGAAAAACGATGGAGGAACAGTATAGGGAAACGCTTAACCTCCTCCAACCGTATTGGCAGATTTTGCACATATTCATCAGGCGATGAAGGAGCATCGCATGGTCTTCTAAACATTTGGTCACATGGTAGTTGTTGATATCACTTCTGACACAAGTTTTTTACGAATGTATCCTCTAGAATCGTGGGTGTACACTCAGAATACAAGAACGACTTCAAGTTTTTGGATAACTTACGTTTATCCACAAGCACAAAGTAAGCAGGAACAATATACAATCAAACAGCATTTAAATACTCCACTCATTTCACAAAATATTTGATATTATTCACAGAACGTTGACGAAAGTAATTTCACAAAACAACTGCTACTATTTTCAGAACATTGACAAAAATCACTGTCCAATGTAACTCGTGTCATGTCAACTCGCTAACCCCCCCTCTAACGGAGTGATGAGTATATTATAGTCTCTCTAGCAACTTCTAGAAATCTCTATATCTCAAAGAATAATCGGTATTTCATGAAGTTTCTGGAATATTCCGGAAGTCGCTAAATGTCGCCAAATCTGGAAACCCTTCCTCTGAAACTGTGAAATCCTGGGAACTTTAGGAAGGCGTCATCCTCACGTCATGCTGACGTCCTGGATTGTGTTTTCTTTCCCTGACCTTCGAGACAGACGGAAGAGGAGGTGCCAAAGGGAATATTGCGCGTTCGCAACACTATATATATATACATACACACACTCACGACCAAAGACAGTTCCGCAACAAGAAGGACGCATAGGATGCACATGAAATTTTATTGATGGAAGGTGGAAGGATATAGATGAATGATATACATGATCACAAAATCATCGCAACAGAACACGTACATAGAGAACTGTGGTATATTGTCCAGTCATCCTCAATAGCGCGTCGCACCGCCTCATGCTGCAATACAAGCAGCAATACGGTCCAGCATGGTGTCGAACAAATGCCTGATGTTGTCCTACGGCAGACGATTCCACATCTGTTGGACGTTACGTTCCAAATCCAAAAGATTGCGACAACGAGGCATCTGGTGTTTCAATTGGTCCTACATGATCGATAGAGGACAAATCTGAGGAGCTGTCAGGCCATGGACATGACTCGTAGGCCTGGGTGACACGAGCCGTGTGCGGGCGGGCAATATCCTGCTGGACCAATTTGCATTGTACCAATATCATTTGGTACTATACTTTTTTTTGTTCTCTCTCTTGGGTTTCTCTTATGTTTTATGTTATAAAACTTACCATTTGGATATATATATATAAATATATATATATATACATATATATATATATATATATATATATATATATATATATATATATATATATATATATATATATATATATATATATATATATATATATATATATATATAATTTTATTGATGGAAGGATATACATGATCACAAAAACAGCGCAGCAGAACACACACACACACACACACACACATATATATATATATATATATATATATATATATATATATTCACTACGTGTTGAAGTTGAATCATTCAGAAAAGCACCGGAGGCGAGTGTGAGTTTGCGGTTTGTGATCGGGGAAAGGAATTGATCAGACTGTATTAATGAGATTGAAATATTGGTTTTCTATTTATACTATACTATATGCATTTTACCCCAATATTTTTCTAGGTACTCAATTTAAGTATCACCATTAGGTTTTATTTATAATTTTTTACAGTCTTATAGTGCTCTAGTATAAGTGTATAAATAAATAAATATTTTTCTAAAAGAGATGAATGTTTCACATGGGGATAGTAGGTTTGCGCAATTTCTCTCAATGCATTTACTGAACATCCACATGCATTTCTTTCAATTCATCTCCATCCTTTAATTATTACTCATTAGGCAATCTAACCTTGCTTATTTACTTATTTTGAATAATTTTAAACTGTTAAGGATCATTGTATTGTATACGCAACTGAAAGGTTACGCAAATATATCGGCCAAACCTAAAATCGTTTACATTTGCGAATAAACTTACATCGAAGTCAAATCGGCAAATCTCTTCTCACTGATGCAACTATCACCAATTTGGAACTCCGTCATTATGGAAGCCATGATTTTTCACAAATAATTGTTACAATCATCGATGTTGTACCAAACCTGTCAGAAAGACTTTGGTGGGAAAATACACACATCCAACAATATGGAACAGCTTTCCCGTATGGACTCAATACGATCATATTTAATGACAATTATAATTTGGAATCCTGTAAAAATGAAAAACGTAACCCTGTATTACAAGATATCCATTGTGCTATAAAAAAGAGATGGCAAAGGGGAAAAAGAAAACATAATAAAATCAGTTATAATGCAACTCTTGAAAAGATCGAAACGTTCATAAAAAATGTGTGTACAGGAATAATAATAAAACCTGGATGGATTAAAAATCTTATATTTAGTATAATAAAACGTTATATTCAACGCATCTGGTGTTATTTGAAAGAGTATCAACTCGAAGAACATCTATTTGTTAACAATAATGAAAATGCTTGTACAAATTACGCTATAATGATGGATTTACTTAAACTAAGGGCCAGTACATTAAACATAGTATTAAAACCCTCTACCCGGAAGAAAACTACTACAGCAGAGCCTTTTGTTACTACCTACAAAAATAAAAATTATGATGGAATACCAATCAAGACATATATAAAAAACTTGGCACATCTCTTGCCAATACCTGACATCGAGGTAAAGCTGATTTATAAATTTGTGCAAACCAATGGTAGAAAAATATTTAATTATAATCGTATAAGCAGAAACATCCATGTATATCAAAGTGAAGAGTGTAGTTGTCAAAACAGCCCTTATATAGACACCCATCATGGGCACATTGTCACTGGAAACCTGGATCTATTGGATAATCGGAAGTTAAAATCTATGCTTCAACTTGGTACGAAATTTCGTATACAAGATTTCACAAATATTAAAAAGGACTTTGAACAAGATTTAAAGTAATTTACATATAAACTCGCCGTAAAATACAGCATGCCAATATAAGCTTTCCAAGAATGGCAATACAACCTTACTAAAATGTTAAATCTCCACTATAAAACAGTGTGTAAAAAAACGTATTATCCTTCTCTTCAAAATGCAGTCAATAAATACGAAGATAAATATGTTATAACTTATACTGATAAAGTAGTATCAAATTACGCTTTCACATGCAGAAAATACTACGTTGATACTTTAAAAAATAGTTATCTTGACAAACAAATGTACTCCCCTTTACAACAAAATGGAAATTGTCTGGCAAATAAAATCAAAGATCTGTATAAACTAATTGATATCGAACTTAAAGTAGTTAACTTTCCATATCTGGTATTAATACCAAAACTTCATAAAAATCCAGTCAAATTCCGGCCGGTGACTGTGGGATGTGGATCCTATTTGACAATTGCAAATGAAAAACTTTTAAATATACTTAAAAATGTTCTGATTATACTCAAGAAACAAGGAACAGTAATGATAAATAATAGTTACGATGTCATCAACCGACTTCCATTTTATAGCAAGGATATACGTTTCAAAAGTTACGATTTCCGTGATTTATTCAACAACATCAATCTGGAAAATCTATATGAAATTTTGAAGGAACTACATGAAATATATGAGTTAAAAGAACATATTACCTTCAGAAAATACAAGGACCTGATTCGCATTGTGTTATTTGAAAATATCTTATTTGATGGCACCAGCTATTTTCAACAGGTGAAGGGTATTCCCATGGGAGGGGGTTGTTCATCCCTGCTCGCCGATCTATACTTGAATAAATTTGAAAATGGCACTCATATACTACACGAAATGCCATACTTTCGTTATGTTGACGATGTCCTTGTTGGGCAATATAAGAATACACCCCAATTTGATTTTACTTTTTATCCAAAAGAACTGGAATTGATTGAGAATAAAAGTAAGGAGGATGATAGTGTTGATTTTCTAGATATCACACTAAAACATGACAGTAGATATGGTACTTATACCGTCTTATATGACAAGAGAAATAATTTCAATATGGAAATCAATCATATTATAGATTGGAGTTCCAATTTGACCAAAAATATCTTCAGAAATGTCGTCATAGGTCACCTCAAAAGAAATCAACGCATTAATACTTTCAAGTCAGATTGCATCATACATAATAGGAATATTATGAAGGAGGCAATAAAACGGAATTATCCAGTTGGCTTTCTGACATGTTATTATAATTCCCTATTTAATACAAAAAAGGGAGAAAATGCTTATTTAAGGGATATGGCAGAGGTATAGAACGATGAAAGTAAAAATAACGTATTACGCATGCGTAAACTGCTTTTATATATAAGGCACTCTGGCATTTGCTGCATTTCCAATCTTTTCCTTCCCTTGCAATCCTGGTTGATTCCTATTTGTTTACTCTGCACTTTTTCGAGTGTTTTTGATTTGACACATATACGGAAGTATGACTTCTGCATGGCATTGGTACCGTGAGTGTTGCCCGGGCATAAAAGCAGTCTTTTAAACGGGAAAGAGGGGTCGCCATCCCCCTCTACCATTTTATGCCTTGCATTTGGTCATTTCCCTCTTTTTTTCATATGAATCTTGTATGTTACTTTAGGAGAGTGTGCTGCTTTGCGCCAACTTCTGGAGAATAATTGGATAACTGTGGAAATAATTTTAATTTTTTATGTTTACTATGCTTTATATATATATATATATATATATATATATATATATATATATATATATATATATATATATATATATATATACACTACGTGTTGAAGTTGAATCATTCAGAAAAGCACCGGAGGCGAGTGTGAGTTTGCGGTTTGTGATCGGGGAAAGGAATTGATCAGACTGTATTAATGAGATTGAAATATTGGTTTTCTATTTATACTATACTATATGCATTTTACCCCAATATTTTTCTAGGTACTCAATTTAAGTATCACCATTAGGTTTTATTTATAATTTTTTACAGTCTTATAGTGCTCTAGTATAAGTGTATAAAAAAATAAATATTTTTCTAAAGGAGATGAATGTTTCACATGGGGATAGTAGGTTTGCGCAATTTCTCTCAATGCATTTACTGAACATCCACATGCATTTCTTTCAATTCATCTCCATCCTTTAATTATTACTCATTAGGCAATCTAACCTTGCTTATTTACTTATTTTGAATAATTTTAAACTGTTAAGGATCATTGTATTGTATACGCAACTGAAAGGTTCCCCTTCTCCACTCCGCGGTTGCATGCATATTCGCAACGCGATGCTGTTAAGGAAACTTTTGATGTCATGCACAACTTTAGATTGGCACATTTCATTAATATTTTTAACAACACTAGTTGGCGTTAAAATCCGTTAATTCGTTAATATAGTTTTTGCAAAACTAGATACTTGAATCATTGACCTTCACATTTGCGCATGACCTTGAGGCATGAATGCTCATTATCCCTCAATCAGGAGCCGAAATGACTTTGGATGATTTGGGACGACGCAGCATGGGTTTAAATTGCATCTCTGATATTAGACCCTTTCTAATACCTGAAGCTTTTTTTTGTTTTGGATACTGCAAAGAAATAAAATTAAAATTAATCTTCTGGGCTCTCTAACGGCATCCTGCTGTTTCTAACAGCGTACACTCATTCTTACTGGTTTTTGTAAAACATTGTTTTATCATGGATAAGAAAACAACCTTCTTTTTCTTCCCTTTTGTGTTTTCTGTGAAATCCCAATTTCGAAAGAATTCCATTTATTTTAAGTTCTTTTTTACGGTAGAGCAACTATGGTTCTTTGTTGCAATCTCATGTCTAGAGCTACAGAAGTAAAAATAAGATTTTCTTTTTCGTCGCAACGCTGTTTAAAAACACAGAACACTTTTTCGTTTCACTTAGCAGTTCTTATTTGATATTTGACAAATTATTTTACGGAACTGTTTTCACGTAATTTGAGGTTCAACTCGGGAAAATGCTGTTACCGTTCACTGTAAGATTTTTCATGAAAGAGTCTTGTAGTAGAAAATACTTTTGTAATATTTTCTTCAAATATAGAAGATATCGAAATAAAATGGGGATGTTAAAGAGATTGGTTGATTAAGGGGTGTGTAGAAAATTGAATAAAGTGAATATTTGCACGAACTGTACGCTGCATATAAAATTACTGCTGTTCGATATATTTTCCTATTGTACTAGTTTTTTTTTTCAGTTGTTTATTCAGGCAAGAAGCTGTGGTATTTTAATTGAATAAATGTGTTTTTAATACTTTACAGCAAAGTTGAAAAGTGTTTATGACTTTGTTCATTCTGTCTGTCTGTCCGTTAGCACGATAACTGCCGTAAAAATAACTTAATCAAAATGAAATTTTAGTATGTTGTTCAGACGATCTGTAGGACCTATGCGAATATAAATGAATAATATCACCCAATTAGTTTTGGATTAAACCCGGGTTGAAAAAATGATATATATTGAGCCCTATGGGACCTAATTTTTCAAACATTTTTTAAGCGGATTTAAAATTCACAAATTGCTTCGAAAATTTTAGATAATATTCAAATTGTTCCATAAAATATATAAAAAAAAATTCAGCGAAATATATTCAGTAGTTTTTAAATAAAAAGTAAAATAATAATTACACCTCTTATATGAACCGATCACGTGACCATGATATGAAAAGATCAGATGACCCATTTCAAAATGATATATTGCATCCATCTTGTTTCAAAATCGTGATTTTTTAAGTTCTTTTTAATTCATATTGAGTGTTGTATCCGTCCTAAAACTACTTTATTTTTACTTAAATACTGTGTACCTACATATTGAAACAACGCAAATACAATATATTTGAGTTTAAATGATTATCCAAATTTGATTACTTCTACAACGAAGCCTATTTTTGACTTATGTAAAATGGAAACAGCAAAATATGTAGAATGAGTTGTATTAGAATTGCTGTATTTCTTTAACACAAAATAATTTAGCCCATGGAGTCTGCATGGCTGATATGAATGAAATATTAATTGATTTTATAAAGAGAAGGACGACTTTTTTCGATGAAGTTTTAAGCATAGAGTTTAATTACTTGTAGCTCCATGGTCTTAATTTTTAAATAAAATCAATTACTATAGTATTGTGATGAATGAAATGCTGTTTTTATAGAGAGATCCAGGCGTGTTATTTTTTCTATGACGTCATTTGAATGAATTTCAGTTGTTTTCGATGAAGTTTTCAAATATAATAATTTATCGTAGTATTATGATAGTTTTAAAATATTACCGTGGAATGTATCGCATTTTAGAGATATTTAAACCAGGCAATTTATATTTCAATGCCGTCATTTGAATGAAGTTCATTTTTTTCAATGAAGGTTTAAGTTTTCAAATAAAATAAAGTGATAAGTTTTCAAATATTACCGAGGAATGTATTGCATTTTAGAGATGTTTAAATAAAATTGCATTGAAGTTGGAAAGTGTTTCATAATCAATGCTTTAAGCATGATTGATCTTTCTTGTTTACCTTTTACCTTTGTGCCTGTATAGAATCACTGAAAGTTAGAAACATTTCTTGTTTGAGTTTCAGTAGAACGGAAAACTTAGAATTAAGTCACTTTTAACAGTGAAAGTATCAAGATGACACCGCTAATTGACTTAACTTTTAATTTCAATTACAATTACAACAGTTCTGGAATGAGATTTCAGAAGTGTGACGCTCCACTTGACTTCGTCATACGTTCATTTTCCATATATTATGACGCTTCACTTTTCATAATTAGTATCAGAATGAAAGACGCATATTATTTTATATATTTTCGTCCATAAAGTATTCTTTTAAATCAATTCCTAAATATTCTTTAAAAGTTTGTTTTTCAAGTTGGCAATAGTTTAATGAAACTGATTATATACACACATTTAGCTCAGTGATTCTCAAAAGACGTGCCGTAAAATTGCGTGGCTGCATCGTGAAAAAAAAGAAGAATGTTTTTATTTAAATAGGAAAATAAGGGGAAATATGAAATAGGTATTACATATACTTAACAACATTATTAATTAATAGGCGATGAGTGTCGACTAGCTTATAAACCATCCGCTAGTATTCGAGAGCGTTCCAAATATTTCTCGTGCTACCATTCGCCTAATCGATCTCAGTAGCTGCTTGGCCTATATTGGATTCTAATGGATCCTAAAGATCCTACATAGTATCTAAATGAATTCTACATAGATCCCTACATAGGATCTAATGGACCCTAAAGATCCTACAGACCAGGATCTAAATCACATAGATCCTACAAATCCTAAAGATCTTACATAGGATTTAAATGTATCCTACACAGGATCCTAGATGGGATTTGATGGATCCTACACAGCTCTAAATCACATAGATTCTACATAGGATAAATATCCTACATATGATATAAACACCTATCTAATGGATTCTAAAGGTCCTACATAGGATGTAAATGGATTCTACATAGGATCATACATGGGATTTATTGGATCCTAAAGATCCTACATAAGATACTTAGGATTCAATGCAAGCCTAGCATGAATGTAGGGAGCCTAATACCATCCATAGGGCCTTAGTAGGTACAACGTCTTTAATGCAGTGCTGCCACATACTGCACGGATATGCAGTAATCTTCACACGACACAACAATGTGCCTCGATTTAAAAAGTTTGAGATTGTTTGATTAATTGATATTTATTATTTATACGGGTTTGACTACATTTCCTTCCATATAGTAGTTCAAACTATTATTTACTTCCTTAGATTATACTACTAATATTGTTTATAGAATTATAGTTGTTCCTCCATTATACATATTGCTTTGAAAATCTTAAAGTTCGATTAATTCGATTTATAATCGTGGAAATGTTCCAGTTATCAAAAATTTAATCTAGTTGTGGCTTTCAAATAAAGTATATACATATAAAATTTAACAGCTGTATGATTATTCATTTTGGTTAGTGTGTCCACATCTTGCAGCACACACACGCCATTTCCCCCAAAATAGTAAATATGTATAATTTTATGGGCTTTATGTTGAAAAATTTTCTTAATTATTTTAAAAGAATTAAACTTACAACAGCTTAATTCGATGCACTGGCTGCATTCACCCGATTTTTATTAAACCATACTATTTTAACAGCTATTATATAGTAAATAACGTATTTAAAATTTTAAGTTTTCTGTACAAACCATACTATTATCATTCTTCTGAGAATTATCTGCGTTCTCCATAGAAAATAATGTTATTGGACTCTTAAATATCTAACAATTCGTGTTCTAATGAAAGTGTGGCGAGGCTGCATTGCGTCACTGCAAGACATCCCAGATTATACCTTCGGGCTTGAGGAATTCTTTTAGGCCTAACGGCATAGTACGGGATCAGCATACAAAGTATTCCGATTTCGAACCTATCCCCCACCATCTGGGAACAGAGCCTCACAAAAGTAATTACACGCAATTCACTCTAGCTTTAATTTTTACATGATGTATGTAACACATAAGATTTCCAAACGGCACGTACATTTATTTGTTCTTGAGTTACGCTGGGGCGAAGCGTCAGGGGAGACAAGGTAGAACGTATATACCCAAATAATTTATGACCACGTTACTTATTTTGATTATTTATTATTAAAAATAAATGCATAAAATGTTTTAAGCGTAAATAAATGGAGATATAGCGAGATTTTTGCTTTGACTGTAGACTATTTTCTACAAGCGCTGACTTATTGTTCGGGAGAGACGTATCTCTATATCGGTTAGGATATATTTCATTGAAATCGGCGTGGTGGTCGAACGGTCAAGGCGAGCGTTTCCAGCGATCGATCGGCCGCCGCGTTGTGGGTTCGAGTCCCGCGTAGGACATGGAAGTTGTGTGATGTGGGCACAGTGTATTCCGCCCCCTCTGGTGCGCCTGGGGCAACGTCCTAGGACGGCGAAATGGTTCACGATTCCGGCCGAATATAGGACGAATGACGAAGAGTGCCTGGCCATTGGAAAAAAATATTTCATTGAAAATATAACTAAAAGAGAATGCGACAGCATCTTCTACCCGGACTGTAAAAGTTATCAGATAATTGTGTCAAACTAATGTTACAGCTTTAATTGCACTTCAAAACTTAGACACAAAATAACTAACCACCCTAATAGCCTTTTTTTTTCACAGTGACGTAAGATTTACGTCACACTGTGACTTTGGGGCGTCACAGGACGTCGCAGTACGTCTCTGCAATGTCATATTGAGGTCACAGGGAAGTCATTTTGGTCATTTTCATTGTAGTTTGTGACGTCACATATTAACTTGTTTGTAACGTCACATTGTAATTGCCATTGTAATGTCGTCACATTATTACGTGTTAATTAAATTGTGGAAACGTCACAGAATATAGTCACAATGAAGTTACAAAGTTACTAATACGTAACGTCGCATAGAAGTCACAAATATGATGTCACATTGTGACCCAGGTGTCACGTGACTACAACGTCACTGTCACACATGTGACGATCTTTGCTGTGAGGGCAGGTTCCTCTATTTATAGTGATATGAAATTTAGCATGTCGTCATCCCTTGTGGTACATATTGAACCTCTCGATTTTGCACCTTACCGATTCAATCCGTCCTAGGCACGCCATAAAATACAGAATTTCCTTTTAACTCGAGAACTGGAGCAACTCGAAAGTTCAAATTTTTCATATCGTTGCTTTTCAGGGTACATTTTAGTTTTTGGATTTTGAATCTTACCGGTCCAGCCAGTCCTTGTTTCGCTATGGAAAGTTATAAGTTTTTGAGAAATAAGTCGGCGGGTAGCTAGAAATTATTAATTAAATTTTCCATAAGTCTTAAAATTTTTCATTATGTGCTTCCATTCTTTAGATTTAAAATTTCACCGGTCCAACCCCTCCAGATAACTCCGTAAGAAAGCACATGGTTTGGAGGTATGATTAAGACGGCGTTTGAGAGTTCACACAAACATTTATTTTTAAATAGATCAAAATATAAAAACATCTTATTTATACACTTTAGTTCCCGGTTTTATGTTTGTCTAAATTATTTTATCACTCCTCGCCACTGGTTACAATGTCCACATTTCAATAAAAAATCGGATGTGGGCAGCACATGACTTTCCCTGTAGATTTATACCCACGTTCTCTTTATTTTAATAAAATTTAATTCACTTTTTATTCAATTTTCGTTCTCATTTGGTAACTGGATTTATTTTCAAAGGTGGCGTAGAGAAAATACGAAAAAACTAAAATATCTCGAGAATGGCTTGTCCTAATGTAATAATGGGGTGGTCTTATTATTTTCTTCGTTAAAAATTACGTATTAAATAAGCATTTATTGGATATAGTTGAGCATACGTAGTTTTTAATTTTAAATTTTGACGATTTTTGCAGGCCATTTCGCAAAAAAGACGCGTTCTTTAATCCCGAAGTGTATTCAAAACTAATCAGCACCAGAGTCACCCACAAATGACTTATATACCAAATTTTATGAAATTCGGTCCATTAGTTTTTTAGTTAGAGTGGATACATACATTGCACAAACAGACAGACACACAGACAGACACACAGATAGACACACACACAGACGTCACACTATAAATGGTGTTTTCGTATTCTAGAGGTCTCGAAACGCTTAGATCCGTCGCAACTCGAGTTGCGATTTTCGGCATGATTCCAATACTTTCCCTATATATTATCATGCATTGCTGGGGAAGTAATAAGACACGTGTACATACAGCAGGACATAATTGCAAAAATATTAAAAATGTTAACAGGAGGGCTCCAACTATGTTTTTCCTCCCGTTTGCATTTGAAAAGTATCGGCTATACAATGTTTTCTCTATATAATGCTTTAAGAAAGTGAAAATAGGTTATATAAAGTATTCCTCTTATTTTTCTCTACATATATTTCACTTTTATCATCTCTTCCTAAGTATAAATCATCAAGTCTCGCTTCTTCCAAGTCGTCATGAAGACCATAAATCTAACACAGGACGAAGAGATAAAAAGAAGCTAGAAGTTCCCGATCCTACACAATACGAGTGCTGTTCAGAATTCCGAAAGTAGACGTTCTAAATCGCAAAGTCTGGTGGAATTTATTGCAAAAGGAATTCCTTTACTGCTCAGAAGACGCTGATGTGGAGTTTTTGAATTTATTCTCAAATAAAATTCCCTTTGAACGCAGGTCCACAAGATTCGTAACTTTAACCTTTTGAATATAAATATATTAAAGTATCTTTCAAAAATATAAATGTCCCTTCGAACGGTGCCGGCATAATTAAATGATATGTGATTAATTAATAATCAAAATGTGGTGTAAATAGTTATCACTCTTTAAGATGCGGTGATAAATTAGCTAATCATTAAGGAGTCTTTAATAACATATAAATTCACTTTCATTTTAATTATTTTCAGGTTTATCTTATTACTAGTAGCATACCCGTTCTTCGTAAGGAGCATATAATATAAAGAAACTAAAAATTCACAATCATGTGCAAATTCCTATACTAAATGACATTATTAATCAAAATATTCTGTTAAAATATTAAATGCATTGCTCCTAAAAAGAAGTTTAAGAATATCTGTTCTCACTATACAAAATTATCTTCGCGGGCAGATCTGAAAAATAAAACATCCTGGCTCCTTTTTCAAGCAAATTTGCAAAAAGTATGAAATTGAATCAATATATGCAAAATAAAAGCGTTAAAATTGTATGAGACCCGTACTACTTATATACGCGAATATTAGAAGATATAATCTGTATTAGTAGATTACTTGTATAAATAAAAAACATCAATAAACCCGTAATATTTAAACCTGAAGGCCGTAACTGATTCCAATGTATGCCAAAATGAAAACGCTAGCATTATATATGGGAATATACCTGTACTATATATATTGTCACGGATTAGAAAATATGTCAGTGTGTTAGAAGAAGATTACCTGTATTACAATATGAGTTTCAAAAATCTTTGCCGAAATAAAACAGATGAGGCAATAAATTGAAATTATCAATAAGCCCCGTAATCTTTATACCAGGAGGTCATAATTGATTCCATTATATGGCGATATATATATCAAAATATATGCCAATATATGCCAATATATATCAAAATATATATCAAAATATGTACCAATATATGTCAAAATATATGCCAATATACCTGTACTAATATTCTCGTAGATTAGAAGATATACCCGTGCATTTGTAGAAGATTACTCGTACGACGTACAATATATGAGTTTCAACAATTTTTGATATAAAATAATGGCTTAATAACTTGAAAATATCAAAAATAATAATGCTTAAACCTGAAAACCGTAATTGATATCATCCAGTCAAAAATGCAATGTTAATGAAATTTATTTTATATACATATCTTTATTATTCAAATCCGAAAAGATTTAATAAAAATCGTATGCAGCATAAACACATTGGATTTAAATCCGTTGCTAAGCGGCATGGTATCATTTGCTTCCAATAAATTGGTGAAAAAAAAACTCTAAAATGTTATATCCATGGAAGATTTGGTGACATTTTCGTCCATTAAGCGACATATTAAAAAATCGCATTAAGCGACATATAATTTATTGCAAGTGGGACTATAGAACTGATAGTCCCACTTGGCGACAAATTGACGAAACAATATCACAATACTATCCCCTAACAAAACACAATTAATTTCATTGATGTAGCGCAATTTTATCAATTTCAAGATATTTTTATGGATTTACAAAAAAAATTTTTCAATTTGGCGACATTTTAAAAGTTGTCTAAATGTGTTAAAGTAGGACGAATGAACTGACAGACAAATGTTACCTAAACATCATTTCAGTGCTCTCGTCTAAAAAAACAAATTTAATTTAATTGATTTGCGTTGTTTTTATCAATTTGGCGATCTTTCCGTCAATTTGGCAGCATTTAAGAAAAGTTGCGAAATTAGCAATATCCCGCCAAATTCATAGCTCTGAATTTGAAGATCTGAAGAACAAAACATCCTGATCCCGTTTGTATATACTAAATGAAAACACTAACATTGTATTAGAAGATTAACTCGTTCTACTCTTTTTTTGTTTGAACAATCGGCTAAATGAGTTTATTGGCTAAACACAATGTATGAGTTTATTAGCTAAACACAATATATAAGCCTGAAAACTCTTTACCAAACGAAAGTGATGTACGCAGTCCGCAATTAATATAATTAAAATAAAAATCAAACTGTTAATTTATAAGATATATTTTTATATCCATTTTTCTATTCAAATCGAAAAAAAAAATAATACGAATTAACAATCGTAATTCATTTAATTGTGTTGCTGAGCAAAATGATATAAAATAGAATCTTCCTCATAAAATGCTAATAATTAAATAATCATTTTTAATTCTTTATACTTTTCATTCTTGCGTAAAAGCTTGTGAAATGTATATCATGCAGATAGATTTTCCATTTAAATTCATGTTTCAAACAATTCATGCTTTCAAACATTTCATGTTTTCAGGAAGTGACTAATTAGCGCAATAATCTCCTACCAAACATAGAGATAAAGTTTTAATTCACTTTCACGTTTTAAAAAAACAATTTCCTACCTTTTCATTTGGAGGAAGTTAGAGAGTAGAACCGCTAAGAAAAGTTTCGTTTTCCATTAATATCTCGACAACCACTTGTCGTACAAACTCGAAATTTAAACTAATCTTAAGGGTGGCTATTTTCAGTCTACCCACAAAATTTCATTAAATTCGGTTCAGTCGTTCGTCCGTAATGAGACAAACAAAATTTTCGTTTTTATAGTATCTCAACAAACTTCTAGAAATATCTATATCTCAATAAGTGAAGTTTCTGGAACATTTCGAAAGTCGCCAAAATCTGGAAACCTTCTTATAAAACTGAGATATCCTTGAAACCCTGGAATCACGTCATCCGCACGTCATGGACTTTTTTTGCCTAGGGATATATTATAAAGGGAATATTGCGAGTTCGTAACACTATATATATTCATTTGAATAAAGTTAATTTTTTCGAGGAAGTTTTGAGTTTTCAAATATATTAAACTACTAGCAGCATACCCGTTCTTCGTACGGAATACATAAGACAAAGAAACTTATAATTCGCAATCATGTGCAAATTCTATTAAAATATTAAATTTATTGCTCCTAAAGAGAAGTTTAAGAATATCTGTTCTCACTATGCAAAATTATCTTCACGAGCAGATCTGAAGAATAAAACATCCTGGCCCCTTTTGTAAGCAAATTTACAAAAAGAAGGGAATTGAATCAATATATGCAACCCCGTACTACTTATATTGTCGCAGATTAGAAAATATGCCAGTGTGTTAGTAGAAGAATAAGAAGAATACCCGTATTACACTATGAGTCTCAAAAATATTTGCCAAAAAGAAGAGATGACGTAATAAATTGAAAATATCAATAATCCGCGTAATCTTTATACCAGAAAGTCGTAATTGATTCCAATATATGCCAATATATATCAAATTATATGCCAATATACCTGTACTACTTAGATTCTCTTAGATTAGAAGATAGATCCGTGCATTTGTAGAAGATTACTCGTACAAAGTACTATATATGAGTTTCAACAATTTTCGTCATAAATAAACAATGACATAATAACTTGAAAATATCAATAATCCCCGAATCAACAGTCCCCGAAAATATCAATGATAATAATGTTTAAACCTGAAGACCGTAATTTTATATTATCCAGTCAAAAATGCAATGTCAATAAAATTTATTTTATATACATATCTTTACTATTCAAATCGGAAAAGATTTAAAAATCGTATGGCACATAACACATTGGATCCGTTGCTAAGCGACATGATATCATTTACTTCAAATAAATTGATGGAAATCATATCATCTGAATAATGCGACCTCCATGGAAGGTTTGGCGACATTTTAGTCAATTTAGCGATAACTTAAAAAATCGCCAAATTTATCGCCAAGTGGGACTATAGAACTGATAATCCCATTTTGCGACAAATTGACGAAACATCATCACAATACTATCCCCTAACAAAGCACAATTAATTTCATTTATTAAGCGCAATTTTATTAATTCCATGATATTTTTATGGATTTACAAATATTTTTATCAATTTGGTGTTATTAAAAAAATTCGTTAAATGTGTTACTAAGTACGAAGGATAGACTGATCGACAAACGCTACCGAAACATCATTTCAGTACTCTATTCTAAAAAATCAAATTTAATTTCATTAATTTGAGTCATTTTTATCAATTTGGAGACATTTCTGCTAATTTGGTAAAGTTTAAGAAAAGTTAGCAAGTTAGCGATATTCCTCCAAATTCGTAGCTCTGAATTTGCAGATCTGAGGAATAAAATATCCTGATCCCGTTTGTATATACTAAATGAAAACACTAAAATTGTATAAAATACACCTGTTCTACACTTTTTCTGTTTCAACAATCGGCTAAATGAATTTATTGGGTAAACACAATATATGAGTTTATTAGCTAAACACAATATATGAGCTTGAAACCTCTTTGCTAAAATAAATGAAAGTGATGTACGCAGTCCGCAATTTATATAATTAAAAGAACAAAAAGAACAATCAAACCGTTCATTTATAAAATATATTTTTACATCCATTTATTTATTATTCACATAGAAAAAATAATAAATATTAACAACACATTTAATTCCATTCCGTTGCCGAGCAACATGATATAAGATAGAATCTTCCTCATGAAATGCGAAATTAAATAGCCATTTTGATTTCTTTATACTTTTCATAGTTGAGTAAAAGCTTGTGAAAGATAACCCATGGAGGTAGATTTTTCCATTTAAATTCATGTTTTCCGATAGTGACTAATTAATGTAAAAATCCTGCACCAAACTCGGAAATAAAGTTTTATTTCATTTTGACGTTTTAAACAAACGATTTTCATCCTTTCCGTTTGGATAAACCACAGAGTTGGAGAGTAGAACTCTTAGGAAAAAGTTCCGTTCTTCATTAATATCTCGACAAACCCTGGTCTTAGAAACTCGAAACTTGGACTAAATTTATGGGCGGCTATTTTAAGGCTATCCACAAATTTCATTAAATTCAGTTCAGCCGTTTTCCCATGATGATGAGACAAATGAAAATTTCGTTTTTTACTAATATATCGAGAACCACTGTTCGCAGAAACTCAAAACACAGACTAAATTTTAAGTGGGAGTATTTCTAGGCTACCCACAAAATTTCATCAAATTCGGTTCAGCCGTTCTCCCGTGATGATGGGACAAACAGACAAACAGACAGGCAGACAGACAGACAGACAGACAGATTTTCAATTTTATTTATATAGACTAGCAGCATACCCGTTCTTCGTACGTAGTATATAATATAGAGAAACTTAAAATTCACGATCATGTGCAAATTCCTATAGTATACTAAATGACATTTTTAATCGAAATATTCTACTAAAATATTTAACATAATGCTCCTAAAAAGAAGTTAACGGAATGTCTGTTCTCTCTATTCAAAATTATCTTCACGGGCAGATCTGAAGAATAAAACATCCTGGCCTCTTTTGTAAGCAAATTTACTAAAAATATGATTTTGAATCAATGTATGCAAAATAAGAGCGTTAAAATTCTATGGGACCCGTACTACTTATATACGCGAATATTAGAAGATATAACCTATATTAGTAGATTACATGTATAAATTGAAAATATCAATAAATCCGTAATCTTTAAACCAGAAGGCAGTAATTGATTCCAATGTGTGCCGAAATGAAAGTGCTAAAATTATATTGGAAGATATATACCCGTACTACTTATAATGTCGTAGATTAAAATGTCCTAGTGTTAGTAAAATATTATCCGTATTATAATATGAGTCTTAAAAATCTTTGCAAAATAAAACAGATTAATTAATAAATTAAAAATATCAATAATCCCCATGATCTTCATACCAGAAGGCTGTACTTGATTCCAATATGTGGCAATATATGTCAAAATATATGCCAATATACCTGTACTATTTATATTCTCATAGATTAGAAGATATAGCCGTGCATTTGTAGAAGATTACTCGTACAACGTACAATATATCAGTTTCAAAAATTTTTACAGCAATAAAACAATGGCATAAGAAATTGAAAATATCAACAATCCCCGAAAACATCAATAATAACTCTACTAGAGTAGGGCTGGTGGCCCCATACTCTCTTTGTTCCTTTTTCTTCTCCGGATCTCCAACATCCGAACTTCTCAAAGTTAACCCTCCAAAAGCCCCGCAGAAGGCCCGCCAGCTCCCAACGACAGCCAAGAAGCTCTCCCATTGGCTGCCGAGGAGAGGAGAAGTTCGCTTTTCGAACTTCTCACAGACAAGCGAGGCGCCGCGCAAAAAAAACAGCAGAAACATTAAATCCACATTCTCAAACGAAACTAGACTTTTACATGTAAATCAATCTATACAAGGCTTAACACAAAGCAGGCGTTGAAAAAGAGAGTTTTTCAAGCCGCGTTTCACAAACTGTCGAATCGAACATACATGCGATACGACAAAACCACGGAGTTAAAGAGTAGAACTCCTAGGAAAAAGGTCCGTTTTTCATTAATATCTCGACAACTCCTGGTCCTAGAAACCTGAAACTTAGACAACATGTATGGAGGGCTATTTCAAGGCCACCCACAAAATTTTATTAAATTCGGTTCAGCCGTTCTCTCGTGATGATGAGACAAACGAAAGTTTTGTTATTTACTAATATCTCGAGAACCACTGGTCGTAGAAACTCCAAACATAGACTAAATTTTAAGTGGGACTATTTCCAGGCTACCTACAAAATTTCATCAAATTGGGTTCAGCCGTTCTCTCTTGATGATGGGACAAACAGACAGACAGACAGATTTTCAATTTTATATATATAGACTAGCAGCATACCCGTTCTTCGTACGGAGTATATAATATAAAGAAACTTGAAATTCATAATCATGCCCAAATTCTTATAGTATACTAAATGACATGTTTAATCAAAATATTCTGTTAAAATATTTAATATAATGCTCCTAAAAAGAAGTTTAAGAATCTCTGTTCTCGCTATATAAAATTATCTTCATGGACATATCTGAAGAATAAAACATCTTGGACCCCTTATGTAAGCAAATATAAAAAAAAAATATGGAATTGAATCAATATATGCAAAATAAAAGCGTTAAAATTGTATGGGACCCGTACTAATTATATACGCGAATATTAGAAAATATAACCTGTATTAGTAGATTACATGTATAAATTGAAAATACCAATAAACCCGTAATCTTTAAATCTGAAGGCAGTCATTTATTCCAATATATGTCAAAATTAAAGTGCTAAAATTATATGGGAAGATATACACGTACTACTTATAATGTTCGATTATTAGTAGAAGATTACCCGTTTTGCAATATGAGTCTCAAATGTTTTTTGGTAAAATACAACAGACGACGTAATAAATTGAATATATAATTAATACCCTTAATCTTCATACCAGAAGACTGTACTTGATTCCAATATATATGCCAATATACCTGTACTACTTATATTCTCGTAGGTTAGAAAATATACCCGTGCATTCCTAGAAGATTACTCGTACAACGTACAATATGCGTGTGTCAGCAATTTTTGCCGCAATAAAACAATGGCGTAATAACTTAAAAATATCAATAATCCCTGAATCAATAATTCCGGAAAATATCAATAATAATAATGTTTAAACCTGAAGAGTATAATTGATATTATCCAGTCCAAAATGAAATGGCAATGGAATTTATTTTATATACATATCTTCATTATTCAAATCGGAAAGGATTTAATAAAAACCGTCTGCCGCATAAATACATTGGATTTAAATCCGTTGCTAAGCGACATGATATCATTTGCTTCAAATAAATTGGTAGAAAAAATATCGTCTAAATAGTTATATTTCTATGGAACATTTGGCGACAGTTTCGTCAAATTAGCGACATTTTAAAAAATCGCCAAATTTATCGCCAAGTGGGACTGTAGAACTGACAGTTCCACTTTGCGACAAATTGACGAAATATCATCACAATGCTATTCCCTAACAAAAAACAATTAATATCATTTATGTAGCGCAATTTTATCAAGATATTTTTATAGATTTGAAAACATTTTTATCAATTTGGTGACATTTTAAAAATTCGCTAAATGTATTACTAAGTAGGATGGTTGGTCTGACAGATAAATGCTAACCAAACATCATTTCAGTACTCTCTTCTAACAAAACAAAAAAAAATTTCATTGATATGTAGAAGACCCAAGCCACACGACCAACCCGAAGGTTTATGGCAGCTGTTTGTGTGTCGTTTATATCAATTTGGCGACATTTCCGTCAATTTGGCAAAGTTTAAGAAAAGTTGTCAAATTAGCGATATCCCTCCAAATTCGTAGCTTTGAATTTGCAGATCTGAATGAAACATTCTTATCCCGTTTCAATATACTAAATGAAAACACTACAATTGTATTAGAAGATATACTCGCTCTACTCTTTTTCTGTTTCAACAATCGGCTATATGAATTTATTGGCTAAACACAATATATGAGTTTAGTAGCTAAATGCGATATAAGCTTGAAAACTCTTTGCCAAAATAAATGAAATTGATGTACGCAGTCAGCAATTAATATAATTAAAAGAAAAATCAAACCGTCCATTCATAAGATATACTTTTATATCCATTTATCCATTTATTTATTATTTAAATCGAAAAAAAATAATAAAAACATTAACAAACACATTTAATTTAATTGCGATGCCGAGCAACATGATATATCCTCCTAAAATGTTAAAATTTATTAACCACTAACAGCACACCCGTTATTCGTACGGAGAGTATAATTTAAAGAAACTTAAAGTTCGCAATCATGTGCAAATTCTGTTAAAATATTAAATTTATTGCTCCTAAAGGGAAGTTTAAGAATATATGTTCTCACTATGCAAAATTATCTTCACAATCAGATCTGAAGAATAAAACATCCTGCCCCCTTTTGTAAGCAAATTTACAGAAGAAAAAATAGGAATTGAATGAATATATGCAACCCCGTACTAATTATATTGTCGCAGATCAGAAAATATGCCAATGTGTTAGTAGAAGATTACCCGTATTACAATATGCGTCTCAAAAATATTTGCCAAAATAAAAGAGATGATGCAATAAATTGAAAACATCAATAATATCCGTACTCTTTATACCAGAAGGTCTTAATTGATTCCAATATATGCCAATATATATCAAAACATATGTCAATATACCTGTACTACTTATATTCTCGTAGATTAAAAGATATACACGTGTATTTGTAGAAGATTCGTACAACATACAATATATGAGTTTAAACAATTTTTGTCATAATAAAATAATTGCATAATAACTTGAAAATATCAATAATCCTTGAATCAATAATCCCCGAATATATAAATAATAATAATTTTTAAACCTGAAGACCGTAATTGATATTATCCAGTCGAAAATGCTATAAGAAAAATCAAATCGTTCTTTTCTAAAATATATTTTTATATCCATTTATTTATTATTCAAATCGAAAAAATAATTATTAAAATTAACAGACAGATTTAATTTAATTGCGTTTCTGAGTAACATGATATAAGATAGAATCTTATAACATGTTAAATATGTCATGTCTTATAACATAAACTGCGAAATTAAATAACGATTTTGATTTCTCTATACTTCTCATTGTTCCGTAAAAGCGTGTTTTAAATAAACCATGAACCATGGAGATAGATTTCCCCTTTAAATCATGTTTCAAACAATTCATGTTTTCAGAAAGTGACTAATTAACGCAAAAAATCTCCCATCAAACTCAGAGATTAAATTTTAATTCACTTTCAAACGATTTTCAAGCTTTTCGTTTGGATAAACCACGGAGTTAGGGAGTAGAACTCCTAGGAAAAAGTTCCGTTTTTCATTAATATCTCGACAACCCCAGGTCTTAGAAACTCGAAACTTGGACAAAATTTATGGGGGGATATTTCAAGGCTATTCACCAAATTTCATTAAATTCGGTTCAGCCGTTTTTCCGTGATGATGGGACAAACGAAAATTTCGTTTTTTACTAATATCTCGAGAACCACTGGTCGTAGAAACTCAAAACACGGATATAATTTTAAGTGGGGCTATTTCTGGGCTACCCACAAAATTTCATCAAATTCGGTTCAGCCGTTCTCCCGTGATGGTGTGACAAACAGACAGACAGACAGACAGACAGACAGACAGACAGACAGACAGATTTTCATTTTTATTTATATAGATTGTAGTACTGTGATAATGTAAAATATATCAGCGCTGAGTGTATCGTATTTTAGTGATGTTTAAATAAAATTGAATTTCGGTTGGAAAGTGTTTCATAATCAATGCTTTATACATGATTGATCTTCCTTGTTCATATAGATGGATTCCGTACGAAGAACGGATATACATCTAGTATTAATTAAATAAAAAATGAATAAATAATAAATCAGTCTAAGTTGTTTCTGAACTTCCTACGCGAACCTGATATTTGTGTGCAGTATATCATAGAAATAGGCCAAGCTACGTTTTCAGACATTACAGAGAAAGGTTTTGAATGATTCTACCCTATCAGGGAATTAGTGTAATCCGAATCGCTGCTACAATAAAGTACAAATACAACACATATTAATCTTCCTGCTGTGATTAACGAAAGCAATCGTACTCAACACAAAAATTTTCCACCACATCACAAACCTGTAATATATGTTTCACTTCAAAGTTGTTATTATCAAAAAGCTGTTCCCATGTCTAAAAAACTCTACTTCAACCAAAGCTGGCATTCTAGACCATAATTATATCTATATGATATCCATATAATATCCTGTAAAGCACCTTGCTGTTCCAACCGGGAACCGAACCCTGGATCTCCAAACTCCCCAACCGACGCTCTACTGTTGAGCTACTGGGACGATTCAATATTTATAGTCACGTGTAAAATACTCATCAAAACACAATTGACATTTAATGATATTCTGTGAAAGGAATGACCATTGGCGAACTGTTTGGCGTCAAAATAACTATTACAAAATGTGTCATCTCTTGTGAATGGAACGAGTCAAATTTTTAAGTATGGTATTCATAGATTTGCTGCATAACATTAAATAGGGAAAATGAACGAATTTAACCATACTTGCTTATTTTTCAATTGTACATAAAGTTTTTGGTAACTTTGTTTAAGAAAGTGCAACATCTCGAGAACAGTTTGTGTCAGAGCATAAAATGAGTGCCATTTGTTTTCTAATAACAAATGACTCGTAAAAAGATTATTTATTTAACATGATTGAATATTCCATATTTTTTAGAATTTTCATTCAAAAATAACTCGAAAATATGCGATTCTCCCAAACGTTTGATCGAGTTAAAAATAAATGTTTTTTCGGTACTCATCGATTGTAATAAGCGAACCAAATTTCAGTTAAACAGCTCCTTTCATTTGAAAGTAATCGCGTTCCCAGACTCACGTACACACACACACACCATACAAATTCATATACAGGGTGATTCAAAACGATGGGTTGACAGAACACACCTAAACAAGAACTTTTCGTCGCTTGGCCGTAAATAGAGCGGTTAAGCACTAGGGGTGACTAGTACCGTTGCATGAAATAATGGAACACAAGAGTGACAGGGGAGGTATGAAGAAAGTGAAGGAACTACTGAGCGAAGTTTAACGAACAACTTACATAAACTGCTCAAAACAAGAAATCGAAAAAATTACAAAGGAAATTGTAATGGATAACTTACAGAAATTGTTCAAAACAGCGACCGCCAACATGAATGCAGGCATCATACCTGTGACGTAGTCATCGTCGTACAGTGGCGAAAACACAAGGCATTTCTTGTACAGCGGCAGCAGCAACATAAATCCTGGCAACTAGGTCCTTAACGGAATCGACGGGGCTATCGTACATGATGCTTTTATATGGACCCATAGGAAAATGTTTAGACCGGGCGTTCGTGCCGGCCAAGTGATGGGGCCACCCTGATCAATCCGTCATCCTGAGAATGTTGCATCCAAGTCATTTCGCACAGCCACGCTGAAATGGGGTGGCGCTCCGTCGTGTTGGAACCACATACGGATTGGGGCTTTCCTCGCATTCCCGTCCGCAGCTCCTTGCATGAAATGCATGTCGGCCTTCTCCTGATTTATTAAACGGTTCGTTTCTTCTGTAATCCACGATACAACTAAAGACGAGTGCGACAACATGTGCTTAATGCGTTCGCTGGACAGCGCCCTCTAGCTTTTAACCGCCTGCGTTACGACCATGCATTGTATGACGAAAAGTGCTTGTTTAGGTGTGTTCTATCGCCCCTTAAAGTTTTATCCCATCGTTTTGAATCACCCTGTATACAAGCACATATGTATGTTCATATACAAACGCACATATGCATACTCCAAACACATATACAGGCTCATTTAAATACACGCACATACACATACACATACATACATACATACATACATACTTAAGTAGTATACATATTCATATACACACGCACATATATATACTCACAAACACATATACATTCTTACATAAAGTTACACACATTCCTATACACAAACACACATATACATACTCGCAAACACAAAAACACGAATAAACATGCTCAGATAAACACACACATTGACATACACACATATGCACAGGCATTACTTCGAAACGTTTGATTCATGATCAGGGCTTATCAAAATGTGTAAAACCGTCAAAAACTCAAACTCAGTTATCTCAATTGCTACAACACGTCCCTTACACATTCTACTATATATGTAAGGAAAGTAACCAGAACTCTTGCCATTATTTCGTCAGTAATAATGCTTAAAGTATATTTTAATATAGTAGAGAATACTCATATTTCCCCTATAATGAGCAGATAGGGATATACATACATTGGAGTTATCTATAGAACATTTTTTGTTCATATTACAGATTGCTCAAAACGTATACATCTATTGAAATTTTCAATTCGAATTATTGATACCATACAAAAAACATTCTCTAAATGTCATTCTACGTATAATAGGAAAAGTAAAAATAAAATAGTTCTTTTTTTTGTTTGGATAACGCATGTAAATGACAAAATAAGATTGAGATAAATAATGTTTGCTCAGATAATAAATCACTGCAAGATAAACATTCCTTAAAAAAAGAAATGAAAAGAGAACATTCGATTTGCGGCTTGTTGACTTCTTGTAACCATCAGAAAGAAAGCGAGAAATTTGTTGGAGGCAGCACGTGACTCTCCCTACGGACTCAAATCCATTTTTCGTTTTCTTTTTATCATAACGCATTACATTGTGTTTAATTATACAAAATAACAAAGTTACTTTTTTAAAATTAAACCAAGTTTACAGTTTTGATTTATATTTTTTTCTCCTTTGGTAACTTGGCGTATTTTAAAATGGCGGAGTAGTAAATATTCCGGAAATCTTAAATATTTCGAGAACTACTATCATAGGAGTAATTGAGTTGATTTTCGGTCTGCCTGTGGGAATTATAACTTTCAAACTAATTGAGCAAATCGAATAAAACTTAGCTATATTATTTCATTCGACAAATGTCACAGGCTGTTTGGCTTTTGAGCTGAATGTACTAGTAAAGGATCTCATTTTACCAAATATTTTTTAGAAAATAGAAAAGAAGTTACAAAAGAAAATAGCTTTTCATATGGGGTGTTTCATTTGAAAACGAATGACATATACTTGCAGGACATCCACAGGAGACTTTTTAATATTGCAAAAGTTTTTATCTAAAATAGAAAAATAATTCATTGAAAATTAATACTATATCCACTAGTATTGAATAAATGAAATGACTTTTAATCTAAATCAGATAGCTGTCGTTGTATCAAGATGTCGTCGTATCATAATGCCATGACGGGTGGGTTCTCGATATACTTTTCCCCATAAAACGCAATGTCACTTGAAGAAGTTGAGAAACTTTATGTCCAACCAATGAACGTCAAAGGCGTATTAACGGCAGAAGCCAAGCTACCCGATAATCATCGGGAGAACTTGGCTAACTTTTTGAAGAAAACAAAAATTTAAATTAATAAAATCAATTCAAAAACAACTATGCTAAATATTTTAAAAGAAAGCTATAAAAAAGTTTTGATCGATACTCCTGCAAATCAGTTCAGAATCCCGGAGTTTTCTAGCTATCAAAAACCGTCCTTGAAATAGTAGAAATTTTAGTTATGGCTTGAAAAATAATTTTGGTGGTTCACAAACTTTGTGCAATCTCAATAAACAGAGAATGCGGTTACCTGTGTACCTCGTACTGGATGTGAGAAATTTGCATATTAACCTTTTGCTTATGGTGGGTGAGGCATTGGCGTCCATGGACGCCAATGTCTACAAAGGCGGTTCGAACTATTTGGGATAGGGTATGTCAAATAAATACCTGTCTTTTTAAGAGGTTCTTCGTTTGAGGTTGACGCTGACCCGTAAGCAAAGGGTTAAGGTTTTTTTGCGAATTGATACAGGAAGAAACAAACAGAAAAATAATTTCTCAGAATTTCTGCACACAATCTCTTCATCCTCAAGAACCACTTATAGAGATGGAACGTTTTAGTTCATTACTGAAGGTAGTAAGAATAATAGCATGGCTAAACAGATTTATTTTCAATGTAAGAAGCTCTATTAAACGTGAAGGAAATTTATCTGATGAAGAATTAGAAGAAGCCGAAGTATTCCTGGTAAAAGAAATCTAGTTGAAAAATTATATGGAAGAATTTGAAGCTTTAAAAAGAGGTGATCATGCTACGAAAAATTCGAAAATTTACAGCTTATGTCCAAACTTAGATGGCACTAATTTATTAAGAATAGGAAGCAGACTTAATCTAAGTAAATTTAGTATGAAGGAGATAAATCCAATTATATTTCCTAGAAATGAAAGGTCTACAGAGTTGTTAGTTATGCAAGAACACCGAAAATTGATGCATAGTGGAGTGCCGTTAACTCTTGCGCAAATTAGAAAAACATTTTGGATTCCGCAAGGGCGACATTTCATCAAAAACATTATTAGCAAATGTCTAATGTGTAGGAAGTATAATGCTCTACTTTCTAATCAACTAACAGGTCAACTCCCGAAGGACAGAAATTCGGAATCACCCCCTTTCAGCATTATCGAGTTGGATTTCACAGGACCGATTATAATAAAAACAGACAATAACAACAGGGAACAATCATATATTGTGCTATTTACGTGTGCTACAACCAAAGCCATACATTTGGAATTGTTCTCGGGCATAACGACTAAATCCTTTCTTTTAGCTTTTCGCCGATTTCTGTCAAGACGTGGTAATTGTAAGGTCATTTATTCTGACAATGCGGAAGGTTTTAAAGCTGCTGACAAGAAAATCCAGTATTTTAGCAAAATCATAAGGGAACGAGAACTGCAGGATTTCATACCAAATCAAGGTGTGCCATGTAAATTCATAATAGAACTTGCCCCTTGGTGGGGAGGAATTTACGAACGACTTGTAAAATGTGTCAAGGATCGGTTACGAAAGATCTCGGGACAAGCTCTGCTCACATTTGGGGAACTGACAACAATTCTAAGTGAGATTGAAGCTGTTGTCAACATACGACCTCTAACGTATACCGCAAGTGATTTGGTGAAACCAGGGCCACTTACACCCGCGCCCGTCCTCCAAATTGGTAGGAAGGACTTTAGTTACCCACTACACTTTGCAGAACTGGAAAATAAACTTTACACCAAAAAAACTTTAATCAAAAGAAAGCTTTACCAAACCAAACTGTTAAAACAATTATGGAATAAGTGGAAAGAACAGCACCTCTTTAATTTGAACTCTGCCCATCATTTTAACTGTTCTGAAAAACACTGACATCTCCAAATGGGGGACATTGTGCTAGTAGACACCACTTGCAAATCTAAATTGCTATGGAACTTGGGAATAATTAAGGAAGTAATTTATGGCAGAGACAATTTCGTACCGGCTTGTGTGGTGAAAGCCTCAAAAGAACTATTCAGGAAACCGATGCGACTATTCTATACTTTTGAATTTGATATTACTTAAATGTTTATATTCGAAAAATTTATTTACTTAATATTGAAGTTTTCTAAATGCGAATTTACATGAATGATGTTTCAAATGTATAACTAGTTTAATTTATTAATAAAAGATATATTGAATTGAAATTTCTGTGACCATTTTTCTTTTACATAATATTTCTTATGTTAATTGAATTTTGATGTGTGTTACAAAGATTGTAAAAATTTGTGTACTCTCAAAAGGAGTACAAGTGTAGAGTGTGTGGGAAATTTGCAGTTTTTTTTGCAGTCTCATAGCTTGTAACTCAAAGGCAGATGTCGCTGTACTTGCGTCAGATTGACTAACCTCAGACAGATAAAAGAGACAGAAGAAATGAAATGGCAGCAGTATGGAATCTGAATGTACAAACAGCATGTGACGTCTTCAATTGTATAATGTGTCGTCTGAAAATAAAGTAATTTAGGCCTACCTGTATCTGTATGATTTAATGTGTTAATTCGTTTAACGAACAAGTCATTACTAATTAAAACACACTGAACCACAGAAAGAAAATTCTCGCCGACACAGGACTTGCATGCATATGTCCATATTATATATTTTTAAAAACAATTACAATCTTTTATAAGTATATTTTGAAATATAAATAAAAACTAAACACGTATCGAATAAAAATCAAAATTTGTATGTCCGGGGATTTTAAGCAACTTCTGGATACTGAAAATTGAAATTGCTACTTATATAGCTCAGGAACTAAAACTACCAAAAAAAGTTCGAAAACTCCCACATTGATTTATAGGAGGGATCTTATAAGCTACGTAGTTCAGGGGTGTATGCCAGAAAATTCTAAATTTACAGAAAAGCTAGAATTATAAAAATTGTTACACATAAATCTCAGGTTTTGAAACTACGAAACGAAATGGTAAAAAAATCAATAGGGGTATTTTAGGAAGGGTAGTTAGCTTTCGATATAACCAGATTAAAATGCTGAAAAGTGCTACACTTATAGTTCAACTACTGAAACTACCTATAAATAAGGCTCCTCTATATACGAGCTGACTCGTCAAGCATATTGAAGCCCACAGAGGTCGAAAGCGTAATCCATTAGCATTAGCTCTATTCATATTTTCACTTTAGAAAGTACTATTGAAATAACTTTTGGTAGGTGTTCTGCACCAAATTGCTCTAAACATACCAGAAAAAGGTTTAGGTAATTTCGCTTTCCCAGAAATGAAGAGGGAATAAAAAATGGCTTATAAATAGTCGGCAGAATCATTGGATACCCGGTACAGGAACATACTTGTGAAAGCTAAATTTTACAATATTGTAATTGAAACTTCTATTTTTATATGAAGTAGTATTTTAAACACTTATTTTATAATTTCGGTAACTGTAGTATGTATTATTATTGGTTTTTATGTGTTATAACCTTATCTTAGTAAACGTGGTTTGTAGTCCTGAATGTGTTATTCTCTCTTCAAAACTTAAAAGTATAATTGCTTCAAATTATATATATATATATATATATATATATATATATATATATATATATATTAAAGATTTATTCATGTTACACCAATATATTTCAAGTTTTATGCACTTTATTGCAATTTTAGAATATAATGAGTCATAAAATTGTAGAATCCTACTGCTAACAAACTGTCGCCAAGTGGAAATCTTACCATATTATAATAATTATGTAAACATAAGCTAAAATGGTAAATAAATCGAAATGCATTTATCATGAAAGATAATGAATGATCAAATAGGGTTTTTTTACTCAAAACTGATAAAAATTATGTCTGAATGACTCAAATTTACTTTGGAACGGCACTGATATTTTCATCGCCAAGACGATGATTGGCGCCAATCATTTCATGTAAACATCGGCGTCAATCATTTCATGTAAACATTAGCGCTATGTTTAGAGGATCCAGTTTAGAGGATTTCCTTAAAATAATCTTTTAAAGTACTTCAATTCTTTTGTACAAGACATAAAAAATATATCGTTTACAATACAGATTTATATAATTTATTATTATTCTTAAAATTTTAAATGCTGTATTTATCTAATCTATACATTCACAGGTTTATACCAAAATTACCCCTCTTTAAAATTTTAGTACCATTAAAATTAAATACACTTTTTTAAAGTGTCCTCCCCCCGGGGTAATGCACACACTACTATGCATCATCATAAATATATATTTCAAAAACAACTTTTCATTATTTAGTTCAGGTATTTCAAATAATTCAAGGTCTTTCTGAGATCATAATAAGACCATATTTTATTCTATATAATGGTAAAACTGTATCAAATGTAAAATAGAAATATACGTCAAAGTATTTCATAAATTTTAATTGCAAAAAATTATAATAATAAAAAAATGTCCATCTATTTGTTAATCTGCTTATAGAGTGAGAATCATATTTTTGATTCTTGTTAATAAGTGTCGCGTAATTACAAATGTTACTCCAATCTAATTCATATTTATAAAAATATAACTCAATTGTAAATTTGTTAACATTATCAAATACCTCTAAAAATCAATATTTGGAGCACGTGTTAAACCGCCAAATATGGTAACCCATATATTTGTAGAAAGCTTGCTGGGCTTCAATATGCTTGATAAGTCAGCCTGTAGTTTAGGAGCTCTACTTATAAAAGTGGGAAAACCCCAAATTTACTTAGGGTGAGTTTACAGTTTATTAGATGCCGTCCCCAATTTGATCACTCTGCTTCTAAAGCTTAGCCAAAAAAAAAAAAAAAAAAAATTCTAGCGACACGAGCGAAACGGTTTATCTTAATCGTGATACTCACATACTTCGCATGCTCGGAAAAATATATTAAGGAATTAAATTATTTTAATTTCTTTAAAAGTAAGTTACACTCAATACTTGATAACATAACAGTAACTCAACTTGATAACATAATAGTAATGAAATATGATACTTTATACTTTTTAATAAAATTTCCCTTTATCGAGATAATAATATTTCATAAGGCTCGCAATATAATTCTGAACGAAATTTTGGACCGTTGACATGTAGTAGTTGGCCAGTACACTGTTCGACAGTATATAAATGAAAAACAATCTGATGTGGGCAGCCCATGACTCTCCTTATATAATGCAATGAATTTACTTCTTTAAAGGTGAAAAAGTGATGAAGAGATTCACGGCACAGTGTTTGTAACTTTAAATTGTAGATTTGGAGCTTTTCCGGATGACAACATGTTCCAGATGACAGCAGAACTATTTCATATCCAATTGACTTATATTTTATGCAACTCTAAATTAACAATTATCAATATTGATAGCATCCTCAATAAGCGATATAGTCCATATATTTAAATATTTTAATAATAAATTTATCAACAGGCGTCATATTCATTAACTTGGCGTCAATTTTGCAATTTTGGCGATATTTTAGTCAATGTGGGGGTAAATATCGCCAAGTTGGAGATATTTGGAAGATCATTTCTTATATAATAAAAGATATAGCCATCATATGACGGAATTAAAATTTCACAAAACATTGTATCCCATTTAGCGTCATTTTTATCAATTTGGCGAAATTTTATAGATTATTCTTAGAGTCTCATATTCTTTCTAAAATATTGAATTTCCATCAATTATTGTAATTTTTAGTGATTTAGGGTCATTCTTATCAATTTGACGACATTTTTATCAATTTGGTGACGTTTGAAAAATTTGCTAAAGTTGGCGAAAGTCCGCCAAATTCATCGCTAAAATTTCATCAAGTATTATGGTCGGAGAAATAGGTTATTCTCATAGTAGATAAACGACTAATGGCGTTCAAATACAAAACTATTACTCAACGTATCTTTCTTATAATAGATAGATTCTTATATTCTTTCCAAGATATTGAAATTTCATCAGTCTTCATTTTCATTGATTTAGCGTCATTTTTATCAATTTGGTGACCTTTTTATCAATTTGGCGATATTTTCGCTAGATAAATAACTAATGCGTTAAATTACAAAGCTTTTACCAAAAGTGTCGTCTCTCGTGAATGGAACGAGCTAGATCTACGAGAATGATGATAATAAATTTATCGTATAATATTACCTATGAAAAGTGAACAGATTTCACAATAGTTAATATTTTTTTTTAATTTTATGTGATTTTTTGATAAATTTATTTGGAAATGTGCAATATCTCGAGAACGGTTCATGCCAGCGTTCTAAAGTTTATGTCACCGATTGCTTAATGAAAAATTACATAAGAAATTATTAACATAAGAAATTAAAAACAATGGGCTTTCAGTATTCATTAATTGTGACTTTTGTACCAAATTTTGTTCGAATCTCTTCATTCGTTTGTAAGATATCGTCTCCACAGTCTCTCTCTCTCTCACACACACAGACACTATCTCAAAAAACAGATTCGTATTCAGGGATGCTTGAAACGTGCTCTCCCGTCGCCCGTCACAATTCTTTCCTTATACATCATACTATGTATATAAAGAAATTGGGTAAAATGCGTAATTTTAGCTGGTTTATTACAGAGAAATGAGATTGAATAAAAGGTTACTCCAAAAATAAGTCTTCAAATGTTGAACATTCTTTGAAACAAACAAACAAAAAAAGAGTTTGATTTGACTTACATGTAACTCTCTTAAATGAACTAAAAAATTGGAAAACATTAGCAAGAATGTCTTCCAAAAGTTAAAGTTGAACATTAAATGTACGAAGTTTAATTATAAGTTTATTTTTTTATAATGAAGATCAATTTATTAAGCAGCTATGATTAATAGAAGGGGTGTTTGAGGAAAATGTATAATATGTATTTTAAGCAGTGGATTTTTATGTTATTTACTTTTAATGAGTTTCAGAATATATAGGTATTAAAAAAATCTGATGGGGCAGCAAATGACTTTCCTTATATAAGGCAATGAATTTACTTATTTCACAGTGAAAAAATGATGTATAAGATCCACGGTACTGTGTTTTCAATTTTATGTATTTGGCGCTTTTTCGAATGACAACAGGTAAAATTATTTCGAAGTACCCAATTTACTTATATTTCACGCAAATTTAAATTTGCTATTTTTAATATTGATAACATTTTCAGTATGCAGTATAGGCCATATATTAAAACATTTTAATAATTAATTTATCATTTTTAATAATTAATTAATTCATCAGTTACGTAGTGTCATGTTCGCAATTTTGTGTGTATGACGATAATTTCGTCAATATTTTGCTAAATTATTCGACAACTTCGCCAAACCTATCGCAAGTGTTGCAGACGCGATAAGGCAGAACGTATGCCGATTCAGAACATTCAGAAGTAATCTCTCATGCCACACGCCAAACGTCGTTTTATCTCCAGTTCTGGTTTATTCTGGCTACACCTGCAATTGGAGGGGAAAAACAAATTGTTTAATAAAGAATATTGTTCATAATTTGATTGCATATCAGATTGCGTATGAGAATGTCGTTAGACACATTTTTATCAGATTACTTAGAAGATTATTATTTGTAACAGGTTTAGAAGATTGTTTAGAAGATTATTTGTATCAGATTATTAGAGAAGATGTTAGGAAACTTATCAAAGTATACGGTAGTATTTCAAATACTGGTTTGATTATTTATAAATCAAATAACAATCCGACTAATGTGGTTTTCAAGTAATACTATTATAATACATGCATTTAAAAACTTTGTGTACTGCATACGGATTGTTTGAAATTAGTTAAAGAAATGTTCGACACACATACGTATAATTTATTATTTGAATAAAAAGATTCTAAGATTTCGTAGAAAATATATGTGTAGAATCCGTATAATATTCAATTCTTATATAGTACAAGAATCCGTAACGAAATTTGAAGATTATTTGAAAGGAGGAATTAATAAAATATTTGTCATTTTAAAAATGCAAAATTTGTAACATTTTAAGGAAGTTTGCTTGACATTTTTCAGTTTGTGGAAGCAATGTTGCTTTTTCGACACACGTAGGATAATGCAGCGTTTTTCAAGATGTGTTTGTTCTGCGGAACCCTTGGGGTTCTACGACGTGATAGTTTCAAGTAAATTTTCTTAAAAATTTAAAAACGGGTAAAGTTTTAATGCTTTTATACTTTTAAATTATTTTAATTTTATATATTTTATTTTTAAATTGAAGAATTTTAAATGTTATTGGAAAATAAAAATAAAAAATTCCTAATTTAAATATGGTAAACAAATATCAAAATTAATTGCACTTTGCATTTAAAAATTCCCTGACCAATTACATTTCCATCACTTTAAGTACGTGTAATCGTTCATTCAAATTAGTAATATATTTTACAATTATTTTTACGTCTAAGTTTGGCAAAATTGAAATTTTTAATACAAAATATTAAAAAAATATGAAAACGCCTTTATGCAATGGAAAGTGATGTGTATACTTCAATTTCGAAATAACTATTAAGTATTTCTATACTTTTTAGCACACTTATTTCATGCAGTCATATGAATTATTGGAAAAACCAGAAGTTACATATTCAGACCAGGAAATCCTTAGTGCACCCTACCAATCCCTCCGGAATTCAATGTTTAATCTATATCAGTCTTCATCTAAGCTGTACCTAAACCAAAGTCTGAAAAACAGATGTTGAAATGAAAATATAAATTTTTGAATAGGAAGTGATATCTCTCTCCCGAACAAGAAGTGGAAATCCTTCATGAACCCCACCTCCTCAGTAATTTTATGCTGCATCCATATTAGCCACTATATCTTTTTAAACATCTAAATCCTACGAAATAGATGTTTAAAAAAAATTCGTTAAAAACAATGGCAAATTGTAAAATTTTCCCACCAAAATCTGCACTACAAAATTATTTAGAGTAAAATTATATTATTTTTTGTACACACATGAGATAAATTGTCTGTGACTTACAGTTTTAAGTGGGTTGTGAACAATATACATTTACACTCAGTTTTATCCGTCATAGAAATGGATCTAATACAACAATTATAGATCTGAAGGACTAAATAAACTTTAATTGTTGTATACCGAATTAAAGGTATATTTATGCCGTAGAATGTAAAATTTCACTAATTTGATATTTATGGATTTTTTTTTTGTGAAATATAAAGATATATATATAGGGTGACCAGAAAAAAGCGCCCCAAAAGTAAAATGAAACGACAAAAAAACGGGTGAATAAATATGCTTTACTCCAATTACAGAAAAAAGATATAAATTCTAAATTTATGAAATCACAAGTTCGATATGTCTGCCATCACCTGCAATGGCATTTGGTTGTCAGTATCGTTTATTCCCAAAGTTCCTTATTAGGGCGCTTATTTCTGGACACCCTGTATATTTAATATATATATATATATATATATATATATATATATATATATATATATATATATATATATATATATATATATATATATATATATATATATATATATATATATATATATATATATATATATATATATATATATATATATATATATATATATATATATATATATATATATGCATATATATATATATATACATACATATATATATATATGTATATATACATATATATACATATATATACATACATATATATATATATATATGTATATATACATATATATACATATATATATATACATATATATATATATATATATATATATTGACAAGTCAGGAAGTCTTCATAATCGCAAACTATAAATTGCTATTTTTTCCTTGAAGGAGATGCAAGTTCCAAATAAAGGTTTAAACTATGCTAGTTTTTTTTAGCATTTTGCTAAAAGAAATCTTATTTTGCTAATACATGCTCTAACATTAAGCAACAGATTTCCGGTTTTCCCTAATTGTAATTTTGTACCAAATTTCGTTCGAATCGCTTCATTCGTTCGTGAAATATCGTCTCCACAGATTCACTGACATACACACTCACGCACTCACACATGCACACTCACGCACTCACACATGCACACTCACGCACGCACACATGCACACTCACGCACTCACACATGCACACTCACGCACTCACATATGCACACACACACACTCGCACGCACATACATCAAACACATACATGCATGCCTTTAAAAGCGTCTGATTCGTGGTCAAGGTTGCTTGAAATGTGCTCTTCCGACAAAAACTGGAATTCAAATTTTCGCCTATATATTTGAAAGTAAAAATCAATCCATTGCCTTAGAGCTATAACTTTAACGGGCGCGGTAGCCCAATGGTTAGCGCGCTGGAGTTGCACTCGGTAGCCCCGGGTTCAATTCCAGCCACTGCCAAAACTGCCGCCGTGTTCATGCGGAGTACGATCACGTTAAACATGTGGGTCCGAAAGTCCTTCCGAGAGGTTGGTGGTAGGGGAAGGAGGGTACGGTCCCTGTGGATGCCTCCCCCACTGGGTTCCGGTCTAATTTGGGAGGCACTTCCCGACCATCCAAACAGTTACCTTACACCTTTCTGGTAGGTCGGACGGTCTGGGTTTCAACAACAACAACAGCATTATTCAGTTATAACTTGAAAGTAAATGCGAAGTCTTTAATGCATTAAATTAATCAAATCCGAAGTATTTGACGCTCTCCATCATTCATTCAGATTTTTTTGCACCCAGTTACCACACTAAATTTTGATTGTACTATATTTTGACACACACACACACACACACGCACTCTTTCTCTCTCTCTGTGTCTCCCTCCCTCCCTTTCACACGTATTCTAATCACGTTAATTACATGATATGATCTACCTAATTCTAATTTTTTCAGAATCCAGCTACATATAGAATTTCGTGGCTGTACATACTCTCTCTAATTTAAGACCTCTAATTTCGAATAATGTTTTAATCCCATTTATTACAAAATATTCTACCTGTTTCTAATTTTCTATAAAATGCATATATAAATGCATATATAATGCATATATAATGCTATATAATGCATATATAATGCTACATATAAATTGCCGTAGTGATACGTGCATTCACACCCCACAGATACACACACACACTGATGGAAATACTTCCCAAAATGTTCGAAATGTGTTCATGATGTCTTTAAGTATATTTTTTCGTCTAAATGTCGTGATTATCCGTGATCTTCCTCTATACAATAACATTAAAAAATAACAAAATGATTCTTTAATTGAGTCAATACTGAATTAATTTAATTCTAATCTAAGAGATAATGCATTTAAAAAGTGTCTATATTGCTTAATTGTAAGTTATATATCGGCTTTTTTAATCTAATCAATATTGAATTAATTTAATTCTAATCTAAGAGATAATCCCTTTAAAACGTGTGTCTATATTGCTAAATTGTAAGTCATATAATGAAAAAATAAACGAAATTGCGAGAGTCCTTTCTCTTGATGTGGCTGCTATATTAACCTTGAGAGAGAGCGCTCCTTCGCCTATCACGCTGGCGATAAAACAACGTTTGCCGTCTGATTTGAAAGAAGGCTGCCTGGCTTAGTATAATTTTTGGCCTTTCGCGTTGCAGAGAGAGAGAAGAGCATTTCTTTTGTACTAGCAGGTTATGCCCGTTATACAAGGAATTCAAAATTTGCAAAACATTACCCCCATTTGGAATCTTTTTTATCAATTTGGCGTTATTTTTATCCATTTAGAGATATTTTCTTCACTTTGGCAACTTTTAAAAAAGTTGCCAACTTAGCGGCATTTTCGTGACTTTAGTAACATTTAGAAAATCGCCAAATTGGTAACATCCCGCCAAATATTTCGCCAAACGTTACGGACGAGCGGAAAAATGGGTTATTATTATTGTCGATTCTCATGTCTTTCTGAAGATATTGAAATTTCATTAATTAGTTGTCATTTTTAAACACTTTCCAACATAGTTTTAAAGTATTTATGACTTCGGTCATTCTATCTGCCTGTCCGTTCGCACGATAACTGCCGTAAAAATGACTTTATCAAAATGAGATTTTAGTATGTTGTTGAGACGGTCTGTGGAATATATGGGAATGAAAATGAATAATGTCACCCAATTAGTTTCGGATTTAACCCGAGTTGAAAAAATAAAGTACATTGAATTCTGTGAGGCATAATTTTTCAAACATTTTTTAAGGTAAACATTCACAAATTGCTCCTAAAAAATTAGGAAATATTTAAATTATCACGTAAAATGCGTAAAACAAAATTCTGCAAAATATATTACGTTGTTTTTAAAGTGAAATAATAATTACACCCATATTATATAACCGGCCATACAAAAAGCTACTGTAAGCCCTCGGGTCAGTCGTGTGGTCTGGGTCTTCCACGCATATTATATAAAGAGATCACGTGACTCATTTCAAAATAAAATATAGCATCCATTTTTCCCCCCAGTGTAAAAATCGCGAAGCTTAAAGTTCGTTTATATTTAGTACTAGCAGCATACCCGTTCTTCGTACGGAGTATATAATATAAAGAAACTTGAAATTCATAATCATGCCCAAATTCTTATAGTATACTAAATGACATGTTTAATCAAAATATTCTGTTAAAATATTTAATATAATGCTCCTAAAAAGAAGTTTAAGAATCTCTGTTCTCGCTATATAAAATTATCTTCATGGACATATCTGAAGAATAAAACATCTTGGACCCCTTATGTAAGCAAATATAAAAAAAATATGGAATTGAATCAATATATGCAAAATAAAAGCGTTAAAATTGTATGGGACCCGTACTAATTATATACGCGAATATTAGAAAATATAACCTGTATTAGTAGATTACATGTATAAATTGAAAATGTCAATAAACCCGTAATCTTTAAATCTGAAGACAGTCATTTATTCCAATATATGTCAAAATTAAAGTGCTAAAATTATATGGGAAGATATACACGTACTACTTATAATGTCCGATTATTAGTAGAAGATTACCCGTTTTGCAATATGAGTCACAAATGTTTTCTGGTAAAATACAACAGACGACGTAATAAATTGAATATATAATTAATCCCCTTAATCTTCATACCAGAAGACTGTACTTGATTCCAATATATATGCCAATATATGTCAAAATATATGCCAATATACCTGTACTACTTATATTCTCGTAGGTTAGAAGATATACCCGTGCATTCATAGAAGATTACTCGTACAACGTACAATATGCGTGTGTCAGCAATTTTTGCCGCAATAAAACAATGGCGTAATAACTTAAAAATATCAATAATCCCTGAATCAATAATTCCGGAAAATACCAATAATAATAATGTTTAAACCTGAAGAGTATAATTGATATTATCCAGTCCAAAATGAAATGGCAATGAAATTTATTTTATATACATATCTTCATTATTCAAATCGGAAAGGATTTAATAAAAATCGTCTGCCGCATAAACACATTGGATTTAAATCCGTTGCTAAGCGACATGATATCATTTGCTTCAAATATATTGGTAGAAAAAATATCGTCTAAATAGTTATATTTCTATGGAACATTTGGCGACAGTTTCGTCAAATTAGCGACATTTTAAAAAATCGCCAAATTTATCGCCAAGTGGGACTGTAGAACTGACAGTTCCACTTTGCGACAAATTGACGAAATATCATCACAATACTATCCCCTAACAAAAAACAATTAATATCATTTATGTAGCGCCATTTTATCAATTTCAAGATATTTTTATAGATTTGAAAACATTTTTATCAATTTGGTGACATTTTAAAAATTCGCTAAATGTATTACTAAGTAGGATGGTTGGTCTGACAAATAAATGCTAACCAAACATCATTTCAGTACACTCTTCTAACAAAACAAAAAAAAATTTCATTGATATGTAGAAGACCCAAGCCACACGACCAACCAGAAGGTTTATGGCAGCTGTTTGTGTGTCGTTTATATCAATTTGGCGACATTTCCGTCAATTTGGCAAAGTTTAAGAAAAGTTGTCAAATTAGCGATATCCCTCCAAATTCGTAGCTTTGAATTTGCAGATCTGAATGAAACATTCTTATCCCGTTTCAATATACTAAATGAAAACACTACAATTGTATTAGAAGATATACCCGCTCTACTCTTTTTCTGTTTCAACAATCGGCTATATGAATTTATTGGCTAAACACAATATATGAGTTTAGTAGCTAAATACGATATAAGCTTGAAAACTCTTTGCCAAAATAAATGCAATTGATGTACGCAGTCAGCAATTAATATAATTAAAAGAAAAATCAAACCGTCCATTCATAAGATATACTTTTATATCCATTTATCCATTTATTTATTATTTAAATCGAAAAAAAATAATAAAAACATTAACAAACACATTTAATTTAATTGCGATGCCGAGCAACATGATATATCCTCCTAAAATGTTAAAATTTATTAACCACTAACAGCACACCCGTTATTCGTACGGAGTGTATAATTTAAAGAAATTTAAAGTTCGCAATCTTGTGCAAATTCTGTTAAAATATTAAATTCATTGCTCCTAAAGAGAAGTTTAAGAATATATGTTCTCACTATGCAAAATTATCTTCACGATCAGATCTGAAGAATAAAGCATCTTGCCCCCTTTTGTAAGCAAATTTACAGAAGAAAAAATAGGAATTGAATGAATATATGCAACCCCGTACTAATTATATTGTCGCAGATCAGAAAATATGCCAATGTGTTAGTAGAAGATTACCCGTATTACAATATGCGTCTCGAAATTTTTGCCAAAATAAAAGAGATGACGTAATAAATTGAAAACATCAATAATATCCGTACTCTTTATACCAGAAGGTCGTAATTGATTCCAATATATGCCAATATATATCAAAACATATGTCAATATACCTGTACTACTTATATTCTCGTAGATTAAAAGATATACACGTGTATTTGTAGAAGATTCGTACAACATACAATATATGAGTTTAAACAATTTTTGTCATAATAAAATAATTGCATTCTAACTTGAAAATATCAATAATCCTTGAATCAATAATCCCCGAAAATATAAATAATAATAATTTTTAAACCTGAAGACCGTAATTGATATTATCAAGTCAAAAATGCTATAAGAAAAATCAAATCGTTCTTTTCTAAAATATATTTTTATATCCATTTATTTATTATTCAAATCGAAAAAATAATTATTAAAATTAACAGACAGATTTAATTTAATTGCGTTTCTGAGTAACATGATATAAGATAGAATCTTATAACATGTTAAATATGTTATGTCTTATAACATAAACTGCGAAATTAAATAACGATTTTGATTTCTCTATACTTCTCATTGTTCCGTAAAAGCGTGTTTTAAATAAACCATGAACCATGGAGATATATTTCCCCTTTAAATCATGTTTCAAACAATTCATGTTTTCAGAAAGTGACTAATTAACGCAAAAAATCTCCCATCAAACTCAGAGATTAAATTTTAATTCACTTTCAAACGATTTTCAAGCATTTCGTTTGGATAAACCACGGAGTTAGGGAGTAGAACTCCTAGGAAAAAGTTCCGTTTTTCATTAATATCTCGACAACCCCAGGTCTTAGAAACTCGAAACTTGGACAAAATTTATGGGGGGATATTTCAAGGCTATTCACCAAATTTCATTAAATTCGGTTCAGCCGTTTTTCCGTGATGATGAGATAAACGAACATTTCGTTTTTTACTAATATCTCGAGAACCACTGGTCGTAGAAACTCAAAACACGGATATAATTTTAAGTGGGGCTATTTCTGGGCTACCCACAAAATGTCATCAAATTCGGTTCAGCCGTTCTCCCGTGATGGTGTGACAAACAGACAGACAGACAGACAGACAGACAGACAGACAGATTTTCATTTTTATTTACTAGCCGCCTTTGGCGACCAGCCTGTTCGCTACCCTTGAAAATTCTGACCTTGGCAAATTCTAACCGTGGCACACTCGCTGGCGCGACCTACCAGTAAAGTGTAAGGTAACTGTTTGGAGGGCCAGGAAGTGCCACCCAATTTAGACAGGAACTCAGTGGGGGAGGCATCCACAGGGACCGTACCCTCCTTCCCCTACCACCAACCTCTCGGAAGGACTTACGGTCCCGCATGTTTAACGTGATCGTACTCCGCCTGAACACGGCGGCTGTTTTGGCAATGGCGGGAATCGAACCCGGACCTACCTAGTGCAAATCCCGCGCGCTAACCACTGGGCTACCGCGCCCTCCGCGACAATCTCCATAACCTTCTTTTTATTCACCCAATTTAGACCGGAACCCAGTAGGGGAGGCATCCACAGGGTCCGTACCCTCCTTCCTCTACCAACAACCTCTCGGAAGGACTTACGGATCCACATGTTTAACGTGATCGTACTCCGTGTGAAAATGGCAGCAGTTTTGGCAGTGGCGGCAATCGAACCCGAGCCTACCGAGTGCAATTCCCGCGCGCCAACCACTGGGCTACCGCGCCCTCCGCGACAATCTCCATAACCTTCTTTTTATTCACCCAATTTAGACCGGAACCCAGTGGGAAAGTCATCCACAGGGTCCGTACCCTCCTTCCTCTACCACCAACCTCTCGGAAGGACTTACGGACCCACATGTTTAACGTGATCGTACTCCGCGTGAACACGGCAGCAGTTTTGTCAGTGGAGGGAATCGAACCCGGGCCTACCGAGTGAAATTCCCGCACGCTAACCACTGGGCTACCGCGCCCCCCGCGACAATCTCCATAACTTTCTTTTTATTCACCCAATTTGGACCAGGACCCAGTGGGGGAGGCATCCACAAAGACCGTACCCTCCTTTCCCTGCCACCAACCTCTCGGAAGGAATTATCGACCCATATGTTTAATTTGATCGTACTCCGCATCAGTGGCGGGAATCGAACCCAGGCCTACCGAGTGCAATTCTCGCGCGCTAATTTAAATTTATAATGACCATATGCTAGGCTCTTAATTCCACCATCCTCGTTCCATCGTTCTATCATTTAAAATAGCCATAAAATTAAAATATCCATTTAAAATATCTATAAATTAAAATATCCATAAATTAAAATATCCATTTAAAATCAAAAAATCATCCATATCGTTCCACCAATCCATAAATATAATAATTTCAAATACATCACCACAATTCAAACCACCATAATTCAATCATTTAAATTATTTAAAATATCCATATAAAATATCATATAAATATAATAATTTCGCCCGATGTATACAACACTTATGCTCGTAATTCATTTAAAACCGAAAGCGCGGTCTCCATGGAGACGGGGAAGAAACTACTGCGGATGGGGGGAAAATGCCGTTGAAGAACTGAGCCGGTAGCCGACAAATTTAAAATCATGGCGTCTTTAAAATTGCGATCCTGAAGGCAATTTTCATTATTTCTGGACCAAATTAGACTTGGAAGAATGCCAGATATTTCAGCTTTCTAAAAATGTAAATTATTAGTCGAAATTATGAGTACTTTTCACTATGCGAGAATTTAAAAACCAAAAATCGTTTTTTTGAGCCAAAAGTGACTTTTGTTTTAAAATATTTAAAAAATATTAGAAATCGAAATTGAGAGTTGAAATTGATATATTTTTACTCGAAATTCTCTGCTCTTTCCGATGGTGTGATTTGTTTTTTTCTACAACGTCTGCATCGTGGAGAAAAAAGGGCAAAAATGTCAAAAAACGGTCGAAATCGCATAAAACATTAAATAACAAAAAAAATAATTCAAATTTTAAAAATCGGTTTTCACGTGTCCCCTTCCCTCCCCCCCAGGTCGCCGATTGCCAAATTTCGTAGCTCTCCGAGGCGCGGTCGCGAAACGTATAGTGTATAAGACAGACACACAGACACACACACAGACATTGCCTTTTATTATTTAAGATATAGATTTCATATGTCATAAAACTCGCTTTATATTTGCATATTATCTGTGTATCTAAATTCTGTGCCAACGCAATTACAATAATTTTTATTTTAAATTATCACTAAACTTTGATTGTTTCTATAACGGAGCCTAATTTCTATAGCATGCAGTGTGTAACCAAATCAAGCGATTGTAAGAGGAGTTGTATAAGAATTGCAGATTGTTTTCATACAAAATTATTTAGAAGTAGACAAAATAGGTGTGTTCTGCGGCAGTGGCAGAGCAATGCGAAGCAAGGAGCAACATGGTCGCCATCTTAGATTTTGTAAGCTTAGACGTAGGGTAAAAGGGGGAAATGGAAAAATTGGGGGGGTTTCATTTTCTAGAAACTTTTTGCGGGTGGCAACGGCCTTTTTTGTCTTATACGAGGGTATGGTTTTTGGGCTTAATGAGTTTGTGGGTGAGGTTTACAAGGTGTATAGAAACTGTTTTCGGGGTGGCAACACCTGGGGTTCTGCTGCAGTGGCTGAGCAGAATTATCAGTGCCACCTATCGTTCAAAAGGGGAATTATTCTAGACGGAACTTGGAAATTTCTTAAGTGATTCCAAGAAACTTTTTCCGGGGTGGTAATACCTGGGATTCTGCTGCTGTGGCTGAGTAAAACCAACCACCAGCGCTCCCTAGTGTCCAAAAGAGGTATTAGAATTAAAGGTTGAAACTTGAAATTTTTTCTAAGATTCATAGAAACCTTTTGGGGGTGGCAACACCTGAGATTCACAAGCAAAGCAGGAATAGAGCCACCAGTGCCACCTTGCGGCGGAAAGAGGTATTAGACTAAGTTTTAAATTTATAAAGACACTACTTGGGATTTTTTCTAAGATTATCGTGATGAAAAGGAACGTTAAGTATTGGATATTTTTCTTGCAATACCCCTCCGCCAAAGCTATATCGCGGCCATCTCTAAAGAAGAAAAATAGTTCTTACAATATCCCTCCACCAGGGCTACATCCCGGTTACTGCTTAGTAATTTTAAAGACGGTTATGAATATTTAACTGCGAATATAACTGTGAATTTAATCTAAATGTGGTAATCCCACATAAAGCGTTTTTTTAAATGCAAACACTGAAATAGAGATGTTTTCTACTAACGAAATTTCACAAGTATGTGTTTTGAAGTGTTTGAATTTCGCAAATACGAGTTTTGAACTTGCAAATTTTAACAAATGTGAGTTTTCAACTTTCAAATTTTAACAAATGCGATTTTCGTGTGTTTAAGAATCACACATTTATGTGTTATTTTTTCTATGGGAAATAACCTGTTTTCGCAGGTGTGCAAATTTTTGACGATTTTTCATAAAAACATGTTTTAAACTTTCAAATTTTCGCATAAACGTGTTTTCAACGTTTAAATTTTCACAAATGTAAGTTTTGAACTCTCAAATTTTAACAAATACGTGTTTTAAACTAACGAAATTTCACAAATGTAAGTTTTAAACTAAATTGAATGAATACGTGTTTTAAACTACCTGAATTGAGTGAATGCGTGTTTGAACTACTTGAATTGAGCAAATGCGTGTTTTAAACTACTTAAATTGAGTGAATACGTGTTTTAAACTACTTGAATTGAGTGAATACGTATTTTGAACTAATTGAATTGAACGAATACATGTATGGAGTGAGAGTGGTACTCGTGAGTTGTATACTGAACACTTAGTGGAAACATCAGCGCCACCTAGCGACTGAAAGGAGCACTAATCAGGACGATACTTGGAAATTTTTTCTAAGATTCACAGAAACTCTTTTGGGTGCGGCAACACCTGGAGTTCTGATGCAGTGACTGTGCAGAACCATTAGTGCCACCTAGCGATGGAAAGGGGAATGAGTATAGCGGTACTTAGGATTTTCTGCCTAACATTCGGATTGCTATAGCAACAGCGGGGTTCTGCAACAGAGGCTCAGCAGAACCCACCAGCTCCACCTGGCAGTCGAAATAGATATTAAATTTACCTGTGAATGGAGGCATTTCTTAAAATACAAACAGTGTAATGGAGATGTCGATCATGCACAAATTTAACAAATTCTGAACACGTCAAATAATACTTAGATATCCAATCCTGTTTAAAGATGTAACATCAGGCACAGAATCATCAGTAATGGCAGATGTAGCATCTCCGGTATTACTACTTAACGCAGACATACTAATGGGAGAGGACACTCAAAGCAAAGCCTAGCGACATGAAATTTTCGTCTCGAATGACTAAATTACAGTCTGAAGGCTACTCACACCCCTTCCATACCCATTTCTAAAAAAAAATAATAGTTTTTGGAGTATCCCTACGCCAGGGTTGTGGCAAGGTCATACCCTTAAACATAGCCATCTCTAAAGAAAAAAAATAGTTCAGGGAATAAGCATTTTTTAAAGTATGAACGCTGGGGAGAGGATAGAGATGGACAATTGGATAGAGATGTCGATTATGTGAAAATTTTAACAAATGTGTGTTTTCAACTTTCAAAATTTAACAAATACGTGTTTTCAACTCTCATAATTTAACAAATACACGTTGTCCAATACAAGGGCGCGATAGCCCAGTGGTTAGCGTGCGGGAATTGCACTCGGTAGGTCCGGGTTCGATTCCCGCTACTGTCAAAACTGCCGCCGTTTTCACGCGGAGTACGATCACGTTAAATATGTGGGTCCGTAAATCCTCCCGAGAGGTTACTGGTAGGAGAAGGAGGGTCCGGTCCCTGTGGATGCCTCCTCCATTGGGTTCCGGTCTAAATTGGATGGCACTTCCCGGCCATCCAAACAGTTACCTTACACCTTTCTGGTAGGTCGGAGGTCAGGGTCTCAACAACAACAACGTTGTCCAATACAAGTCATTGCACATCGAGTAAAATTTAGCACATAAAACATTCAAAGTGGATGGATACACAGATTGAGGCATTGCGTGATACACATGACCCGCACATAGCAATAGAAATGAATTATAGAGTCGTTTTTAAAGACAAGGCACATTTTTTAGCAAATAGGTAAATAGAGGGTTTATGGTTATTTAATGAGAAACACATAATGATAAGATATGTGTGACACGAATGATCAGAGCATGGCAATAAAATGAGGGGGCTACTATAGTTTCTTAAAAAGGTAGTGCTATCTAAATCGTCTGTTTCTCTATGCAAAGTCAAAGAATATTTCATTCATATCACTTATATTCCAGATTTCAGAGCTAAATAATTTTGTGTGGTAAATATTCAGCATTTCTTACACAACTCATCTTACATTCGCTTGATGTGTTTACATTCTGCATGCTATAGAAATTAGGCTTCGTTGCAGGAATAATCAAAGTTTAGTGGTCATTCAAAGTAAACAATATTGTAATTGCGTTGGCTCAGAATGTAGATATATAGATAATATCCAGAAATAAAGCGGTTTTAGGACGGATACAACACTAAATATAAATTTAAACGGTCTCTAAAAATCCCGATTTTCACAAAGCTAAAATAAAATGGATGTTATATTTTATTTTGCAATTAGCCACGTGATCTCTTCATATATCATGGGAGTAATTATTATTTCAATTTTTATTTAAAAACTACCTAACAAATTCTGCTGAAATTTTTTTTTGTACATTTTGCTTGATAATTTAAACATTTTTTTAAATTTTCCAAGCAATTGGTGAAATTTAACTTCACTTAAAAAATGTTTGAAAAATTTGGTCCCATTGGGTTCATAGTAATTTTTTTTTCAACTCGGGTTAAATCCAAAATTAATTGGGTGATATTATTCATTTACATTCCCATATGTCCCTCAAACCGTCTCAGCAGCATACTAAAATTTAATTTTGATAAAGTAATTTTTACGGCATTTATTGTGGGAACGGACAGACAGACAGACAGACAGACAGAATGAACTAAGTCATAAACACTTTGCAACTATGTTTGGAAGTGTTGAAACCACAATAAGAGAGTTAAGCCTTTTTTGTTGGCTTTCTGATACTTTCTGTAATATTATGGATGAACTAATAAACAATGTATATATATACTGTTTTCCGAAAGTTAAGCACGATATGCAAATACTCAGAGAGTACATGCTTGGATTTTATCGCGAAAAACTTGTTGGGATCTTTGAGTTCAATATGCAATTATCGAAACACGCACTGAAATGTGATTGGCTTTGCTTCAAAATGCTAATTAGACGTATGGAAAAAATGTGTTTGTTGTTAAGACTGCTCTTGCAATAAGAACATTTTTTTTCGGAAAGCTGGAGTAGCCATCTGATTTTAGACTAGACCAGCTAATATATAAGAACGATTTAAAAAAGTGGTGGGCTGTTGTGTGTCTTAAGCCTGGACAATCCATCTCGGTGGTGGTGAATTTCATTTATGCGCACCTTTATATCATTTCTAGTTTGTGGGCACAATTTCAAACGAGTTGAACCGTCATTATACGACCTATTTCGAGATGGCCTATTCCACCTATTTCGAGACCTATTTCAATCCGGCAGTCCAGCGAACTCCTGAGAGACGATTGCCTTGGCTGCTAATCTATCGCTTCGGCCCCGTAATACAACTAAATTCCAGCTTCTTCCAGTACTAAAGATCATGTTTTGAAACCATTATATCTTTCTTCGTAATGGGAACACAGCAAACATAGCAGAACTTCTTTTCAAAACAAACTGAGAACGTCTACAGACAGAAATTTGCCGTTACGAAGTCTTTCGAATAATTGTAAAAATGACCAAATAAAAGCAGATTTTTTTTTTCATATTGAGAAAGATATGAATTGTAGGTTGCTGACAAATTTTGATGACAGTATCTCAAGAAATTTAAGAATAACGATAAATTGAATATGAAGTGCAGAGAGCAAGTAACAACAACAACAACAAAAAATACCGACAATTTGGGAAATTTGACTACCGCAAGTCCACCGCAAATTTATCTGACAGAATTTTAAAAAACCGAGAACCTAACTTGATTTTTGGATCTTATTTTAAGCACCTTCCCCCCTCCCCGCGTCAGAAAAAGAGATTTTGTGGAGATTTTTTGAAATTTTCGAAACTTTTCTGTACGTCTCTGAATTATTACCCATATTAAAAGAAAATTCGGAGCTTCTAGACCAAGCAGGGGCTTTTGGATAGGAGGCGTTAGACACACATACTTACATACATATTGACATATACATAAACAATATTGACACACACATATACATAAATGTTACGTACATATTATGTGTTAGACACACATATTTACATACATATTGACACATATATATACATAACACATACATACATTCATATACATAACATATATGTACATAATATACATAATATATGTACATTATACACATAACATATCACATACATAAACATAACACATACACATATATATACATTACATACATATTGTGTGTTAGACACACATATTTACATACATATTGACAAATATAGGTGATTACGTTTTACTAGGATAAATATCAGATTTACTGTTCCACGCTTAACTTTTGGAGAACAGTAGTACCCCAATAGTTTCCCCTCTAATTAATTGCAAAAAATGCCTCGTACTGTACTTTTGTTTATAGGACGCCAGACAAGGGTTCCGGCGTCCTACCTCCTATAAGAAGTGAAACAAATTGAAAATCCTGACCATTATATTCAATATAGAAAATAGGCATTATTTATAAATATCTACAATATTTAATTCTGAATAGGCCGGAAGTACATAAATTGTGATTATGGCCACGCCCACATTTGTTCACTCCCCTTTTCACAATTCGTATTTTTCTAAAGCCCGCCATACACCGGGAGTATTGTTACCAGACAGCGGGATTTATCAAAGGACGAGCTTTAAGTTTCCATGTATGCGGTGGTGAACGCAGGGAAACATTTTCCGTCGTTTTGCTTGATATTTGGATGGTCTGCGGGGGACCTTGCGGTTGAAGGGTTGTATGTTTAATGATCGTTTGTCACAGACTTATTTTCCTTTGGCGTCTTTTTTCGTCGGGGTTAAAAAAATACTCATTTAGCTAAAATATTTTTGCTTCTGCAAACAGCTGCGAAAATATGTAAAGTTCTTAAGTAATTCTAGTAGAGTGAAGCTTTGCACACTTGTGGTATCGTGGACATAACCGAATTGAACTCTCCCCCCCTCCCGATTTCCGAATGAAATTTTGAAAAAATATTTCTTATAATTTTATGACCTATTGATTAAGATGAAAAATAAATTGAAAAGGAATGCATATTATTTCAATCCGACCTTATTTAATTTCTATACAGTTATTTTGGGCATTATTTTTTACTCAACTTTTTCGAAAAATCATACATTAACCATCGAATTTTGAAAAAACACTTTTTCAAGGCGCTCCTTAAAAACTGCATTTTTACATGGAAAAGGAAGGGAGGGGTTATTAGGCGTTTCACTCTCTGTCATTATGGAAAAATTACATTAGTTATCCAAAGGAGTCCATATTGTAAAACAAACCCTTTTTACCAGATGATAGGTGTGTGTGTGTGTGTCCGTGAGTCTGTGGAGACGATATCTCATAAAAGAATGGTGCGATTTCACCGAAATTTGATACAAAAACTACAATCAGTGATTACTATAAGTCTCTTGATTTTAAAAACGTAAACGTAAAAACGTTCGGAAGACTCTCCCCCCCCCCCCCCCATTTTCGAATGAAAAAATTATCAAAATATCAGAACCTTCAATAGTATTTATTACATGAATAATCATTTCTTATGTCATTTTTAATTAGAAAACGATTGACACAAACTTTAAACGCTAGCACAAACCTGTCTTGAATTACTGTGTTTTTTCTTAAATAAATGTATTAAAAAATCACATAAAATTAAAAAGTATTACATATTACGAAATACGTTCACTTTTCATATGTAATATTATGCGATAAATTTGTGAACATCATATATATATATATATATATATATATATATATATATATATATTATACAAATGCAATGCAATTTAGTATACTACTAAATAAAGAATAGTATATTTTGTTATACTGTGTACTACTATTTGTTATACTATTAAATAAAGAATAACGCTAAGCTGCCGAATTCAATCGAATCGAATACAAACATAGCTAACCAAATGGAAAATTGGACTGGAAAATAGAGGCATAAAGCATGCGTGGGGGTCATCCCCCCCCCCCACCAGCCAATTTGTGGCATCTTACTCTTCATTTTGTATTGTATTCCAATTTTCAAATTTGGTTATATATATATATATCTGTGTGTGTGTGTTGCAGAATGTAGCAATAGTGCGTAGATTTTCATTGTCCGTTTAAATAGAGAATTAAGTATTCGAAATATATAATACCCTTTTTACATTTTCCCACTGCATAAACTAGCTCCAATCACCAGATGCATTTAAGAAGACACCAGTGCAACAGCAATGGCAAGGACAATTTCACCATCAAGCGACATTTTGCAAATAAATGACAGTCACATATGAGTGCGACGAAACTCACGACAGAAAGCGACAACCAAAGTTATTATTTATCACTCTTTGGCGATAACCCGCCAAATCAGCACACTTTCACTCTGTCACTTTCTCGGACCTTTCAAGATTGATGACTTCGGGAATCTACGGAGGGCGACATTCCTCCTTTCGTATTTATTGTAAATAAGCACTCTTTCAATGTCCCTTAAGCCCCAATACATTGGAGAATCAAAGAGCGAGTTTTATTTCCAGACGATACGGGAACTACAGGGAGTCTGTCCAACACCCTCTATATCTACACCCTCTACATATGAATATAGAGGGTGTAGATATAGATGTAGATATACCCTCTATATATGAATATAGAGAGTGTAGATATAGAATAGTGTAGATATAGAGGGAGTAGACATAGTCCAACACCCTCTATATCTACACCCTCTAGATTCATATATAGAGGGTGTTGGACAGACCCCCCTGTAGTTCCCGTATCGTCTGGAAATAAAACTCGTCTCTTTGATTCTCCAATGTATTGGGGGCTTAAGGGACATTGAAAGAGTGCTTATTTACAATAAATACGAAAGGAGGAATGAATTTTTATGCCGGTGGTCTAATTCCAAATAACTCTTTCCGCAGGCGCTAAAATGACCAAGGAAAATACGGAAATTGAAATAACATTTCAGTGTAGATTCCATAGTGGTGCTTTGCTATTTTCTAAATTTCATTTCATTTTAATTATAACTCGACAAGTTATAGGTAATATTTTTTTACTACCGCCATTTGGACAGAGCTTTGTTAGACCCAAAAGAAATATTTTACTCTTGATCTTATTCTGAAAAAGTATGAAATGCATAAACTTAAAAGAAAAATATTTGTTATGTACCTTCCATATGTGTCGATAAAATTTGAAAAGTATTTTCTATATAATAAAAGGATTTGTTAAACATCGTGGTGATCTAGACAATACAATTTTTATCAAGAATGCTGTACTAAATATGATTACAGCTCATTGAGAGTAAATAGAACTAAAGCTAGGAGTCTTAGACAGAAAAAATAACCATTAACTCTCCTTTCCAGACAACATTGTCTGGCTATGAGGAAACGTGTTAATCTTGGTGTTATGTGGCATAAAAATCATTGGTGTAGAGTTGTTTAAAATTTCGCTAACGCAAATTTAGAGCAATTGATCACTATGTTGTAAAGGCCTTTAGGTATTGCATATACGGCAGAAAGGGGATTGTGTGTTCGCATGGGTTAGTTGACATCTCAACCGCTTAATTATGCACAAAGTCGTACTTTCTGTGATTAAAACTCGGTATCATTTCCATTTGTTTGACCTAGTTTGAAGAGCGGATGACATATCGATTTCGATTTTTGACACCAAAAAAATTAACTTTCAACAGTATACGTAAATATTTTGAATCTTGCTATATTTATTCTGCACGCGTTACGATGCACATTAACGTATTATTTGTTATAGCTCGTCGGAGCTTATGTCTTTGTACATTTTTTTAATGTTTTGCTTTTGATGTTAAATCATGGCAAGTTAATGTAAAAATGCCGAATTTATGAGATTGTGAACACGTAAAAGAAAAGTATTTTTTACGTATTCTCCATATATGTCAATAATATTTTACAAGTATATTTTATACAATGAAACTATTTTATTATTCCAACAATTATTTACATCGAGAAAGCCACAGATTAATATATACAGATGTTTCACTGCTACCCCAGCGCCCTCAACCGCCAACCAAAGTTAAATAAAATATCAAGATTGGCACGCTTGGCGATGGTCTGTAGCGGTTTTCGCCAAGACGTTCTGCTAATATAATCCTATTTGGCACTAAACGAAACACTTTGAATAATTTTGTTCTATCATCGATCGCGTGTTTATACGTTACTACATTTCTCTTCTATTTCGTATTTTATAATCAATTATTTTATCTTTCATGGATTACTAAAAGAAGAGGGATTACGTTTACAAGGTATGTAATTTATTTTTATTTAAATAAAAAGATTATTTGCTTTGCATCTCATATTTCATCCTATGCCTGTGTTCATCATAAGAAAATGGTGCAGTATTATCAAGAAGCAGTGGCATTATTAGTTAAAAAGGTTTTTCCGCATTTATATAAAATGTATAAAAATTGATATTGATATTGAAATTCGATACCTTTGATAATACATTTATGTAAATTTGTTATTTATTATAAGAATATATGTGCATTTAAAAAAAATTATATTAACAGCATCCCAGAATAAATTAAGAACTCAGCAATTTAACAACATGCTAGTATACTTTTTAGGCTGAAAATATTATATAATATTTCAGTCTTTGGGGTATGTTAGCTTGTAATTTTTGGTGTATAATGATTTACAGTGATGTAATGCGTCAATTTTTTATTCAATTTATGATTACATGAATTAAATGTATATCTATGTTTATTTCTTTAAATTTACACATATTATAGAAAAAGGATTTTTAAATGCTTATCATGTTTATAGTTTAAAAAAATTATAAAAGTACAGTTCCGTGATTTTTTTTTTTGCTAACATAAAATCGCCAATTGAGCGATAGTTGCCAATTCTAGCAGTCGAGCTCTTTTTACGTCATAGCTGCGATGGTTGGCTCTTCGAACGTTAGTGTCTATGGGAAATCCTATGTTAACAATGTTGCCATAGGTTCCTATGCTAGTGAACCTTCTGAATATGGTATTCTGTGGAGAAAGCTGTGCCAAATCTGGTTGCAGCTAATCGAGTATAGGCTCGATTAGCTGCAACCAAACACTGCACACAGTACAGCTGCTGCAGAACAAATTACAGTAAACTCAGCGGGTGGTCATCCTGGGGCATGACTGACTTAATTATTTCTAACTGGCTCAGCATATACGAAGTGGGGGATTAAGAACGCGCGCATTTTGTTCTCGGGCTCTCAAAACAGAATCCTGTGTGCACAGCACAATTTAAAACCATTGTGCAAGTCGTTTACGCTTGGATATTGCCACTTCAAAATAAACAAACTATTACTTTCCTTGCAATACATGATACTGCATTGGGAAAGTGTTGGAATAGTGCCGAAAATAGCAGTTAGAGTTTTCGACGGATCTACCCGTTTTGGGACTTCTAGAAAACGAAAACACTAGCTTGACGCCTGTATGTGTGTGTAAAAATTTTGTATCTACTCTTAACAAAAAAACTGATGGACCGAATTTCATAAAATTTGGTAGGTAATTCCCTCATGGGTGACCCTGGAGCTGATTCGCTTTTGGTACGATTCGCGATAAAAAGAATCTGCCTTTTTTTTTTTTAACTGACCCGCAAAAATCGTTAAATCTAAGAATAAAAGACTACGTATGCACAAATATATCAATTATATGTTTATTATTTTATACGTAATTTTTGAAAGAATAAGGCAAGCCCATTGCTTTAGGTTTAGCCATTCTCGAGATATTTTAGTTTACGCCACCTTTGAAAATAAGTCCAAATCCCATATGAAAACGAAAATTGAATTAAAAGTGCAAATTCAGTGTAATTTAAAATAATTACGGCTGTTAAAACTTTAATTTACGGCTCTTAAACTTAATTTAATTTAATGAATTTAATTTAACGAACTTAATTTAATGAATTGTTGCAGAAATAAAGAGAACGTGAATATGAATCTGCGGGGAAAAGTCATGGGCTGCCCACATTAGAATTTTTACTTTCCTTATATACATAATGTATAAGGAAAGTATTGTGACGGGATCGAAAATTCGAATTCGAGTTTTCGACGGGAGAGCACATTTCAAGCATCCCTGATCACGAATCAAACATATTTGAAGTGATGTCAGTGTGTGTGTGAAAGTATGTGTGTGTGTGTGAAAGTATGTGTGTGTGTGTGTGTGTCAGTGAGACTGTGGAGACGATAACTGACGAACGAATGGACCGATTCAAACGAAATTTGGTACAAAAATCACAATCCGTAAACACTGGAAGCCTATTGTTTTTATACGCAATCGAATGTTCAGAACACCCCTAAATTTTCGAGTGAAATTTTGAAAAAATCGTCAAAAAATCAAAACCGCTAATAAAGTTACGCAAATAGACATTTCTTATGTAATTTTTCATTAGAAAACGATTGACATAAATTTTAGAACGCTAACTAGAATCGTTCTCGAGATATTGCAGATTTTTAAAAAAAATTATCAAAAAGTCATATAAAATAAAAGAAAAATATTTCCTATTGAGAAATATGTTCACTTTTCACATGTGATACCATGCGATAAATTTGGTGTTAGCTATTATAAATTAGCTCGTTCCATTCATGAAAAAAGATACTTTGAGTAATACTTTTGTACTTGAACGCTAATAGTCATTTATCTGCTGTAAGAATAACTTATTTCTTCGTAATTAACGCTTGGCGAGGTTTTGGCGACGAATTTAGTGGAATGTCGCCAACTTGACGACTTTTTTAAATGTTGCTAAATTAACGAAAAACTCGCCAAGTGGATAAAAATGATGTTAAATCAATGAAAATGGACTTGCTGAAGAAAATTTAATATCTTGGAAAGAATATAAATATCTACTATAAAAATAATATATTTGTTTTTACTGTAAAAGTAGTAAATTCATTGCTTTATATAAGGAAAGTCATGGACTGCCCACATCAGATTTTTACTTCCCTTATATAATGCATAAGGAAAGTATTGTGACGGGGTCAAAAATTCGAATTCGAGTTTTCGACGGGAGAGCACGTTTCAAGCATCCCTGATCACGAATCAAACATTTTTGAAGTGATGTGTGTGTGTGTGTGTGCGTGTCAGTGAGTCTCTGGAGACGAACGAATGGACTGATTCGAGCGAAATTTGGTACAAAAATCACAATTCGTAAAGACTGGAAGCCTATTGTTTTTATACGCAATCGAATTTTCAGAACCCCCAATATTTTCGAGGGAAATTTTGAAAAAATCGTCAAAAAATCTCAACCGCTAATAAAGTTACGCAAACAGACATTAATTTTCCATTAGAAAACGATTGACATAAATTTTAGAACGCTAACATGAACCGTTCTCGAGATATTGCACATTTTTCAAAAAAAATATCAAAAAGTCATATAAAATAAAATAAAAAAAATTCTTATTGAGAAACATGTTCACTTTTCATATGTAATACCATGCGATAAATTGGGTGACATCATTCTCGTAGATCTAACTCGTTCCATTCATGAAAAAAGATACTTTGAGTAATGCCTTTGTATTTGAACGCCAATAGGCATTTATCTGCTGTAAAAATAACTTATTTCTTCGTCCATAACACTTGGTGATATTTTGGCGACGAATTTGGCGGAATGTCGCCAACTTGGCGACTTTTTGAAATGTTGCCAAATTAACGAAAATTTCGCAAAATGGATAAAAATGGCACTCAATCAATGAAAATGACGACTAATTGTCGAAAATTCAATATTTTGGAAAGAATATAAGTATCTACTATAAGAAAAACTATATTTTTACTGTAAAAGTAGTAAATTCATTACATTATATAAGGAAAGTCATGTGTTGCCCACATCAGATTTTTTTTATTGTAATAATGCGTGTGGTTTGGCAACTCCTCTCAAAGTTTACTCTGCAATGTGATATCATGAATGAACAAACTCGCATTACGTCAAGCTGACAATTTTCATTGGTCGTCCAACATTGAGTGGCCAACCTTGCTTAAACTACCTTCCCCAAATAACACTATATGCTTATGAACAAACGTGTTATCCTTGGTGCTGCACAGCATGAAAATTATCGGTGTCTAAGGTTGCTTAAAATTTCACTAATGTAAATTTAGAACAATTGATCGCTCTTTTGTAAAAGCGCTTAGGTATTGTTTATACGAGAGAGCAGATGACTCGACCGCTCGATTACGTACACATTAGCACTTCCTGTAATTAAAGGTCGGCACATCGACGTAGTATATATGGAGAGAGCTTAAGGGTTGCAATCATTGTCAAAGATAAAGGCAGGTGTTGTGCGGACGAATTTCCCGAGAACGCGTTTTCTCCCGACTGTGACCGTCACCTCCGAAAGTAGGAGCTCCTTCTCTTGGAGGTGACGTTGTGACCCTATACATTTCAATGGCGATTTCAGACCTAGAGCGTACTTGAGAAATATAAATGGTAAAATAATGGTCATGCACTGTTGTACTTACGGCAACATGTAAAAGGAGGGATTTACTCTTTTCATGGATAAGATTTGTTTTCATTACATATCTTACAAATATAGTTAAAAAGTAACTTTACTAGATTTTAGCGTGGCGCATTTCATTTGGCTATTAATTTCATTTCTTTTAATGCTGTATAATTAGAAGTTTTGCTTTATTTTTGGTGTTTGTGATATTGCAAAAGACTTATAATGTCATTCTAACACTTTAACAAAACATTTGGAGTACTTTGCTGATAGTTATAGAGTTACTTTCGGTATCCTCGTATGTTTTCCCTTCGAGGTTGAACTTGGCGACGGTTGGCGACTCGCAAGATTGAGTGGCTGGGGAAGAAAAATGGGAGTTTAGTTAATGAGAGTAAAGACGTGTCGTATGATAAAATTTTACGTTCATAATAAAATATAATAATAGTTTACATTCATTGAAAATGTCAGCTAGATTTTACATCATAACTTTTCAGGGCATTTTATATAAAGATATATGATATATAAGCATAATCTCATTTCTAGTTCAGAGTAAATCGTACTTAATAAGTATTACTAAGTAGCATGGCCGCCCATAGGGGAAGACAAGGGGGCACTTCAAAATCACAAAGGCGGACATCAAATTAGTCGATGTTGTTAATCTTATCCTTGAATACCTCCGGATAAATTCTATAGGTGCCGATAATGGTTAGAATTAATTTCATATAAACATCTCGATTAAAAATATATATTCTCCCCCGTTCACAAATTAAAAATCAAAGGATGTATCAACAAACTCCCAGTGTTTTCAAGAAGTATTTTGGTATAACACTCTTGTTTAGTTTGGCGCGTAGCCCAGTGGTAAGCACGCGGGAATTGCACTCGGTAGTCCCGGGTTCGATCCCCTCCGCTGCTAAAACTGCCGCCGTGTTCACGCGGAGTACGATCATGTTAAACATGTGGGTCTGTAGATCCTTCCGAGAGGTTGGTGGCAGGGGAAGGAGGGTACGGTCCCTGTGGATGCTTCCCCCACTGTGTTCCGGTCTAAATTGAGTGGCTTTTCTTGGCCGTCCAAACAGTTACCTTACACCTTTCTGGTAGGTCGTACGGTCTGGGTCGCAACAACAACAATTCTTGTTTAGTTTTCGAGAAAGAAATATGCCTTGCCCAAAGAAGTATTTGAATCACCGAGTTCTTGATCATGCGTTAGCAATCTATTAAATGAGCAATCTTAACTCTAAAATAACCTCACATTCTCCTCATCATAATTTAAGTAATAGGCAACTTGATCTAGAAACAGACCTACCAATATAAATATTTTTACTTACATCATACATTTTTACTTACATACTTTGCATTACAAATGCAGAAGCATTTAATAAAAAATTAACTCTATTTAAAAGTCATTAAAACTTAATTCTGAACATAGCTTTAATTATAATTTTGGTCCTAATGCTTTAGTTGTTTTTTAAATTTTTAGAAATAATTTGGGATAGATTGATCTGCAATTTTTACTATAAGTTTTTAATATTTAATATGTACAGCATTTGATATTTTTATTCCACATTGAGTTAGCCCACTGTAATTGTGCTTACGGTCTATTTAATTCTGGATGCAAATTTCACAATATGTATTTAAAGCATTTTTCAAACGAATTATTAGCAACCAAATCTCTGAAACTATTATAATGAAATGCAATTTATGTATTTTGTGCCATAATATTTTATAATCTTATTTCTTTCCTATACTTTATGGAAAAACATTTTAAAACAATTTCCAAATTCTATATCGATTAAACATGCAAAAACCTTCCGAACACGTTTTGAAAGTTTAAAAATCATGGCTATTTCAATAGAGCCCCGCCCCTATTTATGAATTTAGACTTAATTTTGTGTTTTATTCTGAAATGTCATTTTATAAACAAAAAAAAATATAAATAAAGTCAAATATTTTATTATTGCAAATATTATATTGTTTTATATTTGATAGTATGTATACAATATATTAAAATAAATTAGATGTAAAAATGACTCAGTCGTATTACGCCTCAAAGCATATATTGGATACTGCTAACACAACTTTTAAAGATAAAAGTGAATAATTCTACATTTTACGCAAGCATGCATACAATTTTTCCATATACTTTTTAATTATTTTTAAACATATTATGCATATTCTTCAATTTGTATACTTGTAATCTATTTCATATCATATTTTATTTGCAATTGCTTTGTAGTTCAATTTGTTTTACGGAATTGACTTCATTAACAAAATTATTCTTTAGTAATAAAATATTTTGGTAATAAAATATTCTAATCCTATTTCGTGTTTTTCTTCATATTCTTTAAAATCCTATAACATATAACACGTATAACAACTTCCCGTTCTCCCTCAACCTCTAAAAGTTAAAAAAAAGCAGAAGGTACAGTTTAGGCGATTAGTTCACAGTTTAGGCGATAAATCGCCAAATCATGAATTTTCTCCTCCTCCGCGGCCAAACTACACCTGCTCTATGTTTGACCATGTTACTAACATGGGGAAGATTTAACCGCGCTCCCTCCATATATACCAACTCGTTGGGTCGGCATCATTTCTATTTGCTTGACTTAGTTGAAAAGCGGCTGACATTTCATTTCAACATTTGACATAAAAAAACAACCAATTTTCGACAGTATATGTAAATATTTTAAGTCTTGCTATATTTATTCTGCACTCATAAAGATACACATTAACGTATTATTTATTATAGCTCGTCGGAGCTTATGTCTTTGTGCGTTTTCAAGGCGTTGCTTTTTCATGTTACATCATGGCAAGTACATGTAAAAATGTTGAGTTTACAATGGCGAGAAGGGTACCTGCTGTCCCATTGCACGAGAGGCTGATCGTGTCATGTTAAGTTGATCATGATTTGAGCCCATTTCCAAATGCGTCTGCTACAAGGGAAATTAACTGATATAATAGCCGAAAACGTGAATCTTATGAACTCTCTTGGGAAACGAAAACTAGAGGAAGAAAAGAAGGGGAAGAAAAGAGTAAGAGAACTAAAGAGAAATGCAGGGAAATTTGTTTCTATAAAATTCAACAAATCACAGAAACAAACAAAAAAAAAGTATACAAGTTGCTAATTATGAAGATAATGATGATTCCTACTGTCTGGTCTGAGTAGAATCTTTTCAAATAGTCGGTTGAAAGAATGTATGGATCATGGTACCAAAAGTATAAGAGTCAGACCCTTGAAGATTGTACTTTAAGTATAAAACGTGTGTCACGTATGTGAAACTGATGATTCAGTAGATAACTGGTTATTATAACTACTAGTAGCTGGATATAACATCGAAAGTACTAAATTGATATTCTTTTGATTTATATGACTGTATGATTGTTTTCCCACAGATGTAAAATTTTATTCTACAGTTATCTTTAACGAAGCAGGACATTTCAGCTTTTGTAAAAATAATCTGATGTGGACAATATATGACTCTCCCTATATAATGCAAAAACTTTACTCCTATCACAGAGTAATTAAGGTGTACCACCAGATCCACAGCACAATGTTTTTGGTACTGAAATAATACCACGTAAATTGAAATTGGGCGTTTTGGTAAAGTTTCAGTCCAAAAAATATGACTTATCTATACACACGTGCAAAATCTTTATCAACATACAATGACATTTCTTTAATAATCCCGCAAAATGATTACCTAATGACGAATTATTTGGAGTTGAAACAGAAAACTATTACAAAACTTAATAATAACTTAATAATAACTTAATAATAACTTAATAATAACTTAATAATAGTTTTGTAATACTTCCATATGTAATATTATAACTTCTTCTAAATTGAACTAAATATATAAACGAGAATGATTTAAACAGATTTGTCACATAATATTACATATGGAAGTTGAATATATACGATGATAGTACCATACATTGAATTTTGTGTAGTTTTTTGTCATATACTTATTTGAAAAACGTGCAATATCTCGAGAAAGGTTAATGGTAGCGTTTAAGTTTATGGATTTGTTTTCAAATAAAAATTTATGTATGAAAGGATTATTCATTTAACGGTGTTGACGATCTATTTTTTAAAGCCAGAAAAGTTTATACTATCGTTTTAAATGTTGTATCATTGGTTTTCTAATTAAAAATTACGTCTGAAATTATTGTTATTTATCATTATTGAAAACCCTTATTCTTTGATGATTTTTTCAAAAATGTATTAAAAAATCAGGGGTCTTTCGACTACTCGATTGCAATTAAAATCAATAGGGTGTCAGGGTATAGGGTGATTGTAACAATTGTACCAAATTAGTTTCAAAACGCTTCATTGCTGCATTATATATAGCGTCCATAGAATCAAGAATACGCACACACATTAACATACACACATACATACGCACCCACATATATCACCCCAAAACCGTTCAATTCGAGTACACGGATGCCTGAAACTTGATCTTCCATCATAATACTTTCATTTTATATTGCAGCATGTATGTGGGAAAAGTATTTTTTTACAATCCTCTTGGCTTTTAACAAAACGTGCCTGACCCACAAACTAAAAAAGTCGCTATATTTTGAAATAATAACGTGAAATTAAAAATTTGCACAAAGCTACAATAATTACCAAAAAATAATTACTCTAATTTTCTGATTAATTACGGGAAATATTTATATAGTACATGCATATTCAAATCAGTTATTTAAAGTTGCATTTATTTTGCTTTCTGTGTATGTTTGTTTCCACACAGTTGTACACTTGAGAATCCAATTATGTTCTACAATAATCCCAAACGAATTGATGCATTAAAATAGGTATAAAAATCAATTTATATTTTGTTTTTACTTTCCTCATATACATAGTATAATGTATAGAAAAGTTATTTCGATCGTTTCGAACGTAATTTGGTGCAAATATCACATTAGATGATTACTAGTAAACTATTTTTAAACACAATCGAATGTTCTGAAGAACCGTTAATTTTCGCATGAAAATTTGAAAAAAAATCAGTAACAATTCAGAATATTCGATAGTGTTACATAAGTAATAATTTCTTTTTTATGAGAAAACGAATGATACACACTTTATAACGCTGCCAACGGCTCATACCGTGCTGAAAACACCGGTTCTCGTTAGATCACCGAAGTCAAGCAGCATCGGCCGCGGTTAGTACTTGGGTGGGTGACCACCTGAGAACACCGCGTGCTGTTGGCACATCTCGGGTGCGGTATCCCCGTGGTTTGCGCGCTAGATTTGCACGCTGCCAGAACTGCCGCCGTGTTCATGCGGAGTACGATCACGTTAAACATGTGGGTCCGTAAGTCCTTCCGAGAGGTTGGTGGTAGGGGAAGGAGGGTACTGTCCCTGTAGATGCCTCCCCCACTGGGTTCCGGTCTAAATTGGGTGGCACTTCCCGGCCGTCCAAACAGTTACCTTACACCTTTCTGGTAGGTCGGATGGTCTGGGTCTCAACAACAACAATTTATAACGCTAGAATGAACCGTTCTTGAGATATTGCATGTTTTTCAAATTAATTCATGAAAGAAATTACATAATATTTAAAAAGTATTAACTATCGTAAAATATTTTCAATATTTATATGCAATATTATGCGAAACATTTGTTAGCATTATTCTTGTGGATTTAGTTCGTTCCATTCACAAGAGAAGATAATTTGAGTAATAGTATTGTATTTTGACACCCAATAATTCTCAAATTGTCATATAAGATATTCTCTTGCCTTTGTTTGTTTGTAACGCTTGGAGATAAATGGATAAATTATTGATTTAAATATTTAATATATGGATTAGGTTTCTTATTGCGGATTCTATCAATATCGATAATTGTGAATTTAGAGTTGCGCGAAATATAAGTTAATTGGGTACGTGGAAATAGTAGTGCATGTTGGCACCCGGCAAAGCGCACATGTATAAATCAACATTTAAAACATAATCTTATACATCATTTTTCCACATTGAAAGCAGTAAATTCATTGCATTTTATAGGTAAAATTATGCACCTCCCACATCAGATGTTTTTGTTTGAATCCCTCATGTAAATGGAGAATAAGAGAAAAATAAATAACAGTCCCCAGAAAATAAGTCATTGAAGCATAGATATTCTTTAAACATGAGAAGAAAAATAAATATTCTCTTTGCGGCTTGTTGACTTCATGTAACTATCTGAAATATATCGAAAGAGAAAAACAATAGCAACAAAGTTTATCAAAGTGGAATAAAGTCGAACAAAAACAGATTGGTGAGGATAATTTTTCAGAAAGAAAAGAAAATCAAATCTGCTAAAGAACTACAATAAGGAAAACAAAACGCGTAGAAAATAATTAGAAGTTTTAAGAATAATTAAAAGAAGAAGATCCGTGGAAATTCTTTCGAATTATTCGATTTTTCTTAAATGAAAATTTGAGAAAAATTTGAAAAATAAATATTTTAAAGGAATCAATTATTGTGTAGAACGGACCACAGGATAGAATGAGAATTCTGTTCCAGTTTTATCTATAGGAGCACTTCTGAAACATAAATTTGAAATTAATTCTGCGCAGAATTATACGTAACTGGAACATACCCAACGTCACACAATACCAAACGTCACAACGCCACACCTTGTCACAATACTTTCCTCATACATTATACTATGTCGATAAGGAAAGTTATAAAATATTATGACTGAATCACAGTAAAAATAAATTAATGACTTTTTGAAATTTGTTATTACAGTCGAACCCCGATTTTTTGTTTCAATGGGGAACCGATTAAATAACATTATATTCGGGAAAATACAATACATAGGAAACTATATTTTAATTAGCATAGAAAAATCAAGAATAGAAAAGAAGGAAATAAACATGACACTTACCAACCTCACTTTTACACGTCTTAAACTGTTAATTTGCGTTTCACATAAAAAAATTCTAAACATATCAAAAACGCCAACCCACCTCTAATTTAACAGTTCTCGAAATCATATACGACAAAAACCTTTAAAATGACTTTTTAGAGTCCATAGACAATAAACACTAAATTTGCGAAAACGAAACGATTATGAAAAACAGGGAAATCTCGTAGGTTAGATTGCCTACTTAAACTATGGCAGTTAACTAACAGGAAGTGACCTGTTTCAGCTCCATTTTCAATGCAACGTCTCCTGACGCCTATATGTCTCTTCTTCTGAAAAATTCGCCGTTACTTATCAGTGTTAGGCGCCAGTCGGATCAATAATGTGCATACATCTCCTTTCGTTTATTTACACAGGAAACATTTTATTTCGAATTAAATATAATTAAAATAAAAAAACTTCTTCCTAAATTGTTTGAGTAAACATTGTCTACCAAGTCCTAGCTGACGTTCCTCACAAAATTCATAGTCCCTAATTTTTTCTTCATTTGCATCTTTTCGCGAACATTTTTTTTTTCAAGTTATCCTAAACATTTTTTTTTTAAAAATCTGATGTGAACAACACATGACTTTCCTTATATAATGTAATAAATTTACTACTTTTACAGTAAAAAAATAGGTTTTTCTTATAGTAGATACTAATATTCTTTCCAAGATATTGAATTTTCGACAATTAGTCGTCATTTTCATTGATTTAGCGTCATTTTTATCCATTTGGCGAGATTTTCGCTAATTTGGCAACATTTCAAAAAGTCGCCAAGTTGGCGACATTCCGCCAAATTCGTCGCCAAAATCTCGCCAAGCGTTGTGGACGAAGAAATAAGTTGTTCTTACAGCAGATAAATTACTATTGGCGTTCAAATACAAAAGTATTACTCAAAGTCTATTTTTTCATGAATGGAACGAGCTAGATCCACGAGAATGATGTCACTCAATTAATCGCATGATATTACATATGAAAAGTGAACATGTTTCTCAATAGGAAATATTTTTTTCATTTTATATGATTTTTTAATAATTTTTTTGAAAAATGTACAATATCTCGAAAACGGTTCATGTTAGCGTTCTAAAATGCATGTCAATCGTTTTCTAATGAAAAATTACATAAGAAATGTCTATTTGCGTAACTTTATTAGTGGTTTTGATTTTTTGACGATTTTTTCAAAATTTTATTCGAAAATTTAGGGGGGTTCTGAACATTTGATTACGTATAAAAACAATAGACTTCCAGTGTTTGCGGATTGTGATTTTTGTACCAAATTTGGTTCGAATCGGTCCATTCGTTCGTCAGTTATCGTCTCCACAGACTCACTGACTGACACACACACACACGAGACATCACTTCAAAAATGTTTGATTCGTGATCAGGGATGCTTGAAACGTGCTCTCCCGTCGAAAACTCGAATTCGAATTTTCGACCCCGTCACAATACTTTCCTTATACATTATGTATATAAGGAAAGTAAAAATGGCTCAAACTGCGCATTTCAACCAACTCATCCCTCGCCGTTAAAATACGTGGGAAATCACCGAAAGAGCAATATATAGCCTTCTCACTTTTTATCGTTTTTATCAAAAATCAAACAAGAAAAATCAATCATTCATAAAGCATTGATTATGAAACACTTTCCAACTTCAATGCAATTTTGTTTAAACATCTCTAAAATGCGATAGATTCCTCGGTCATATTTTTAAAATTATCACAATACTAGTTTAATTTATTATACTTGAAAACTTAAAACTTCATCGAAAAAAATGAACTTCATTCAAACGACAGCATTGAAATATAAATTGCCTGGTTTAAACATCTCTTAAATGCGATACATTCCAGGATAATATTTTTAAAATTATCGTATTACTACAATAAGTTTTTATATTTGAAAACTTCATCAAAAACAAATGAAATTTATTCAAATGACGTCATCGAATATAACACGCCTGGATCTCTCTATAAAAGCAGCATTTCATTCATAAGCATATTTCCATTCATTTCATTGATCACAATACTATAATAATTTAGTTTCTTTAAAAACTTAAAACCATGGAGGTACAAATAATTTAACTCTATGCTTAAAACTTCATCGAAACTTAATCGTTTGTTTCTGTGCTCAAAATCAATGAATGTTTCATTCATATCAGCTATATTGCAGACTCCATGAGCTAAATAATTTTGCGTTAAAGAAATGCAGCAATTCTTATACAACTCACTCTACATAGCTTGGTATTTACATTCTTTATAAGTGAAAAGTAGGCTTCGTTGTAGAAATAATCAAAGTTGGACGATCATTTAAACTCAAATATATTGTAATTGCGTTGTTTCAGTATGTAGATGCACAGAATTTAAGTAAGAAAAAAGCGGTTTTAGGACGGATACAACACTAAATTTGATTAAAAATATCTTTAAAAATTTTGACACAAGATAGGTGCCCTATTTTATTTTGAAGTGGGTCACGTGATCGCTTCATATAATTGTCACGTGATCTCTCCATATATTTATTTAAAAAACTACTGAATATAGAATATATTTTGCTAATTCCTTCTTAACACTTTACAACAAAGTTGAAAAGTGTTTATGACTTTGTTCATTCTGTCTGTCTGTCTGTCTGTCTGTCCGTTAGCACGATAACTGCTGTAAAAATGACTTAATCGAAATGAAATTTTAGCATGTTGTTCAGACGGTCTGTAGGACCTATGGGAATATAAATGAATAATATCACCCAATTAGTTTTTGATTGAACCCGGGTTGATAAAATGAAATACATTGAGCCCTATGGGACCTAATTTTTCAAACATTTTTTCAGCAAATTTAAAATTCACAAATTGCTTCGAAAATTTTAGGTAATATTTAAATTGTTCCATAAAATATATAAAAAAATTTAGCGCAATATATTCAGTAGTTCTTTAAATAAAAATTGAAATAATAATTACACATCTTATATGAAACGATCACGTGACCCTGATATGAAACGATCACATGACCCACTTCAAAATGATATATGGCATCCATCTTGTTTCAAAATCGTGATGTTTAAAGTTCTTTTTAATTCATATTGAGTGTTGTATCCGTCCTAAAACTACTTTATTTTTGCTTAAATTCTGTGCATCTACATACTTAAACAACGCAAATACAATATATTTGAGTTTAAATGATTATCCAAATTTGATTATTTCTACTATTAAGCCTATTTTTCACCTATGTAAAATGTAAACAGCAAAATATGTAGAATGAGTTGTATTTGAATTGCTCTATTTCTTTAAAACAAAATAATTTAGTCCATGGAGTCTGCATGGCTGATATGAATGAAATATTAATTGATTTCATAAGAGATAAGGACGATTTTTTTCGATGAAGTTTTAAGCATCGAGTTTAATTACTTGTAGCTCCATGGTCTTAATTTTTAAATAAAATAAATTATTATAGTATTGTGATGAATGAAATGTATGGGAGAAAGTTATGAATGAAATCCTGTTTTTATAGAGAGATCCAGGCGTGTTATTTTCTCTATGACGTCATTTGAATTAATTTCTGTTGTTTTCGATGAAGTTTTCAAATATAATAAATTATCGTAGTATTATGATAGTTTTAAAAATATTACCGCGGAATATATCGCATTTTAAAGATATTTAAACCAGGCAGTTTATATTTCAATGCCGCCATTTGAATGAACTTCATTTTTTTCAATGAAGGTTTAAGGCGGGGGTCGGCAACTGGCGGACCTCGGTCCAGGTCCGGACCGCGGAAGGTCAAAAACTGGACCGCCAAAAATTTTTTGACAGTATAAAATGAATTAATCAGATTATTTAAATATATTTTTCTACATTATAGAAAAATATTTTAGAATCAAACTTATAGAATCTATAAGTTTGAGTGCCACCCTTATTATTTTTATTTAATGAAATTATTTTTATTTAATCAAAGCAGGCGTAACTGGAACGAAAGCCTAATGCCCCTTTATGAAACTTATCTTTCGGGCGGGTCTACTACAGCGGCGACCTTGGTCATGGAAGCATCTCCCCTTTGCGGTGCGGTCCTTTGTTGTGCGCCAGAATACACTTTGACATCGAAGCGGTCGTCGATTCACTTCGTCAGTCAGTAGTTTTTGCGATCTCGTACGTTTTGCTATTATCGAGTCTTATAACGTTTCATTTTCATCGATATGGATCCTGAAAAGCGTAAAGTAGATAGGAAAATGGGAAGTTTTTGACTGAGTGGACGGAATGTTTTACGTTGCCTGATAGACCTATAGCTGTTCCAGTTTGCCTCATATGCAACAGAACTGTCGCTCTTGTTAAAAGTGGCAATTGAAAGCAACACTGTGAAACAACTCATCAGCAGTTCCATAAAAATTTTCATCTGGGTAGTGAAATTCGTCAAGAAAAACTCCAGGCATATCTAGCTACAGAAAAAAGCACGGTCTTACTAGTTCGCTCTATAAGTGAGCAAGAAAAATCTGCAGAAGCAGCGTTGCGTGTGTGTTGGACGCTTAATAAATACCAGAAGCTCTTTTCAGACGCTAAGATAGTAAAAAAAATGTATGTTGGAAGTGACCGCGGCACTTTTTGAAGAGAAAAAGGATGTTGTTGCCGCAATTCAAGGTATTCCATTGTCGGCAAGAAGCAATACAAGAAGGACTGATATTTTGGCTGCTGACAATAAAAGTAGTTTGCTCGAACTTGTGCAGAAGGCGCCTTGCTACGCCATAGCACTTGATGAATCATGCGACATTGTTGATGAGGAACAAATGTCCATTTTCGTGCGATTTTTGGATATTGAAAGTAAATCATTTAGGGAAGAATTGTTAGCAATCTTGCCATTTAAAGGCAAGACTCGCGGAGAAGATTTATTAAGACTTTTGATGACTTCATGACAAATTCAAACATTAGTTATGATAAAATGGTGTCTCTTTCAACTGACGAGGCCCCAGCGATGATCGGCAAAGGGCAGGGACTAGCAGGGCCGATCCTAGCGGGTGTGCAGCGCGTGCACCGCACGCGGGCGGCCAAAACAAGGGGCGGCCGCAGGCCGCATATAGTTCTATCAATCAAGCAAAATTTTTTAAAACTTATAATAAGTCGAATAAATATGCTGAATTTTACATAGTTATTGAAAAATCAGAATAAGTCCCATAGTTCAAGAAAAATAGAATGTTAGTGCACAGTGTGTTGGTCCATTGTCTATTAATGTCTACTCTTTACACATATCCTTCATTTGATAGCAAAATTCGTGGCAGAGCCGGCAATACGGCATAGAAAAGGATACAAAATTTTAAATTTCTATCTAAACAAATAACCAAGGGGCATATTTTTGAGACGCCTAAGGATGTTTCGTTCCACTGTGCGGCGGCTTATTTATGTATACCACGGTCGGCACGCGGCTCGCAGATCAATGGTCAAACGAAACTTTATTTTAGCGGTCTCTTTGTAAATTAGAACTGAATTATTTCGGCAAAGTTAACCCTTTCGCGACGGCGGCATTCCGGAACTGCGGCGGCCCAAAGGACGAAGCGCTTCTTTTTCGAACTGTTCCCAGGAGACGGCAATTTTATTGCGCTAAGCCTAACTCTCGAAAAAAATTCACTAAAAATCACCCGCTCAACACAGCATTCTACTATTTTCAGGAATAAAGGACATTCTTATTTTCTATTTGATGTATATTTTTCTTTCAAAATTTCTTTTATCAAAATATTAAAAATTTTAGCGTATTAAAAATAACTTACCTTGAATAAAATAGTTATCAGTTAATCTGGAGTGTATATAGATTTAAATCAGTTATCAGGAGTGTATACAGATTTAAATTTTGAAACTAATGCATCTAAAACGGGTTTCAATTTATCTAGTTTTTAGGCATTACTGTCAAGAGTAAAATGAAGGTAACGTAATATTCTTGGCCTAACATTTTAACGAAAAAAATATTGATTTATTGGTAGAACATGTTCCCAAACAAGTAGCAAATTTTAAATTTCCGGTCGATGAGAGTGGCAGAAAATTTAGCTGTTCATATTATAACAAAACTTTAGTGAACGGGGAGAAAATAAATCGCGCGTAGCTCTGATATTCCATAAAACTAAATCGTATTTTTTGTTTTGCATGTAAATTGTTTGGTAAAGATAGTTCAACACAACTTGTAAGTACTGGCTTTTCTGATTGGCGTCATTGTTCGGATTACCTTAATAAGCATGAAAACACTCTAAACCACGTAAACTCTATAAGATCGTGGTGCGAAATAAAGACGAGGCTGGAAAAAAAATGTACTATTGACGCGGAACAACAAAATGTTTACAATCGAGAGAAAAAGCGACGGCGCGCCATCATTGAAAGAATGATTGCTGTAGTACAATTTTTAGCCAGTCAAAATTTGGCATTCAGAGGAACTAGTACTCAGTTGTATCATAGAGATAATGGTAATTTTTTAAAGGCAGTGGAGATGTTGGCCAAATTTGATCCAGTTATTTCAGAACACCTTAATAATGTCAGTAAATACAAAGATAACAAAACACGAATTCCACACTACTTAGGGCAGCATTTTCAAAATGAAATAATTAATATTTTAGCCGAATCTATTCGTAATGAGATAACACGCATTGTCAAAAAAGCCAAATATTACGCTATAATTCTCGACTCTACACCAGATATTAGCCACACAGAATAAATAATTTTTGTAATTAGATGTGTGAACACTACTGATGGTAAGATAGATATTTTAGAGTTTTTTTCTAGGATTTTTTCCAGTAACTAATACCACTGAAGAAGGTCTGTGCAATTTTCCATTAGAGAAGCTATTACCTATAGTCTGCAGCTCGAAGTTAAAGATATACGGGGTCAGGGCTACGACAATGTATCGAACATGAAGGGGAAAAATATAGGGCTTCAGAAACGGATTCTCGATATCAATCCTAGAGCATTATACGTGCCGTGTGCGGCTCATACATTAAATCTTGTCGTTAATGACGCTGCCAGCTCCAGTGGTGAAATTTCTGGTCTTTTTGATATGGTACAAGAGGTATATAATTTCTTTTCTGCGTCCCCATATCGATGGGATTTACTAAAAAAACACGTGAAAAGTCTAACTTTAAAACCATTAAGTGAAACAAGGTGGGAAAGTCGTATCAATGATATTAGACCTCTAAAACAAGACCTAAAAAACATTATTACCGCATTAAATGCTTTAATTGAAGATACCACCAGAGACACAAAAACAAAAATGGGTGCTGAATCAATAATAAAAAGTCTTGAAACATTTAAATTTTTGTGTTCAATTTTAATTTGGGATGATTTATTATCAAGAATTGATGTATTGAGTAAAATGCTTCAAAATCCTAAATTAAACATCGCGGAATGCATTGAAGGCTTAGATAATCTTAAAAAATATCTAGTTTCCCAAAGATCTGACGATAATTTTAAAATATTTGTCGATTCAGCAACAACACTTGCTAGAGATTTAGGTATTGATCCCGAATTTCCCATATCGAAGCTCAGGAAAAAGTTCCGTTTATTTGATTACGAGGGCAGTGATGAACCAGTTTCAAATCCCTTCCAGCAATTCAAGACTGCTTTCCATTTTGCAATTCTTGATCACGCGATCTCTTCGATAAATGAAAGATTTACCTTATTATCTGAGTGCCATTCAATATTCTGCTTTCTGTATGAGTTTCACAACATTTCTAATGATGATCTCATGAAAGCCTGCATAGACTTAGATATTAAGTTACAGGTACAGGAGGAAGGAAGTATTGTGAAAGATATAGACGGTATACAATTCTTTAATGAAATAACTTCATTCAAAGACATTTCTCCAGGTAAAAAACAGCCAATTGAGATATTAGAAATTATAGTCAAAAATGAACTCAATCCCTGTTTTCCAAATTTAGCTCTAGCAATAAGAAATTTTTTAACCTTACCTGTTTCTGTGGCTTCAGGTAGAAGAAGTTTCAGTAATTAAAAATTATTAAAAATTACTTGAGAAATAATATGACAGAAGAAAGGTTTTCAGATTTGGACATCATCTCTATTGAATCCGAAATCTCTGAAAAAATTGATTTCACCGAAATTATTGACAAATTTGCTTCTCAGAAAGCCAGAAAAGTTATTTTATAGTTAATTATTAGGTAGTCTTTGTAGAAGGACTGATTTATATACTTTTCGTTTCACGAGATTTATGCTTTAGTACTTTTTTTTATTAGATTATATTTTCTGAGTAAATACTGTTGTTTTGCATTTCTAATTATAAAATGTCTATTTTTACTTCAAAGGTAATATGTTTGTTTGTTTATTATTTTGTTAAAGTATTTTGTCGCTATTATAACCTATTAGCTGGCCAAAAAATAAAGTTTTGCACTTCAAATTTCATTTGCATTTTCATTAATGTTTTATTTTTACTCTTATACAGGTAGATGAATTTATAACGTCAACGTTAAATATTATTCAAAATATGAAAAATTCTCTAGAGGGGCGGCACATTAGGTCTTTGCACGCGGGCGGCCGACACCCTAGGATCGGCCCTGGGGACTAGTAAAGAAAATCAAGAATAAGAATGCTGGGCTACTATCTTATCAGTGCATAATTCACCAGGCAGCCCTTTGTGGAAAATTTAGTGTCACTTTGAAAGAAGTAATGGACAGCTTGATCAGGTTGATTAATTTTATGAGGTTTTATTCTGCTCTTCAACACAGACAGTTCAAAGAATTTCTATCTGAGTGTGATTCGGATTATTCTGGCTTACTGCAATACAACAATTTTCGTTGGCTAAGTACTGGTCAAACAATTGATTGTATTTTTTGGGGAAATAAAAGAAGTATCCTCCTTCTTAGAAAACTTGGATACACAAAAAGCAAGAAACCATTTGGAGTTCCAAGCAAACGAACGCAATATGCTAGCTGTGGCTTTCCTGAAAGACATCCTTAGACATTTAAATGCGCTCAATATCGAGCTACAAGGAAATGGGAAATTAATATGTGATCTGAAACAAAGTGTGTGTTTTTTCCGTCGCAAGCTGGATATCTTTGAAAAAACATTGCAAGTCAAAAATTTATTCACTTTCCAACAATTTTTGAATATAAAAAGAATTCTGAATTAAACATTGCAAGATTTTCAAATTTTATGTCAGAACTTAAGAAGGAATTTGCAACAAGATTCCAAGACTTTGCAGCGATAGGGAAGTTGTCGCGATTCTTAAAATCGCCTTTTGAAGTTTCTGCAGAATGAACAGATGTGGCTGCGAAGTTGTTCCGCCTTTCAAAGCCTTTACTCCAAATGGAGATAATAGACTTGCAGAAAGACATTTCTTTGCAAACGTATAAAAACGTACATCCCCAAACGTACATCCGCAAACGTACATCTGCCGAAGAATTTTGGAGTAAACATGTCCCAGAAAAATATGGAAATTGCAAAAAATTAGCTATTTACCTGGCTACTCTGTTTAGCTCCACATATGTTTGTGAAACTTCATTTTCAAAAATGGATTTTTTGAAGAACGAATATCGCTCAAGATTAACGGCTTCCCACCTTGAAGACATTCTTCGCATAAGCTGCTCCCCGCGTGAACCTAACTTTAAAAAACTGGCTCAAGACCGCAAATGTTATTTCTCCCATTGATTTTTGAATACAGATATGCCTATCTACTGTATTTCATATTATTTTGTGAGTGAAAATTAAAATAAAAAACTAGTAAGGAATATGAATTTTTTTTTCTGGACCTCGATAAAAATTTTCAAAAGTATCCGGACCCCACCTAAAATTACTTGCCGACCCCTGGTTTAAGGTTTCAAATATAATAAATTAATGTAGTATTGTGATAAGTTTTAAAATATTTCCGGGGAATGTATTGCATTTTCGACTTTTTAAAATAAAATTGCATTGAAGTTGGAAAGTGTTTCATAATCAATGCTTTAAGCATGATTGATCTTTCTTGTTTATATATTTTATGGGATAATTTGAATATTTCCTAAAACTTTCGAAGCAATTTGTGCATTTTAAATCCGATTAAAAATGTTTGATAAATTAGGTCCCATAGGGTTCAATGTATTTCATTTTTTCAACCCGTGTGCAATACAAATTGGGTGATATTATTCATTTATATTCCCATAGGTCCACAGACTGTCTGAACAACATATTAAAATTTCATTTTGATAAAGTCATTTTTACGGCAGTTGTCGTGCTAACGGACAGACAGACAGACAGACAGAATGAACAAAATCATAAACACTTTTGAACGATGTTGTAAAGTGTTAAAAATAATTAACTGAAGTATGACTCAACTCAACTTTCTCATACCAAAGTTTAACAAATCTGTATTGCTGGACCAAATGATCACAATTAAAGCATATCACCCTTCATTTTAAAGAGCTTGAAAAAATATTTCGATTGATACCAAGTTTGATAATGTACCCCTCGAGGGGGTAACTTGCTTCCTCCCCCCCCCCCCCCCCCCCGAAGAAAGCTAATGACATCAGGAACACAAAAATTGCATAATGGCTATTTTTCACTACAATAATTGAAACTGTTATGTTCCCTGGTTATTGGGTTATAAATAACTCCTTTTATGTAAAATTATGTCAAATTTTGTCCTATGCTGCCATGTTAAGAAAATATAAAATTTCAAAGCTTGTTCTAGATTTTTTTTGCTGACAAAGCCGGATATTGAACTGCGTAAAAATCCGTTAATATTTGTGGTATCGTGCACATAATAAATCGACCACAGACAAAGAGACAGATGGGCATTATTCCAAAAATAGTCGAAATGTGTTCAGAATGTTCTAAAACATACATTGGCATTAAATTATCGAAAACGAAAAATTTTCTTGAAACCAATAATGCCTTCTCTAAACTCCTTTAAAATGAATGCGCTGTTCTTTATACTATATAGTATGAGAAAATAAAAATGTGAAGGCTTAGTAATGTATTTATAAGTCGGGTTTCTATCTAATTCTATGTTCATGAAATGGTGTCATTTATTTCTTTCACTCCGCTTTATTTCTTTCCTTAATCCACTTCTTAAGCTGTTGGAAAACTTAATCCAAGATTAAGGGTTTTTCTCTGAATCTTTCCGAAAGGGCTTACGATTCAGTTCTTTTTCGAGCTGTCAGAACTTACTTTCCAGTGAGGTGTAAAAATTTCGATTTCCCCCGTCAACGTTTTATCGGGACTGCGACGGGAAAAGAAGTTGAGCTGGGTACGGAAATATATGGTTTTAGAAACAAATATGGTTGTGTATTTAAATTTACATCTATGCACAATGACTTTCTATACATCTTTATAATAATATGCACTGAATTTACAGTCTAATTGGGTGAATGGAAGACATAGCAAGATTATCGAACACTTCCAATATAGCTAGAATATTGGTTTGGGTGCAATAGGATTCGTCTCAGCTACGAGACCAAGAGAAAAATCTAAAACTTTGTAAATTCGAATGCGGGACTTTCATGTGAGCAAGAATCTCGGTTTTGGTCTCATTCGATTCGTCTTAGATTCAAGGTCAACGGAAACATCTAATATTTCAAAATACAAACTAGGGGTGACTGTGCATTATAAATAAAATTGAAAACCAGTCTGTATATGTGTGAGTGTGTTTGTCTCAACATCTTGGGAGAACTGCTGCACAGAATTTCATAAAATGATGTGGGCAGCCTTGGAATAGCTCCTCTTAAAATTTAGTCCATTTTTCGAATTTCAAGGTACAAGGGTTGTCGAGAAATTAATAAAAACGAACCTCTCATAGCGATAGAATTATGCAAACGATGTTTCTTCCGCAAATTTATTTTAAAAAAAAATGATACCCTGTTGCCAAGTAACGGATTTAAACCCAATGCGTATGGGCGCCCATATATCTTTTTTTCAGGAGGGGTCAACCTACTAACATCGTGGGGCAAACAAAAGGATAAGCTGCACAACATTTACTAGCTTGATGCTCATTTTGTGACCTTGAACGTCCTGGGGCGTGGCAAGTGCTCCCTCCTGTCCTCTCCTATGAGCATCCATGCCAATGAGTTTATACAGCAGACTATTTTTATGAAATATTTTCCGATTTAAATAATTAAGCAATTCATATAAAAAATACATTTTATCGGAATTACGTTTTTCACTGGATTATATATATCATAGCTTTCGCGTGGAAAGGTTACTGGGTTTATTGGTATTTTCAATTTCTTAATTAGTCTGTTTTATTTTGCAAATATTTTTCAAACTCATACATAAAATTTTACTGATTGTTGAAACAGAATAAAACGGGTACCTATAATACCATTTTAGCGCTTTCATTTTGGTTTATGTTAATCCAATTTCATATTCTTTGTAATTTTGTTCTCAAACGGGATCAGGATATTATATTATTCAGATCTACCTGTGAAGATAACTTTGTATAACGAAAAAAAAATTCATTTACCTCTTTATAAGAGAATTAAATTAAATATCTTAATTAAATGTTTTATATAGCAATGCCATTTTGAATACTAGAGGAATTTGCACATAAGTGTTATTACATTAATTTTAAGTGGTTTTACTCTAATGTTAAGTTGAGTTTCCACGATAAAATCTTGGTTTTTCTCACGTTTGATCCATCTCATCTTCTAGGTTAACGGAAACAATTATGTTTCGAAAAATTCGAATTAATGGCGACAATGCAATGGAATAATAAAAAACTTAGAATTTCTTAATTATCGAACACCTCCACATCAGTTAAAATCTTTATTTTAGTCTCATTCTATTTCTTTCAGCTTCCAGATCAAAGAAAATATCTAATATTTCACAAATTCGCATTTTGAGATACAGTACAAAGATATTTTCAAAAAACTAACACCATTTTGCCTCTCTCAGAAATAATACAAATACAATTTTATTTCCATTCGCTGACAATCATGAAAATAAAACAATTAAATCCTCATGTCGAGTGCTGGAAAAAGATTCGATATATTTTTACTTTCCCTGCAATACATGGTAATGTATAGGGAAAGTATTGGAATCATGCCGAAAATCGCAACTCGAGTTTTCGACGGATCTACACGCTTCGAGACCTCTAGAATACGAAAAAACCATTTTTAGTGTGACGTCTGTGTGTGTGTCTGTGTGTCTGTCCGTGTGTCTGTCTGTGTCTGTGTGTCTATCTGGCTATCTGTGCAGATTTTGTATCCGCTCTAACTAAAAAACTAATCCACCGAATTTCACAAAATTTAGTAGGTAAGTCACTTGTGAGCGAGTCTGGTGCTGATTAGTTTTGGGTACGATTTGGAATAAAAGAACCCGCCTTTTTTTGCGAAATGGCCCGCAAAAGCTTGTATCCACTCAAACTGAAAAACTACTGGACTGAATTTCACAAAATTCGGTAGAAGAGTCGTTTGCGGGTTACCCTGGTACTGATTAGATTTTGGTATGATTTGGAAAAAATAACCTGCCTGTTTTTGCAAAATGGCCCGCAAAAACCGTCAAAATCTAAACTAATGAACTAGGTATACTCAAATATATCCATTAAATGCTCGTTTAATACGTAATTTTTACCGACGAAAATAATAAGACCAACCCCATTACACTAGGACTAGCCGTTCTCGAGATACTTTAGTTTTCCGTATTTTCTCTACGCCACATTTGAAAATAAGTCCGGTTACCGAATGAGAACGAAAATTGAATTAAAAGTGAAATAAATTTAATTAAAATACAGAGAACGTTAATATAAGTCTGCAGGGAAAGTCATGTGCTGCCCACATCAGATTTTTCTATTTAACAGAATTATAAAATACGCACTATATGTATGCTTCTAAAGGCGTTATTGATATCCAAAAAATCTATCAACAGTTTTTATTAAGTATGCAAGTATCACATTTAATAACTACTATCCATTTCGAACACACGAGGCACGGGTGTAAAAGTCTAGTTGTAAATGTCCTTGTTCCCAACAAACGACATTTCCTACAAATGCGGAATTTTTCATTTTCTAGAAAACAGATATGCGAACTCCCACTTAGTGTGCGAAACACAAGTTAGAATAACTGGAATGTTCGATACCGTAAAAATATTCTGGTACTCGAAAAATTGCTATTTCGCTCATAACCATCTACTGCACAAAATATTACGAACCGCAGGCTTTCTCTCCAAACTTTCGGAAAAGAAATTAATAGCCTTGTCAAGACTCTATTATCTTCCTTGTGAGACCATAAGAAATATTTTTCTTAATTACAGTTTTGCATGATCTGCCGGAAATTTGGGGCATAATGGACACAGCAGTTGCTGTGAAATAAGTTATGGTCCTGCGCTGTAAGACCCTTTGTCCTTCTCAAAAATAACTCAGATAATAAAGTTACCTCGGATTATGCATTTTAACGGCAAAATTTATTCTAATCTTGAATTTGTACTTCTTTTCAATTCAATTTTATTTTGATGTAGTTAGTGTAACAAAACAGTTTTACGTAGATTTAACAAGAAAGTATCTAAAAGGAAAATTCAAAGGTGGAAAAAGTTAAAATTGTGAAAGTTTAAATAATTTTAAAAATTAAAAAACTGTAGAAAGATAAACATGAAGTTTCACGCCTTGTCGAGATTCATTCTTAAAAAGCTCAATAACAGTACGGCTAATTATCAAGATAACTCTTGCTTGAACTTTTATCTCTCTATTTCACACCCAGACTTAAGTTTATTATGTAACGGAATTCCGATGTAACTTTGAGAATGACTGTTTTCCTTTCAACTTCCGTTGAAGATTCTTTTCTAGTGCTATAGCTGTAATTAATATTAATTTCAGAATGTTTTTCCCTTGAATATTCATTAGGCAGCAAACAATAAAAGTAGCTGGTAGTGGCAAAATTCTCAATGTGACAAAATATTCTGCATAGTAAGTTCTGTTGCCTGTCCTAGCTATTAACCTTATTGCTCGTTTCTCTAATATAATTTACTGGAGTATGGCTGAACTCATACCAGAATCCATTTTTAACACTTTACAACATGGTTCAAAAGTGTTTATGACTTTGTTCATTCTGTTTGTCTGTCTGTCTGTCCGTGAGCAAGATAACTGCCGTAAAAATGACTTTAATAAAATGAAATTTTAGTATGTTGTTCAGACGGTCTGTGGGACCTATGGGAATATAAATGAATAGGAATATAAATGGACTGAACCCGGGTTGAAAAAATGAAATGTATTGAACCCTATATCACCTATTTTTTCAAACATTTTCTAAGCGAATTTAAAATTCACATATTGCTTCGAAAGTTTTAGAAATTATTCAAATTATCCCATAAAAAATATGAAAAAAATTCGGCAAAATGTATTCTATAGTTTAAGTCAAAATTAAAATAATAATTCCACCCATATTATATGAAGAGATCACGTGACTCACTTCAAAATAAAATATGGCATCCATCTTGTGTCAAAATCGTGATTTTTAAAGTTCTTTATTATTTATATTTAGTGTTGTATCCGTCCTAAAACTGTTTCATTTATGATTAATTTTGGGGCATCTTTATTCTGAGGTAATACAATTACAATATATTTGAGTTTAAATGATCAATGCCATCCATCTTGTGTCGAAATCGTGACTTTTAAATTTCTATTTAATTTATATTTAGTGTTGTAAGCGTCCTAAAACAGCTTTATTTTTGCTTATTTTCTGTGCATCTATATTCTGAAACAACACAATTACAATATATTTAAATTTAAATGATCATCAAACTTTGATTATTTCTACAACGAAGCCTAATTTTCATTCATGGAAAATTTAAGCACATAAGAATGTAGGATGAGTTGTATACGAATTGCTGAATTTCTTTAACACAAAATTATTTAGCTCTTTGAGTCTGAATCGTAGCTGCTATGAATGAAACATTCATTGATTTTACATAGAGAACAGACGATTTTATAGCAGACTTATCGATGAAGTTTTAAACATAGAATTAAATAACGTTTACCTCCATTGTTTTAAGTTTTAGAAATAAAATATATTGTTGTAGTATTGTGATGAATGATAGGAATGGAATAAAAGTGTATGAATGAAATATTTACAGTTTTTACATGAAGAGTCAGGCAATTTATCTTCCAATGATGTCATTTAAATAAAGTTAATTATTTTCGATGAAGTTTTAAGTTTTCGAATGCAATAAATTATTCTAGTATTGTGATAATTTTAAATATATTACCGCAAATGAATGATCGCATTTTAGAGATGTTTAATTAAAATTGCATTTCAGTTGGAAAGTGTTTCATAATCAATGCTTTATGCATGATTGATCTTTCTTGTTTATGTATATTTTCCCAAGAAACATTTTGAAAAAGCGGTGTCGTCGGTCCAAATGATTGCAACTATATCATGTTACCCATCATATTAAAAGGCTTTAAATAATATTTCGATTCATGCCATTCTTGACATTGTGCCATCTGGGGTGGATAACTTGGCTCCATGGGGGGGGATAATGACGCCACAAACAAACAATTGGTTTCACAACAATGATAGAAATTATGAAGTTTCGTAATCATTGATGCAATTATAAACTTTTCATGCATGATTATGTCATATTCGGTCCCATGCTGTCATGTTAATACAATATAGAATTTTGAAGTTTTCGCTAGAATTTAAGAAAAATATTCTATCTAGTTATAATTTTTTTATAGCAAAGCCAGATATAAAGTTTCGTGAAAATTAATTAATATTTTTGACCGCTATTGTGTACACAAGAAAACGACCACAGACATACATACAGACAGACATACGGTCATCATTCCAAAAATAGTCAAAACGTGTTCATGGAGTCTTATAACATATATTGGCATCAAAATCCCAAATTCTAAATTTTTCTTGAAAACAATACTTTCTCTATATTATATTACATAGCATGAGAAGGTAAAAATAATGTCTTTCGCTCTTCTTCACTTTTTCCGTTTAGTTATGTCATAAATTAATATAAAGTAGAAATGTGCAAAGTATGCAATGCGTAAAGTTTCAAGGTCAGTGTATGCTTTCAGATTCCTCATTTCAGTGGCAAAGCCAAGGAGAGATCAATCACCCCAGTAACTCATTGAAATTGAGAGAAATGATATTTGGGAAAATGTAATAAAATATTTTGTCACCTATTCCCTCTTCCCACATTTTTTTCTGGCAACGCTACTACCTCATTAAGAAGATAATCCTTTATAACTCACTTTTTAAACGATCTTCCCAGTTCCTCCAAGACTGTTTTGAAACCATATGCAGTCCCCAAGAGCTTTAAGTTATTTTCTTTCTCCTTTTTCTTTCAATGAATGATACGACGATTATTTTTAGTTTTGTCGCTGTTCAATGTCATAGTGCAAACCAATGGTTTGCTATCTTTTCTAAACGTCAATAATGTTATTTCTCCAATTTTTAAATATAAATAAATTGCCTTACCGATTCTGTCAAAAGCTGTTTCAAAGGAATAGTGTCAAGATGGAAAAGTGCGATAATATTTTCAATGGCTACGGTTACAGCTGTGTGTAAATTTCTCGAAATTGTGATTCAGCATAAGATATCTAAAATAAACTATTTCTAATAAAAAAATCACTCCTTGGTATCTCGGAACCTGGTTTGAACTATCACTATACCAAATATTTTACACAGAGTGGTCCAAAAGGTCCTAGACAAAGAGTAGCCCGGATATACAAAAACAAGCCCGTTTTGCATAGGAACAAGCGGCCTCAAAAGGGGTACTACAGATTTAAGAAGAAACAAAAAGAAAATAATACAGATAATACAGTACAAGTTTATTAGACATAATAAATAAAATTATGCATTACAATTGTTTATCATAGTATTAAAGTAGGTGTTCAAAGATCTTGCCATCTGCAGCTGCTCATGTTTTAGCCAGGAACTATCTCAATAGGGCATTTCTTGCAAGATGAATCGATCAGGAAGAGCCCGTTAATTGGCTATCGCATGCTCCCGTCTTGTAATACTTTGTCCCGATAATACAATACATTTATTAGGCATAATAAGTACAAGTATCAATTAAATTGTTTATCATGTTATTAAAGTAGGTGTTCGAATTCCTTGCCATCCGCAGCTATGCATGTTTTGTCCAAGATGTGCAGGACTATCTCAATAGGATCATTCCTGCAAGATAGATCGGCAGGGAAGGACCTATCAGTTGGCCACCACAATCCCCCGACTTGTCCCCATTTATTTCTTGCCGTGGGGTTACATCAAAAGCCTTGTTTGCAAGACCCTGTAATATCTGACGCTGAACTTGTCGCTAGAGTTGTTGAGGCAACAGCACGTATCCACGAGCGTCCTGGCATATTTGAACGCATTCGCCAATCCATGCGTCGACGTTGCAAGACATGCATATCTGCTGATTTCAAGAACGTTGAACACCTACTTTAATACTATAATAAACAATTGTAATTTATACTTGTAATTGTTATGTCTAATAAATCCGTGTTGTATTATCTGCATTCCTTTATTTTTGCTTCTTCCTGCATCTGTAGCACCTGCATCTGTAAAATGGGTTCATTTTGGTATGCCTGACACACCCTTAAATTTTTTCTAAGACCTTTTGGGCCATCCTGTATAAGGATCGCATAGTTCTTTTACTGCGCTACTGACAGGTAGACAAATAAACGAGCAAACAAACATCTTTTTTTATTATGTATGGCTACTTCAAATTTACAGTTTAAGTTAACTGCTTACTCCCATTGGAGAATTAGCATTTTTAAATGGCGGGGTGACAAAAATTTCAAAAAGCTTCAATATCTGAAGGACGTTTCTCCTTTAAAATTGTTTAGCCTTTAAAATTGCGTATAACATAAGAGTTTAATGATTACGTTCAGTCATAATTAGTCGTTTATTTCAGATTTCTTTAAAATGAAGGACATTTTAAAAATCGGGTTGTGTTTTTCGAAATCATACTAAATTTTAATCAGCACTGGTGAAATTCATAAGTGTCTTAAATACCAAATTTTAGGAGATGAATTTTTCTTTTCAATGGACAGATTTTGAGCTAAAAAGCACCCACAGAGAAGCAGAAACACACATATTCACATACATCTCGCTGTAAAATAATTAATTCGTATTCAAGAGTAACATAATCTTAAAATCCATCAAACACTGGAGTTCCAATATTTGAACCCATTCTAACGCATTCCCTATATACTACCATGTATTGTTGGGAAAGTAAAAATTAAGTCCGTAGCCGGAAATTTTATTTAAAACAAATACGACTGAAAAGTTAATTTGAGTATATTTCTCCTTAATCAAGACCGGATTGTAAATAAGTGATTTCATAGTCAATATCTGAAATTTTTATTCATTTTGATATTAGTATGCATTTATTGGAACGTCTGCAACTGAAAACATTTCTCTTGAGTAAGTATTAAACATACGAAATATAATTCCATCTGAACGCTTTCGAACTATACCTATACAATCCTAAAATATACATGAAATTTATCATTAAATTTATTCTCCGAATTTTATTATATGCTCACATTGACTTTTCGTGGTATGTTTTGAGAATTTTGCTGAATTTATTATTTAACAGAATCGATTTAAATTCCTTCTAAAGAATATTTTCCCCTTGAATATAACATGAATTACTTATTAGATATGCTTTTGTTTTATTCCCATACATATAAAAAGCAAATTTCTCACTCGTCCAGTCACTCATCGTTATATCTTCTTAATACCTCGAGTTAAAAAATAAAATTAATTATTATACATATAAATTATTATACACATAAAGTCCTCATTCACTCACTCACGCATCATTGTATCTCCAACAACTAGAGCTAAGTACTTATAAATTATTATACTTAGAACATAATAATTATTATACTAATAAAAGTTAATAATTAATTAAAAGGTCAAATCCCTTACTCACGCATTCACTCACTCACCATTGTATCGCCTTAATAGCTTGGGTTATAAACTTCAATTAATTATTACAACTATAAGGCCATAGCACTCATTCACACACTCACTCATCGTTGTAATACCACAAGAATTCTAGTTTCGAAATTAAATTATTTTTATGAAAATAATAGGTAGATCCCTCAGTCATTCACTCACACAGTCATATTGCTGAGACGTCTCATATACATCTGCCACGTAAACCGTTTGTATGAATGAAATGGCAGCATCCTAAAAAATGGTTTGCTGTCATATCTGCCCTTGGGAAATATCTTACGACCCACGCTTCTACCCCTAACTTAGTCACTAAAAATAGCATACTCACTAAAATGAACCCAAACACAAGCAATGAAACAGTTTTACGTATATAAAACTTGTATTTAAAAATAATATTACTAGTAGTGCAGTACACGCCAAAAAAAAACTCTCAAAATCACTTAATGATGGATAAAACTACTTATAAAAAAGACAACTCAGACCTCTCTTAAAACCTGGCCATATTTCCCCTGGTGAGACATACCCCTTAAGATTAAGAACGTCTGCCCTAGATGAAAGCATTGTGTACGTGTTGTATCAGTTGGTTTGTAGGGATTAAGCAACTTCACCAGAAAGTTCTGTATTTTCTGTCACTCAGTCTTTCTTTCTTTCGACACAGACTGTCCGACCTACCGGACGGTATAATGTATCCCTCTTTCTAATAGGAACGACCCAAACAGTAGAAAGCGATAAGAACTTCTTTTCAAAACAAATGGAGGACCGAGCCACAGACAATAATTTGTCGTTACGAAGTCTTTCAAATAGTTCAAAAACGACGAAATAAAATCATAAATTAATTTTTCACATATTGAAAAATATAAGGATTGTAGGTTGATTATGACAAATATCGAAGATAGTAAGTTTAAGAATAACAATGAATTGAATATGAAAAGCAGACAGCAACATCAACAAAAAAAAAACTATCAATTATTTGGAAAATTTGACTTATACAGTCCACCACAAATTTATCTGGCAGAATTAAAAAAAATCGAGAGCCTAAGTGATTTATAGATTTGATTTTAAGCAACCCCCTCCCTCAAAACAAGATAATACTTGAATAATTTTTTTAAATTTTCGAAACCATTGTGTGCGTCCCTGAATTGTTACCTACGTTAAAAAAAAAGTGCGAGCTTCTAGGCCAAGCAGAGTTTTTAGATAGGAGGCGATAGACATACACACTTACATTTACATACATATGGCCATACTGACAAACATACCTGATTGCGTTTTACTAGGACAGATGTCAGATTTGCTGTTCCAAACTTAAGTTTCGGAGAACAGTAGCATCCCAAAAGTTCCCCCTCTCATGACTTGTAAAAAATGCCTCGCACTGTACTTTTGAATATAAGAGCATAGGCAAAGGTTGCGGCGGTCCTACTCCCTATAAGAAGTGAAAACAAACTAAAAATCCTGGCAATTATGTTCAATAATAGATAATAAGCATTATTTAGAAATATCTACAATGTTTAATTCTGAATAGCCCGGACGTATATACATTGTAATTAAGACCACGCCCACATTTCGTCACTCCCATTTTCATAATTCGTAGTTTTCTAAAGGCATTAAAAGAGTATTTATTTACAATAAATATAAAAGGAGGAATGCATTTGTTAAGTCAGTGGTCTCATTCCAAATCATTGATTCCGAAGGTGCTATAATGACAAAGAATATTGCGGAAATTGAAATAACATTTCAAAGTATATTTTGTAGTGGTATTCTGCTGTTTTCTAAATTTTATTTCATTTTATTTATAACTAGGCAGGTGATAGGTAACATCTTTTTGACTACAGCCATTTGGACAGAGTTTTGTTGAACCAAAAACGGATAAAATTTTACTCCTTCCTGAAAGAATATATGAGATTGCGAAAATTTTAAGGAGAAATATTTTTTATGTACCCTACATATGTGTCGATATTTTTTAGAAGTATATTCATATAAAGAAATTATAGATTAAATATCATTGAATAAATAAATTCCTTCTCGTCAAGAACGCTGTACCAAATTTGTTTTGCAGCTCATTCTAATAACTAGAACCAAATAACCTCTCCAGACAACATTGTCTGACTAAGTGGAAACGTGTTAACCTTAGTGTTACGTGGAATAAAAAGCATTGGTGTAGAGTAGTTTAAAATTTCGCTAATGTAAATTTAGAGCAATTGATCACTATGTTGTAAAGGCCTTTAGGTATTGTATACTATACGGCAGAAAGGGGATAATGTGCTTCCATTGGTTAGTTGACTTTCGACCGCTTAATTATATACAAAAGCCTAATTTCTGTGATTAAAAGTCGACATCATTTCTGTTTGTTTGACCTAGTTGAAGTGCTGCTGACATTTCGATTTCGATTTTCGACACCAAAATTACCAATTTTCGACAGTATATGTAACTATATTTGGAGTCTTGCTTTTTTTATTCTGCAGTCGTTAAGATGCACATAATGCACAAAGATATAGGCTCCGACGAGATCGTCGAAGCTTATGTCTTTGTGCATTTATGCAATGCTTTCCTTTTTATATTAAATCATGCCAAGTTCATGTAAAAATGTTGAATTTATGAGACTGCGGAATTGTAAAAGAAAAATATTTTTTACGTGCCCTCCGTATGTGCCGATAATATTTTAGAAGTATATTTTATACAAGAAAATAATTTTATTAAATATTAATGACCAATAGAAAATCAACGGCATCAAGAAAGCTCAGCCAAATCTGGTTGCAGCTAATTAAGAATAGGTTGAACAAACTTTCATAAACTCAGGTAAATTGAAATTGGGCGTTTTGGTAAAGTTTTAGTCTAAACAAAATGACTTATCTATACCCACAGAAAAAATCTTCAGCAAAATGCAAGGACATGTTTTTAATGTTCCGTAAAATTATCACCTAATGGCGAATTCGTTGGCGTCAAAACACAAAACTATTACAAAAAGTATAACTTCTTCTAAATGAAACTAAATAGATAAACGAGAATGATTTTAACAGATTTGTCAAATAAAATTACATATGGAAGTTGAATATATACGATGATACTTACCGCATTTTGTGTAGTTTTGAAATTTACTTATTTGAAAAGTGTGCAATATCTCGAAAACGGCTAATGAAAACGTTTTAAAGTTTGTGTGATTTTTTTTCTAATAAAAAAATACGTATGAAAGGATTATTCATTTAACAGGGTTGAAGGTCCTTATTTTTTAAAGTTAAGAAAATTTTTACTATCGTTTAAAGTTTATATCATTCGTTTCTATCGTTTAAAGGTTATATCATTCGTTTCTAATGAGAAATTACGTCTAAAATTACTATTATTTATCATTAGTGAAAACGCTTATTCTTTAAAGATTTTTTCAAAAATTCATTAAAAAATCTTTTTTTTTTTTTTTTTTTTTTCAAATAGCCAGGCACTTTCAGCACTTCCAGGCACCTTCGTCATTCGCCTTTATTACAGCGGCCAGAGTGTGAACCATTTAGCCGTCCATTGACGTTGCCCCAAGCGCACCAGAGGGGGGCGGATCATATTGCGCCCACAACGTTGTGGGGCTCGAACCCACAACGTGGTTGTCGAGCGATTGCTACGGAAACGCTTGCCTTGACCACTCGACAACCACGTCGGCTCATTCAAAAATCGGGTGTATTTCGGCTATTCGATTGCAATTAAAATCAATAGGGTGTCAGAATTTACTTATTGTAACAATTGTACCAAATTAGTTTCAAAACGCTTCATTGCTTCATTATATATTGCGTCCATAGACTCAATATGCACACACACTAACACACACACACACACACGCATGCATACATCATCCCAAAACCGTTCAATTCGAGCACAGGGATGCCTGAAACTTGATCTTCCGTCATAATACTTTCATTTTATATTACAGTATTTATGTGGGAAAAGTGTTTTCTTACAACCCCCTTGACTCTTGAACAAAACGTAACTGACCCACAAACTAAATAATTCGCTATAGTTTGAAATAATAACGTGAAATTAAAAATTTGCACAAAGCTACACTAACTATAAAAAATAATGAATTTGATTTTCTGATTCATTACGAGAAATAGTATTTATATAATATCTGCAAATTCAAATTAGTTATTTAAAGTCAAATTTCTATTTTTTCTGTGTATGTATGTTTGTTTCCACACAGTTGTACAATTGAGAATCCGATTATATTCTGCAATAATGCCAAACGAATTGATGAATTAAAGCAGATATAAAAATCAATTTAAATTTTATTTTTACTTTCCTCATATACGTAGTATAATGTATAGGGGAATTATTTTGAAGGGGTTGAAAATTCGAATTCGAGTTTTCGACGCAAGACCACGTTTCAAGCATCTCTGAACTCGAATCGAACGATTTTGAGGTGATATGTGTGAATGCGAAATCCCACAAACAAATGGAGCGTTTTTTATTTGAAAAAAAATTTGAAAAAAAACCAGTTAAAATTCAAAATATAATTTCTTTTTTATTAAAAAACGAATGATACAAACTTTTGAATGCTAGAATGAACCTTTCTTAAAATATTGCCTGTTTTCCAAACTAATTTATGAAAAAAATTACATAATATTTAAAAAGTATTAACGATTCTAAAATACCTTCAATATTTATATGCAATATTATGCGAAACATTTGTTAACAATATTCTCGTGGATATAGTTCGTTCCACTCATAAGAGAAGATAATTTGAGTAATTGTATTGTATTTTGATGCCCAGTAATTATTGAATTTTTATATAAGAAATTCTCTTACCTTCGGCTGTTTGTAACGCTTGGTGATAAATTGATGAATTATTTATTTAAATATTTTTATATATGGTTTACAGCTCTTATTGTGGATGCTACCACTATCGATATTCGTGAATTTAGAGTTGTTCGAAATATAAGTTAATTTGGTACGTAGTATTACATTAGAAAATAGTATTACGAAATAGTATTACATTTCGTTATCCGGCAAAGCTCACATGTATAATTCAACATTTAAAACATTATCTTATACATAATTTTATCACTGTAGAGGCAGTAAATTCATTGCATTTTATAGGTAAAGTCATGTGCTTTCCACATTAGATTCTTTTTTGTCTGAACCTCCCATGTAAATGGAAAATAAGAGTTAAATATATAACGGTCTCCAGAAAATAATTCATCGAAGCATAGATATTCTTTAAACATAAGAAGAGAAAGGTATATTCCATTTGCGGCTTGCTGATTTCACGTAACTATCTGAAGAAAGAAATCGAAAGAGAAAAACAATAGCAACAAAGTTTATCAAAGTAAAATAAAGTCGAACAGAAACACACTGATGGGTATAATATTTCAGAAAGAAAAGAAAATCTGCTAAAGAACTACAATAAGGAAAACAAAAAGCGTAGAAAATAATTAGAAAAGAAGTATTAATCGATGGAAATTCGTTCTAATTATTCGATTTTTCATTAATGAAAAATTGAGGAAAATATGTAACACAAGTATTTTAAAGGATTCAATTACTACACGTAGGTAAAATTGTATGGAATGGACCACAGGATAGAATAGGGATTCTGACAAATTTTATTCAATAGGAGCACTTCAGAAACGTAAACTTCAATTTAATTCTGTGCAGAATTATGCGTAACTAGAACTTACTCAACGTTCCTAAATAATCTCCCACTGTAAAATATATACACCCGGCTGGTTTGTAAAAATTAGAAATACGACTGTCCGGTTGAAAGCATGGAATTTTCTTATTATATAAATAATTTATAACGTTTAACTTTTTTTGCCGATATTTTCTTCTTTCAGACTGAACTGGATTACATTATTTTGATGCCATATAGTTCCTTTTTAATTCAAGAGGCTTAATTTCACCTGTGATACATTATGGTGTGAAAACCACATTAGTACAAATAATTTTATATACACAGTGTTCTTTTTAAACCCGTAACCTATGGATCTGAAGAACAGAAAGTGGACCGTTCAATGGCAGTCGCCGAAAATACCATGCGATTTGAATGTTTACATTTCCGATTTTAAGAATTCTTAAATAGAAAACCAGCTTATAAGGGGCGTTATCAAAAATCGAAAAACGCACCTAATGTTATCTGGATACTCCCATGGATACTGGTATCTGCAATGAAAGTATCTATTGAATTTTAAGAATTCTGCTGTTCATAAACTGCAATATTTAGGAAGATAGGGGTGGGACAACTCGGTTAGCGTGCGGGAATTGCACTTGGACGACCTGCGTTCGTTTCCCGGATCTGCCTAAACTATATCGGTGTTCACGCAGAGTACGGGCACGCTAAATATGTGAGTCCGAAAGTCCTTCCGTGAGGTTGGTGGTAAGGGAAGCAGGCTACGGTTCCTGTGGCTGTCGCCCCTACTGGGTTCAGGTTTAATTTGGTGGCACTTCCAGACCGTCTAGGAAGATACCTTACACTTCCGGGTAGGTCGGACGGTCTGGGTCGAAAGAGAAAATATGTAGGAAGATGAAAATGTGACCATATATACGTAAAATAACACACATATGTGCAGAATCATAATTTCAATATCTAAAAAGAACTGTAACAGAGTGAAACGCGCATGTTCACTACGCTTCTTACAAATAAACGTAAACTTTTGACATGATAAAGATCTAATTTTATCTGTAGTATAATTAGAGGCGTATTTAAGGAGTGATGGCGTCTCAACCTCTTCCTCCAAACTACAGAATTAAAACAAAATCTAAATAAAATTGTAAATTTTCATTTTTAGCTAACTTAGGTAAATATATCACTTAAATTCCAAACAAATATTTGTTCAAAATGGAAGAGCAATATCTCATTAGCGTACTGTTTCTTCCACTTGTAAATGCTGCACTTACAGAGGATGTGAAATATCATATAATATTTAAAATAAATATCCACCACTTTTTTAATGATATAAATGTATTTAATATGCAACATTCTTACATTTAAAGCAGGGGGGTGCCACTCCTCTGCCACGAACACTGTCTGTGACGTCAGTTAGAGTTGGAGTTTACTTGCAGCACAAGATGGCGCGCGGTTTTTTTTAATTTTTTGTTTGAAACAAGTGCATTTTTGAAGTGTTTATTGGTTTCGAAGACTTCTTACAAATTCAACTAGAATTTTAATCAAAGATTTGCCTCTTAAATTCCAGGCAATGCTAGCTTTTTTTATGTGAATAATTAAGTGTTCTTTTCGTAATATAATGTATATTTTAGAGTCGTGTTTCCCATCCTCAGATACATGCAAAAATTTCAGTATTGAAGAATAGGACTCATTTAAATTCGTTTATTAAACCAAAGATATTTTTTATTAAGAAATTAATGACTAAAAGTACATTTATATTTTCAAAATTTATTTATATTCCTTTTTTTAAGGTTGATTAATGCAAATTTTAATCAAAAATTTTCTTTTAAAGTAGTCAACATTGTAAAATTTATATTAATTTAGGAAAATGCACTTCTTTCTTGAAACATTAGTTTAGTTCATGAAGTTCCATTATGTAAGATTTTTAAATCTTAAAACACGAAAGTATAGTATACTTTTTATTCATTTCATTTTACAGCAAGTTATTTGTATCTTTATATATTTTCTAATGATGTTCTTGTAATTTTGGAAAAATCTCGCACATTTTATATTAATAAAATTTTATTACATTACATTTCATTAGTTAAATTTTATTACATTACATTTTATTAATTAAATTTTATTACATTCAAAAAATGGGGGGGGGGGGAGTACGATTTAAGAAAATAAACAGGCGCGGGTTTTCAAGCGGATAAAGGTTGGGAACCGCTGTTTTAAATCAGATTGCAAGTTGTGTACATGTATGTGCATGCAAATTGTGTACAAAATTATGAACAAAATTCATATAAATTATAGAAGCACTTAAATCGTTTACCAGTTAGGCATAAGTACATCCCTCCCCCCCCCCCCCCCAAAAAAAAAAGACATGAAACTCTTAGTCTTAGCGTTTTAATTATTGTTTTGATTTTCAATTATTAGAGATAACATAATCGAAAATAACTTTATTTATATGCATTTAGAAAGAAATTACGCAATGTTTATTTGTGTATAATGAAAATTTTAGAATGATTGCTTGTTTAGAAATCTTTCCGAACATATTTTTGTAAATTCGCGTATTTAAAACAAAAGTCATATACATTATAGAAGCATCACTTAAATCGTTTACTAGTTAGGCATAAGTACATCCCTCCCCCCGCCCCTTAAAAAGACATAAAACTCTTAGAGTTAGCGTTTTAATTTTTGTTTTGATTTAATCTCGCACATTTTATATTAATTAAATTTAATTACATTACATTTTATTAATTAAATAAATAAATTTTATTACATTCAAAAAATGGAAGGGGGGGGGGGTACGATTTAAGAAAATAAACAGCTTGCCCGTATATTTTTCATCATGAATCAATATACTATAATACATTTAATTTATTATTCTGAAAGTATATCATAGTTTGTGAGTATCATAGTTTCTATATTTTTATATGTTTACATTGAATTTCGATTTGATATAAATTCTGTTTTTGATCTAAAAAAACTAATAATATCAAGTGTTTAGCAATAAGTTCTTCACTATAAAAGCATCACTTAAATCGTTTACTAGTTAGGCATAAGTATATCCCTCCCCCCTCCCCTAAAAAGACATATAATTCTTAGTGTTAGCGTTTTAATTATTGTTTTGATTTTCAATTATTAGAGATAACATAATCGAAAATAACTTTATTTATATGCATTTAGAAAGAAATTACGCGATGTTTATTTGTGTATAATGAAAATTTTAGAATGATTGCTTGTTTAGAAAACTTTCCGAACATATTTCTGTAAATTCGTATATTTAAAACAAAATTCATTAAAAATAAAATCGCCTCCTGTAATAACATTGACTGGTTTCAAAAAGCGAAACGAAACTTTCGGATGATTTATATTTTTCAGAAAGGGAAATACAGTTTCATTATATATGTAACCTTCCAAAAAAAACCTGTACTGCATATTTAAGTTGTGTTCAAGTAAAATTAATGTTATTTGAGTATTTATTTCATATTTTAAATTTAAAAAAATGATTAAATTAATTTTGTTAGCATCCTTTAACATTGGAGTCTACCGGACCGTTCCTGACATTTAACTCCAAGTGACGTTGCGTCTTTACGTGCTCTCATTGGCTAGAGCTGAAGTGGCGCAACCTTATAGATATAGTAACCTTGCATTTAAAGGACCTCTTTAATATTTTCTGTGCCGCCCAGGCGGTGAAGTGCATAGTGTCGTCGGCTGCTGTCCGGTGGGCTCGGGTTCTAATCCCGAGTAAAGCATCCGCCTACTGGAATCTCATCTACAATGTGAAGCTGCACCCCCTTTGACCTTCGTCAGTGATGCTTGTCCGTAATCACAGAATACCATATTCAGAAGGTTCACTCCCATAGGAACCTATGGCAACATTGTTAACATAGGATTTCGCATAGACACTAACGTTCGAGAAGCTAACCATCGCAGCTATGACGCAAAAAGAGCTCGACTGCTAGATTTGGCTACAATCGCTCAATTGGCGATTTTATGTTAGCCAAAAAAAAAAACTTACGAAACTGTACTTTTATAATTTTTTTAAACTATAAACATGATAAGCATTTAAAAATCCTTTTTCTATAATATGTGTAAATTTAAATAAATAAACATAGATATACATTTAATTCATGTAATCATAAATTGAATAAAAAATTGACGCATTACATCAATGTAAATCATTATACATCAAAAATTACAAGCTAACATACCCCAAAGACTGAAATATTATATAATATTTTCAGCCTAAAAAGTATACTAGCATGTTGTTAAACTGCTGAGTCCTTAATTTATTCTGGGATGCTGTTAATATAATTTTTTTAAATGCACTTATATTCTTATAATAAATAACACATTTACATAAATGCATTATCAAAGGTATCGAATTTCAATATCAATATCAATTTTTATACATTTTATATAAATGCGGAAAAGGTTCTTGATAATACTGCACCATTTTCTTATGATGAACACGCGCATAGGATGAAATAAGGGATGCAAAGCAAATAATCTTTTTATTTAAATAAAAATAAATTACATACCTTGTAAACCTAATCATTCTTCTTTTAGTAATCCATAAAAGATAAAATAATTGATTATAAAATACGAAATAGAAGAGAAATGTTTTACACGTATAAACATGCGATCGATGATAGAATAAAGTTATTCAAGTGTTTCGTTTAGTGCCAAATAGAGTTATATTAGCAGTACGTCTTGGAGCGCCGCAGACCATTGCCAAGCGTGCCAATCTTAATATTTTATTTAACTTTGGTTGGCGGTTGAGGGCGCAGGGTTAGCAGTGAAATATCTATATATTATATTAATCTGTGTCCGTAATAAACTTTGTTCTCTTGTATTGTCTTGTTCGTTCTTTCCTGTGTCACTGGTCCTGTGTCGGCTATGATTCGATTACAGGAGGTCATCAGAAACAACAACACAACAACAACAACATATTTTCTGTAAAAAACTATAAGTATTGCAGTCGTTTTAACAAGTTTATTAAATTATAAACATAAACTTGACTCCTTTACTTAATGAGAGTTTCATGGAAAGATTTAATTTTCGTTCCAGTAGAATACAATGCAGAAAGCGTCATTTGGCCTAAAATCTTTCAAAGACCGGCAAGGGATAGCGATGACTAGTAGATCGCCATTTGTGGTTTGAGTACAACTGGGTTCTCGAGGAAATTGCTGTATGATCACAAATATGACAAAATGTTCGGTAACATTATTCATAATTATTTTATCACGCCCGCCAAATTTATTAATTTTAATGTAATGGAGCTGATGCCAAATATGATATAATAATCATATTATAGAGGAATATATTAAATTATGCAGTGCATTTATTACATCGAAAAAATCCATTTTCCTGCAAAATTTTCTTATTATATTGAGTACAAGTAAAGAAGCAGTGTCTCAGAGCGGAGATATTTTATGCTATGTGCTTTGGCGTAACTAGCAAGATAAGACAAATAAGAGATAAGTCATTCAAATAAGGACGATTTTTCTTCTTGGAATTTAACAACTATCTCGGGTGTGTGTTTTCACTCAACTGTCTCGTACATTTATACATTGGTGAAGCGTGCTAAAATAATTTAGACACATATAAAATCAAGGATTAAAATAAGCAAATAAAAAGTATTATATTGTATATTTTATCAAGGTTAGAAATGAAATAAAATATAGTAACTGAATTGCAAAAAAATAAATTAATGACTTTTTGAAATTTGTTATTAAAGTGGAACCATAATTTTTCATTTCAGTGGGGAAGCGATTAAATAACATTATATTTGGGAAAATACAATACATGGAAAACTATATTTTAACTAGTCCAGAAATATCAAAGATGGCAAAGAAGAAAATAAACATACCACTTACCAACCTTCATTTTACACGTCTTGAACGTTTAATTTGTGCTTCACATAAAAAAATTCTAACCGTATCAAAAACGTCAATTTTCGAAATTATATGCGATATAAATCTTTAAAATGACTCTTTAGAGCCCTCAGACAATAAACACTAAATTTGCGGAAACTAAACGATTAAGAAAAACAGAGAAATATCGTAGGTTAGATATACCTGCCTGAGCTATGGCAGTTAGCTGACAGAATGTGAGCGTGCAATCTGTTTTAGCTCCATTTTCAAAACAACATCTCCTGACGCCTATATGTCTCGTCCGAAAATTTCGCCGTCACTTATGGGAGTTAGGGGCCAATCGGATCAATAATTTGTATACGTCTCCTTTCATTCATTTATACAGAAAACAAATTTATTTTGAACTAAATCTAATTAAAATGAAAAAAACCTATTCTTAAATGGTTTGAGCAACCATTATCTACCTAGTCTTCGCAAACATTTCGCACAGCATTCATAGTCCCTATATTTTTCTTCGCCGATCCGGTGGTCGAGCGGTTAGGGACATGCGTTTCCGTCTGATCGCTGGATTGCCGGGTTGAGGGTTCGACTCCCGCCAGCGGACATGGATGTTGTCATATCGAGGCCAAGTGAGACTTCCGCCCTTCGGGGAGGCTCTATAAAAGTGAAGCTGCAAATCTCCTCCCCTTCGCCATGGGATACCCTGGGGGGATCTTGTGGACGTGGTGCGTAGACGCTCCTTCACCATTGAAGAATTAGTAACGATATTTTTCTTCATTTGCATCTTTTCGCGAACCTTTTTTTTTTAAAGTTATTCTAAACTTTTTCTTTAAATGGCTCAAATTGCCCATTTAAACCAAATTCATCCCTCGTCGTTAAAAAGCGAGGATAAACACGCAAACAGCAATATATACCCTTCCCACTTTTATAAGAAATTAAAAAAGAATTCACTGGAGTGTGACTCAACACAACTTTCTCGTATCAGAATCCATTTTTAAGCAGTGATTATTTATTTAATTTTATTTTCTAGGAAAATTTTAACAAATCTGTATTGTTGATCCAAATGAACACAATTATAATATATCACCCTTCATTTTAAAGGACTTGAAAAAATCTTACGATTGATACCAAGTTTTACAATGTACCATTCGAAGGGGTAAATTCCCCCCCCCCCCCCGAAGATGCTTATAACATCAGGAACACAAAAATTATATCATAGCTATTTTTCACTACATTGTGATTAAAACTGTTATGTTTCTTGGTTATTGAGCCATAAATAACTCTTTTTATGCATAATTATGTCGAAGTTTGTCCTATTTTACTATGCTAAGATTATATAAAATTTTAAAGCTTGTTCTAGATTTTTTTGCTGGAAATGCCGAATATAAAGTTTCGTAAAAATCCGTTAATATTTGTGGTAGCTATCATGTACCTAATAAATCGACCACAGGCCCGCACACAGACAGGCATTACTCGAAAAATTGTTGAAACGTGCTCAGAAAGTCCTAAAGCATATATTGGCTTTATATCAATTGGCTTTTATATCAAATTATCGAAAGCGAAAAATGTTCGTGAAACCAATACATTCTCTATATACCAGAATAAATAATGTACTGTTCGTTATATTATACAGTACGAAAAAATAAAAATTTGCAGGCTTAGTAATATATTTATACGTGAGGTTTCGCTATGTTCATGAAATGGTGTCATTTATTTCTTTTTTTTCCCTTTAATCCACTTCTTAAGCTGTCAGAACACTTAATCCAAGATTAAGTTTTTTTTTATGAATCTTTCTGAAAGAGCTTACGATTAAATTCTTTTTGGAACTATCAGAACTTACTTTCCAATGAGGTGTAAAAATTTCGATTTCCCACGCTATAATTTTCTCGGGATTGCAACGGAAAAAAAAGTTAAACTGAGAACGAAAATATTTAGTTTTAGAAACAAATATGGTTGTGTATTTAAATTTACATCCTTGCAACATAACTTTATAAGCATCTGCATAATAATATGCACTGAACTTTCTGTCTAATTGGTTGAATGGAAGACATAGCAAAATTATCGAGCACTTCCACTATAGCTACAATATTGGTTTGGGTGCAATACGATTCATCTCAGCTTGGAGACAAGGGGAAAAAATCCAAAATTCGAAAGACGGGGTGACGGTGAGAAGAGATAATCAAAACACTCAAAATTAATTTTCAAAATTGTAGAACACTTACATTCGACCTAGAATCTCGGTGTTGGTCTCATTCGGTTCGTCTTAGATTCAAGGTCAACGGAAACATCTAATATTTCAAAATACAAACTAGGTGTGACTGTGCAATATAAACAAGAAAGATCAATCATGCATAAGCATTGATTATGAAACACTTTCCAACTGAAATGTAATTTCATTTAAAAATTTCTAAAATGTGATTCATTCAGTGGTAATATCTTTTACATTATCACAGTACTACAGTAATTTATTATACTTAAATATTTAAAACTGTATCGAAATATAAATCATCTGATTCTTTATGCAAAATCAATGAATATTTCATTCATATAACTTGTATTCCAGACTCCAGAGCTAAATAATTTTGTGTGAAAAAAATTCAGCAATTCTTATGTAATTCATCTTACAATCGCTTGAGATATTTGCATTCTGCATATGTTAAAATTAGGCTTCCTTGAAGAAATAATAAAAGTTTAGGGATCATTTAAAATCACAACTATTGTAATTGCATAGGCACGGAATTTAGATACACAGATAATACACAGATAATATATATGTGTATGTGTATGTACTCAAAGTATTGGAATCGTGCCGAAGATCGGAACTCGAATTTTCAAAGTATCTACACGTTTTGGGACTTCTAGAACACGAAAAAACTACTTTTAGGAAGACGTCTGTGTGTGTAAGGGTGTATCTGTGTATGTTTCTGTGTGTCTGTGTGGATATTACATCCACTCTAATTGAAAAACTAATGGACCGAATTTCATACAATTTGGTAGGTATGTTTTTTGTGGGAAATCCTGATGTTCATTAGATTATAGTACGATTCGTAATAAAAGAATCTGCCTTCTTTGCGAAATGGCCGCAGAAATTGCCTTTATCCACTCTAGCTAAAAACTAATGAACCAAATTTAACAAAATTTGGAGTATAATATTTCAATAACCTACAAGTGATTTATATACCAAATTTAACAAAATTTTGTATATAAATCATTTGTAGGTTATTCTACTACGATTCGGGAAAAAGGAACGGGCTATTTTTGCGAAATGGCCAGCAAAAATCGTTATATATAAAAATAAAAGACTACGTGTGCTCAATTATATCAATTAAATTCCTATTTTATATGTGATTTCTGACAACAAAAAGAATAAGACTAACCCCATTACTCTAGGACTAGCCGTTCTTGATATATTTTAGTTTTTTCGCGTTTTCGCTACGCCACCTTTGACAATAAGTCTAGCTATCAAATGAGAACCAAATTTAAGTTTAACGTGTAAATTCAATGTCATTTAAAAAACCTATGTTGTGCAGATAAACTCAAATTATCATTGAATAAATAAAGAGAACGAATATGAGTCTGCAGAGAAAGACATGTGCTGTCCACATCAGAATTTTTAACAATATTACACCAATGATTTATAGAAGTGAACGGGGATTATTTTCAGGCCATTTCGAAAAAAATGTATGATCTATATTTAAAGATCCATCAAATTTTTGTCGAATAAAATGTTCAACAAATTTAAGCTGTGTACCAAATTTTAACTCTCTAGGACGTAGGAAAGTGCATTTAAAATGCCATCAATTAAATTTATCATGAAGAGTTATATAAAATTTAAAAAAAATGAAAAATTGTTATCTACCAAATTTATTTTAAAATATGAAGCCACTCCCATATGCAAAACGTTTAAACAAATGGAGAGATATTTATTATATAATATCTCTCTCTTTTCTTTCTGGAAGATATCCCAAAGTCAGAATTTAATTGAATTTGTTTTTTTCCCTATATTAAATAATTTTTTTAATTAAAAAACTACTCAACATATTTTACTGAATTTTTTTTTATATATTCTATGGGATAATGTGAATATTTCCTAAAAATTTCGAAGCAATTCGTGAATTTTAAATTTACTTAAAAAATGTTTGAAAAATTAGGTCCCATAGGGTTCAATGTATTTCATTTTTTCAACCCGGGTTCAATAAAAAACTAATTGGGTGATATTATTTATTTATATTCCCATAGGTCCTACAGACCGTCTGAACAACATACTAAAATTTCATTTTGATAAACTCATTTTTACGGCAGTTATCGTGCTAACGGACAGACAGACAGACAGACAGACAGACAGACAGACAGACAGACAGACAGACAGACAGACAGACAGACAGACAGAATGAACAAAGTCATAAACACTTTTCAACTTTGTTGTAAAGTGTTAATAAAATTGAAAATCTGTCTGTATATGTGTGAGTGTGTTTGTCTCAACAGCTTGGGAGAACTGCTGCACAGAATTTCATAAAATGATGTGGGCAGCCTTGGAATAGCTCCTCTTAAAATTTAGTCCATTTTTCGAATTTCAAGGGACAAGGGTTGTCGAGAAATTAATAAAAACGAACCTCTCATAGCGATAGAATTATGCAAACGATGTTTCTCCCGCAAATTTATTTTTAAAAAAATGATACCCTGTTGCCAAGTAACGGATTTAAACCCAATGCGTATGGGCGCCCATATAACTTTTTTTCAGGAGGGGTCAACCTACTAACATCGTGGGGCAAACAAAAGGATAAGCTGCACAACATTTACTAGCTTGATGCTCATTTTGTGACCTTGAACGTCCTGGGGCGTGACAAGTGCCCCCTCCTGTCCTCTCCTATGATCATCCATGCCAATGAGTTTATACAGCAGACTATTTTTATGAAATATTTTCCGATTTAAATAATTAAACAATTTATATAAAAAATACATTTTATCGGAATTACGTTTTTCACTGTATTTTATATATCATAGCTTTCGCGTGGAAAGGTTACTGGGTTTATTGATATTTTCAATTTCTTAATTAGTCTGTTTTATTTTGCAAATATTTTTCAAACTCATACATAAAATTTTACTGATTGTTGAAACAGAATAAAACTGGTACCTATAATACCATTTTAGCGCTTTCATTTTGGTTTATGTTAATCCAATTTCATATTCTTTGTAATTTTGTTCTCAAACGGGATCAGGATATTATATTATTCGGATCTACCTGTGAAGATAATTTTGTATAACGAAAAAAAAATTCATTTACCTCTTTATAAGAGAATTAAATTAAATATCTTAATTAAATGTTTTATATAGCAATGCCAGTTTGAATACTAGAGGAATTTGCTCATAAGTGTTATTACATTAATTTTAAGTGGTTTTACTCTAATGTTAAGTTGAGTTTCCACGATAAAATCTTGTTTTTACTCTCGTTTGATCCATCTCATCTTCCAGGTTAACGGAAACAATTATGTTTCGAAAAATTCGAATTAATGGCGACAATGCAATGGAATAATAAAGAACTTAGAATTGCTTAATTATCGAACACCTCCACATTAGTTGAAATCTTGATTTTAGTCTCATTCTATTTCTTTCAGCTTCCAGATCAAAGAAAATATCTAATATTTCACAAATTCGCATTTTGAGATACAGTACAAAGATATTTTCAAAAAACTAACACCATTTTGCCTCTCTGAGAAATAATAAAAATACAATTTTATTTCCATTCGCTGACAATCATGAAAATGAAACAATTAAATCCTCATGTCGAGTGCTGGAAAAATATTCGATATATTTTTACTTTCCCTGCAATACTTGGTAATGTATAGGGAAAGTATTGGAATCATGCCGAAAATCGCAACTCGAGTTTTCGACGGATCTACACGTTCCGAAACCTCTTGAATACGAAAAAACCATTTTTAGCGTGACGTCTGTGTGTGTGTCTGTGTGTCTGTGTGTCTGTCTGTGCTGATTTTGTATCCGCTCTAACTAAAAAACTAATCCACCGAATTTCACAAAATTTGGTAGGTAAGTCACTTGTGAGCGAGTCTGGTGCTGATTAGTTTTGGGTACGATTTGGAATAAAAGAACCCGCCTTTTTTGCGAAATGGCCCGCAAAAGCTTGTATCCACTCTAACTGAAAAACTACGGCACCGAATTTCACAAAATTCGGTAGAAGAGTCACTTGTGGATTACCCTGGTGCTGATTAGATTTTAGTACGATTTGGAAAAAAAATAACCTGCCTGTTTTTGCAAAATGGCCCGCAAAAATCGTCAAAATCTAAACTAATGAACTAGGTATACTCAAATATATCCGTTAAATGCTCGTTTAATACGTAATTTTTAACGACGAAAATAATAAGACCAACCCCATTACACTAGGACTAGCCGTTCTCGAGATATTTTAGTTTTCCGTATTTTCCCTACGCCACCTTTGAAAATAAGTCCGGTTACCGAATGAGAACGAAAATTGAATTAAAAGTGAAATAAATTTAATTAAAATATAGAGAACGTTAATATAAGTCTGCAGGGAAAGTCATGTGCTGCCCACATCAGATTTTTCTATTTAACAGAATTATAAAATACGCACTATATTTATGCTTCTAAAGGCGTTATTGATATCCAAAAAATCTATCGACAGTTTTTATTAAGTATGCAAGTATCACATTTAATGACCACTAGCCATTTCGAACACACAAGGCACGGATGTGAAAGTCTAGTTGTAAATGTCCTTATTCCCAACAAACGACATTTCCTACAAATGCGGAATTTTTCATTTTCTAGAAAACAGGTATGCGAACTCCCACTTAGTGTGCGAAACACAAGTTAGAATAACTGGAATGTTCGATACCGTAAAAATATTCTGGTACTCGAAAAATTGCTATTTCGCTCATAACCATCTACTGCACAAAATATTACGAACCGCCGGCTTTCTCTCCAAACTTTCGGAAAAGAAATTAATAGCCTTGTCAAGACTCTATTATCTTCCTTGTGAGACCATAAGAAATATTTTTCTTAATTACAGTTTTGCATGATCTGCCGGAAATTTGGGGCATAATGGACACAGCAGTTGCTGTGAAATAAGTTATGGTCCTGCGCTGTAAGACCCTTTGTCCTTCTCAAAAATAACTCAGATAATGAAGTTACCTCGGATTATGCATTTTAACGGCAAAATTTATTCTAATCTTGAATTTGTACTTCTTTTCAATTCAATTTTATTTTGATGTAGTTAGTGTAACAAAACAGTTTTACGTAGATTTAACAAGAAAGTATCTAAAAGGAAAATTTAGAGGTGGAAAAAGTTAAAATTGTGAAAGTTTAAATAATTTTAAAAATTAAAAACTGTAGAAAGATAAACATGAAGTTTCACGCCTTGTCGAGATTCATTCTTAAAAAGCTCAATAACAGTACGGCTAATTATCAAGATAACTCTTGCTTGAACTTTTATCTCTCTATTTCACACCCAGACTTAAGTTTATTATGTAACGGAATTCCGATGTAACTTTGAGAATGACTGTTTTCCTTTCAACTTCCGTTGAAGATTCTTTTCTAGTGCTATAGCTGTAATTAATATTAATTTCAGAATGTTTTCTCTTGAATATTCATTAGGCAGCAAACAATAAAAATAGATGGTAGTGGCAAAATTCTCAATGTGACAAAATATTCTGCATAGTAAGTTCTGTTGCCTGTCCTAGATATTAACCTTATTGCTCGTTTCTCTAATATAATTTACTGGAGTATGGCTGAACTCATACCAGAATCCATTTTTAACACTTTACAACATGGTTCAAAAGTGTTTATGACTTTGTTCATTCTGTTTGTCTGTCTGTCTGTCCGTGAGCAAGATAACTGCCGTAAAAATGACTTTAATAAAATGAAATTTTAGTATGTTGTTCAGACGGTCTGTGGGACCTATGGGAATGTACATGAATAGGAATATAAATGGACTGAACCCGGGTTGAAAAAATGAAATGTATTGAACCCTATGTCACCTATTTTTCAAACATTTTCTAAGCGAATTTAAAATTCACATATTGCTTCGAAAGTTTTAGAAATTATTCAAATTATCCCATAAAAAATATGAAAAAAATTCAGCAAAATGTATTCTATAGTTTAAGTAAAAATTAAAATAATAATTACACCCATATTATATGGTTCCCGGCCACACATCTTGCTACCATAAGCCTTCGGGTTGGTCGTGTGGTCTGGGTTTTCAACACTCAACCCATATTATATGAAGAGATCACGTGACTCACTTCAAAATAAAATATGGCATACATCTTGTGTCAAAATCGTGATTTCTAAAGTTCTTTATTATTTATATTAGTGTTGTATCCGTCCTAAAACTGTTTTTTTTTCGATTAATTTTGGGGCATCTTTATTCTGAAGTAATGCAATTACAATATATTTGAATTTAAATGATCAATGCCATCCATCTTGTGTCGAAATCGTGACTTTTAAATTTCTATTTAATTTATATTTAGTGTTGTATGCGTCCTAAAACAGCTTTATTTTTGCTTATTTTCTGTGCATCTATATTCTGAAACAACACAATTACAATATATTTATATTTAAATGATCATCAAACTTTGATTATTTCTGCAGCGAAGCCTAATTTTCACTCATGGAAAATTTAAGCACATAACAATGTAGGATGAGTTGTATACGAATTGCTGAATTCCTTTAACACAAAATTATTTAGCTCTTTGATTCTGAAACATAGCTGATATGAATGAAACATTCATTGATTTTACATAGAGAACAGACGATTTTATAGCAGACTTTTCGATGAAGTTTTAAACATAGAAATAAATAACGTTTACCTCCATTGTTTTAAGTTTTAAAAATAAAATAAATTATTAAGTATTATAAAAGTGTATGAATGAAATATTTACAGTTTTTACATAAAGAGCCAGGCAATTTATCTTCCAATGATGTCATTTGAATAAAGTTAATTATTTCCGATGAAGTTTTAAGTTTTCGAATGCAATAAATTATTCTAGTATTGTGATAATTTTAAGTATATTACCGCTGAATGTATCGCATTTTAGAGATGTTTAATTAAAATTGCGTTTCAGTTGGAAAGTGTTTCATAATCAATGCTTTATGCATGATTGATCTTTCTTTCTTGTTTATGTATTTTTTTCCCAAGAAACATTTTGAAAAAGCGGTGTCGTCGGTCCAAATGATTGCAACTATATCATGTTACCCATCATATTAAAAGGCTTTAAACAATATTTCGATTCATGCCCTTCTTGACATTGTGCCATCTGGGGTAGATAACTTGGTTCCGTGGGGGAATAATGACGCCACAAACAAACAATTGGTTTCACAACAATGATAGAAAGTATGAAGTTTCGTAATCATTGATCCAATAATAAACTTTTCATGCATGATTATGTCATATTCGGTCCCATGTTGTCATGTTAATACAATATAGAATCTTGAAGTTTTCGTTAGAATTTAAGAAAAATATTCTATCCAGTTATAATTTTTTTATAACAAAGCCAGATATAAAGTTTAGTGAAAATTAATTAATATTTTTGACCGCTATTGTGTACACAAGAAAACGACCACTGACATACATACAGACAGACATACGGTCATCATTCCAAAATAGTCAAAACGTGTTCATGGAGTCTTATAACATATATTGGTATCAAAATCCCAAATTCGAAATTTTTCTTGAAAACAATACTTTCTCTATATTATATTACATAGCATGAGAAAGTAAAAATAATGTCTTTCGCTCTTCTTCACTTTTTCCGTTTAGTTATATCATAAACTAATATAAATTAGAAATGTGTAAAGTATGCAAGTTTCAAGGTCAGTGTATACTTTTAGATTCCTCATTTCAGTGGCAAAGCCAAGGAGGGATCAATCCCCCCAGTAACCTATCAGAACTCATTGAAATTGAGAGAAATGATATTTGGGGAAATGTAAAAAAATATTTTGTCACCTATTCCCTCTTCTCACATTTTTTCTGGCAACGCTACTACCTCATTAAGAAGATAATCCTTTATAACTCACTTTTTAAACGATCTGCCCAGTTCCTCCAAGACTGTTTTGAAACCATATGCAGTCCCCAAGAGCTTTAAGTTATTTTCTTTCTCCTTTTTCTTTCAATGAATGATACGACGATTATTTTTAGTTTTGCCTCTGTTCAATGTCATAGTGCAAATCAATGGTTTGCTATCTCTTCTAAACGTCAATAATGTTATTTCTCCAATTTTTAAATATAAATAAATTGTCTTACCGATTCGCTCCAAAGCTGTTTCAAAGGAATAGTGTCAAGATGGAAAAGTGCGATAATATTTTCAATGGCTACGGTTACAGCTTGTGTGTAAATTTCTCGAAATTGTGATTCAGCATAAGATACCTAAAATAAACTATTTCTAATAAAAAAACACTCTTTGGTATCTCGGAACCTGGTTTGAACTATCACGATACCAAATATTTTATACAGAGTGGTCTAAAAGGTCCTAGACAAAGAGTAGTCCGGATATACAAAAACAAGCCCGTTTTGCATAGGAACAAGCGGCCTCAAAATCCACAATGGGGTACTACAGATTTGAGAAGAAACAAAAAGAAAAGAATGCAGACAATACAATCCAAGTTTATTAGACATAATAAATAAAATTATACATTACAATTGTTTAACATAGTATTAAAGTAGGTGTTCAAAGATCTTATCATCTGCAGCTGCTCCTGTTTTAGCCAAGAACTATCTCAATAGGGCATTTCTTGAATGATGAATCGATCAGGAAGAGCCCGTTAATTGGCTATCACATGCTCCCGTCTTGTAATACTTTGTCCCGATAATACAATACATTTATTAGGCATAATAAGTACAAGTATCAATTACAATTGTTTATCATGGTATTAAAGTAGGTGTTCGAATTCCTTGCCATCCCCAGCTATGCATGTTTCGTCCAAGATGTGCAGGACTATCTCAATAGGATCATTCCTGCAAGATAGATCGGCAGGGAAGGACCTATCAGTTGGCCACCACAATCCCCCGACTTGTCCCCATTTATTTCTTCCCGTGGGGTTACATCAAAAGCCTTGTTTGCAAGACCCTGTAATATCTGACGCTGAACTTGTCGCTAGAGTTGTTGAGGGAACAGCACGTATCCACGAGCGTCCTGGCATATTTGAACGCATTCGCCAATCCATGCGTCGACGTTGCAAGACATGCATATCTGCTGATTTCAAGAACGTTGAACACCTACTTTAATACTATAATAAACAATTGTAATTTATACTTGTAATTGTTATGTCTAATAAATCCGTGTTGTATTATCTGCATTCCTTTATTTTTGCTTCTTCCTGCATCTGTAGCACCTGCATCTGTAAAATGGGTTCATTTTGGTATGCCTGACACACCCTTAAATTTTTTCTAAGACCTTTTGGGCCATCCTGTATAAGGATCGCATAGTTCTTTTACTGCGCTACTGACAGGTAGACAAATAAACAAGCAAACAAACATCTTTTTTTATTATATATGGCTACTTCAAATTTACAGTTTAAGTTAACTGCTTACTCCCAATGGAGAATTAGCATTTTTAAATGGCGGGGTGACAAAAATTTCAAAACGCTTCAATATCTGAAGGACGTTTATCATTTAAAATTGTTTAGCCTTTAAAATTGCGTATAACATAAGAGTTTAATGATTACGTTCAGTCATAATTAGTCGTTTATTTCAGATTTCTTTAAAATGAAGGACATTTTAAAAATCGGGTTGTGTTTTTCGAAATCATACTAAATTTTAATCAGCACTGGTGAAATTCATAAGTGTCTGAAATACCAAATTTTAGGAGATGAATTTTTCTTTTCAATGGACAGATTTTGAGCTAAAAAGCACCCACAGAGAAGCAGAAACTCATATATTCACATACATCTCGCTGTAAAATAATTAATTCGTATTCAAGAGTAACATAATCTTAAAATCCATCAAACACTGGAGTTCCAATATTTGAACCCATTCTAACGCATTCCCTATATACTACCATGTATTGTTGGGAAAGTAAAAATTAAGTCCGTAGCCGGAAATTTTATTTAAAACAAATACGACTGAAAAGTTAATTTGAGTATATTTCTCCTTAATCAAGACCGGATTGTAAATAAGTGATTTCATAGTCAATATCTGGAATTTTTATTCATTTTGATATTAGTATGCATTTATTGGAGAGTCTGCAACTGAAAACATTTCTGTTGAGTAAGTATTAAAAATACGAAAATATAATTCCATCTGAACGCTTTCGAAACTATACCTATACAATCCTAAAGTATACATTAAATTTATCATTAAATTTATTCTCCGAATTTTATTATATGCTCACATTGACTTTGCGTGGTATGTTTTGAGAATTTTACTGAATTTATTATTTAACAGAATCGATTTAAATTCCTTCTAAAGAATATTTTCCCCTTGAATATAACATGAATTACTTATTAGATATGCTTTTGTTTTATTCCCATACATATAAAAAGCAAATTTCTCATTCGTCCAGTCACTCATCGTTATATCTTCTTAATACCTCGAGTTAACAAATAAAATTAATTATTATACATATAAATTATTATACACATAAAGTCCTCATTCACTCACTCACGCATCATTGTATCTCCAACAACTAGAGCTATGTACTTATTAATTATTATACTTAGAACATATTAATTATTATACTAATAAAAGTTAATAATTAATTAAAAAGTCAAATCCCTTACTCACCCATTCACTCACTCACCATTGTATCGCCTTAATAGCTTGGGTTATAAACTTCAATTAATTATTACAACTATAAGACCATAGCACTCATTCGCACACTCACTCATCGTTGTAATACCACAAGAATTCTAGTTTCGAAATTAAATTATTTTTATGAAAATAATAGGTAGATCCCTCAGTCATTCACTCACACAGTCATATTGCTGAGACGTCTCATATACATCTGCCACGTAAACCGTTTGTATGAATGAAATGGCAACATCCTAAAAAATGGTTTGCTGTCATATCTGCCCTTGGGAAATATCTTACGACCCACGCTTCTACCCTTAACTTAGTCACTAAAAATAGCATACTCACTAAAATGAACCCAAACACAAGCAATGAAACAGTTTTACGTATATAAAACTTGTATTTAAAAATAATATTACTAGTAGAGCAGTACACGCCAAAAAAAAACTCTCAAAATCACTTAATGATGGATAAAACTACTTATAAAAAAGACAACTCAGACCTCTCTTGAAACCTTGCCATATTTCCCCTGGTGAGACATACCCCTTAAGATTAAGAACGTCTGCCCTAGATGAAAGCATTGTGTACGTGTTGTATCAGTTGGTTTGTAGGGATTAAGCAACTTCACCAGGAAGTTCTGTATTTTTTGTCACTCAGTCTTTCTTTCTTTCGACACAGACTGTCCGACCTACCGGACGGTATAATGTATCCCTCTTTCTAATAGGAACGACCCAAACAGTAGAAAGCGATAAGAACTTCTTTTCAAAACAAATGGAGGACCGAGCCACAGACAGAAATTTGTCGTTACGAAGTCTTTCAAATAGTTCAAAAACGACGAAATAAAATCATAAATTAATTTTTCACATATTGAAATATATAAGGATTGTCGGTTGATTATGACAAATATCGAAGATAGTAAGTTTAAGAATAACAATGAATTGAATATGAAAAGCAGACAGCAACATCAACAAAAAAATAACTATCGATTATTTGGAAAATTTGACTTATGCAGTCCACCACAAATTTATCTGGCAGAATTTTAAAGAAATCGAGAGCCTAAGTGATTTATAGATTTGATTTTAAGCAACCCCCTCCCTCAAAACAAGAGAATACTTGAATGATTTTTTTAAATTTTCGAAACCATTGTGTGCGTCCCTGAATTGCTAATTACGTTAAAAAAAATGTGCGAGCTTCTAGGCCAAGCAGAGTTTTTAGATAGGAGGCGATAGACATACACACTTACATTTACATACATATGGCCATACTGACAAACATACCTGATTGCGTTTTACTAGGACAGATGTCAGTCAGATTTAATGTTCCAAACTTAAGTTTCGGAGAACAGTAGCATCCCAAAAGTTCCCCCTCTCATGACTTGTAAAAAATGCCTCGCACTGTACTTTTGAATATAAGAGCATAGGCAAAGGTTGCGGCGGTCCTACTCCCTATAAGAAGTGAAAACAAACTAAAAACCCTGACAATTATGTTCAATAATAGATAATAAGCATTATTTAGAAATATCTACAATATTTAATTCTGAATAGCCCGGACGTATATACATTGTAATTAAGACCACGCCCACATTTCGTCACTCCCATTTTCATAATTCGTAGTTTTCTAAAGGCATTAAAAGAGTATTTATTTACAATAAATATAAAAGGAGGATTGCATTTGTTAAGTCAGTGGTCTCATTCCAAATCATTGTTTCCGCAGGTGCTATAATGACAAAGAATATTGCGGAAATTGAAATAACATTTCAAAGTATATTTCGTAGTGGTATTCTGCTGTTTTCTAAATTTTATTTCATTTTATTTATAACTAGGCAGGTGATAGGTAACATATTTTTGACTACAGCCATTTGGACAGAGTTTTGTTGAACCAAAAACGGATAAAATTTTACTCCTTCCTGAAAGAATATATGAGATTGCGAAAATTTTAAAGAGAAATATTTTTTATGTACCCTACATATGTGTCGATATTTTTTAGAAGTATATTCATATAAAGAAATTATAGATTAAATATAATTGAATAAATAAATTCCTTCTTGTCAAGAACGCTGTACCAAATTTGTTTTGCAGCTCATTCTAATAACTAGAACCAAATAACCTCTCCAGACAACATTGTCTGACTAAGTGGAAACGTGTTAACCTTAGTCTTACGTGGAATAAAAAGCATTGGTGTAGAGTAGTTTAAAATTTCGCTAATGTAAATTTAGGGCAATTGATCACTATGTTGTAAAGGCCTTTAGGTATTGTATACTATACGGCAGAAAGGGGATAGTGTTCTTCCATTGGTTAGTTGACTTTCGACCGCTTAATTATATACAAAAGCCTAATTTCTGTGATTAAAAGTCGCCATCATTTCTATTTGTTTGACCTAGTTGAAGTGCTGCTGACATTTCGATTTCGATTTTCGACACCAAAATTACCAATTTTCGACAGTATATGTAATTATTTGGAGTCTTGCTTTTTTATTCTGCAGTCGTTAAGATGCACAAAAATCACAAAGACATAAGCTCCGACGAGATCGTCGAAGCTTATGTCTTTGTGCATTTTTGTAATGCGTTCCTTTTGATATTAAATCATGCCAAGTTCATGTAAAAATGTTGAATTTATGAGACTGCGGAATTGTAAAAGAAATTTTTTTTTACGTACCCTCCGTATGTGCCGATAATATTTTAGAAGTATATTTTATACAAGAAAATAATTTTGTTAAATGTTAATGACCAATAGTAAATCAACGGCATCAAGAAAGCTCAGGCAAATCTGGTTGCAACTAATTAAGAATAGATTGAACAAACTTTCACAAACTCAGGGAAATTGAAATTGGGCGTTTTCGTAAAGTTTTAGTCTAAACAAAATGACTTATCTATAACCACAGTAAAAATCTTCATCAAAATGCAATGACATGTTTTTAATGTTCCGTAAAATTATCACCTAATGACGAATTCGTTGGCGTCAAAACACAAAACTATTACAAAAAGTATAACTTCTTCTAAATGGAACTAAATAGATAAACGAGAATGATTTTAACAGATTTGTCAAATAAAATTACATATGGAAGTTGAATATATACGATGATACATACCGCATTTTGAATTTTGTGCGTAGTTTTTGAAATTTACTTATTTGAAAAATGTGCAATATCTCGAGAACGGCTAATGAAAACGTTTTAAAGTTTGTGTGATTTGTTTTCTAATAAAAAAATACGTATGAAAGGATTATTCATTTAACAGGGTTGAAGGTCTTTATTTTTTAAAGTTAAGAAAATTTTTACTATCGTTTAAAGGTTATATCATTTGTTTCTAATGAGAAATTACGTCTAAAATTACTATTATTTATCACTATTGAAAACGCTTATTCTTTAAAGATTTTTTCAAAAATTCATTAAAAAATCTTTTTTTTTTTTTTCAAATAGCCAGGCACTTTCAGCACTTCCAGGCACCTTCGTCATTCGCCTTTATTACAGCGGCCAGAGTGTGAACCATTTAGCCGTCCATTGGCGTTGCCCCAGGCGCACCAGAGGGGGGCGGATCATATTGCGTCCACAACACAAACATCCATGCCTACGCGGGGCTCGAACCCACAACGTGGCGGTCGAGCGATTGCTACGGAAACGCTTGCCTTGACCACTCGACAACCACGTCGGCTCATTCAAAAATCGGGTGAATTTCGGCTGTTCGATTGCCATTCAAATCAATAGGGTGTCAGAATTTACTTATTGTAACAATTGTACCAAATTAGTTTCAAAACGCTTCATTATATATTGCGTCCATAGACTCAATATGCACACACACTAACACACATTGAAAAAGAATTCACAGGAGTGTGATTCAACACAGCTTTCTCATATCAGTTTTAAGTAGTGATTATTTATTTAATTTTATTTTCCAGGAAAATTTTAACAAATCTGTATTGTTGGTCCAAATGAACACAATTATAATATATCACCCTTCATTTTAAAGGACTTGAAAAAATCTTACGATTGATACCAAGTTTTACAATGTACCATTCGAAAGGGTAAATTCCCCCCTTCACTTGTGAGCGAGTCTGGTGCTGATTAGTTTCGGGTACGATTTGGAATAAAAGAGACCGCCTTTTTTGCGAAATGGCCCGCAAAAGCTTGTATCCACTCTAACTGAAAAACTACTGCACCGAATTTCACAAAATTCGGTAGAAAAGTCAGTTGTGGGTTACTCTGGTGCTGATTAGATTTCGGTACGATTTGGAAAAAATAACCTGCCTGTTTTTGCAAAATGGCCCGCAAAAATCGTCAAAATCTAAACTAATGAACTAGGTATACTCAAATATATCCATTAAATGCTCGCTTAATACGTAATTTTTAACGACGAAAATAATAAGACCAACCCCATTACACTAGGACTAGCCGTTCTCGAGATATTTTAGTTTTCCTTATTTTCTCTACGCCACCTTTGAAAATAAGTCCGGTTACCGAATGAGAACGAAAATTGAATTAAAAGTGAAATAAATTTAATTAAAATATAGAGAACGTTAATATAAGTCTACAGGGAAAGTCATGTGCTGCCCACATCAGATTTTTTCTGTTTAACAGAATTATAAAATACGCACTATATTTATGCTTCTAAAGGCGTTATTGATATCCAAAAAATCTATCAACAGTTTTTATTAAGTATGCAAGTATCACATTTAATGAGCACTAGCCATTTCGAACACACGAGGCACGGGTGTAAAAGTCTAGTTGTAAATGTCCTTATTCCCAACAAACGACATTTCCTACAAATGCGGAATTTTTCATTTCTAGAAAACTGGTATGCGAACTCCCACTTAGTGTGCGAAGCACAAGTTAGAATAACTGGAATGTTCGATACCGTAAAAATATTCTGGTACTCGAAAAATTGCTATTTCGCTCATAACCATCTACTGCACAAAATATTACGAACCGCCGGCTTTCTCTCCAAACTTTCGGAAAAGAAATTAATAGCCTTGTCAAGACTCTATTATCTTCCTTGTGAGACCATAAGAAATATTTTTCTTAATTACAGTTTTGCAGGATCTGCCGGAAATTTGGGGCATAATGAACACAGCAGCTGCCGTGAAATAAGTTATGGTCCTGCGCTGTAAGACCCTTTGTCCTTCTCAAAAATAACTCAGATAATGAAGTTACCTCGGATTATGCATTTTAACGGCAAAATTTATTCTAATCTTGAATTTGTACTTCTTTTCAATTCAATTTTATTTTGATGTAGTTAGTGTAACAAAACAGTTTTACGTAGATTTAACAAGAAAGTATCTAAAAGGAAAATTCAGAGGTGGAAAAAGTTAAAATTGTGAAAGTTTAAATAATTTTAAAAATTAAAAAACTGTAGAACGATAAACATGAAGTTTCACGCCTTGTCGAGATTCATTCTTAAAAAGCTCAATAACAGTACGGCTAATTATCAAGATAACTCTTGCTTGAACTTTTATCTCTCTATTTCACACCCAGACTTAAGTTTATTATGTAACGGAATTCCGATGTAACTTTGAGAATGACTGTTTTCCTTTCAACTTCCGTTGAAGATTCTTTTCTAGTGCTATAGCTGTAATTAATATTAATTTCAGAATGTTTTTCCCTTGAATATTCATTAGGCAGTGTCATAAGGTAAACTTATTCTAATCAAAAAAGTATTATTCTAGAACTTACCTATGATGCCGTCACTAAGGGTGGAGCATGTAAGCTCTCGGTTCTCAAGCTCGAGATACGAACACACAAAACATAAAGAAATACACTTGCTAAATTGATCAATTTATTTTAATATTTTACTTAATAGATATCCGTTGTATCTTGAGTAATTATACTACAATTAAATCTATTATTAAAAGACACATAACACTGACAATATTACATTAATACATATATTTACACACATAATAACTTTGACTTAAATTCCTTAAACAGTTTCCTTTAAGAAATCGGTAAAAAATAGTTCCTTTAGTTCAATATCTACGAACTCGTTCATATGATCTACTCAAACGAACTGGTAGTTCATTATTTTAATAATCATTAAAGGTGTGCCTTCCGTGCTAATTAGTGACAATTGAAATTTGGTTTACCTCTACTCTTTGTGTTACGTACGTATTCGTGCAATCTCAATGATGTCTGCACACTGTTGCACATCTCATATCTGCACAAACTACCATTTTATTGCTCACATTCTATAGACACTTTTCACAAAACCAAGAAACATGATGCTGACTCGTTCGAAAGTTTTAAGTCGACTGAAGTTTTTTGAATACGGCTTTGGGGCGCTTTTTTCTTTCCCCCATTCACTCCCTACCACATCTACCATTCGCTGTTGCTGCAGACGGGGATGACCACTGTTTATGTATGCATTTGTTGTCATTGGCTCCCTCTGTAGCATTTAGATAGTTCATTATTTTGGTTCTCATTTGTAATTGGGGTGGAAACATGTAATACAAATATTGTGTTACATGATATCCCCCCTTGCAGAGAGAAAAACTCAACACACGGTAAACATTGCACTGAACACATATGTGTACACATTGCGTCCAGTGTTGTTGTTGTTGTTGTTGAGACCCAGACCGTCCGACCTACCAGAAAGGTGTAAGGTAACTGTACATTGCGTCCAGTGTGGAAATGTTGATCTGAAGCACTGCACACACAACTGCTACATGAATGAGTATGACCCTCAAGGAAAACACAATATTGTAAGATTAGAAGTATATCACCAGCATGTAAAATTCAATATTGTCACATTGGAATTATGTCACATGGAATTATATCATCAGCACGTAAAATACAATATTGTCACATTGGAATTATGTCACATGGAATTATATCATCAGCACGTAAAATACAATATTGTCACATTGGAATTATATCACCAGCACGTAAAATACAATATTGTCACATTGGAATCATATCACCAGCACGTAAAATACAATATTGTCACATTGGAATACATACATCGGTGCATTACAACCGACATGTCACTAAAATGACGGAACTCACTGTTCGGAAGATACACCATATCGTACTTGGTAACACATATATTGATGCACATGAAGAAATTATTACTGTTCGGAAGGCACACTATATCGTACTTGGTAACACATATATTGATGCACATGAAGAAATTATTACTGTTCGGAAGGCACACTATATCGTACTTGTGAAGGCACACCATATATCTTATAAGCATATATTTTTTGTATCACGGAAGAATGAGTCACCATCCTGTGACTGAACTTTCAAAGTTCCGGTACTTAAATATTTATATTTTCATTATGTTGCTTAGTACAGTCTATTGTACACTTCAAATGAAGACTATATCATAAATGTTCTTTGCACCTCTATTTATATACAAGTTCACAACATTACATTAAAATATACGCAATTCATTACTTTGATTTCTTATTTTTACAGACGTAAATATTTTTTAGACAATTTTTTAGCTGTATATATTTCTTATTTGTTACTATAATTAACATGTTATATACTTTTTGTGTGTATAAATCATGGCTATTTTGAACATTATATTTATATCATATTACATCTCGGCATTTAAACTATCAAATATATATACTCATTTCGTTACGCCAAAATATTATGCATCTCCACAATGACAAGTATGCACTTTAAATTTTTTTCTTCCGCTGCCCTTTCGTGTGAAACAACTGCGCGGGAGGAAGGGGAGAAAAGAAAAAAAGAAAAATTTGCTTGACCCATAGATTTCCTCTGTTCCCCTCAACGCGTTTCCATGACAACTGCGTATCCCTTGACCTAGACGGCGACCCTGAATGAGTGTCTTCATTGTTTGCAGAGCGCAAACTTACGTAAAAAAGATTTAACTGCCTTTTACATGTATCGCTACAGATTTAATCGTTATCGTGCAACTTTGGCGGTATCCTCTTCTCAAGCGCGGGTTTTCAGACTGTCCGATGGTGATTGTACGCTCTACATTGACGTGGTATTTTTCGGCTGTATCTTTTAAGGAATTTTATTACACTTTTTTCTTTCAAGTTCTTTGTATTATATTTTTATATTTATTCTACTTATATTGCTACTAATTCTATTTAATTTGATATATATATATATTTTTTTTCTTTATCTTATGACCTTAACACAGATCTGACTGTTGACTACACATGATATTAATTTCATGTACTTTTAATTCATTGGATTTATTTATTTATATGTAGTATTATGAATGCTTTATTGTTATGTTATTGATATAACTGACTTTATGTTCCCGTTTCAGCATAACCTTACATATTTATTTATTTATATATCATTCTTTCAAATTTAATTTTATTTGTTATTTCTTTTTATTTCCTGTGATGTTTAATTAATGCAATAATTTCTTAATAATACTCAATCATTTATCATTTACATACAATTTAATGTCTTTTCCAAATGTATTTTATTTTATTTTACCGGCCGGTATTTTTAAATAACTATAATTGCCTGCAATTATAATTTTAAATTTTGAAACAATGATTGTATGCTTACAATAGAAATTTCTCGTATTATTCTCGTACTATGCAGGGGAGATTTTCTCCGATGTTTATTTTTAGCCTGGCTTTTTATTTTGAAGGGAACAAGCTTTCGCCGTACAATGCCCATATATGGAATTCTTACGCTGACTGTGAAGGATGGGAAACTAATCTTACTTATTCAAGTTTTATTAATTCATTTATGTAATTAACTTTTATTTTGTTTTTTAGATTGCTTGTTTTTGTAAAAGGTCTGTATACACTATTTATGCAATATATATTTCTTAGTTTACTATTATTTTTTTTTACATCAGCTGTGACTGTTTATTTTGACTTCAAAATTTTATTTATTTATTTATTTATGATTTTGCTTGTAATCTATCAGCTTTTTATAAACTATTAACTAATAATTTTATGATTTTGAATATTATGTACTTGCTTTTACCATGCTCCATCCAGTTTATTTTGCATTTTAGTAATTATGTTATACAATTTTTTCAAAAATCCGCACAAGAAAAAGGGAAAAAAAAAGAGAAAAGACATCGTGAAGAATTCCATCCCATACATCTTTATCATTGTATTGTCTAGCTCTTTTGATGTCCATTACTGTTTTATTCCATATTTGTTTCCAAGCAAGACAAATTACAAGTAAGTGAAATTTATTTATCTCTCTCTCTCTCTCTTACAACACACCTTAGTTTATTTTATTTTAGAACATTGAGGGGTATTGTATGTATTATTTACCACTTCTACATTTTTTTTCCGATATTTATTGTTCTATTATAACTATGTTTCATATAAATTTGTAGTTATTTACATTTTATTTTTGTTGTATCCTGAAATTTAAAATATTCCTTTATTTTATTATTACACTTTTATAAATACATTTTCAATTCATTCATAACCAATACTCTATATTAACAAAAAAAATTTTTTTTATTTTTTTTTCTTAAATTATACCTCCTAGGACTCACATTATTTTGATTCTTCTTGCCGCTATTTTTGTTTACCTGCGATTGAGTTCTGTCAACATTTCGCCGTAATTCATTATTTTGTAAATATTTTTTACGCGGTTCTGCTTTATATAATTTATTCGCGTGAACAACTATCCATTTTTTATTTGGATCGTACATAGGCGTGATAGCGTAATTATTGTTACGGATCACCTTTACGATGCGAAATGGTCCTTGAAATTTTTTTTGTAATGCTGTGGTGGACCTTAAATTTTTCAAATATACAATTTGCCCTTTTAATAATTTATGCTGTCTCACTCTTTTAAAAATTCTTTCTTGACGACTTTGGGCTTGAATTTGTTTTCGTTTTGTATATCTATTAATTTTTTCCGCTAAAGTAAGTGCTTCACTGACCTCATTATCATATTCAGTTTGAGTTAAAATCGGATTGTCATCAGGGTCCGCTATTTCCAGATTATTTTCTCCGGGTAATTTCAAATCTCTGGTAAGAAACAAAATAGCGGGACTGTGGTCTATATTTGCGCTGGGTGTTGCATTATGAAATAATTTTACATATGGCAATACCTTATGCCAATTAAAGGTTGGATTTGACATAGCTGCTAAAGAATTTTTTATGGCCGAGTGGCTTCTTTCTAAAATTGCATTTGAGCTGGGTTTGTAAATTGAAGTATACTTTAATTTTATACCATGTTGCTCTGCGAATTTTTTAAATTCCTCGCTTTTAAATTGCCTAGCATTATCTGTCAGCAGCCACATAGGAACTCCATTTTGAGCTATATAATTAGTTAAGACCTGTAAAACACTCGCAGTTATGATATTTCTCACGGGTACTGCCTCCAAGAATCTCGAGTAATGGTCTATCATCGTTATGATGTACTCGTGCTGTCCGTTACTTCTCGGTAGCTTCCCTAAAATGTCTAATGCCACCGTGTGATTTTGTTTACATGGACGTGGCACACGTTGTAATGCCACAGGTCTTATAGCCTTATTTTTGTAACATAAACATGCATCACATGATGCGCAAAAATTTTTTACATCACTGTATGCCCCTTTCCAGTAATACTTTCTATTCAGAATTTGATAGGTTTTTTCTACTCCAAAATGTGGTGTATGAGCTAACTCAATAACTGCGAATTTTAGACTGTGAGGTATTAGAATTCTGTCCTTTTGCATAGGATTTCTGATATATCTAGCAGTCTTTATCATAATTAATCCCGTATTTACATCTTTATAGTATTTATTTACATATTTTGGCTGCTTAGATTTTGCATTCAGTCCGTTAATAATTTTCTTTATCTCTGTATCTTTTGCTTGCTCTTCTAAAATTTTGGCTATTGTTATAGCGCTGTCATTAGCAATAATATTATTTATTAATTTAGTCTTAGTTTGTTCAGAAAAAATTTGACGTGACATAAAATCACTGGGATTATCTTGTCCTTTAATGTATTTGATATCAAATGAATATTGTTGTAAATTTAATAACCATCTTGCGATTAAATCAGAATTTTGATTTTCCAAATTAATAAAATGTGTTAATGCTTTAGAATCAGTAAAAATCGTAAAATGCGTACCATATAAAAAATCTTTGAAATGTATTATAGCATCATGAATTGCTAACAATTCTAGCTTCATGCTCGGATATTTCTTTTCACTGTAAAGTTTCCTGCTATAATACTCGATAGGATGAAAATTTCCATTCACTGATTGAAGTAAAATTCCTGACGCGGCTACTTTTGAACAGTCCGTCGATAAATAGAACGGCTTTGACATATCAGCTGCCCTGACTACCGGTTTCGATAAAATCGCGTTTTGCAATTTTACAAACGCTTCTTCGCATTTCTCCGTCCATATAAATTTCTTATCTTTCTTTGTTAACTCAATTAATGGATTGCATAGTTCAGAAAAATTTGGTATGATCTGCCTGAAGTAATTACATAAACCTAAAAATGATTTTACTTTTTTTACTGTCGTTGGCACAGGGAAATTCGTTATTTTTTGTACATTATCGCCTGAAGGTGTTATGCCTTCCTTACTTATCTTAAATCCTAGAAATTTAATATTCTCTTTACACATTTGTAATTTTGAAGGGTCAATCGTTAAACCAAATTTACCTAATCTTAAAAATACTATTTTTAATCTCTCCAACATTTTCTCGAAAGAATTTGCGGCAATTACAATGTCATCTAAATAAAATTCTATTTTTTGTTCTTTTAAGTCTCCTAAGCATTTCATCATTAATAAAGAAAAATATGCTGATGAATTTTTTGCACCAAATGGAAGTCTATTAGGTTTATAGGAGGCGTCATTTGTTACGATTGTCAACCTCGAACTATCCTCAGGTTTGATTTTTATTTGAAAAAACGCGGCCTTCAAATCAATGACCGTGTACAATTCGTGGCTTGCGATGTTGTGCAGAATGTCGCTAATTTTACCAATATTTATGGGCAGTAATTCAGTAATCTGATTAAGTAGCCTATAGTCTACGGCTAAACGATATTTTTGTTCTTTCTTGGCATCAGTACTATTAAAATTATCTTTCTTCTTAATTAACAAACACGGAAAAGCGTAATTACTTGAAGATTTTTCCATTATTCCTGCTTCACACAACTGTTTTATTTCCTTCTCGAGTACCGGTTTTAACATCTTTGGCAAGGGATAAGGTTTACATTGTATAGGATATTGGTGTAATAACTTAAATTCCGGTACTATTTCTTCTGTCATTCCTAGCGTTTTATATGATTTAGAAAATACATCATAATTTTGTAAAAGTAATTTAAGCAATATATGTCTTTCCTTATCTTGTAGATGATCTAGTTTAAAATCTTGCAGTGTTAATTCCGCTTTTCGTAAAGCTGAAATATCCATTTTGTGTGGGTCATTTAAGCTTTCTAAGTTGTTAATCTGTAAAATTTTCTCAGTATCATGTTTCTCTTCAAAAATTTCAAATTGTGTTACCGTTCCTACAATCATGTTTTTATTAAGTTGAATGTCTTCTTCTGTTTTATTTGTTATTAGAGTAGAAATAAATTTTCTATTATTTACATAATGTAGAGAATACTCAGTGTGTAACTTTTTCATTGAGTTTGTAATATTTAACATTACATCCTTATCTTCAAAATAATTTTCACTCAATTTTAATTTTATTGATTTTGTTTCTTGAGGGAGTAATTTAATTTTCTGTGCTAAGCTTGCATTTAAGCATTGAATATGCTCTACTCTTGTATTTTTATTTTCTGGTTCCTGTACTTTATTTTGATTTTTGTTTTGAAATGGAATTGATATAGATTCTTTAACAAATTTTAATGTTAATTTATTTGTGTCAATTATGACATGATGATTTTTGAGAAAGTCAAATCCTAAGATTATTTCATAGGGGGTGTTATTTAATTGTTTAGTTATAAAAAATGAATTTTTGCATCTTTTGTTTTCAATTTTAAAGCTGAAGCTTATACATTTTGAGAATTGTATGTTTTCTTTGGTCATAGTTTGTATTTTAACTTGTCTAGATAAATAATTAATTTGGATTTTATTTTTGATTTTTTGAAATACATGATCTGATAACAAAGTCACACTTGCCCCACTGTCTATGAGAGCCATTGTTTTTATATTCTCTAAATTTATGTTGATCATCGGCAGTGCGTCACTCTGTCCATACGTTGAATTAAGTAAATGTTCATTTAAATTCTGTGCATCCTTATTAATTTTGTTTGAAATTTTCTGGGATCTCGAATCTTTATTTGATGCTCTATAACTTCCTATCTGATTTTTATTTCGAGGTCCCTTTCTTAGTTTAAATATCCATTATTTTGATATTGCCCATTATTGCTTTCAAATTGTCGCCTATTATTTTGATATGGTCTTCTATTATTACTCTGAAATTGTCTGTTGTTATTTCCTGCTCGACGCCGTATTCCCCGGTTATTAGTGTAATTACTTCTTCTAACATTTGATCTACTATAATGTGCATAATTATTTTGATTAGTGGGTCTTTCTCGGTAATTGGCGTTTTCTTGACTGTTGTTTTCATTTGTGAATGCCCTTTTTAAATTATCTTGTACATTTTGAAGCGTAAAGCATTCGGACATCCAGTGATTGTTACGACCACACGCTATACAAAATTTCTGTGGCGGCTTTTCTGCAGTATTTTCAGTTTTTACATGATTTATTTCCACATTCTCAATTATTTTATTTTCTACTTCAATATTATTTACACAATCACTATCTTCCTCCAATGCGGATTCTATTACCTCAGCTATTCTCACTGCTTCGTCAAAGGTTTTCGGGTCATTTTTTTTTATTTCTGTTCTTAAATCTTCTCTGACTATCTGTAAAAATTTGGTAAGTTTAATTTTCTCTATAATTTTTTCTACATTTGCATCAATTGTTTCATCTACTTCTAAAAAAATTATCGCTTGGTTTTCGATTTCTTGTGCAAGCTCCTTAATTGTCATATTTGGTAAATGTTTCAGATTGTTAAAATTATTATGTTTTTGAACTAAGGTTTGTTTTCTTTCAAATTTGTTTTTTAATAATTCCATGAATTTTTCATATGATTTTTCCTTTTGCAGAGCAATATTTTCTGCTAGAAATTGTTGTGCCTTTCCCCTTAACCTAGATTTGACAATTATAATTTTCTCTTGTTCGGACCATGATGTTAAATCCGCGATTTCCTTAAATTGTATGATAAAGAAATTGACATTGTTTTCCTTTTGTCCATCAAATGATGGCAACATCTGCATAATTGGCAACGATGTATTTTGCTGCGCTTGATTTGTGGGCATCTGTATATGGACCGCGTTATTTGTTACAGCCAGAATTATCTGTTATTCTGCTAATTACATTTACCTCCTGCTGCATATTGTTAATCGGAGGATCTTGCCTCGCTCTTTTATTTGATTGCCTAGTTTTATTCGGCGCCATGATTTGATACACTGTTATACACTTCTGACTATATACTAAATATTTATACTAATACACACATATATACACAATAATATAATACATATTTAAATTATCATTTTCATGCATATTCCTATCATTATATTGAGTTACATCTCATTATTCAATTCATTATTCAATTCATTATTAAATTCACTATTATATTCAAACTCATTATTAAATTAAATTTTATCTTTTATTTATATTTTTACTTTCTCTTATTAAAATTATAATTCTCTCCGAGCTTGACCACATACGGTACCAATTCACGCGGCGACATCATGTCATAAGGTAAACTTATTCTAATCAAAAAAGTATTATTCTAGAACTTACCTATGATGCCGCCACTAAGGGTGGAGCATGTAAGCTCCCGGTTCTCAAGCTCGAGATACGAACACACAAAACATAAAGAAATACACGTGCTAAATTGATCAATTTATTTTAATATTTTACTTAATAGATATCCGTTGTATCTTGAGTAATTATACTACAATTAAATATATTATTAAAAGACACATAACACTGACAATATTACATTAATACATATATTTACACACATAATAACTTTGACTTAAATTTCTTAAAACAGTTTCCTTTAAGCAATCGATAGAAAATAGTTCCTTTAGTTCAATATCTACGAACTCGTTCATATGATCTACTCAAACGAACTGGTAGTTCATTATTTTAATAATCATTAAAGGTGTGCCTTCCGTGCTAATTAGTGACAATTGAAATTTGGTTTACCTCTACTCTTTGTGTTACGTACGTATTCGTGCAATCTCAATGATGTCTGCACACTGTTGCACATCTCATATCTGCACAAGCTACCATTTTATTGCTCACATTCTATAGACACTTTTCACAAAACCAAGAAACATGATGCTGACTCGTTCGAAAGTTTTAAGTCGACTGAAGTTTTTTGAATACGGCTTTGGGGCGCTTTTTTCTTTCCCCCATTCATTCCCTACCACATCTACCATTCGCTGTTGCTGCAGACGGGGATGACCACTGTTTATGTATGCATTTGTTGTCATTGGCTCCCTCTGCAGCATTTAGATAGTTCATTATTTTGGTTGGCATTTGTAATTGGGGTGGAAACATGTAATACAATTATTGTGTTACAGGCAGCAAACAATAAAAGTAGATGGTAGTGGCAAAATTCTCAATGTGACAAAATATTCTGCATAATACGTTCTGTTGCCTGTCCCAGCTATTAACCTTATTGCTCGTTTCTCTAATATAATTTACTGGAGTATGGCTGAACTCATACCAGAATCCATTTTTAACACTTTACAACATGGTTCAAAAGTGTTTATGACTTTGTTCATTCTGTTTGTCTGTCTGTCTGTCCGTGAGCAAGATAACTGCCGTAAAAATGACTTTAATAAAATGAAATTTTAGTATGTTGTTCAGACGGTCTGTAGGACCTATGGGAATGTACATGAATAGGAATATAAATGGACTGAACCCGGGTTGAAAAAATGAAATGTATTGAACCCTATCTTCCTGCATCTGTAGCACCTGCATCTGTAAAATGGGTTCATTTTGGTATGCCTGACACACCCTTAAATTTTTTCTAAGACCTTTTGGGCCATCCTGTATAAGGATCGCATAGTTCTTTTACTGCGCTACTGACAGGTAGACAAATAAACGAGCAAACAAACATATTTTTTTATTATGTATGGCTACTTCAAATTTACAGTTTAAGTTAACTGCTTACTCCCATTGGAGAATTAGCATTTTTAAATGGCGGGATGACAAAAATTTCAAAACGCTTCAATATCTGAAGGACGTTTATCCTTAAAAATTGTTTAGCCTTTAAAATTGCGTATAACATAAGAGTTTAATGATTACGTTCAGTCATAAATAGTCGTTTATTTCAGATTTCTTTAAAATGAAGGACATTTTAAAAATCGGGTTGTGTTTTTCGAAATCATACTAAATTTTAATCAGCACTGGTGAAATTCATAAGTGTCTGAAATACCAAATTTTAGGAGATGAATTTTTCTTTTCAATGGACAGATTTTGAGCTAAAAAGCACACACAGAAAAGCAGAAACACACATATTCACATACATCTCGCTGTAAAATAATGAATTCGTATTCAAGAGTATCAAACACTGGAGTTCCAATACTTGAACCCATACTAATGCATTCCCTATATACTACCATGTATTGTTGGGAAAGTAAAAATTAAGTCCTTAGCCGAAAATTTTATTTAAAACAAATACGACTGAAAAGTTAATTTGGTATATTTCTCCTTAATCAAGACCGGATTGTAAATAAGTGCTTTCATAGTCAATATCTGGAATTTTTATTCATTTTGATATTAGTATGCATTTATTGGAACGTCTTTAACTGAAAACATTTCTCTTGAGTAAGTATTAAACATACGAAAATATAATTCCATCTGAACGCTTTCGAAACTATACCTATACAATCCTAAAATATACATGAAATTTATCATTAAATTTATTCTCCGAATTTTATTATATGCTCACATTGACTTTGCGTGGTATGTTTTGAGAATTTTGCTGAATTTATTATTTAACAGAATCGATTTAAATTCCTTCTAAAGAATATTTTCCCCTAGAATATAACATGAATTACTTATTAGATATGCTTTTGTTTTATTCCCATACATATAAAAAGCAAATTTCTCACTCGTCCAGTCACTCATCGTTATATCTCCTTAATACCTCGAGTTAAAAAATAAAATTAATTATTATACATATAAATTATTATACACATAAAGTCCTCATTCACTCACTCACGCATCATTGTATCTCCAACAACTAGAGCTAAGTACTTATTAATTATTATACTTAGAACATAATAATTATTATACTAATAAAAGTTAATAATTAATTAAAAGGTCAAATCCCTTACTCACGCATTCACTCACTCACCATTGTATCGCCTTAATAGCTTGGGTTATAAACTTCAATTAATTATTACAACTATAAGGCCATAGCACTCATTCACACACTCACTCATCGTTGTAATACCACAAGAATTCTAGTTTCGAAATTAAATTATTTTTATGAAAATAATAGTAGATCCCTCAGTCATTCACTCACACTGTCATATTGCTGAGACGTCTCATATACATCTGCCACGTAAACCGTTTGTATGAATGAAATGGCAACATCCTAAAAAATGGTTTGCTGTCATATCTGCCCTTGGGAAATATCTTACGACCCATGCTTCTGCCCCAAACTTAGTCACTAAAAATAGCATACTCACTAAAATGAACCCAAACACAAGCAATGAAACAGTTTTACGTATATAAAACTTGTATTTAAAAATAATATTACTAGTAGTGCAGTACACGCCAAAAATAAACCTCTCAAAATCACTTAATGATGGATAAAACTACTTATAAAAAGACAACTCAGACCTCTCTTAAAACCTGGCCATATCTCCCATGGTGAGACATACCCCTTAAGATTAAGAACGTCTGCCCTAGATGAAAGCATTGTGTGCGTGTTGTATCAGTTGGTTTGTAGGGATTAAGCAACTTCACCAGGAAGTTCTGTATTTTTTGTCACTCAACTTAATTTGTCTTTCTTTCTTTCGACTCAGACTGTCCGACCTACCGGACGGTATAATGTATCCCTCTTTCTAATAGGAACGACCCAAACAGTAGAAAGCGATAAGAACTTCTTTTCAAAACAAATGGAGGACCGAGCCACAGACAGAAATTTGTCGTTACGAAGTCTTTCAAATAGTTCAAAAACGACGAAATAAATCATAAATTAATTTTTCACATATTGAAAAATATAAGGATTGTAGGTTGATTATGACAAATATCGAAGATAGTAAGTTTAAGAATAACAATGAATTGAATATGAAAAGAAGACAGCAGACAGCAACAACAACAAAAAAAAACTAACGATTATTTGGAAAATTTGACTTATACAGTCCACCACAAATTTATCTGGCAGAATTAAAAAAAGATCGAGAGCCTAAGTGATTTGTAGATTTGATTTTAAGCAACCCCCTCCCTCAAAACAAGAGATTACTTGAATGATTTTTTTAAATTTTCGAAACCATTGTGTGCGTCCCTGAATTGTTACCTACGTTAAAAAAACAGTGCGAGCTTCTAGGCCAAGCAGAGTTTTTAGATAGGATGCGATAGACATACACACTTACATTTACATGCATATTGCCATACTGACAAACATACCTGATTGCGTTTTACTAGGACAGATGTCAGATTTACTGTTCCAAGCTTAAGTTTCGGAGAACAGTAGCATCCCAAACGTTCCCCCTCTCATGACTTGTAAAAAATGCCTCGCACTGTACTTTTGAATATAAGAGCATAGACAAAGGTTGCGGCGGTCCTACTCCCTATAAGAAATGAAAACAAACTTTAAACCTTGACAATTATGTTCAATAATAGATAATAAGCATTATTTAGAAATAACTACAATATTTTATTCTGAATATCCTGGACGTATATACATTGTGATTAAGACCACGCCCACATTTCGTCACTCCCATTTTCACAATTCGTAGTTTTCTAAAGGCTTTGAAAGAGTATTTATTTACAATAAATATAAAAGGAGGAATGCATTTGTTGAGCCAGTGGTCTCATCCCAAATCACTGTTTCCGCAGGTGCTATAATGACAAAGAATAATGCGGAAATTGAAATAACATTTCAAAATATATTTCATAGTGGTATTCTGTCATTTTCTAAATTTTATTTCATTTTATTTATAACTCGGCAGGTGATAGGAAATATCTGTTTAACTACAGCCATTTGGACAGATTTTTGTTAAACCAAAAACGGATAAAATTTTACTCCTTCTTGAAAGAATATATATGATTGCGAAAATTTTAAAGAAAATTATTTTTTATGTACCCTACATATGTGTCGATATTTTTTAGAAGTATATTCATATAAAGAAATTATATATTAAATATCATTGAATAAATAAATTCCTTCACATCAAGAACGCTGTACCAAATATGTTTTGCAGCTCATTGAGAATAACTAGAACCAAATAACCTCTCCAGACAACATTGTCTGACTAAGTGGAAACGTGTTAACCTTAGTGTTACGTGGAATAAAAAGCATTGGTGTAGAGTAGTTTAAAATTTCACTAATGTAAATTTAGAGCAATTGATCACTATGATGTAAAGGCCTTTAGGTATTGTATACTATACGGCAGAAAGGGGATAGTGTTCTTCCATTGGTTAGTTGACTTTCGACCGCTTAATTATATACAAAAGCCTAATTTCTGTGATTAAAAGTCGCCATCATTTCTATTTGTTTGACCTAGTTGAAGTGCTGCTGACATTTCGATTTCGATTTTCGACACCAAAATTACCAATTTTCGACAGTATATGTAATTATTTGGAGTCTTGCTTTTTTATTCTGCAGTCGTTAAGATGCACAAAAATCACAAAGACATAAGCTCCGACGAGATCGTCGAAGCTTATGTCTTTGTGCATTTTTGTAATGCGTTCCTTTTGATATTAAATCATGCCAAGTTCATGTAAAAATATTGAATTTATGAGACTGCGGAATTGTAAAAGAAATTTTTTTTTACGTACCCTCCGTATGTGCCGATAATATTTTAGAAGTATATTTTATACAAGAAAATAATTTTGTTAAATATTAATGACCAATAGAAAATCACCGGCATCAAGAAAGCTCAGCCAAATCTGGTTGCAGCTAATTAAGAATAGGTTGAACAAACTTTCACAAACTCAGGTAAATTGAAATTGGGCGTTTTGGTAAAGTTTTAGTCTAAACAAGATGACTTATCTATAACCACAGTAAAAATCTTCATCAAAATGCAAGGACATGTTTTTAATATTCCGTAAAATTATCACCTAATGACGAATTCGTTGGCGTCAAAACACAAAACTCTTACAAAAAGTACAACTTCTTCTAAATGGAACTAAATAGATAAACGAGAATGATTTTAACAGATTTGTCAAATAAAATTGCGTATGGAAGTTGAATATATACGATGATACTTACCGAATTTTGTGTAGTTTTTGAAATTTACTTATTTGAAAAATGTGCAATATCTCGAGAACGGCTAATGAAAACGTTTTAAAGTTTGTGTGATTTATTTTCTAATAAAAAATACGTATGAAAAGATTATTCATTTAACAGAGTTGAAGGTCTTTATTTTTGAAAGTTAAGAAAATTTTTACTATCGTTTAAAGGTTATATCATTCGTTTCTAATGAGAAATTACGTCTAAAATTACTATTATTTATCATTATTGAAAACGCTTATTCTTTAAAGATTTTTTCAAAAATTCATTCAAAAATATATTTTTTTTTTTCAAATAGCCAGGCACTTTGACCTTCGTCATTCGCCTTTATTACAGCGGCCAGAGTGTGAACCATTTAGCCGTCCATTGACGTTGCCCCAGGCGCACCAGAGGGGGGCGGATCATATTGCGCCCACAACACAAACATCCATGGCTTACGTGGGGCTCGAACCCACAACGTGGTTGTCGAGCGATTGCTACGGAAACACTTGCCTTGACCACTCGACAACCACATCGGCTCATTCAAAATTGTACCAAATTAGTTTCAAAACGCTTCATTGCTTCATTATATATTGCGTCCATAGACTCAATATGCACACACACTAACACACACACATGCATACATACATTATCCCAATACCGTTCAATTCGAGCACAGGGATGCCTGAAACTTGATCTTCCGTCATAATACTTTCATTTTATATTACAGTATGTATGTGGGAAAAGTGTTTTCTTACAACCCCCTTGACTCTTGAACAAAACGTACCTGACGCACAAACTAAATAATTCGCTATAGTTTGAAATAATAACGTGAAATTAAAAATTTGCTCAAAGCTAGAATAACTATAAAAAATAATGAATTTAATTTTCTGATTCATTACGAGAAATAGTATTTATATAATTATCTGCATATTCAAATTAGTTATTTAAGGTCAAATTTCTATTGTTTTCAGTGTATGTATGTTTGTTTCCACACAGTTGTACAATTGAGAATCCGATTATATTCTGCAATAATGCCAAACGAATTGATGAATTAAAGCAGATATAAAAATCAATTTAAATTTTATTTTTACTTTCCTCATATACGTAGTATAATGTATAGGGGAATTATTGTGAAGGGGTTGAAAATTCGAATTCGAGTTTTCGACGCAAGACCACGTTTCAAGCATCTCTGAACTCGAATCGAACGATTTTGAGGTGATATGTGTGAATGCGAAATCTCACAAACAAATGGAGCGTTTTTTATTTGAAAAAAATTTTGAAAAAAAAGCAGTTAAAATTCAGAATATAATTTCTTTTTTATTAGAAAACGAATGATACAAACTTTAGAATGCTAGAATGAACCTTTCTTAAAATATTGCCTGTTTTTCAAACTAATTTATGAAAAAAATTACATAATATTTAAAAAGTATTAACGATTCTAAAATACCTTCAATATTTATATGCAATATTATGCGAAACATTTGCTAACAATATTCTCGTGGATATAGTTCGTTCCACTCACATGAGAAGATAATTTGAGTAATTGTATTGTATTTTGACGCCCAGTAATTATTGAATTTTTATATAAGAAATTCTCTTACCTTCGGCTGTTTGTAACGCTTGGTGATAAATTGATGAATTATTTATTTAAATATTTTTATATATGGATTACAGTTCTTATTGAGGATGCTACCACTATCGATATTCGTGAGTTTAGAGTTGTTCGAAATATAAGTTAATTTGGTACGTCGAAATAGTATTACATTTTGTCATCCGGCAAAGCTCACATGTATAATTCAACATTTAAAACATTATCTTATACATAATTTTATCACTGTAGAAGCAGTAAATTCATTGCATTTTATAGGTAAAGTCATGTGCTTACATTCTTTTTATTTCCACATTAGATTCTTTTTTGCCTGAACCTCCCATGTAAATGGAAAATAAGAGTATATATAACGGTCCCCAGGAAATAATTCATCGAAACATAGATATTCTTTAAACATGAGAAGAGAAAGGTATATTCCATTTGCGGCTTGTTGATTTCACGTAACTATCTGAAAGAAATCGAAAGAGAAAAACAATAGCAACAAAGTTTATCAAAGTAAAATAAAGTCGAACAGAAACACACTGATGGGGATAATATTTCAGAAAGAAAAGAAAATCTGCTAAAGAACTACAATAAGGATAACGAAAAGTGTAGAAAATAATTAGAAAAGAAGTATTAATCGATGGAAATTCGTTCTAATTATTCGATTTTTCATTAATGAAAAATTGAGGAAAATATGTAACACAAGTATTTTAAAGGATTCAATTACTACACCTAGGTAAAATTGTATGGAATGAACCACAGGATAGAATAGGGATTCTGACAAATTTTATTCAATAGGAGCACTTCAGAAACGTAAACTTCAATTTAATTCTGTGCAGAATTATGCGTAACTAGAACTTACTCAACGTTCCTAAATAATCTCCCACTGTAAAATATATGCACCTGGCTGGTTTGTAAAAATTAGAAATTCGGCTGTCCGGTTGGAAGCATGGAATTTTCTTATTATATAAATAATTTATAACGTTTAACTTTTTTTGCCGATATTTTCTTCTTTCAGATTGAAATGGATTACATTATTTTGATGCTATATAGTTCTTTTTTAATTCAAGAGACTTAATTTCACCGGTGATACATTATGGTGTGAAAACCACATTAGTACAAAGAATTTTATATACACAGTGTTCTTTTTAAACCCGTAACCTATGGATCTGAAGAACAGAAAGTGGACCGTTCAATGGCAGTCGCCGAAAATACCATGCGATTTGAATGTTTACATTTCCGATTTCAAGAATTTTTAAATAGAAATCCAGCTTATAAGGGGCTTTATTAAAATTCGAAAAACGCACCTATTGCTATCTGGATACTCCCATGGATACTGGTATCTGCAATGGGAGTATCTATTGAATTTTAAGAATTCTGTTGTTCATAAACTGCAATATTTAGGAAGATAGGGGTTGTTGTTGTTGTTGAAACCCAGACCGTCCGACCTACCAGAAAGGTGTAAGGTAATTGTTTGGACGGTTGGGAAGTGCCACCCAATTTAGACCGGAACCCAGTGGGGGAGGCATCCACAGGGACCGTACCCTCCTTCCCCTACCACCAACCTCTCGGAAGGACTTTCGGACCCACATGTTTAACGTGATCGTACTCCGCATGAACACGGCGGCAGTTTTGGCAGTGGCTGGAATCGAACCCGGGCCTACCGAGTGCAACTCCAGCGCGCTAACCAATGGGCTACCGCGCCCCAGGAAGATAGGGGTTGTTGTTGAGACCCAGACCGTCTGACCTACCAGAAAGGTGTAAGGTAACTGTTTGGACGGCCGGGAAGTGCCACCCAATTTGGACCGGAACCCAGTGGGGGAGGCATCCACAGGGACCGTACCCTCCTTCCCCTACCACCAACCTCTCGGAAGGACTTACGGACCCACATGTTTAACGTGATTGTACTCCGCATGAACACGGCGGCAGTTCTGGCAGCGGCGAGAATCGCGCGCTAACCACTGGGCTGCCGCGCCCGAAAAGAGCCAACAACACGCGGTGGTCCCAGGTGGTCACCCACCCAAGTACTAACCGCGCCCGATGCTGCCTGACTTCGGTGATCTAACGAGAACCGGTGTTTTCAGCACGGTACGGTCGTTGGCAGGAAGATAGGGGTGGGACAACTCGGTTAGCGTGCGGAAATTGCACTTGGACGACCTGCGTTCGTTTCCCGGATCTGCCTAAACTATATCGGTGTTTACGCAGGGTACGGGCACGCTAAATATGTGAGTCCAAAAGTCCTTCCGTGAGGTTGGTGGTAAAGGAAACAGGCTACGGTTCCTGTGGATGGTGCCCCCACTGGGTTCAGGTTTAATTTGGTGGCACTTCCAGACCGTCTAGGAAGATACCTTACACTTCCGGGTATGTCGAATGGTCTGGGTCGAAAGAAAGAGAAAATAGGTAGGAAGATGAAAATGTGACCATATATACGTAAAATAACACACATATGTGCAGAATCACAATTTCAATATCTAAAAAGAACTGTAACAGAGTGAAAAGCGCATGTTCACTACGCTTCTTACAAATAAACGTAAACTTTTGACATGATAAAGATCTAATTTTATCTGTAGTATAATTAGAGGCGTATTTAAGGAGTGATAGCGTCTCAACCTCTTCCTCCAAACTACAGAATTAAAACAAGATCTAAATAAAATTGTAAATTTTCATTTTTAGCTAATTTAGGTAAATATATCACCGAAATTCCAAACAAATATTTGTTCAAAATGGAAGAGCAATATCTCATTAGCCTATTGTTTCTTCCACTTGCAAATGTTGCTCTTACAGAGGATGTGAGACATCATATAAAATTTAAAATAACCACCACTTTTTTAATGATATAAATGTATTTAATATGCCACATTCTTACATGAGAAGTACCTCTTTGATATTTTCTGTGCCGCCCAGGCGGTGAAGTGGATAGCGTCGTCGGCTGATGTCCGGTGGGCTCGGGTTCTAATCCCGAGTAAGGCATCCGCCTACTGGAACCTCATCTACAATGTGAAGCTGCACCCCCTTTGACCTTCGTCAGTGATGCTTGTCCGTAATTACAGAATACCATATTCAGAAGGTTCACTCCCAGAGGAACCTATGGCAACATTGTTAACATAGGATTTCGCATAGACACTAACGTTCGAAGAGCCAACCATCGCAGCTAAGGCTCCTCTATAGCTCTAATCGCAGCTATGACGTAAAAAGAGCTCGACTGCTAGAATTGGCAACTATCGCTCAATTGGCGATTTTATGTTAGAAAAAAAAAAAAAAAAAAAAAAAAAAAAAATCACGGAACTGTGCTTTTATAATTTTTTTAAACTATAAACATGATAAGCATTTAAAAATCCTTTTTCTATAATATGTGTAAATTTAAATAAATAAACATAGATATACATTTAATTCATGTAATCATAAATTGAATAAAAAATTGACGCATTACATCACTGTAAATCATTATACACCAAAAATTACAAGCTAACATACCCCAAAGACTGAAATATTATATAATATTTTCAGCCTAAAAAGTATACTAGCATGTTGTTAAATTGCTAAGTTCTTAATTTATTCTGGGATGCTGTTAATATAATTTTTTTTTTAAATGCACTTATATTCTTATAATAAATAACAAATTTACATAAATGCATTATCAAAGGTATCGAATTTCAATATCAATATCAATTTTTATACATTTTATATAAATGCGGAAAAGGTTCTTGAACTAATAATGCCACTGCTTCTTGATAATACTGCACCATTTTCTTATGATGAACACGCGCATAGGATGAAATATGGGATGCAAAGCAAATAATCTTTTTATTTAAATAAAAGTAAATTACATACCTTGTAAACGTAATCATTCTTCTTTTAGTAATCCATAAAAGATAAAATAATTGATTATAAAATACGAAATAGAAGAGAAATGTCTTACACGTATAAACATGCGATCGATGATAGAATAAAGTTATTCAAATGTTTCGTTTAGTGCCAAATAGGGTTATATTAGCAGTATGTCTTGGCGAAAACCGCCACAGACCATCGCCAAGCGTGCCAATCTTAATATTTTATTTAACTTTGGTTGGCGGTTGAGGGAGCTGGGGTAGCAGTGAAACATCTATATATATTAATCTGTGTCCGTAATAAACTTTGTTCTCTTGTATTGTCTTGTTCGTTCTTTCCTGTGTCACTGGTCCTGTGTCGGCTATGATTCGATTACAGGAGGTCATCAGAAACAACAACAACATATTTTCTGTAAAAAACTGTAAATATTGCAGTCGTTTTAACAAGTTTATTAAATTATAAACATAAACTTCACTTCCTTACTTAATGAGAGTTTCATGGAAAGATTTAATTTTCGTTCCAGTAGAATACAATGCAGAAAGCGTCATTTGGCCTAAAATCTTTCAAAGACCGGCAAGAGAGAGGTAGATCTGGTATGACTGGTAGATCGCCATTTGTGGTTTGAGTACAACTGGGTTCTAGAGGAAATTGCTGTATGATCACAAATATGACAAAATGTTCGGTAACATTATTCATAATTATTTTATCACGCCCGCAAAATTTATTAATTTTAATGTAATGGAGCTCATGCCAAATATGATATAATAATCATATTATACAGGAATATATTAAATTATGTAGTGTATTTATTACATCGAAAAAATCCATTTTCGTGCAAAATTTTCTTACTATATTGAGTACAAGTAAAGAAACAGTGTTTCAGAGCGGATATATTTCAGGCTATGTGCTTTGGCGTAGCTACCAAGATAAGACAAATAAGAGATAAGTCATACAAATAAGGGCAATTTTTCTTCTTGGAATTTAACAACTATCTCGGGCGTGTATTTTAACTCAACTGTCTCGTACATTTATACATTGGTGAAGCGTGATAAAATAATTTAGAGATATATAAAAGCAAGGATCAAAATTAGCAAATAAAAAGTATCATGTTGTATATTTTATCAAGGTTAGAAATGAAATAAAATATAGTAACTGAATTACAAAAGAATAAATTAATGACTTTTTGAAATTTGTTATTAAAGTGGAACCATAATTTTTAATTTCAGTGGGGAAGCGATTAAATAACATTATATTTGGGAAAATACAATACATGGAAAACTATATTTTAACTAGTCCAGATATATCAAGGATAGCAAAGAAGAATATAAACATACCACTTACCAACCTTCATTTTACACGTCTTAAACCTTTAATTTGTGTTTCACATAAAAAAATTCTAACCGTATCAAAAACGTCAATTTTCGAAATCATATGCGATATAAATCTTTAAAATGATTCTTTAGAGCCCTCAGACAATAAACACTAAATTTGCGGAAACTAAACGATTAAGAAAAACAGAGAAATATCGTAGATTAGATATATCTGCCTGAGCTATGGCAGTTAGCTGACAGAATGTGAGCGTGCAATCTGTTTTAGCTCCATTTTCAAAGCAACATCTCACGACGACTATATGTCTCGTCCGAAAATTTCGCCGTCACTTATGGGAGTTAGGGGCCAATCGGATCAATAATTTGTATACGTCTCCTTTCATTCATTTATACAGAAAACCAATTTATTTTGAACTAAATCTAATTAAAATAAAAAAAAAACTATTCTTAAATGGTTTGAGCAACCATTATCTACCTAGTCTTCGCAAACATTTCGCATAGCATTCATAGTCCCTATATTTTTCTTCGCCGATCCGGTGGTCGAGAGGTTAGGGGCATGCGTTTCCGTCTGATCGCTGGATTGCCGGGTTGAGGGTTCGAATCCCGCAAGCGGACATGGATGTTGTCATGTCGTGGCCAAGTGAGACTTCCGCCCTTCGGGGAACCTCTATAAAAGTGAAGCTGCAAATCTTCTCCCCCCCCCTTCGCCATGGGATACCCTGGGGCGGGGGGGGGGGGGTCTTGTGGACGTGGTGCGTAGACGCTCCTTCACCATTGAAGAATTAGTAACGATATTTTTCTTCATTTGCATCTTTTCGCGAACCTTTTTTTTTAAGGTAACTCTAAACTTTTTTTTAAATGGCTCAAATTGCCCATTTAAACCAAATTCATCCCTCGCCGTTAAAATGCGAGGATAAACACACAAACAGCAATATATACCCTTCCCACTTTTATCAGAAATTAAAAAAGAATTCACAGGAGTGTGATTCAACACAACTTGCTCATATCAGAATCCATTTTTAAGTAGTGATTATTTATTTAATTTTATTTTCCAGGAAAATTTTAACAAATCTGTATTGTTGGTCCAAATGAACACAATCATAATATATCACCCATCATTTTAAAGGACTTGAAAAAATCTTACGATTGATACCAAGTTTTACAATGTACCATTCGAAGGGGTAAATTTCCCCCCCCCCCCGAAGATGCTAATGACATCAGGAACACAAAAATTATATCATAGCTATTTTTCACTACATTGTGATTAAAACTGTTATGTTTCTTGATTATTGAGCCATAAATAACTCCTTTTATGCATAATTATGTCGAATTTTGTCCTATTTTACTATGCTAAGATTATATAAAATTTTAAAGCTTGTTCTAGATTTTTTTGCTGGCAATGCCGGATATAAAGTTTCGTAAAAATCCGTTAATATTTGTGGTAGCTATCATGTACCTAATAAATCGACCACAGGCCCGCACACAGACAGGCATTACTCGAAAAATTGTTGAAACGTGCTCAGAAAGTCCTAAAGCATATATTGGCTTTATATCTATTGGCTTTTATATCAAATTATCGAAAGCGAAAAATGTTCGTGAAACCAATACATTCTCTATATACCAGAATAAATAATGTACTGTTCGTTATATTATACAGTACGAAAAAATAAAAATTTGCAGGCTTAGTAATATATTTATACGTGAGGTTTCTCTATGTTCATGAAATGGTGTCATTTATTTCTTTTATTTCCCTTTAATCCACTTCTTAAGCTGTCAGAACACTTAATCCAAGATTAAGTTTTTTTTTCTGAATCTTTCTGAAAGAGCTTACGATTAAATTCTTTTTGGAACTATCAGAACTTACTTTCCAATGAGGTGTAAAAATTTCAATTTCCCACGCTATAATTTTCTCGGGATTGCGACGGAAAAAAAAGTTAAACTGGGAACGCAAATATTTAGTTTTAGAAACAAATATGGTTGTGTATTTAAATTTAGATCCTTGCAACATAACTTTATAAGCATCTGTATAATAATATGCACTGAATTTTCTATCTAATTGGTTGAATGGAAGACATAGCAAAATTATCGAGCACTTTCACTATAGCTACAATATTGGTTTGGGTGCAATACGATTCATCTCAGCTTGGAGACAAGGAAAAAAAATCCAAAATTCGAAAGACGGGGTGACGGTGAGAAGAGATAATCAAAACACTCAAAATTAATTTTCAAAATTGGAGAGCACTTACATTCGACCTAGAATCTCGGTGTTGGTCTCATTCGGTTCGTCTTAGATTCAAGGTCAATGGAAACGTCTAATATTTCAAAATACGAACTAGGGGTGACTATGTAATATATATAAATAAAACTGAAAATCTGTATGTGTGTTTGTCTCGTGATCACGGGAGACCTGCTGCACCGAATTTCATAAAATGATGTGGGCAGCCTTGGAATAGCCCCTCTTGAAATTTAGTTCTTCTTTTGAATTTTAAGATAGAAGAGTAGTCGAGAAATTAATAAAATCGAACCTCTCATAGCGATAGAGTTATGCAAAAGATATTCTTTCCGCAAATTTATTTGAAAAAAAAATTATACCTTCTTGCCAAGAAACGGATTTGCCGATGTGGTGGCCGAGCGGTCAAAGAGGCAGGCGTTTTCTCGTGATGGCTCGGCTGTCAGATTGCGGGTTCGAGTCCCGCCTGCGGGCATGGATGTTGTACTGTCTTATTTGGGGCAGAAGTCAGACTTCTACCGTAGGGGTGCCCCGGGTCATTAGACTAAACAGAAGTAATGCGCCCATTCTTCCTTATGTATGTAAATGTATAGGGATACGCGACAACAACAACAACAACAAGAAACGGATTTAAACCCAATGAGCATAGGCGCCTATATAACTTTTTTCAGGAGGGGTCAACCTACTGACATCAGTGAGGTAATCACAAAGATAAGATGTACAGTCGCGGAAAAAAACCACCCTCTGTTAATCGTGCATCATTCATCATAGAAAAAATTTAATGATACCATTCGATTAGGAATAACATCCTCTACAAATTAATGTCCGTAAAATTTGCATAAGGGACCGTCTTCCTATCTAAACTGTCACAAACTTTGAAATTTTAAATGGCAATACCCAAGTTTGACAACATAGTTCAAAACTAGAGCAAAATTTAACCTGTGATACCAAATTTCAAGTCATTTGGGTGACGAGTTTCTGAGTTGTGAGTATGTAAAGTTTTGAGTTCCTAATGCTAAATTAGATTCCAAGACTTCCATTCATATCTTCTGTAATAATTATCTGCTAATTAGTTGTATGATGTTATTACTAAGCAACCCAAGCACATTTACGTGATTTTTATTTTTGTGGAAATAATTGTTTGTATGAAATATTAATTATGAAATCAATAATCGAAAAAATATTAATACAAACCTGGACATGTGTTGATAAAAATCGATTCACAAAGACTCTTTATATGCTTATGTAAAATTCCAGGTGTTTCCTCCCTCTATTTCTTTCGAAATGTTTAAATATTCATCATCACGATGATTTTAGGGGTCGTATATTAGTTTAAAAAATGAGTAATTTTAAAAAGTTATATTAATTGTTTGTTAATCTTTATTTAAGAACACGGGTATTTATTTTTACCCAGTTTTAATAAAAACTTTGTATAAACAGTGTTGTATAGATGCAACCTAATCAACGTAATTCTGCTACTGTATTGAAGGGTGAAAACTTGTATTGTTATAAATGGGATCTACTTATGTTACTGCCGATTAATAGTTCCCGAGCTACTGCGAGTTGAAATCGCCCACAAAATGTGATAATTTATAATAAAAAATATTTATATTAAACAATAACAAATTATAAAATTATATGATACTAAACATCAACAAGACTTCAAACAGTGATTGATAATGACGGATTGATACTTTTAAATTCGTCACCAAGTTCCAACGGAGTTGTTTTGTCGCGTCATCTGCAGATATTTGTTAGTCTCATAAATTGTTTTTGAAATGGCATTTGAAAATAAACATTTCATTCTTCTTTATTTCTTCTTTCTTTTTTTGATCATAGCACGAATGCCCCATTAGTTTTCAGCAACGTACCCAGTACGGCTCTTTACTCCTAATTATCGTGCCCTATTTGAGGCTCACATAATCCTACCCATTACAGGCCCACTGCCTTAGTAATACACCCACACACAAGACAACACCACACCCAGCCATGAAAATGCTCACCCTCTCATGCAGGAATCAAACCTGCGACCCTTTGGCTGTGAGGTAAGCCATAATGCTGGATGTCAAGAGGATAGTTCAATAATTTACAGCAGTGCTGTGGTCAATCAACGAAACATCGTCCTTCAAATTGCGGTTTTCAATATGAAGCTGATCCCCGAAAATTGCACACTCCGGAATATTGAATATCTTCGGATATAAAGATAGAGACGCCTTGAAAATTTGAATTTGGACTAATTTGGAGGTCTAGAACTTGTGGGTGACATCAAAATTGGGTGTTGTCATTAAAAATTTCAAAGCTTGTGCGCGTTTAGATGTGAAGACGGCCGCTTATGCAAATTTTACGCACATTAGCTTGTAGAGGATGTTATTCCTGATCGAATAGTATCATTCAATTTTCTCTACGATGAACGATGCTTGGTTAACAGAGGGCGGGGAGTTTTTTTCCCCCCGCGGCTGTACAACATCTACTAGCTCGATGGTCACTTTGTGACCTTCAACGTCCTGAAGGTGGTAAGTGCCTCCTCCTGTCCTCACCTATGAGCGCGCATGTCAATGGGTTTATACAGCAGCCTAATTCTATAAAACATTTTTCGATTTAAATAATTAAATAATTTATATAAAAATACATTTTATCGGAATTGCGTTTTTCACTCTATTATATCAACTGCTTTCGCGTGGAAAGGTGACGAGGATTATTGATATTTTCAATTTCTTAATTCATCTGTTTTATTTTGCAAATGTTTTTCAAACTCATACATTAAGTTTTACTAATTGTTGAAACAGAATAAAACTGGTTCTTCTAATACCATTTTAGCGCTTTAATTTTGGTATATGCTAACCCAATTTCATAATTTTTGTAAATTTGTTTTCAAACGGGACTAGGACATTTTATTATTCAGATATAAGTGTGAAGATAATTTTGTATAGCGAGAACAAATATTCATATACTTCATTTTAAGAGAATTAAATTAAATATCTTAATTGAATGATTTGAATAGCAATATCATTTTGAATACTTGAGGAATTTGCACATAATTGTGAATTTTAATTTTATTTATATTATACATTCCGTACGAAGAACGGATATACTGCTAGTAGAATAATAAAAAGAAACTCAAAGCCACTGTTTAATTACCTAGTACTTCCACTCTTGATATTCCATGGTAAAATCCTTGTTTTACTCTCGTTCGGTTCGTCTCACCTTTTAGGTTAACGGAAACATTTATTGTTTAGAAAAATTCGAATTAATGACTACGATGCAATGGAATAATAAAAAAAATCTAAGCCGTTTCATTATCGAACACCTCCACTTCAGTTAAAATCTTAGTTTTAGTCTTATTCCATTTGTTTCAGCTTCCAGATCAGAGGAAATATCTATTTCAGAAATTTAAATTTTGAGGGACAGTACAAAGATATTTAAAAAAATTCACACCACTTTGCCCCCTAGAAATAATCGAATTACAATTTTATATCCATTCGCTGCCAGTCATGAAAATAAAACAATTAAATCCTCTTGTCGAGTGCTGGAAAAGATTCAATATATTTTTTCCATTTAAAATAATTATAAAATGTGAGCCATTTTTACGCTTCCGAAGGCGTTATTGATATCCAAAAATTTGTAATTGCCATATTTAATGATCGCTTGCCATTTCGAACACACGAAGCACGGGTGTAAATGTCTAGTTGAAAAATATGTTCCCAACAAATTACGTTTCCTACAAATGAGCAATTTTCCATTTTCGGGGAAACAGCTATGCTAACTCTCACTTAGTGTCCGAAACATAAGGTATAATAACTAGAATGTTGGATACTGTAAAAATATTCTGATATTCGAAAAATTACAATTTCCCACACAACCATCTTTTGCACAAAATATTACGAACCGTCAGCTTTCTCCCCAAACTTTCAGAAAAGAAATTAATAGCCTTGTCAAGACTCTATTATCTTCCTTGTGAGACCATAAGAAATATTTTTCTTAATTACAGTTTTGCAGGATCTGCCGGAAATTTCGGGTATAATGGACACAGCAGTTGCTGTGAAATAAGTTATGGTCTTGCGCTGTAAAACCCTTTGTCCTTCTCAAAAACAACTCAGATAATGAAGTTACCTCGGATATATGCATTTTAACAGCAAAATATATTCTAATATTGGATTTGCACTTCTTTTCAATTCAATTTTATTTTGATGTAGTTAGTGTACAAAACAATTTTACATAGATTTAACAAAAAATAATCTAAAAGGAAAATGCGGAGTTGTAAAAAATTAAAATTTTGAAAGTTTAGATGATTTTAAAAATTAAAACATCTGTAGAAAGCTAAACATGAAGTCTTACGTCAAGTCCAAATTCATGCCTAAAAACTCAACAACAGTACGAGTAATTAGTAAAAATATTTCCGTGAATTTTTATCTCTCTATATCTCATCCAGAGCCGACGCGGTGGTCGAACGGTCAAAGGCAAACGTTTCCTCGTACTCGTTCGACCGCCGGGTTGTGGGTTCGAGTCCCACTTCCGGCATGGATGATTGTGTTGTTAGGCGCAATGTGTTCCCACTGTAAGGTTCACTGTTCTGGCCGATGTATAGGCGAAGATGAAAGAGTCAATGCCTGGCCATTGGAAAAATAAAATATATCTCATCCAGTTTATTATGCAACGGAATTCCGATGTAGCTTTGAAAATGATTATTTTTCTTTCAGTCTCCGTTGTGGAAATCTAAGATTCTTTTCTAGTGCTATAGCTGTGGTTAACATTAATTTCAGAAAATTTTCCCTTGAATATTCATTAGACAGCAAAAAATAAAAGTAGATGGTAATGGCATATTTCTCAAAATGACAAAATATTCTGCACAGTGAGTTCTGTTGTCTGTCCTAGCTATTAGCCTTATTGCTCGTTTCTATAATATAATTAACGGGATTATGACTGAACTCATGCCAGACTCCATTTTTACTTTCCTTATATACAATAATGTATAAGGAAAGTATTGTAACGAGGTCGAAAATTCGAATTCGAGTTTTCGACGGGATAGCACGTTTCAAGCATCCCTGATCACGAATCAAACATTTTTGAAGTGATGCGTGTGTGTGCGTGTGTGTGTGTGTGTGTGTGTGTGTGTGTGTGTGTGTGTGTCAGTGAGTCTGTGAAGACGATAACTGACCAACGAAGGGACCGATTCGAACGAAATTTGCTACAAAAATTACAATCCGTAAAAACTGGAAGCCTATTGTTTTTACACGCAATCGAATGTTCAGAACCAGTTGAGTGAAATTTTGAAGAAGTCGTCAGAAAATCAAAACCTCTAATAAAGTTACGCAAATAGACATTTCTTACGTAATTTTTCATTAGAAAACGATTGACTTAAATTTTAGAACGCTAACATGAACCGTTCTCGAGATATTGCACATTTTTCAAATAAATTTACCAAAAAATCCCATAAATTAAATACAAATATTAACTGTTGAGAAACATGTTCACTTTTCATATGTAATACCATGCGATAAATTTGGTGACATCATTCTCGTGGATCTAGCTCGTTCCATTCATGAGAAAAGATACTTTGAGTAATACTTTTGTATTTGAAGGCCAATAGTCATTTATCTGCTATAAGAATAACTTATTTCTCCGTCCATAAAGCTTGGCGAGATTTTGTCGACGAATTTGGCGGAATATCGCTAACTTGACGACTTTTTGAAATGTTGCCAAATTAACAAAAATCTCGCCAAATGAGTTAAAATGACTCTAAATCAATGAAAATGACGACTAATTGTCGGAAATTCAATATCTTGGAAAGATTGTAAGTATCTACTATAAGAAAAACCTATTTTTTTTACTGTAAAAGTAGTAAATACATTGCATTATATAAGGAAAGTCATGTTTTGCCTACATCAGATTTTTTATGTAATTCTTTACCCCAAAAAATATTTTGAAAAATCGGTATCATGGGTTCAAAGGATTGCAGTTATAGCGTGTTACCATCATTTTAAAAGAGGTTTAAAAGATATGTCGATTCATACCATGGTTCACAATGTGTAACCTTCAGTGGATAACTTGACTCCCAGGTAGGATAATAACGCCTCAAACAAAAAATTGGTTTCACAACAATGATAGAAATTATGAAGTCTCATAATCATTAATCCAATTATAAACTTTTTCGTGCGTTATTTTGCCATATTCTATCCTATGCTGTCCTGTTAATAAAATATAAAATTCATTCTTGCATGATTATGTCATTTTCTATCCTATGCTGTCATGTTAATAAAATACAAGGTTTTCGATGGAATTTTTAAAAACTTCTATCTAGTTCTAGATTTTTTATAACAAAGCCAGATATAAAGTTTCGTGGAAATCCATTGATATTTATGACCGCTCTTGTGTTCACAAGAAAACGACCACAGACATACAGACGGCCACAGACGTATACGACCACAGACATATACGGGCATCACTCCAAAAATAGACAAAACGTGTTCATGAGGTCTTGAAACATATATTGGCAACAAAATCCCGAATTCGAAAATTGTCTTGAAAACAATATTTTCTCTAAGCTATATTACATAGCATGAGAAAGTAAACATAATATCATTCGCTCTGCTTCACATTCTCCGTTTAATTACGTCATAAACTAATATAAAGTAGAAATGTGTTAAGTATGCAATTCGTAAAGTTTCAAAAGCAGTGTATGATTTCAGATTCCTCTTTGGAAGCCAAGAGGGGATCAATCTCCCCCCCCCCCCCCAAGAACCTACCAGAACTCATTGAAATTGAGAGAAATGATATTTGGGAAAATGTAAAAAAATATTTTGTTACCTAATCCGTCCTCCCACATTTTTACTTTCCTTCTATACAAAAATATATAAGGAAAGTATTGTGACGGGATCGAAAATTCGAATTCTAGTTTTCGACGGGAGAGCACGTTTCAAGCATCCCTGATCACTAATCAAACATTTTTGAAGTGATGTCTGTGTGAAAATATGTCTGTGAAAGTATGTGTGTGTGTGTGTGTGTGTCAGTAAGTCTGTGGAGACGATAACTGACGAAAGAATGGACCGATTCGATCGAAATCTGCTACAAAAATCACAATCTGTAAACACTGGAAGCCTATTGTTTTTATACGCAGTCGAATGTTCCGAATCCCCCTAAATTTTCGAGTGAAATATTGAAAAAATCGTCAAAAAATCAAAACCTCTAATAAAGTTACGCAAATAGACATTCCTTATGTAATTTTTCATTAGAAAACGATTGACATAAATTTTAGAACGCTAACATGAACCTTTCTCGAGATATTGCACAATTTAAAAAAAATTATCAAAAAGTCATATAAAATAAAAAAATATATATATTTCCAATTGAGAAACATGTTCACTTTTCATATGTAATACCATGCGATAAATTGGGTGACATCATCCTCGTGGATCTAACTCGTTCCATTCATGAAAAAATATACTTTGAGTGAAACTTTTGTATTTGAACACCAATAATAATTTATCTGCTCTAAGAATAACTTATTTCTTCGTCCATAAAGCTTGGCGAGACTTTAGCGACGAATTTGATAAAAATTCGCCAACTTGGCGACTTTTTTAAATGTTGCTAAATTAACGAAAAACTCGCCAAATGGATAAAAATGACGCTAAATCAATGACAACTCATTGATCATTAATACATGAAAAATAACGACTTATTGGCGAAAATTCAATATCTTGAAAAGAATATAAATAACTGCGATAAAAATAATATATTTTTATTACTGTAAAAGTAGTAAATTCATTGCTTTATATAAGGAAATTCATGTGATGCCCACATAAGATTTTTTTTTCTGGCAACGCTACAACCTCATTAAGAAGATAATCCTTTATACCTTTATAACTCAGTTTTTAAACGATTTGCCCAGTTCCTCCAAGACTGTTTTGAAACCAGATACAATCCCCAAAAGCTTTAATTTATTTTCTTTGTTCTTTCTTTTTCTTTCAATGAATGATACGAAGATTATTTTTAACACTTTACAACATCGTTGAAAAGTGTTTATGACTTTGTTCATTCTGTTTGTCTATTTGTCTGTCTGTCTGTCCGTTAGCACTATAACTGCCGTAAAAATGACTTCATCAAACTGAAATTTTAGTATGTTGTTCAGACAGTCTGTGGAACTTATGGGACTATAAATGAATAATATTTCCCAGTTAGTTTTGGATTGAACAAGGGTTGAAAAAAATGAAAGGGTTGAAATGATGGGGTTGAAAAAATTTTCAAACATTTTTTAAACAAATTTAAAATTCTCAAATTGCTTTTAAAGTTTTCGGAAATATGCAAATTATCCCTTAAAAAAATTCAGCGAAATACATTCGGTAGTTTTTTAAGCAAAAATTAAAATAATAATTACACCCATATCATATGAAGAGATCACGCGATCTACTTCAAAATAAAATATGGCATCCATCTTGTGTGGCATCCATCTTGTGGCATCCATCCAAGTTATTTTTAATTTATATTTAGTGTTGTATCCATCCTAAAACCGCTTTATTTTTGCTTAATTTCTGTGCATCCATATTCTGAAACAGCGCAATTGCAATATATTTGAGTTGAAATGACCATCAAACTTTGATTATTTCTACAACTAGGCCTAATTTTCACTTATAGAGAATGTAAACACATCGAGCTGTAAGATGAGTTGTATAAGAATTGCTGAATTTCTTTAACGCAAAAGTATTTGGCTTTGGAGTCTGCAATATAGTTGATATGAATGAAACATTCATTGATTTTACACAGAGAAGCAGACGATTTTATACCAGACTTTTTCGATGAAGTTTTAAGCATAGAGTTAAATTACTTTTACTTCCATCGTTTTACATTTTTAAGTAAAATATATTATTGTGGTATTGTGGTGAATGAATGGAATAGAATAAAACTCTAGGATTGAAATATTTACTGCGTTTTCGCAGAGAGCCAGGCGATTTATATTTCAGTGACGTCATTTGAATAAAGTTCATTTTTTTCGATGTAGTTTTAAAATATTATAAATTATTATAATATTGTGATAATTTAAAAAATAATATTGCTAAATGTACCGCTAAATGTATCTCTACGACGTTTTATTTAAACATCGTAGAGATGTTTAAATAAAATTGCATTGCAATTGGAAAGTATTTCATAATCAATTCTTTATGCATAATAGATCTTTCTTGTTAATTTTGCAGCTGTTCAGTGTGACTGTTCAAACCAATTGTTTGCTAACTCTTCTAAACGTCAATAATGATATGTTTTCACTTTTTAAATATAATTATATTTTCATACCGATTCAGTTCAAAGCTCTTTAAAAAGAATTCTGTCAAGATGGAAAGAGTGCGATAATATTTTCAATGGCTAAGGCACCAACTTGTGTGAAAATCTCTCAAAATTGTGATTTAGCATAAAATATCTAAAATAAACTAATTCCGATAAAGAAAATCACTCCTAGGTATCTGTGAACCTGACTTGAAATATCACTATATCAAATTTCTTATACAGGGTGGTCCAAAAGGTCTTAGACCAACTTTAAGGGTGGGCTAGGCATACAAAAGCAAGCTCGTTTTGGATAGGAACGTCACCATAGGGTACTAAAGATTTAGGAAGAAATAAAAAGAAAAGAGTGCAGATAATGAAATACAAGTTTATTAGACATAATTAGTACAAGAATCAATTACAAATGTTTACCATAGTATCAAAGTGTTCAAATTTTTTGATATCTTTAGCTATGCATGTTTCAGCCAGGATGTGCGGGACAATCTCAATAGGACCTTTCCTACAAGATCGATCGGCCGTGAAGGGCCAGTCAATTGGACACCACAGTCCCCCGACGTGTCCCCTATTTATTTATTCCTGTGGAGTTAACTCAAAAGCCTTGTTTATAAGACCTCTGTAAAATCTGACCCTGACCTTGTCGCTAGAGTCGTTTAGGCATATCCGCGAACGTTCTGGCATGTTTGAACGCGTTCGCCAATCCATGCGTCGGTATTACCAGACATGCACAGCTGCGGATGGCAAAAACGTTGAACATCTACTTTATTACTATTATTAACAATTGTAATTGTTATGCCTAATAAACATGTGTTGTTTTATCTGCATTCCTTTCTTTTTGCTTCTTCCTGCATCTGTATAACGGACCTGCTTTTGTATGCCTGACCTACTCTGAAATTTTGTTGAAGACCTTTTGGGTCACCCTGTATATGGGTCGCTTGGTTCTTTTACTGTGCTACTGGCAGGTAAACAAAGAAACGAACAAACAAACATAATTTATTATGTATGACTACCCCAAATTTGCAGTTTAAATTAACTGTTTACTACTCCCATTGGAAAACTAGCACTTTCAAATGGCGGAGGGCCAAAATTCCAAAAGGCTTTAATATCTCAAGGACGTTTATCCTACAGTAATGGAATTGATCTTATTCGTTTCGCCTTTAAAATTACGTATAAAAAAAAATTAATGTTTACATCCAAGCATAATTAGTCGTTTATTTTAGATATTTTTTTAAAATGAAAAGTATTTTAAAAAATCGGGTTGTATTTTTCGAAATTATACCAAATTCTAATCAGCACCGGTAAATTCGTGACTGAAATACAAATTTTCATGAAATGAATTTTTATTTTCATTGGATGGATTTTGAGCTCAAAAGCACACACACAGAAGCTGAAACACACATATCCGCGTACATCTCGCTATGAAATGATGAATTCTTATTCAAGCGTGACAAAATCGTATAGATTCGTCAAACACTGGAATTCCAATATTTGAACCCATACTAATACATTCCCTATATACTACCATGTTTTGTAGGGAAAGTAAAAATTAAATCCTTACCTGGAAATTTTATTTAAATGAAACACGACTAAACAGTTAATTTTACTATATTTCTCTGTAATCAGGACCTGGATTGTAAATAAGTGATTTCATAGTCAATACCTGGAATTTCTATTCATTTTGATATTAATATTTATTTATTGGAACGTCTGGAACAGAAAAACATTTCTGTTAAATAAGTATTAAAAGGAGAAAATGTAATTCCGAAAATAATGCTGAATGCTTTTGAAACAGTACCTATAGAATCCTGAAATATGCATTAAATTTATAATTAAATTTATTCTCCGAATTTTGTTATGTACTCATATTGACTTTGCATGGTGTGTTTTCAGAATTTTGCAGAATTTATTATTTAGCAGAATCGATTTAAATTCCTTCTAAAAAATATTTCCCCCTTATATTCAACATGAATTTATTTCTAAGTAGCTATGCTTTTGTTTTATACCTATACATATAACAAGAAATATCAATCATGCATAAAGCATTGATTATTAAACATTTTCTAACTGCAGTGCAATTTTATTTAAACAATACGATACATTCAGCGGTAATAATTTTAAAATTATCACAATACTACAATAATTTATTATATTTGAACACTTCATCGTAAAAAATGAACTTTATTCAAATGACGTCATTGAAGTATAAATCGCCTGGATCTCTACGAGAAATCAGTAAATATTTTATAAACTTTTATTCTATTCCGTTCATTCATCACAACACTACAATAATTTATTTTACTTAAAAACTTTACATGGAGGTAACAGTAATTTAATTCTATGTTTAAAACTTCTTAGAAAAATTTTGCTATAAACTCGTCTGTTCTCTGTGTAAAATCAATGACGTTTCATTCATATCAACTATATTGCAGACTCCAGAGCTAAATAATTTTGCGTTAAAGAAATTCAGCGTTTCTTATACAACTCATTTTACAGCTTGATGGGATTACAATCTCCATAAGTAAAAATTGGCTTTCGTTGTGGAAATAATCAAAGTTTGATGATCATTTAAACTCAAATATATTGTAATTGCGTTGTTTTAGAATATTGATGAACAGAAATTAAGCAAATATAAAGCAGTTTTAGGCCGGATACAACACTGGATATAAATTAAAAAGTACTCTATAAGACAAAAAAATCGACGCACCAAGAGAGAATTATCCAAATGAGACACAATTTGTACGTGTAGTGTGGATGTACAGAAAAGAAATTATTAGAATTTCAGAACAATTGGATGATTTATTGCACAGAAAGATCTACACAAAGTGAGCACTTCAATATGGCGTTGGTCCACGTCTGGCCTTGATACAAGCTGTTACCCGAAGTGGTATTGATGCATAAAGGGATGGTGTCCTGAGGTATGTCGTTTCAAATGGCTTCCAATTGACGAACTAATTCGTCTACATTCTGGGATGGTCGCAGGCGACTGCCTATCTCAGCCCAGATGTGCTCAATAGGCGAGATATCTGGCTGTCCAAGGAAGTGTGTCGTAAGCACGCAGACAATCAATAGAGAGGCGTGTCGTGTGTAGCCTGACCTTATCTGGCTAAAAAGTTAGCCCGAGATGTCGCGAGAGGAATGGCAATATAACGGGTCGTAGAATGTCGGCAGGGTACCGCTGTGCTGTGATGGCGCCACGAAGGACTATCAAAGGGTCCCGGCTATCAAACGAAATGACATCCCAGACCGTAACTCCCCGTTGTCAGGTCGTGTGACATTTAACAGTAAGAGGAGGATCCTGACGATGTCCGGGCTGTCTCCAGACACGTCTCCTCTGGTCGTCCGGACTCAGTTCGAAGCGGGACTCATCACTGAACACAATTCGTTCCTAATCCGAACAATTCTACGTGCCGATCCGGTGGTCGAGCGGTCAGGGACATGCGTTTCCGTCTGATCGCTGGATTGCCGGGTTGCGGGTTCGAATCCCACCAGCGGGCATGTATGTTGTCATGTCGAGGCCAAGTCAGACTTCCTCCCTTCGGGGAACCTCTATAAAAGTGAAAGCTGCAAATCTTCTTCTCTTCGCCATGGGATACCCTGCGGGGGGGGGGGGGTCTTGTGGACGTGGTGTGTAGGCGTCACTTCACCACGGGGGAATTAGTAACGAACGAACAATTCCACGTTGATCGAGCCCGGCACCATTGTGATCCACGTATCTGAAGACAGCCCGGACATCGTCAGTATCTTGCTCGAGCAAACTATTAGCTAAACAAGCTGAGCGAGCTCGAGCAAGCTATTAGCTCGAGCTCAGTTTTTAGCTCGAGCTCAAAACTGCAATTAATTATACATATAAATTATCATGTACATAAATTCTTCATTTACTCACGCATCATTGTAACTCCAAAAGCTAGACCTAAGAACTTATTATTATACTGAGAACTTATTAGTTATTATACTTAGAACTTAATAATTATACATAGAACTTATTAATTGTTATACTAATAAAAGGCAAATCCCTCACTCAAGCATTCGTTCACTCATCAGTGTATCGCCTTAATAGCTGGAGTTATAAACTTCAATTAATTATTACAATTATAAAAGCATAGCCCTCATTCACCCACTCACTCTTCATTGTATCAACACAAGAGTTCAAGCTACGAAATTAAATTATTTTTCACAAATAAAAGGTAGAGCCCTCAGTCATTCACTCACACCGTCAAATTGCGGAGACGTCTGTCTCATGCACGTCTAACATGTAAAAAGTTTGTATGAATGAAATGGCAACACCCAAGATCAGTGGTTTGCTTTCACATATCATATCCCTTGGGAAATATCTAACCGACCCATGCTTCTGACCCAAACTAGTCACCAAAAAAAAAAGCATACTTACTAGAATGGAACCAAACACAAGCAATGAAACAGTTTCACGTATATAAAACTCGCAGTTAAAAATAATATTACTTGTAGTTCAGTACACGCAAAAAAAGAAGAAAAACTTTCAGCATCACATAATGATGGATAAAACAACTTATATATAAAAGGCAACTCAGACCTCTCTTAAAACCTGGCCATATCTCTCCTCCCTTGAGATTAAGAAACTCTGTCGTAGATGAAAACATTGTGAACGAGTTGTTATTATTGAGACCCAGACCGTTCGACCTACCACAAAGGATTGTGAACGAGTTGTAACAGTTGATTTGTAACGATTAAGCAACTTCGCCATGAAGCTCTGTATTTCTTGTCACTCAGCTTAATTTGTTCTTTTTTTCGAACCAGACTGTTCGATCAACCTGAAAGTACAATGTATATGTTTGGACTGCCGGGACAGTACCACTCAATTTTGATCGGAACCCAGTGGAAGGACATCCACAGATATCGTAACCTCCTTCCCCTGCCACCAATCTGTCACAAGGAGTTTCTGACCTACAGATTTAATGCGCTTATCCCACGTAAACACGGGAAAGTTTGGGCTAAGCCGGAAGTCGAACTTGAGTCATCCGAGTGCAATCCCCGTGGTCTGTTCCATCCCCGACTTAATTTGTCTGTTTTTTAATGTCTGATGTTCGTGTTTCAAATAAATGTGGTGTGGGCACTAATTATCAATCTAATCTTTTAGAAAAGATTGCTACACAACTATAGTCATCTCGAGCTAGGAATTTAAAATTTACAGGGAGGATATTCATCAAAAATAATGATAATTCCAGGAACAAAGATTATAGTATCTACACTTATAAAATCCGTCTGACCTTAGTAAGTGAGTGGGTGGATGGGTATATCCTGGATTTTGAAAACTAATATATTCTCAGGGTTTGCATATTCAGGGACTGCATACTTGTTTTAGCAGTGAGGGAATGATCCGAGAATGAGCTAAATGCATTGGAACAATAATAAAAAAATCAATGGATTTAAATGTACACTATAAAACATTTGCAAGCGTATTGCTGAAAGTTTAAGGGGAATCAACTGTCTGTAATGGGGAGTAAGGTTTCTAATAGTTGTGGTACTATATATATATATATATATATATATATATATATATAAAATATGAAAATACCATGAAATATATTATTATAAAATCATCAGAAATCACACTTAAAAGGCGCTAAGCTGCACTAAAAAGAGGATTAAATATATTTTCAAAAAGAAAAATTTTCAAAATGAATTTCCGGCCATCTTTTGGTATATTGTTTCCATCCATACCTCTTTTCTTTTTGAATATATATATATATATATATATATATATATATATATATATATATATATATATATATATATATATATATATACATTATAAAACTTGAAAAATTTATTTTCAATTTTAGTGAACAGATTAAAAAGCTAAAAGCAACATCTTTTTCACATCTTTTAAATGAGATGTTATTCCTACGTTACGTGGATGATATCCTATGCGGATTAGAGGATAGTGGTTATACAATGAAGTTTGACTTTTATCCTCCATGTTTAACTTTAATAGAAACACCATGCAATGAGGATGAAAGTCTGGATTTTTTAGATCTCACTATAATGAAGCCTGCCACTATACAATGTTATCGTATTTACGATAAACGTAACACCTTTAATTTTGATATCAAATATTTGACGTCATGGACAACTAGTCTACACCTTAACATATTAAGAAATCTGATAGTAAATCAAATGAAACGACATAAGTTGTTGAATTTTACTAACAACGATAGATACAAGTGTGATTGCCGTTTTCTGGAGGAGGCTATCAAGGAGGGTTATCCTCCCGCTTTTCTGATAAGATTGGTTTCCAATTATAATGGTTTAACTGCAGCCGTAACCAGGAAGAGATATTTTGGAATGATAACAACATACGACTTTTCGGATATCGCCTAATGGCGGGAATTGTAATACGCAGAGGGTGACGTGTTTTTATGACAAATTGAGGATCATAAATCAGATAGCTCAATATGGCTATACACCGGAATTTTATAGCTAGGGCTATTTTTATGTGGAAACATTATAAGCGTTATCCAGATTGTAAGTTCGTGATTATAAGGGTTTTCTGAAATATCGGATGAACTTTTAATATTTACTTTAGTCATATGTGAAAGTGGTATAAAATCAAAGAGTTATGTGTTGTTCCATGGGAAGGTGTATTGCGTAGAGTTTGGACTATGGCGTATTTATGTGTCTATATATTTATAAGGTGATAATATTGTTTAAATGTCTTGTATCCAATATTTAAAAATAACTCTCTGACTGGAATGTCTTTGGACTTGAATATATCGATTTATGAGCATTAAACTATCACAAGTGAAGTAAATTCAAACATTAGGATTTTTATGGTGATAAAGAAGCCAATAGGTTTTGGTATCCAAAAAGGATTTTAATAATAATAACATGGATTTCAATAGTCTTGAATATATAGTTTTTAAAGTAATAATTAACCATGAGTGAAATGATTTCAAACATTAGTATATATATGGCGATGGAGTTGCCAATAGGTCTTGAGTCCATATTTAAAAATACAGACACTCTGACTAGTATTTCAAACATTAGTTTTGAATAGAAAGGGTTTAAAAGGATTACATGACTAATTGTGAGGACATTTTACACACAGGTTTTTATATGGAAATAATGCGGTTTATGGGTCTTATATCCAATTTTTAAAAATATCCTCTCAGACTGGGATTTCATTAGTCTTAAGTATTTTGTATTTTAAATTATTTGTTATATTTTTACAGAATGCTTCATGGATAGTTTTAGCGTAGAAAAGTAAACTTTTAGATTTTACATGTTATTGAAATTGTATATGTATGTATTTTTACGGATTTATAAAGGGTCATGAAGAAAATCGTGTAGGGAGTATCGGTTACCGTGAGCGTTTGCCATGGCAGAAAAAGCTTTAACCGGAGTGCTGGGGGTCGCAACTCCCCCCGGCCGGTACTTCTGACACACATCTAGAATCTGTACGAGTACATAGCTACTTGTCCTTTTTGGGAATTTATATATATATATATATATATATATATATATATATATATATAATATAAAATAATAAATATGGAAGTAAATATATAAATTTGAAGTTTTATAGTATAGATGCGCAAAGCAGCCAAAAACACTATAAACTATATAAATATAAAAATGTTTATACAGAGAATACTTAAAATTGAAAAAAGGAAGGTAGGCTTAGCAAAAAGCTTACTTATTGGCTGTAAGGGGTTGTAACCTTACGCCCCAGTTTTCAACAAGCTTGTCATAAATGCCGCGGCTTAAATTCGATTTTGATCGAATATTTCTACAGCAAGCATATCTTCAAAACTACCCCATTCCGTTTATGCTTCATTATATTGAAAATCTTTACCGTAACAATATTGTTTATTGTTTAAAGTTAAAATCATTTTTATATACATTTTAGCAGTTATAGGTTCGCATAAAACAAAATGACCGGATCGCAGAAAATTAATCTTTATAAAGGTCGTAGTGGTATGAAAGTCTGATTGCTCATACAGTAGTGGTACTCCTCTCGTCCTAGATCTATTCTTGCTATTTGAAGGTCTCGTGACAATTATTATTGTCACTCCGGAGGTGGGCTTCAGCCAAAGCTGGCGTCCAGGAGTGCAAAGCCGCGGCATTTATGACAAGCTTGTTGAAAACTGGGGCGTACGGTCACAACCCCTTACCGCCAATAAGTAAGCTTTTTGCTAAGCCTACCTTCCTTTTTTCAATTTTAATTATTCTCTGCATAAACATTTATATATATATATATATATATATATATATATATATTTAAAAATAAAAAATAACGATTTGGCAGACGATAATTAGCTGAATATTTCAGAAATTACGGTGGAATTTTCATGAACGCCTGTAATTGCCGTTTTTCTGATAGTTTGCTGAATTTATCAACAACATTGCTGAAGAAAGGAAACAAAGTTTACAGAATGTATTAAAATGTACACTAATAAAACCCGTTAGACCGTGGTAAGTGTATGAGTTGATGGGTACATCCTCGGTTTTCAAAATTAATGCGCGGACTGCATACTCAGGGTTTGTTTTAGCAGTGAGGAAATGATTTGAGAATGAGCTAAATGTATCGGAACAAAAAAAATATATATAAATTTAAATTTTTTTACATAAATTCTCCAAAAAACTTCAAAAAAACATTTCTAAACAACACTTTTTAAACACACATTAAAATGCGCTAATTTTAATCAAATTTCTCACTTTGTTCGAAATTCCAGCCAAAGAATCATAAATACATAGATGGACACACGGACATCATTGCATCATCACAAAACGTGTAGATCTATCAAAATATAAGGGTCGGACATGTGACACAATCACATTACTGTCCCTTTACATGTACTACATATTGTAGGAAAAGCAATAAGAATGCCTTCTATCTTTAAAATACGCACTTCCGAGGTAACTTCATTTATCTAATTTATTTTTGAAAAAGACAAGGGTCCTATAGCGTAAGGCCATAACTTATTCCCCGCCAGCTGCCGTATCCTTTCTATCTGAAGTTGCCGGTGGATCCTAGGAAGCCATAATTAAGAAAAATATTTCTTATGGTCTCACAACGAAGATAATAAAGTTATGGTGAGGCTATTAATTCCCATTTCCGAAAGTTTGTGGAAGGTGCAGGAGTTTCGTAACACTTTGGGGCAGAAGTAGGTTATGTCGGATATAGCAATATTTCGAATATCAGAATACTTTAACTACGTCATATATTTCCGTTATTCAAACTTGTGTTTCGCGGAGTCGATGGGAGTTCGCGCTGTTGTTTTGGATCATTGTTTCTCAACCGTTGATAGCAGAGAATTTTAGTAATTGTAGCGATAAATTGTACCAGCTCCTTAAAGAAAATTATTAAATTTCATATAGTGATTACTTGAAGACACTGTTTTCTTGAAAAATAAAATTAAATCGATTGAAATGTAGCACTTAATTCAAATCGATAAAATTCAGAAACATATTGATTTTCGAGCAACTTGTACTAGGAAACGCCTTAATTTTTCGAGCCTTCTTGTTTTCAGTAATACATTATTTTTAAATTGTTAAAATTTGTAAGAATTAACAATTTCTATTCTCGACTTCTTATTTTTCAAGCAGTGTCTTCCTCGGGGAAAAAATAGTCTAAATTTGAATAGTAGCTTCGCAGGTTGCGGACGGGAAAGGGAGCTGGAAATCAGGTTCTTAAAAATGCGGAGTGCAAAGCACGAGATTGAACGTAGCGTGTATGACTGCAACCGACAGTAAAAGGCGCGGTAGAAAGGGTGGACCATGTACATTCTGATTTATCATTTGTAAACTAAGTTAATTGGTTTTTATTTTATGATTATATACAGATTTAGAAATAAACTTGTTGTTTTTATCGAAAGATGCCAACGTGTTCATTCCGCCACCCTTACAAATTCACCAACAGAAATAGCAATTACATACGTAATTTTTATGTAGAAGAGATTGATATCTTTTTCAGTAGCATATGCTTATTTTTCCATCTAACAGGAAAATGTCCTAAAACAAATTAGTATGTTCAATATTATCGAATAAGTGGTATAGTGTAATAAGTGTATATAGTAATCAAATAAGTGGATGTTGTACATCTATCTTGAAATAAAATTTCGCCATTATTTAATAGATGTCAGGAATCGCATTTTGATTGTAGTTAAGTCATCACCTTGATGCAAATCAGATTTTAGTACGATATGAGAAAGTCCAGGAAATTCAATAAAATTTTAAATAAAATACTGCATACTTTCATGAATGCATTTAAATATACATTCTTTTATTTTCCAATGGCTGGGGCATATGAGCAAAATACAAAAGTAACAAACAATGAGACACAATGACAAGAAGACAGCAGTTCAAAAAATAACCTATCCAATAGTCCTCTCGCCTTCCAATATCTGGAATCCTCAGGATCACCATGGAGGGCTCCACTGCGGTGCAGGTGGTGTTTGCTCATAGGTTCATCACCATCACATAGCGGGAAGGCAGCCCAGTAAAAATACCAATACGGTGCAAATATGCAGCAAGGCAGTCATGCCCAGTTAGCAGTTGAAAAGCAACCACTGCCTCTCTTGTTGGTTTATTAGGCACATATACAGGAGACGTCCTCTCCCATACTCGATATCCATTCTGCTTTTCAATTCATGTTGGTACGTCGACTTCATAAATCGCCTTATAAATAATTTTGTTGTGAGAAAAGAATTTTCTTCATTTAAGTATATTACATATACTTAAATACATTCATGAAACTCTTGTTTCATATAACTAGAATTCCGAACGTTCATCACCATCATCACTTATCGTGCCTAGTGGCACATAAGGCCTTCAGCTTACGTCGCCACCCTGGCAGATCCTGTGCAGCAGTCCTTGCTTCTGACCGGCTCTCCCATCCCATCGGATATCACTCTTGTTCTTTTAGTCTCCTTCAAGTTAGCTTGAGTCGACCCCGAGATCTTATTCCCTCGGGTCTTCAAGTAAGTGTCACGGCAGGGATGTTATGCTGTGACATTCTTAAGACATGTCCAGTCCACTTCCATCGACGGTTTTTTATTTCCATCTATATTGCTTTCTGTCCAGTACTCTTGTAGAGTTCGATATGAATAGCATAAGGCCAAAATACTCCCAGAACTTTCCTCAGACATTTAGTCTGCCAGGCATTCAACTTGTTGCATTGGCACTTTGTTAATTTCCATGTTTCGGCTCCATACAATAAAACGCTCTTCACTAAGGAATTAAAAAGGCTGATTTTGGTTTTCTAAATTAAGGTTAGTAACTCTCCATAATTTAATTAGTTTTCTAAAATAATTCTGAGCTTTTGCAATTCTTATTTTGATTTCTTTAGCTGTTCCACTCTCTTTGTTTACCAGTACTCCAAGATAAGTAAAGATATTTATATCTTCAATAGGTTCACCTTTTAGTTTTACATTTTCAGAAGTTTTTTCATTAATTTTTAAGACATTTGTTTTTATTTTTACTGATTCGTAAACCAGTAGTTTTAGCAAACTTGTTAAGGTCATTAGTTTTCTCTTGTAGATCACAAAATCTAGCCCTTTCGCGACGGTTGGCACGCCCGCGTGCCGCCTGCGAGCTTGCATTCAAGGACGTACGGCACGCACTCGTGCCGGAGAGAACTTTACCCTAAACGCCGAGTGGCACGTATCGGTGTTTCTACGTGAAACGTTTTCCTTTGAATTTATTTGGCTACTAGATGGCGTTAAATGCCCGTGGAAGCAACTTAAATGTATTTTGCAGATGCTTGACCTTGGCACAAGCAGAATCCAATAAATTATTTCTCCATTTGGAGTGTTGAAACCAACGAGTTAGAATATATGGAGAGAGCGCGGTCCAATCTGCTCCATGTTAGAAACATAGTCAAACATAGAGCAGGTGTTAGTGGTTGAGGAGGAGAAGGCCATTCATGATTTGGCGATTTATCGCCTAAACTGTGTCGTGTACCTTCTGTTTTTTTTTTAACTTCTAGAGGATGAGGGGGAACGGGAAGTTGTTATACGTGTTATACGTTACAGGATTTTAAAGAATATGTATAAAGAAAAATACGAAATAAGATTAGAATATTTTATTACCAAAACATTTTATTACTAAAGAATAATTTTGTTAATAAAGTCAATTTCGTAAAACAAATTGAACTACAAAGCAATTGCAAATAAAATATGATATGAAATAGATTACAAGTATACAAATTGAAGAATATGCATAATATATTTAAAAATAATTAAAAAGTGTATGGAAAAATTGTATGCATACTTGCGTAAAATGTAGAATTCTCCACTTTTATCTTTGAAAGTTGTGTTAGCAGTATCCATGAGACGTAATACGACTTTTATCCCGAATCATACCAAAATCGTATAAGCATACCTACCAGATTTTATGAAATTTGGTCAATTAATTTTTGAGTTAGAGTGGATACAAAATCTGCACAGACAGACACAACACACACAGAGACACACACATACAGACGTGACACTAAAAATAGTTTTTCGTGTTCTAGAGGTCCCAAAACATGTCGATCCGTCGAAAACTCGAGGTGCGATTTTCAGCACGATTCCTATACTTTCCCTGTACATTACCATATATTGCATGGAAAGTAAAAAACTCACAAAGGTGTTTGGGATTTGAGCTGGACTATCACAGTAGCGAATTTCTTAGCTGTGAGTCGCTAATATTTGTTTGCTACGCGATCTACAGGCACATGAACAAACACATAAACATATTTTTATTATGTTAGATTTCTGATGGTCGAACGAATCATACCATTTTAATATTCTATGATAAGTCGTTGAGATATATCAATCTTTTGTTATTGATAACGACCGCGAACTATATTTTAAAATGCGCTAAGCTGCTATTCAGCATAATTTAATATAAATATGTATTTATGTCTTATTTTTTGCGAAAAAACTTTGCCTTATGAAGAAAATAAAACAAATAAGTGAAATGAATCTGTAGGAAGAGTCCCGTGTGGTCCACATCAGCTTCTTTTGTATACTCGCCTTTCTGACATTTTTATAATATCAATATTTCATCTTGGCCGTTCTCAACTATTATCTGCATAGGTTCTACTGCAGGTTTTTTATAACCATATATATCTTCATACTGAGTTTAAATAGATCGCTATTTCCAGTCGTAATCCGCAACAAATTATGTGACGGAATATCGTATTTTTTTCTTTTTTTACACCTCGCTGAAAAGTAAGCCCTGAAGACTATTGAATCGTAAGCTGATTCGAAAGGACTGGTAAAATCCTGTAATCCTGGATATGTTTTCGCAAATAAATAGCGGATTAAATGAAAGAAAATCATGTGTCCTTAACGTGATGTTACCCACACATGTAGAAATTACGCTTCAGTAGCAAATAATAACAACATTGGTGTATTTGTATGATTAAATCTAGCTATATAATATGTGTCCATATCGTGATGTTGGATACACATGTATAAATTACCATTCAGTAGCAAACAATAGCAACATTACTGCCTTTGTATGAATAAATCTAGCTGTATAATATGTATCCTTAACATGATATTGGCTGCACATGTAGAAATTATCATTCAGTAGCAAACAATAACAACATTAGTGTCTTTGTATGATTAAATCTAGCTGTATAATATGTGTCCTTAACATGATATTGGCTACACATGTAGAAATTATCATTCAGTAACAAACAATAACAACATTAGTATTTTTGTATGATTAAATCTAGATGTATAATATGTGTCCTTAACATGATGTTGGCTACACATGTAGACATTATCATTCAGTATCAAACAATAACAACATTGGCATATATGTATGATTAAATCTAGCTGTATAATACATGTCCTTAATCTGATGTTGGCTACACATGTAGAAATTAAGATTCGGTAGCAAACAATAACAACAGTGCGTGTATTTGTATGATTAAATTTAGCTGTGTAATGCTCTCCCTACAATACATGGTAATGTATATGGAAAGCAATGGAATCGTGTCAAAAATCGTAACTCGAGTTTTCAACGGATCCTCAAGTTTGGAAATATCTAGAACACGAAAAAACACTTTTTAGCGTGAAGTCTGTTTGTGTATGCTTTTGTGTGTATGTCTGTATGTCTGTGCAATGCATGTATCTACTCTAACTCAAAAACTAATGACATAAATTACATAAAATTTTATAGGTCGATTCCTTGTGGGTGACCCTGGTGCTGATTGGATTTTGTTAAGAATCAGGGTAAAGGAACCTGCCTTTTTTTGCGAAATACATTTCGTAAAAATAGTATGTATCCTCTCTAGATAAAAATTAATTGGCCGAATCAAAATTTGGTAGATAAGTCACTTGTTGTCTCAGGTACTGATTCGATTTTGGGTACTACTCCAAAAAAAATCTGCCTTCTTGCGAAATGGATCGCAAAAATCGTTAAAACCTAAAAAATATTAGGTATGCTCAAATGTATCAATAAAATGCTTGTTTTATACGTAGTTGTTGATGATGAAAAGAATAAGATCAATCCCGTAATTCTAGGATTAGCCGTTCTTAAGATATTTTCGTTTTTTGCATGTCTGCTACTCCGCCTTTGAAAATAAGTCCAGTCGCTACATGCACTACAAATTCAGTGTACTTTTAAATAATTATCTATGTCATTTTATGCAATTAAACTCAATTTAATGAAATTTTAAACAAATAAAGAGAAATTGAATTTGAGTCTGTAGGAAAAGTCATGTGTTGCCCATATCTTTTATTCAAATCTTTGTATTTCGATTTAATTCAGTTTGTTAGTTAAGAGTTATCCGAAAATATTCTATTTTAGCGGTAGTACTTTTTACATATTTCTGAATTATGCCTGTCAGCATTACTGTACTAATGATTTGGTGTATAAAGTGGGTCTGGGTCGTAATCCCGACAAGCCAGAATCCCGACAGCCGAAATCCCTACATGCCAAAATCCCAACAGGGTCGAAATCCCGACAAGTTAAAATCCCGACAAGGTCGAAATCCCAACAAGGTCGAAATCCCGACAAGCCAAAATCCCGACAAGGTCGAAATCCCGACAAGCCAAACTCCCGAAAGCCGAAACCCACTCTTGCACAGACTAATACAACACTAAGGCGGTCATCGCAGTGACGTCACTAGGGTTAGAATTTACTAATCAGCACCACCACCCCCCTCACGCACATGCGCTGCAAGGTACGTTAAACATAGCATGTGCTGGACTCACGCTCCCTCTTGTCTCCATCCGCTTTCTACGACAATGGCCATATATTCTGGCATTTAGTGACAATGGCTGGCATTGAGTGATTGGCATGGTGTTGATCTCTCTTCCCCCCCACTCGCATTTGGGGCGTGGTTATGACCTACCCCAAGTGACCTACCCCATAGTTTTTATGATACTTTTACAGATTTCCTGCAATTTTCTGTTCAAAATTGTAGCCAAATTTCTAACCTTATCATATCAGTATTATATACCGCAATATTTGGTTAAATAAATGACATTCTATAAAATGCATTTCTATAAAAATATTTTATATTTATTTATTTATTTTTTATAAAGACTTGTTCATACAGATGTGGACAACCCCCAAGCAAAGCTCTGATGTCTCTCTTAACTTATGTTTCTCTTTCTTAGTACTTCTTTTTTCTCTTCTCCCGGAGTTTAAAGGGGGAAATCCTTTCCCCTCCTGGGCACTCCGTATACCCCGTCCTTGAGACCTTGAGACCATACAGATGTGGATTTCTAATAATCGAATATGTTGGAAAAGAAAAGCCTTCTTGCATCTGAATTAAAATAATTTTATCAAGTGTTATGGAATTCACTTACATATGCAGGTATCATATGTAGATGCACCATCAAGATAACAAAGGTTATTTTATTTATGGTTGTTTTAGATTTTGGATAAAAATACGGTGCGATATAGCGAATTCGCAAAGTTCATTTACCTTGTCTCAAAGAAATATTGTGTTCTATTTCGTCGATTTGAGGGCTCGTGATAATTTGGTGATACAAAGGGAATATGCAGCCGCAAACAGAATAAACAGATATCTATAACTTTTCTGAAGAGGAAAGAAACAAAAGAAATCTGAATGAAAGTGGTACATCTACTTTTCTGAATCCTACGGAATAAGATGTCGCAGAGAAATTTGGAAAATAATGAGTTGTAAATCGGGGATTATAATAGAAACAATACTAATGAACCAAAGTGTCATATCATAGAACTTACATAGATTCCACTACCGTTGTCTGCATTTCCTTATGTTACACAGTCAGTGAGTAAAAGAAGTTTCAAAGAACATGAACGAATTTCCTTTATTGAGTAACCATACCAAAGATTCGGGAGTCTGTTGCAAATCTTGTATGTCCTTTTGAGCAAATAAAGGAGATAGAAGCACTATACTGCTGCGTGCGTCTGAAACACACCGAAACGAGATTCCGGCAACCGTTTAATTTTTCGCTTACGGGTGGGACAGCGTCCATCCCAAACGAAGAACCTCTTAAAAAGACAGGTATTTGACATATCCTATCCCAAACAGTTCGATTCTCCTTTGCAGACATTGGCGTTCATGGACGCCAATGCCTGCAAAGGAGGATCGAACTGTTTCGAATAGGGTATGTCAAATTCCTGTCTTTTTGAGAGGTTCTATATTTGGGATGGAAGCTGTCCCACCCGTAAGCAAAAAATTAAGAACTACGAAAATAAATAAACATATTGCAACAGCAGAGAGAAAATGCAAAGGAAAACGAACTCTCTTGTAGTGCGATTGAAAGTGCTTTATATACTTTATATGCTAAAGACTTTCATGTGACCACCAAAGCGCTATGTCTTTTTTTGTGCATTCTTCATGTCACTACATGTACTAATGAACGGTTCTTTTCAACATTGAGATGGGAAAACACTTGTTTCAGATAAAATATGAAAGAAGAAAGGATATATGGTTTAGCTATGGTTTTCTACTCATCGTGATCTGGAAATTCATGCTGTAAGGTTATTGAACGAATTTGAGTTGAATCATAACGCCAAGCTACAGCTTAAATATTTGAAAGATAAAGTAGCAAGTTTTTTTTCACTAGAATTAAAAAGTTTTTAAATAACATAAATATTAACTTGTTTTTCATTAAAATTATTAAATTACCCTGTATATTATCATGTATGTGACATTATGAAAATTATTTTATGTTATTATGAAAAAAATAATTATGCCTTTTTAAAAAATATAGATGTAACATTTAATCCCCCTGTCAATATTTATGATACGCCCCTGATTATATCTGCAACTTTGCATAGTCTGTATAATTCAAATGTTATATATCTTCTTTTCCATATTCCATTTCGTAGGAAAAATTCTTTGAAAACCGTTTTTTCCTATGATAAAAAAATATTATCATTATTTCAGTGAAAGTTTTGGTTCTGAGGTATAGCCTTACAAGTACCATATATGGAGTACCTTAAAAGTACCAAATAAATAATTTGGTATTTGATATAAATAATTTGGGACTGAGCCTGGTTTTTCATTATACTCTAGTGACAAAAAGAAGTTCATTGGTTCATAAATATCACGTTATAAGGAAATTCAAATTTTATCTAATTGTTTTACCACATTATCTAAATTCACTAATCTGTAAAGAATACCATGTGTTAAGGCCGACAGGTTTGTAAAACAAACCTTAATTGGAGTGTGACTCAACTCAACTTTACACTCATACCAAAATTATTTTTTTTAATTTTACAAGAAAAATTTTGAAAAATCGGTATAGTGGGTTCAAATGAATACAACTATAGCGCATTACCTTCCACTTTAAAGGGCTTGAAAAAATCTTTCAATTGATACCATACTTGACAATGTACCTTCCCCCCCCCCCTTCCTGGCTAGTAACTTGCCCCCAGGAGGGACTAATGACGTCACAAACAAAAAACAACTGTATCGTGGCTATTTTTCACAACAACAATTGAAAACAATCTGATGTGGGCAACACATGACTTTCCTTATATAATGTAATGAATTTACTAATTTTACAGTAAAAAAATAGGTGTTTCTTATAGTAGATACTGATATTCTTTCCAAGATATTGAATTTTCGACAATTAGTCGTCATTTTCATTGATTTAGCGTCATTTTTATCCATTTGGCGAGATTTTCGTTAATTTGGCACCATTTCAAAAAGTCGCCAAGTTGGCGACATATCCGCCATATTCGTCGCCAAAATCTCGCCAAGCGTTATGGACGAAGAAATAACTTATTCTTACAGCAGATAAATGACTATAGGCGTTCAAATACAAAAGTATTACTCAAAGTATCTTTCTTCATGAATGGAATGAGCTAGATCCACGAGAATGATGTCACCCAATTTATCGCATGGTATTACATATGAAAAGTGAACATGGTTCTCAATACGAAATATTTTTTTTTTATTTTATATGACTTTTTGATAATTTTTCTGAAAAATGTACAATATCTCGAGAACGGTTCATGTTAGCGTTCTATAATTTATGTCAATCGTTTTCTAATGAAAAATTACATAAGAAATGTCTATTTGCATAACTTTAGTAGCGGTTTTGATTTTTTGACGATTTTTTAAAAATTTCATTCGAAAATTTAGGGGGGTTCTGGACATTCGATTGTGTATAAAAACAATAGGCTTCCAGTGTTTACGGATTGTGATTTTTGTACCAAATTTTGTTCGAATCGGTCCATTCGTTCGCCAGTTATCGTCTCCACAGACTCACTAACACACACACAGACACACACTCACACACACACACACACACACACACACACACACACACAACACACAGACATCACTTCAAAAATGTTTGATTCGTGATCAGGGATGCTTGAAACGTGCTCTCCCGTCGAAAACTCGAATTCGAATTTTCGACCCCGTCACAATTCTTTACATTATGTATATAAGGAAAGTAATATTAAGTCTCGTGATCATTAAGCCGTAAATAAACCATTTTATGCATGATTACATCAAATTTTGCCCTATCCTGCCATGTTAAAAAAAATATAAAATTTCGAATAAATTTCGAAGTTTTCGTTCGAATTTTAAAAAATGCTATCTAATTCTAGATTCTATCTAATTTTTAATAACAAAGCCGGATATAAAGGTTTCGTGAAAATCCATTACTATTTGTGCGCACTATCATATGTACAAGAAATCGCGACCACTGACATCAGACAGACAGACAGATATCACTCCAAAAACAGTCAAAATGTATTCAAGGAGTCTTAAAAAATAGATTGGGGTCAAAATCTCGAATTCGAAAATTTTCGTGAAAACAATAGCTTTCTCTATACTAAATTACATAGCATGAGAACGTAAATATTCAACGTTATAGAACTATCATTTATTGAGCTTCCCATTTACGGCAGCTGCTGCAGCTATTACAAGAGAAATTCCTTGCAATCCAGGGAAACAGTAATTAAGAGAAATATTTCTTATGATGAAACAAGGCGAATAATACAGTTATCGAAGAGATGGCTCTCTTCATTATCTCTCCCCTTCAAATTCTTGGGAATTGCAACATCTTCAGCATAATTTAGAATATAAATGTAAGCGAAATTATAATTTCTTGATTCTCAATGGGCTTTTCTAGCGTCACGTATTGTATAGTTTTGGGGAAAGACATTTTTTATATTTTCATGAGCAAAAAATTAAATTTCTATTATGATTAGGAGAAAAATTATTGCTTATAGAAGAATGTCCAAGAATTTGTGTTTTATGTATATATACTAATTAAACTTGTCAAAGACAGGAAAACTAAATATCTTTAAAAGATATGTTGCAACTTTTTCTCATAAATATTATTATTTTTTATACTGTATGGTGCTTAGTGCCAAAAATAGTCATTTTTACCCAAAATTCGACTCAGCTAGGTTTTGTCTTGTGGGTAGAGTTGCAAAGACGGGATAAAATCCGGTTTATTCCCGGTAACAAAGCGAGTTTTTTGTGAAGGGAAAGTTTCCATAAAGTGGGAACGTTCAGTCATTGCATTTTACACAGTAAAAGAAATGTGTATGACCCAAAACTAATATTTGTTTTTTGCATTCAGAAATATATATAGCTGAAGCATGGAAAATTCACAAAGATTTGTGGCGGGTCTGCGCTTCAGTCACACTCTGCTACAAAATACATTCCCAATTATACCCTCAGGCACGAAGAAATCTTTTGACTCAATGGCTGTAATACGGATTTACGAAGCTCCAGGTTCCGAATTCGCATTCCCTACTGACGGAGATCAACGCCCCCTCCCCCGAAGATTTCTTAGATCAAAAAAAATGTTTACATTATGTAATATTCTTATTATATAAATGAATGTATTTCTCAATGAATGCCATCATTCTCAATGAATTCATCAAATAAATGTATTTCTCCGCTGAAGACGAGGTAGGGTTTCTCAGGAAAACAGGAATCGTCTGAGCTCTCTGGTAGACATCCTAGCTACGGCTCTCTCCAGGGAGAGAGTGTGTGGCGGAGCTGCTCTTGCGTCACTCTTTGCTACGAAATGCATTCCTGATTATACCTTCGGGCCAGAAGAATTATTTTGGCTCAATGGCTATAATGCGAATCTACGAAGCTCCAGGTTCTAAGTTCGAACCTTCTACTAGATCTTTGGTTCTAACCTATCCCCTACCATCGGGTCTCATGGCACCCCTCCCCCCCCCCCCGCAGATTTGTTAGATCCAAAAAAATGTTTAAATTATGTAACATTCTTATGAATGAATGTATTTCTCAGTGAATGTCATCATTCTCAATGAATTCATGAATTGAATGTATTTCTCCGTTGAGGACGCGGCGGGGTTTCTCAGGAGGCCAGAAATCGACTTAGCTCTCAACGTAGACATCCTATCTACGTCTCTCTCCAGGGGAAGAATGTGTGGCTGGGCTGCTCTTGCGTCACTTTATGCTACGAAAGGCATTCCCGATTATACCTTCGGACCAGAAGAATTCTTTTGGCTCAATGGTTATAATACGGGTCTATGAAGCCTCAACTTCAAAGTTTGAACCTTCGACTAGCCATTTGGTTCTAACCTATTCCCGACCAACGGAAATCAGCTGTGTCCCGCAGATTGTTAGATCCAATAAACATGTTTAAATTATGTAACATTCTTATTATATATAAATGAAAAGGAAAAGTAAAAGGTAAAAATGCTCCGAACGATGGAATACTTATAACAAAGTGATTCATTTAATATTGAACGATAATAAGAAATCTATATTAGTCCTAATAACATTTTAATTATTTTGTAACTTATCTAATTTTAACATTTTCAACAAAATTTTTGTAATTTCAAATTTTTAAAAACTTTCTTTCAATAGACTTTACCTTTAAATTAGTACACGCATTTAGTAGATTTATTAAAATGGCAATACCTCATTAAGATTCAAACTGAGTAGCGTGTTGGATTAGCCAGAACATATAAGAAACGCATAGACCAATTTCTTCCCATCAATGTTTTCAATGCCTACAAATATCGCAATTTATTCGGATAATATAGGATTATCCATAATTTATCAATAAGGATAAATTAAAATTCTGTCTTAATTAGGTTCTATCCCTTGGTCGATACTATAAGTGTGCAAAAATTCAGCCAGGTCGCAAAAGGGCTTCTGGAGTGTCATGAAATAATTGAAAAAAAAAACTTTTTTTCGCCCTCAGGGAATTGAAAATCAGGTTCTGTTAGGTTCTGTCTCGTAATGAATACTGTGAGTGTGCAAAGATTTTGCTTTTTGGGGGAAGACATTTGATGGGTCACTGGGGGGTACTCTGATAGGTCACTGGGGGGGGGTTGTCATTGGGGGATATTTGATGGGCCTTAAAAGACACATACATAATTGTACTTTAAAAATTATTGTATAGACTAGAATAAATTATGAATTAAAATCATTACCACCTTCCGTTGCAATACAACTCCCTTAGTTTCAACGCATGTGTACTCGCGAGCAGCAATTTAATTACCATGCGCACAAACGTCCACTCCTTCATAAGAAAGAACCCCTTTTTGAGCGAAATAGAGAACATGAAATTCTGCACTTTCGTTTAAAAATTAACATAAAAATGCATTCTACTAAATTAAAAATATATACTAGAATGCGTAGATATTCATACTCATTTTTTCGCCAGGTGAATTGTGTTAATCTTCTAATTTCGCATGCTGAGAAAAAAGAAAATAAAAACACATGCATATTTCGATGTATTTAAAAATAAATAAATAAGTATGAACGAATTGCCCTACGGAATCGGTTCAACGATTTTTAGAAAAAACGCTCTTCTTTACTTCAAGTGTCAAGATGAAAACTGTGTGTTAAAATGAAAAGTGTGTGTCAAGATGAAAACTGCGGTCAAGATGAAAACTGTGTTAACTTCGTTATGTCAAGATGAAAACTGTGTTAACTTCGTTATGTCAAGATGAAAACTGTGTTAACTTCGTTATGTCAAGATGAAAACTGTGTTAACTTCGTTATGTCAAGATGAAAACTGTGTTAACTTCGTTATGTCAAGATGAAAACTGTGTTAACTTCGTTATGTCAAGATGAAAACTGTGTTAACTTCGTTATGTCAGGATGAAAACTGTGTTAACTTCGTTATGTCAAGATGAAAACTGTGTTAACTTCGTTATGTCAAGATGAAAACTGTGTTAACTTCGTTATGTCAAGATGAAAACTGTGTTAACTTCGTTATGTCAAGATGGAAAGTGTTAACTTCGTTATGTCAAGATGAAAACTGTGTTAACTTCGTTATGTCAAGATGAAAACTGTGTGATGCTATTTTCAATAGCGAATCCATGTGTCCGGAGTTGCTCGTAATCGTGCTTCAACATAAAATATCTAATTATCCAAATCGAATTTAAGAAAAATTACGCCGAGCCGAAATTCCGGAGACACTATCCGAAGTTTTTTTTTATTTTCCGTCACAGACGACATAGACAGACATACAAACATCTCCTTTTGTTATATGCTAGAACGAATTAGAAATAGGGCGCTTTTGGAAATATTATTAGTCCAAAGAACATGACTTATTTATACTCCCATGCAAAATTCTCATCCGAATGCAATTGACATTTAATTAATATCGATTGAAATGAATTATTGTTGGCACATTCTTTGCCTTCAACATACAAAACTATTAAAAAAAGCATTTTCTCACATGAATTGAACGTAATAGATCAACGATCATTACGTTAACAGATTTATTGCATAATATTACATATGGAAAATAAACATATTTGAAGATACTTACTACTTTTATTTCATTTTATGTCATTTCCTTATATAAATTTAAGGGGAAAACTTGTAGTAGCTCTAGAAGGGGTTCTGCTAACGTTCTAAAATGTGCATCATGCGTTTTCTTATAATTATTTAGTTATCCTTATTAAAGCTATTGATATTTTAATTGTTTTGCCACAAATTTATTCGAAAATCTGGATATGTCCCGAACATTCAATTGCACTTAAAATCGATATGGTTCATTGAATGATATAATGATACTGAATTATTTCTGTAAGGTTTCATTGATTCGTGAAATATAGCTTCCACACACTCACGGACGCACATACTAACATACATACACGGACTAAAATATTAACACCCTACCTGTTGCTTGGGTTTTCACCACACGTCCGGTCAAGTCGCAAATTATTATTGTTTATCTCCATTTTTCACAAGACTCGATATTGGCCGTATCGAAAAACATTACCTGCAAATCAATTGTGCTAAAATAATTAGATAATGAGGGCACCGAATAATTAGAAAACAATAATAATTTATATACAAGATCAAAAAATAAAAATACCAATTAACATATATGAACACAATACCAGTTGACATATCTTGTTTAGGGATTTAAAATCTTATATTCAGCAAATTAATACTTCTCAAAAGCATTCTTACCTGATTCTCTAGGTCCCCTTCCAAAAATATTCTCAAAGCATTTCAATTACTTCATTGTACACAAAAACATTTTTATTTAATCCCTCAATAGCTTACATTAAAAATTAACAAGAAAGATCAATCATGAATAAAGCATTGATTATGAAACACTTTCCAACTTCAATGCGATTTTACTTAAACATCTCTAAAATGCGATACATTCCACGGTTATATTTTAAAAATTATCACATTATTACATTAATTTATTATATTTGAAAACTTAAAACTTCATCGAAAAAAATGAACTTCGTTCAAATGACGGCATTGGAATAAAAATTGCCTGGTTTAAACATCTCTAAAATGCGATACATTCCTCGGTAATATTTTTTAAATTATCATAATACTACAATAACTTATTATAGCTGAAAACTTCATCGAAAACAAATGAAATTTATTCTAATGGCGTCATCGAAATATAACACGCCTGGCTCTCTCTATAAAAGCAGCATTTCATTCACAAACATCTTTCCATTCATTTCATTCATCACAATACTATAATAATTTATTTTATTTAAAAACTTGAGACCATGGAGGTACAAGTAATTAAACTCTATGCTTAAAACTTCATCGAAAAAATCGTCCTTCTCTCTGTAAAAGCAATGAATATTACATTCATATCAGCTATATTGCAGACTCCATGAGCTAAATAATTTTTCGTTAAAGATATGCTGCAATTCTTATACAACTCATTCTGCATATTTTGCTGTTTACCTTTTCCATAAATGAAAAGTAGGCTTCGTTGTAGAAATAATCAAAGTTGGATGATCCTGTAAACTCAACTATATTTTAATTGTGTTGTTTCAATATGTAGATGCACAGAATTTAAGCAAAAATAAAGCGGTTTTAGGCCGAATACAACACTAAATATGAATCAAAAAGAACTTTAAAAAATCACGATTTTGAGACGAGATGGATGCCATATTTTATTTTGAAGTGGGTCACGTGCTCTCTTCATATTATGGCCACGTGATCGCTTCATATAAAAGATGTAATTATTATTTTAATTTTTATTTAAAAAACTACTGAATATATTTTGCTGAATTTTTTTATATATATTATGAGATAATTTGAATATTTCCTTAAACTTTCGAAGCAATTTGTGAATTTTAAATACCACTAAAAAATGTTTGAAAAATTAGGTCCCATAGTGCTCAATGTATTTAATTTTTTCAACCCAGGGTTGAATCCACAACTAATTGAGTTATATTATTCATTTATATTCCCATAAGTCCCACAGACCGTCTGAATAGCATACTAAAATTTCATTTTGATAAAGTCATTTTTACAGCAGTTATCGTGCTAACGGACAGACAGACAGACAGACAGAATGAACAATGTCATAAACACTTTTCAACTTTGTTGTAAAGTGTTAAAAATAACATTAGACTGACAATCATAACTGAGCCACTTTAAGTGTTGGCATTAATTCCTTTCCTAAATGAAGGTCGTCCTTTTATTCAGGCACGAGCGGTTACGAGAAGGGGGGGGGGGGGGTAAACGGACGTGCGATTCATGCAAGTAGGCTCCATACATATACACACACAATCATCACCTGGAAAACGTCATATTTGCGCCCATAGATGCTTTATTTGGACGCTTTCATCAAAAACTTAAATTCAAATTTTAGACCCCATCACAATACTTTTCCTATACATTAAATTATGTATGTAGGAAAGTGATAATACCAAGTGGATTGTCATTGTATATAAAACATGCTGAGATGGCATTCCCATGTATTGCTAGATTAATAATTTTAATCAAAAGCTAAGGGAGCATTATTGACGCATGAAATATACATCATTGTTTCCCGTCATCTGTATTCATCCATTCACTTAATACCCTGAAAATTGTGTCGTGAGCGACTGTTTGCCATTCCTATTCAGCATCAGGAGGACTGTTAGCTCATTAATATGACATAGTCAGCACAGAGGCATAATTTCATACGATTATAATAAGAATGAGGGAGGTATTAACGCAGATAAATGTGTAAATCGGAATACTTTAGGTATTAGAAATTGAAAATTAGGTTAGCAATTATACTGATTGCGAATGATAAGTTTCTTTACGTGAGCATTTAAATTTTAAAGTGGTTGATTAGAATAATTGAGACTATCATGCAATGTCTAGATCAGTGGTGGCTAAAATTTACGGTACTTAGAACCGCTTTTGAAAAGCAATAAGGATGGGCTTCTATATATACTTAATATAACACATCTTAAGAGATCGTATGTAAGTGAAAAGGGGGGTTTCAACCTTTTCCTTCAAACTGAAAATTTACAAGAAAATCTCAATAAAATCATACATTTTCGTTTGAAGTCATTTTAAGTTTCATTTATTCTTTCTTGCTTTCCCTGCAATACATGGCAATGTATAGAAAAGTATTGGAATCATACCGAAAATGGCAACTCGAGTTTTCGACGAATCTACACGTTTCGAGACCTTTAGAATACGAAAAAACAATTTTTTGCTTGACATCTGTGTGTGTGTTTGTGTGTCTGTCTGTCTGTGTCTGTGTGTATGTCTGCCTGGCTGTGCAATGCATGTATCCACACAAACTAAAAAACTAATGGACTGAATTTCATAAAATTTGGTAGGTAAATCACTTGGGTGAGACCCTAGTGCTGATTAGATTTTAGTAGGATTCGTAAAAACAGAACCTGACTTTCTTTTGCGAAATGGCCCGTAAAAATTTCTTCTATCCACTCTAGCTAAAATACAAATCGACTAAATTTCACAAAATTTGGTAGATAAGTTACTTGTAGGATACTATGGTGCTGATTAGATCTTGTGGTGAATGATTAGATCTTGAAGGTGGTATTCCTAAAGTTCAGATCATGCTACCATTGCAGATAGCAGCATTCATGGACAGGTTTCGCGCTAATGTGCTCATCAACTTAGAATAATACCTGCAATGAAAGCAAAACAGCTTGTTATGTAGAAGAAACCAGAATGATATGGGATACCGAGATAAAACTTGACAGGAAGTCTATTTCCATCAAGATGCACTGTAGTCATCAGGAACTAACTATAACTTTTTATTTGCACACTGCCCGTCGTTCAATGGGAAATTCTTGATTACTGATCGTCGTTGATACATTTTTTGAAAAAGCTTTGCCAAATCGTATTTTCCAATATATAATAAATATATAATGTATTTTCCAATATATAATAAATATATAATGTATATCTAATATATAATGTATTTTCCAATATATAATAAAATTGCTGTTTTCATCCTTCTCCAACCATTTAAAGTGCTACATCTACTTTTATTAATCCTACGGAATAAGATGTTGGCGCAGAAATTTTGAAAAGTGATGAGTTTTATATCGGGAATTTCTTCATCATAGAAACAATGACTGATGAACTAAACTTTATGTACTAATACAACACTTTAGTTACTGGCCAACGGCCGTACCGTGCTGAAAACACCGGTTCTCGTTAGATCACCGAAGTCAAGCAGCATCGGGCGCGGTTAGTACTTGGTGGGTGACCACCTCGGAACGCCGCGTGCTGTTGGCCATCTCGGGTGCGGTATCCCCGTGGTTTGCGCGCTAGATTTGCACGCTGCCACATATGCCGCCGTGTTCATGCGGAGTACGATCACGTTAAACATGTGGGTCCGTAAGTCCTTCCGAGAGGTTGGTGGTAGGGGAAGGAGGGTACGGTCCCTGTGGATGCCTCCCCCACTGGGTTCCGGTCTAAATTGGGTGGCACTTCCCGGCCGTCCATACAGTTACCTTACACCTTTCTGGTAGGTCGGACGGTCTGGGTCATCAACATCAACATAGATTCATCGTTGGTCCCTGTGGATGCCTCCCCCACTGGGTTCCGGTCTAATTTGGGTGGCACTTCCCGACCGTCCAAACAGTTACCTTACACCTTTCTGGTAGGTCGGACGGTCTGGGTCATCAACACTTTAGTTACTAAACTAGATACAACACTTTAGTTACTAAAGTGTTGTATCTTAGAACTTACATAGATTCCACCACAGCTGTCGGCATGCCCTTGTTTTGCACAGTTAGTGAGTAAAAGAAGTTTTAAAGAGCATAGATACATTTTATTTATTTAGTAAGTATAAATATTCGGGAGTTTATTGCAAATCTTGTATGCTGTTTTCACCAAAAAAAAAAAGAAAGAGATAGAAGCATAATACCCATGGATGCGTCTGAAATATGCCGAAACGACATCCCAGCAACAGTTTAAAAACTACGAAGAGAAATAGACTTATGGCAGCAGGAAAAATACAACAGAAAGCGAACTCCTTTGTAGGGCAATTGAAAGTGCATTATATACTACAATAAAGTAAATATTAGCTTGGTTTAAGAAGATTTTCCGGTATAATAATACAGTTTTCAGTCTTCTCCAAGCAATTGCAAAGAAGCAAAGCCATGAGCCTTCACTGCTATGCTTACAAAATGCATGCGGATAAAATGGGTTCTTGTGATAACAATCACATTGAAATTACTAAAAATGATTATAATAGTGATAATAACTAATATGAAATAGTCATCAGTAATATCAAAAGTATCTTTAATTTTAGCATAAAAATGTTTTTCTTCAACTAGTCTTATTACTTTCCTTATATACATAATGTATAAGGAAAGTATTGTGACGGGGTCGAAAATTCGAATTCGAGTTTTCGACGGGAGAGCACGTTTCAAGCATCCCTGATCACGAATCAAACATTTTTGAAGTAATGTCTGTGTGTGTGTGTGTGTGGGTGTGTGGGTGTGTGTGCGTGTGTATGTCAATGAGTCTGTGTAGACGATAACTGACGAACGAATGGACCGATTCGAACCAAATTTGGTACAAAAATCACAATCCATAAACACTGGAAGCCTATTGTTTTTATACGCAATCGACTATTCAGAACCCTCCTAAATTTTCGAATGAAATTTTGAAAAAATCTTCAAAAAATCAAAACCACTAATAAAGTTACGCAAATAGACATTTCTTATGTAATTTTTCATTAGAAAACGATTAACATAAATTTTTGAACGCTAACATGAACCGTTCTCGAGATATTGCACATTTTTCAAAAAAATTATCAAAAAGTCATATAAAATAAAAAAATATATATTTCCTATTGAGAAACATGTCCACTTTTCATATATAATACCATGTCATAAATTGGATGACATCATTCTCGTTAATCTAGCTCGTTCCATTCATGAAAAAAGATACTTTGAGTAATACTTTTGTATTTGAACTCCAATAGTCATTTATGTGCTGTAAGAATAACTTATTTCTTCGTCCATAACGCCTGGCGAGATTTTGGCGACGAATTTGGTAGAATGTCACCAACTTGGCGACTTTTTGAAATGCTGCCAAATTAACGGAAATCTCGCCAAATGGATAAAAATGACGCTAAATGACGAAAATGACGACTAATTGTCGAAAATTCAATATCTTGGAAAGAATATTAAGTATCTACTATAAGAAAAACCTATTTATTTTACTGTAAAAGTAGTAAATTCATTACATTATATAAGGAAAGTCATGTGTTGCCCACATCAGATTTTTTTGAAAAGTGTTTAAAATCGAACGCACACAAGCAAGAGTTTTTATAGAAATTAATTCATACATGTTCGATGCTGAATCAAACATGCAAATTATTCAGAAATTTGCGAATTTTTGACTCTCATATGTCTGCTTATATACATTGTACGACATTATGCATCATATGAAAATTAATTATTGAGGAACCATCGTCTCTATTTATTTCATTTATCTCATGGAAACCATGTCGTGATGTGGTGCTATCAATTGCTAGACGGTATCAGAAAGGAGAACATCTCATAAATAGGCCCTACAGACATAATGTAATAATATTAAAATTATCACCTCGAAAGAGTTAATGCAGTTAAATGCGATTGCAGACGATAGTAATTAGTGACAGTAGTAAATATGCGTGACTAACGATTGGGTTTGCAAATATATAAATTATGGACAGACAGTTAGTTTCTTCAAGAACTTCAATTGAGTTTTTAATTAATTTATTGGATAAAATCAACATTACTTTCATACAATGACTTTTGAATCGTACACACACACACACACACACACACACATATATATATATATATATATATATATATATGTATATATATATCATCTATATCTATATCATATATATATATATATATATATATAAAGAAGAAAAGTATGTATGTATGTAAGTATGATCCAACATCACGGGAGAACAGCTGAATCGAATTTAATGGAATTTGGTAGGTAGTCTTACAATAGCTCCACTCAAAATTTAGTCCATGTTTCGAGTATCTACGGCCAGTGGTTCTCGAGATATTAGTGAAAAACGACACTTTCGTTTGTCTCATCATCACGGGAGAACGGCTGAACCGAATTTAATGAAATTAGGTGGATAGCTTTAAAAAGGCGTCCCATAAATGTAGTCCAAGTTTCGAGTTTATAACTCCAGGGGTTGTCGAGATATTGATGGAAAACAAAACTTGTTCCTAAGAATTCTACTCTCTAACTCCATGATTCCCAGCAAAAAAGGTTGGAAATCGTTGGTTTTAACGTGAAAGTCAATTAAATCACTGAGTTTTGTGGGAGTTTATTGAAGGTATTAGTCACTTTTGAAAATCGCAGGTTTGAAACATGAATTTAAATGGAAACTATCACCATGGTTTATTTCTCACAGGCTTACTCAACAACGAAAAGTATTAAGAAATCACAAGAAAGATCAATCATGCGTAAAGCATTGATTATGAAACACTTTCCAACTTTAACTTTATTTAAACATCTCTGAAATGCGATACATTCAGCGGTAATATATCACAATACTGCAATAATTAATTATATTTAAAAATATTAAACTTCATCGAAAAAAACGAACTTGATTCAAATGACGTCATCGAAATATAAATCGCCTGGTTCTCTGTGTAAAAGCAGTAAATATTTCATTCATACATTTTTATTTCATTCATCACAGTACTACAATAGTTTATTCTACTTAACTTATTAATTCTACTTAACTTAACCATTGAGGCCAAAGTAATTTAACTCTGTGCACAAAACTTCATCGAAAATGTCTGCATTAAAGCGTCTGCTTCTCTATGAAAAATCAATGAATGTTTCATTCATATCATCTATATGGCAAAACTGCACACTCCTGAGCAAAATAATTTTGCGTTAAAGAAATTCTTCAATTCTTATACAAATCATCTTACAGCCTAATCAGTTTACATTCTCCATAAGTAAAAATTGGGTTTCGTTGTAGAAATAATCTAAGTTTGAATATCATTTAAACTCAAATATATTGTAATTGTGTTGTTTCAGAGTACAGATGCACAGTAATTAAGGAAAAATAAAGCGGTTTCAGGACGGATACAACACTAAATTTAAATTAAAAATAACTTCAAAAATCACGATTTTGACACAATATGGATAGTATTGGTCATTTAAACTCAAATATATTGTAATTGTGCTGTTTCAGAATACAGATGCACAGAAATTAAGCAAAAATAAGGCGGTTTTAGAACGGACACAACACTAAATTTAAATTAAAAAGAATTTTAAAAATCACGATTCTGACACAATATGGATGGTATTGATCATTTGAACTCAAATATATTGTAATTGTGCTGTTTCGGAATACAGATGCACAGAAATTAAGCAAAAATAAAGCGGTTTTAGGACGGATACGACACTAAATATAAATTAAAAATAATTTTAAAAATCACGATTCCGACACAAGATGGATGCCATATTTTCTTTTGAAGTGGATCACGTAATCTTTCATATAATGGTCACGTGATCTCTTCATATAAAGGGTTTAATTATTATTTTAATTGTTATTTAAAAAAACTACTGAATATATTTTGCCGAACATTTTTTTATATATTTTATGGGATAATTTGAATATTTCCTAAAACTTTCGAAGCAATTTGTGAATTTCAAATTCGCTTAAAAATGTTTGAAAAATATGTCCCATAGGGTTTAATGTATTTCATTTTTGCAACCCGGGTTCAATCCAAAACTAATTGGGTGATATTATTCATTTATATTTCCATAGGTTCCACAGACCGTCTGAACAACATACTAAAATTTCATTTATCTAAAATTCCATTCATACTAAAAATCATTTTTACGACAGTTATCGTGCAAACGGACAGACAGACAGAATGAACAAAGTCATAAACATTTTTCAACTTTGCTATAAAGTGTTAAAAACGGTTATTTAATTATCAGCATTTTATGAGGAAGATTCTTTCTTATGCAGCTATGACTTATATAATGCAATGGGTTTTTTTCTTACATAATGCAATGTATTTACACCTTTCACAGTGAAAAATCAAAGCATAAGATTCACGGCCCTATATGTTCCGCTGTAATTTTTATTACAGTTTTGCATGGTAAATCCCGAGCAACGCCGGGTAATCGCTGCTAACATATATATATATATACACTCACGGACAATGAAAGTTGCGCACCAAGAAGAAAACACTATACAACCGCGAAATGATGTAAATAGCTAGAGGGCGGTCTGGTCTGCAAATGATCCCAGTCTGGTGTGATTGTGCATGAGCATGCACCCGTGAGTGGCGTTGCCAGCATGAGCCGGCAACCTTATAAACCGGCGTGTAGTCGACGCCTCATCAATGCGAGAAGCTTTGGCTGTCGCAAGCACGAGTACAGAGTGAAAAGAATGGTGAGTAGACGCCAGAAACGTCGATATACGCAACTGACGACTTGGAGATAGGCCTGATCATCGGGCTGAAAACCGCAGGTTGGTCAGCGCGCCGGATAGTCCGTCACGTGGATCGTTCGGCCCATTCCGTCCGACGGTGTTGGGAGCACTGGTCACGGGAGGCCATCCAGACAGGGAAGACCGGCTCCGGACGGACCAGGAGTAGAGAGGATCGAATGATCGGGCGACAGGCGCGTGTAGAATTCACGGTGACCCAATCCGCGATACAGGTACACGTAGTGGCTCATGTGTGCCCACGAACCATATCTAGACGCCTGAGGGAAGCGAATCTGCCATCCCAGCGTCCCTCAAAGGTGCTGCCGTTAACACGGGAATATCGGCGGCTCCGGTTGCAATGGTTCCGAGTTAGAGCAACGTGGAACGCCACAGATTGGCGATGTGTGGTGTTTAGCGATGAGTGCCGCTTCGTTTTGGGGATTGTTGATCAGCGTGTCTGATTATGGTGGTCCCCTGAACAACGCCACAATCCCAACATCGTTATCGAGCGCCACCCCAATCCCACTGCAGGCATCACGGTCTGGGGAGCCATAGTCTACGACAGCCGATCCGCTCTAGTAGTAGTACCTGTAACATTGACTGGCCAGCGGTACGTGGATGAGATTCTACGACCTTATGTGCTCCCATTCGTTGCTAGGATTCCAGGTGCGCAATTTCAGGAAGATAATGCCCGCCCGCACACGACTCGGGTCGCCCAGGCCTGCCTGAGTCATGTTCAGACACTTCCATGGCCTGCTTGCTTTCCAGACCTGTCCCCAATCGAGCATGTTTGGGACAAATTGAAGCGCAAGCTGCCTCGTTGCCGCAATCTTCGGGATTTGGAACGTAACGTCCAACAGGTGTGGACTCGTGTGCCGCAGAACAACATCAGGCGTCTATTCGACAGCATGCCGGACCATATTGCTACTTGTATCGCAGGCCGAGGCGGTGTGCCGCGTTATTGAGGATGCCCGGGCTGTGTACTGCAGCTCCCTCTGTACGTGTTCTGCTGCGCTGTTTTTGTGATTATCTGTATCCTTCATCAATGAAATTTTAGGTCCATTCTATCCTTCCTTCTTGGTGCACAACTTTCATTGTCCGTGAGTGTATATATGTACACATATGTGATATATATATATATACATATATATAACGGGTGGTTAAAATTAAAGTATCCCTGTTCAGAGCATTGTAGAGAAAAAACCAGTGGTCATACGAACGCCAAATCTGCAGAGTATGAATTTCAGAGCAAGTAGTAAACGAATAACGCATAGCAAAAATTAGTTCCATGAATCACCGATATGGGAAGAGATTACGCTGGGAATAATCCCTAGTAAAAATATATGTCAATCAATTGCTTCGCAGTCGTAATGCATATTAATTACAAATTGTAAGTGGTATAAGCGTGCGATAAATACTGACAATAGTCATAAACATTCAAATGTCAATTTAATTAATGCATCTAGAACATGTTAGACATGGAACGCAGAAGGGAATAAGGATGTAAAAAGGCAAGTCATTGGCAGTATTCAATGTGTCCACCGTGTTGAAGAAACAACAACTGGTACCGTGTAATGGCGTGTTCGAAAGCTGCGCTTAACAGATCTGTTGTGATGTTGCGCATGTGCAAGAATGTTGTCCTTCAAATCTGCAAGGTTACAAATATCTCTCCAATAACCCTTGCTTTTCAACCCCATAGCCAGAAGTCACAAAAGTTCAGATCTGGTGAACGGTATGGTGATAAAAATGGGAATGCGTGACTGATTACTCGATTTTCTGCAAAATGTTGTCGCAACAACTGTCGAACAGGACGGCCAATGTGCGGGAGATACTTCATCTTTTCGGAATATGTTAGATCTGAGGCATCCTCGTCATTGGAGATGAGGAATAACTAAGTTCTGCAGCATGTCTCTATAACGCTGTGCAGAAACTGAATAGGACTTTTGTCTCTGTGGATAGATTTCTTCAAAAAATAGGGACCAATCAGAAGTGTTTCTGTAAATCTAATCCAAACGATTAGTTTTGGAGAATGTAAGGGAATCTGTTGAAACATGCGGGGATTTTCCCTTGCCTAGATTTGACTGCTTTGGGTGTTTAATGTTCCACCCAGAGAATAATGTACCTCATCACTCCAGAAGATGTTTCTGGACCAGTTGGCATATACCTACATGTGTGCAAGGAATGTTAAAGCAAACGTTTCACGGATATCTATACCAGAACCTGGTAACGCTTATTGATACTGGATCTTATACGGATAACTTTCTAAAGTTTTCCGCAAACACTTCCGTACTGTTGCGTAGGGCAAATCCAATTGTCTTGCTACAGCTCGAGCACTACTGATTCCTGCCTCATTGTGACTGGTCTGCTCAACAACAGCCATTACAACATCTTCATCCACTTGAGTTGTTGCAGGTTTTCGGTCTCGTCCCGGTCGAACTTAGACGTTTCCAGTCACCTCAAGCCGTTAAACCACTCTCCGGACACCACATGCTGTCAGAGAAGCTATACGTAACTATTTCAAAAGTCTGTACTCGCGAAGAGCGCCAGCAGCGTTTTCGTCATTCTTGTAAAACAACTTTAATTATAAAGCACTTTCAGGTAATAAGAGTCCCATAGCGATTGTCGAATGTTTCCACAAAGCTTTGAACATGATTTTACAGTAAATTGTGTTTAGACTGTTTTCATAAAGCGCCATCTTCTTTTGTTGATGCCGTATGGAACATTTTCAGTATGCTTCATATTCAAAGTTTATTACAGCTGATGGTCGCTCTTATATCACTGGCATTTCGTAATTAATATGCATCACGACTGCCAAGCCGTTTTATTATGCTTTTATTAGGGATTGTTCGCAATGCCATCTCTTCCCCTATCGGTGATTTTTAGAACTATTTTTTTTGCGTCATTCGTTTCCATGTCCCCATGTTCTGATATGTATTCCACGCAGATTTGACGTTCATTGACCACTGTTTTTTTTCTCTACAATGCTCTCAACAGGGATACTTTAATTTTAACCACCCCATATTTTATATATATATATATATATATATATATATATATATATATATATATATATATATATATATATATATATATATATATATATATATATATATATATATATATTTATATATATATATATAAATGTATATATATATATATATATATATATATATATATAAATATATATATATATATATATATGTATATATATATCTATATAATTGAAGATTTTTATGATTACTTGTAATATATATACCCGAGAAATACCAATGAAAATTGCTTGTAAACTGAAGGTTTTTGCAAATCAGAAGCCTAGATATATATATATATATATGTATGTATATATATATATATATATATATATGTATATATATATATCTATATATATATATATATATATATGTATGTATATATATATGTATATATATATATATATATATATATATATGTATATATATATATGTATATATATATATGTATATATATATATGTATATATATATATATATATATATATATTATATGCATACCATTGCGTGGGCCGGATATGGCCCGCGGGTCGTGGTTTGGAAACCATTAGTATACAAAATCCACAAAATCCACAAAACACTAATATTAGTTCAAAACTGTATTTGTAAATGAACACCATTACTTAAATTTAAATTGAGCACTTTTGACAACTTATCAATCTAAACAGAATGACGTATTCACACTCATGTGCGCAATCCGCATCAAATTGCAATGGATGTATAATTACTCGTAAAAAATGACTACTGGCGAATTCTCGTAAATGTAAAACTTTTACTAAAAGTAAAGCTTCTCTTGCAAATGCAATGAACTTGATACAAGAGAAGGAAGTTAATTAGATTGGTTGAATAATATCGCATATGGAAAGGACGCATGCTGGATTTTAAGTAAACTTTTTGAAATTATTTTGAAAAAAAATTAAATGTGTCGATAACGGTTCATTTTAGCTTTGTAAAGTTTATTGCATTCGAATGAAAAATTGCATATGGAATTATTATTTATTTAATTGTATTGGATGTCTTAATTTCCTAATGATTTTTTTTCATAAATTAATTAAAAAAGCGTGCAATATATAAAAACCGGTTCATTCTGGCATTGTAAAGTTTGCATCATTCATTTCCTAATTAAAACTTACGTATGACATGATTATTTATTTATAATTGAAAAATCTCCAAAATATCCAAAACTCATTCAAAAATTGAGGAGCGAGATCTTTTGAACTTTCGAGGGCGCATAAAATCAAAACGATTTTAGTGATAATTCTAATACTAATCGTACTAAAGCATGCTCAAAACGATCTATTCGTTCGTGAAATATCGCATCCACAGACTCACGGAAACACACGCACACACACACATACATATCACTTTAAAAACGTTCCATTCGAGTTCAAGAAACTGCTTTTTACTTTCCCTGCAATACATGGAAATGTATAGGGAAAGCATTGGAATCATGTCGAAAATCGCAACTCGAGTTTTCGACGGATCTACACGTTTCGAGACCTCTAGAATACGAAAAAACTATTTTTAGCGTGACGTCTGTGTGTGTGTCTGTCTGTCCGTCTGTGTGTCTGTGCAATGTATGTATCCACTCTAACTCAAAAACTAATGGACCGAATTTCATAAAATTTGGTACGTAAGACCCTTGGGTACGACCTTGGTGCTGATTAGATTTTGGTACAATTCGGAAAAAACTCCGAGTTTTTTTGCGAAATGGCCCTAAAAAATCTCATGTATTCACTCTAGCTAAAATACAAATTGACCAAATTTCGCAAAATTTGGTAGATAAATCACGCGTGGGATACTCTGGTGCTGATTAGATTTTGGTACGATTCGGAAAAGAACAACATGCCTTTTTTACGAAATGGCCCGCGAAAATAGCCAATATCTAAAAAAAGACTAAGTATGTTCAAATATATCAATTAAATGCTTGTTTTGTACGTAATTTTTGACGCGGAAAAGAATAAGAACAACTCTATTACTTAAGGACGCACCGTTCTCGAGATATTTGAGATTTTTCGCATTTTTTTATGCCGCCTTTGGAAATTTTGTCCGCCTTTTGTCCAATTACCAAATAAAAGCAGACACTGAATTAAAAATGTAAATTTAGTGTCATTTTGTACATTTAAACACAATTTAATGAGTTCTTAAAGAAATAAACGAAAAATAAATTTGAGTCTGCAGAGAAAGTCATGTGCTGCCCACATCAGATTTTTTTCATTGTTAAAAATTTTCGTATAAAACAAGCATTTAAATAATATATTTGAGGATACTTAGTTATTTTATTTTTTTACGAATCGTACTAAAATTTAATCAGCACCAAAATAACCCACAAGTAACTTATACACCAAATTTTGTAAAATTTGTTTTATTAGTGTTTTAGCTAGATTGAATACCGGCAATTTTTGTGAGCCATTTCGCAGAAAAGGCGAGTTCTTTTATTTCGAATCGTAGCAAAAGTTAATCAGTACCAGTGTCACACACAAATGACATACCTATCAATTTTTATGAAATTCGGTCCATTAGTTTTTTAATTAGAATGAATACATACATTTCACAGACAGACACACAGACATACACACAAACTTCACGCTAAAAATAGTTTTTTCGTATTCTAGATGTCCTAAAACGTGTAGATCCGTCAAAACATCGAGTTGTGATTTTTGGCATTATTCCAATACTTTCCCTATCCAGTACCATGTATCGCAGGGAAAGTAAAAATCTGATGTGGGTAGCACATGACTTTCCCTGCAGACTTATATCCACATTATCTTTATTTTAATTAAATTTAATTGACTTTCAATTCAATTTTCGTTCTCATTTGGTAACTGGGCTTATTCTCAAAGGTGGCGTAGAGAAAATATAAAAATTAAAATATCTCGAGACCGGCTAGTTCTAGTGTAATAGGGTTTGTCTTATTCTTTTCTTCGTTAAAAATTACGTATAAAATAAGCATTAAATGGATATATTTGGGCATACGTAGGTTTTTCATTTTAGATTCTGACGATTTTTGCGGGCTTTTTTGCAAAAAAGACAGGTTATTTTTTTTCCCGAACCTTACCAAAATCCAATCAACATCCGGGTAACCCACAAGCGATTTATCTACCGAATTTTATGAAAATCGGCCGATTAGTTTCGAATTAGTCGAGTGGAAAATAGCAATTTTTGAGGGCCATTTCGCGGAAAAAGGCTGGTTCTTTTATCCCGAAACTTATTAAAAACTAATCAGTACCAGCGTCACACCCAAGTGATTTACCTACCACATTTTATGAAATATGGTCTAATAGTTTTTTAGTTAGAGTGGATACATACAATGCACAGACAGACACACACAGACGTCACGCTAAAAATGGTTTTTTCGTGTTCTAGAGGTCTCGAAACATGGAGATTCGCCGAAAACTCGAGTTGCGATTTTCGGCATGATTCCAATACTTTCCCTATACATTATCATGTATTGCAGAGAACGTAAAAAGTAAATACCCTCTTACGCGGCTACTCCTGGCAGGAAATGTTGCCCCTCATCCACCAAAGCAAAATATAATTTCAAAATGTAGAAAATTGATAAAATCAGTCAAAATTCAATTAGTTTATAGTTAGAGTGGATACAGACAATTTTTGCGTTCCATTTCGCTAAAAAAGCAGGTTCTTTTATCCCGAATTGTACCAAAATCTAATCAGCACCTGGGTCACCTACAAGAGACTTACCAAATTTTGTGAAATTCGATCTATTAGCTGAGTAAGAGTGGATACAAAATCTGCACTGACAGACACACAGACAGACACACAGACAGACACACACACAGACGTCACGCTAAAAATGGTTTTTTCGTGTTCTAGAGGTCTCAAAACGTGTGGATCCGTCAAAAACTCGAGTTGCGATTTTTTGTATGATTCCAATACTTCCCTTATACATTACCATGTATTGCAGAGAAAGTAAAAATATGATGTGAGCAGCATATGACTTTCCCTACAGATTCAAGTTCATTTTGTCATTTTTTTATTTCATTGTGCACTAAATTGAGTTTAATTACTGAAAATAGCATGGATACATTTCGATATTATATCCAATTTGCCTTTTTATTGCATCTTCGTTAAATCTGGCAACTTAAATCACTTTACATTCTTCAGATCCTTAAAATAAAAATAAAAGCAATATCTCGAGAACGGTTCATCCTACCGTCATGGGGCTATTCTTATTCGCTTATTAGTCAAATTAACCGGAAGAACAAGTACTTAATCAGTACATTTCAACATATATATATATACATTCATTTTAGTCATTTGTATCAGATTTTCACAATCTTTGCGGGCCATTTCACTAAGAGTCTGTTATACTTTTCTGAATCATATCAAAACCTAATCAGCATCAGGATAATCATAAGGGGCTTACATACAAAGTTCTAAGAAATTTTATCAAATAGTTTTACGACTACAGAGAAAAAACCGTCTTCATTTCCTCAAGATTAAACATTTAGATAATATCTCAAGAATGGTTCATTTTAAAGTAATTGGGTGGGTATTTTTGTAGTCTAAAATTACGTATAAAGCAATCATTTAATTGACACATTTGAGCATATGTAGTCTTTTATTTTAAATTTTGGGGCTTTTTGAGGGCCATTCCGTAAGAAAAGCGGATTCTTCTTTACCAAATCGTACCAAAATCGAATCAGTACCCGGACATCGCTCAGGAGACTGATCTACCAAATTTTCTGAAATTTGGTCAATAAGTTTTCTAGCTAGAGTGGATACAAAATATTTTTGCAGGCCATTTCGCAGACAAAGGAGGTTTTTTTTATCCCGAAACGTGCCAAAAACTAATCAGCACCAGGGTCACACACAAGTGACATACCTACAAAATTTTATGAAATTCGGTCCATTAGTTTTTGAGTTAGAGTGAATACATACATTGCACAGACAGACGCACACACAGACTTCACTCTAAAAATAGTTTTTTCGTGTTCTAGAGGTCTCGAAACATGTAGATCCGTAGAAAACTTAAGTTGCGATTTTCGGTATGATTCCAATACTTTCCCTATACATTACCATGTATTGCAGGGAAAGTAAAAATCTGATATGGGCAGCACATGACTTTCTCTGCAGACTCATATCCACGTTCTCTTTATTTTAATTAAATTTAATTTACTTTTAATTCATTAAGTATTGGAATCATGTCGAAAATCGCAACTCGAGTTTCCGACGGATCTACACGTTTCGAGACCTCTAGAATACGAAAAAAACTATTTTTAGCGTGACGCCCGAGTGTGTGTTTGTCTGTGTGTCGGTTTGTCTGTGTGTCTGTGCAATGTATGTATCCACTCTAACTCAAAAACTAATGGACCGAATTTCATAAAATTTGGTAGGTAAGACCCTAGGATGTGATCCTGGTACTGGTTAGTTTTTGGTACAATTCGCTAAAAAAGAACCCGCCTTATGCTGCGAAATGGCCCTAAAAATCTCAATTTTCACTCTGAAATACAACTGAAATACAAATTGACCAAATTTCACAAAATTTGGTTGATAAATCACATGTGGGATACTCTGGTGCTTATTAGATTTTGGTACGATTCGGAAAAGAACAAACAGCCTTTTTTTTACGAAATGGCCCTCAGAAATATCCAATATCTAAAAAAAGACTACGTATGTTCACGAGTATCAATTAAATGCTTGTTTTATACGTAATTTTTGATGAGGAAAAGAATAAGAACAACTCTATTACTCTAAGACTAACCGTTCTCGAGATATTTGAGAGTTTTCGCATTTTTTTATGCCACCTTTGAAAAAATGTCCAATTACAAAATGAAAGCAGAAATTGAATTAAAAATGCAAATTTAGTGTAATTTTGTGCAATTAAACTCAATTTAATGAGTTCTCAAAGAAATAAAGAAAAAATGAATTTGAGTCTGGGAAGTACAGGGAAAGTCATGTGCTGCCCACATCAGATTTTTTACTTTCCCTGCAATACATAGTAATGTATAGGGAAAGTATTGCTTTCATACCGAAAATCGCAACTCAAGTTTTCTACGGATCTACACGCTTCGAGACCTCTAGAATACGAAAACTATTGTTAGCGTGACGTCTGTGTGCGTCTGTATGTCTGTGCAATGTATATATGTTTCCACTCTATCTCAAAAACTAATAAACCTAATTTCATACAGTTTGGTAGGTTAGTCACTTGGATGAGACCCTGCTGCTAATTAGTTTTCGTAAAAATAGAACCCGCCCTTTTTTGCGGAATGGCGCGTAAAAATTTCATGTATCCACTCTAACTAAAATACTAACTCACCAAATTTCACAAAATTTAGTAGATAAGTTACTTGCAGGATACTCTGGTGCTGATTAGATTTGGGTACGATTCTGAAAGGAACAACCTGCCTGTTTTACGAAATGGCCAGCAAAAATCGCCAAAATCTAATAGAAAATAAAAAGCCTACATATGCTGAAATTTATCAATTAAATTCTTGTTTTAAACGCAATTTTTGACGAAGAAAAGAATATAACACACTCCATTATACTTTAACACTATATTTGAGATTTCTTGCATTTTTTTTGCGCCGCTGTGGGAAAAATGTCCAATTACCAAATAAAGACAAAAATTGAATTAAAAATGCAAATTTAGTGTTATTTGGTGCAATAAAACTCAATCTACTGAAGTACTAAAGAAATAATGAAAATATGAATTTAAGCCCGCAGAGAAAGTCATGTTCTGCCCACATCAGATTTTTACTTTCCCTGCAATACATGGTACTTAATGTGTAGGGAAAGTATTGGAATCATATCGAAAATCGCAACTCGAGTTTTCGGCGGATCTACACGTTTTAGGACCGCTAGAATAAGAAAATACTATTTTTAGCGTGGCGTCTATGTGTGTGTGTGTGTGTGTGTGTCTATCTGCCTGTCTGTCTGTGTGTTTGTCTGTGCGATGTATGTATCCACTCTAACTCAAAAACTAATAGATCGAATGTCATAACATTTAGTAAGTAAGTCACTTGGGTGCGACCCTTATGCTGATTAGTTTTTGGTACGATTCGGGAAAAAAGAACTCGCCTTTTTTTCCGAAATGGCCCTCAAAAATCTCATTTATCCACTCTAGATGAAATACTAATTGACCGAATTCCATAAAATTTGGTAGATAAGTTACTTGTGGGATATTCTCGTGCTGATTAGATTTTGGTACGATTCGGAAAATAACAACCTGCATTTTTTACGAAATGGCCCCAAAAAATCGCCAAAATCTAAAAAAAGACTTCTTACCTTCAAATATATCAATTAAATGCTTGTTTTATACGTAATTTTTGACGAGGAAAGTAATAAGAACAACTCTACTACTCTAGCACTATCAGTTTTCGAGATATTTGAGATTTTTCGCATTTTTTATATACCGCCTTTGGCAATATGTCCAATTACCAGATAAAAACAGAAATTGAATTAAAAATGCAAATTTAGTGTTATTTTGTGCAATTAAACTCAATTTAAAAATTTTTAAATAAATAAAAAAAATTGAATTTTAGGCTGCAGGGAAGGCGATGTGCTGCCCCACATCAGATTTTTTCTCTTGTCTAGAAGTTTAAATGGAGGATCATACTTTCTCCTGGGCACTTCTTTTACCCCGAGATCACAAAATCTTGAGTTTCAAGTTCAAGGATGCTTAAATCGTACTCTTTCGTTTAGAACTCGAATTCACTTTTTCGATCCCTTCAGAATATTTTCCCTATACATTTTCCATATACATTTCCCCTATATGTATGTAGAGAATGTAATAATTAGAAGAGCATGGCCAAAACATAGTTTTCAATCAGCAATTTCCTTTTCCCACAATGGAAGAAATGTAGATTGCCGCTTGAATTGCAATAAACAATATGGTATAATAAATAATTCATTCAATGCATTAACAGTTTTAAATATATTATATATAGTTTTACAGTTTATACTCTATCACTTATGTTGTTGTTGAGACCCAGACCGTCCGACCTACCAGACAGGTGTAAGGTAACTGTTTGAACGGCCAGGAAGTGCCACCCAATTTAGACCGGAACCCAGTGGGGGAGACATCCATAGGGACCGTACCCTCCTTCCCCTACCAACAACCTCTCGGAAGGACTTATGGACCCACATGTTTAACGTGATCGTACTCCGCATGAACAAGGTGGCAGTTGTGGCAGCGTGCAAATCTAGCGCGCAAACCACCGGGCTACCGCGCCCGAAATGTGCCAACAGCACACGGTGTTCCCAAGTGGTCGCCCATCCAAGTACTAACCGCGCCCGATGCTGCTTGACTTCGGTGATCTAACGAAAACCGGTGTTTTCAGCACGGTAGGGCCGTTGGTCTTCTATTTATGTGAAATTGCTCTTTTTACTTTCATATACATAGCACAATGTGTCGGGAAAGTATTGTGCGAGGTCGATAATTCAAATTCGAGTATTCGATGGAAGAGAACGTTTCAAGCATCCTTGAACTCAAATCGAACGTTTTGGAGTTGATGTATGTGTGTAGGTGTGTATATGTGTGAATGTGCTTCCGTGTATGTGTGTGTGAGTGTATATGTGTATGTGTGTGTGTGAATGTGTATACGTGTGTGTGTGAATTGTGTGTGCGTATATGTGTGTATATATGTGTGAATGTGTGTGAGTGTATGCGTATATATCAATATATATATATATATATATATATATATATAAATTCCCAAATAGGACAAGTAGCAATGTACTCGTAAAATTTCTAGAAATTTTACGAGTACATTGTACTTGTCCTATTTGGGAATTTATATAGGTATACACATGTAAAATTGCAGCATAGCGCTTTACAAGTTGTATTAAAAATTATTTTTTTGCTTTTAGCTTTTTAATCAATTCACTCAAAATTGTAGCATTTTTTCAAGTTTTATATTGTGTATATATATATATATATATATATATATATATATATATATATATATATATATATATATATATATATATTATAGTGGTTAACATACATTTAAAAAAAATTATATATAATTATTTATTAATTATATAAATAAATAAAAATGAAAAATAATAAACTAAGTAAAAAAAATTAGAAAAATCAAAAAATCGGAAAATAAGATGCATTAACATTAATGTTTTGAATTTTATTTTCGCAAAAAAATTGTAACTTTTGCCAATATTGAAACTACGACTTGAGCGCCCTTATAATGGTGTATAATGGCATTCTCGTTTATCCAGTTTTCCCATGAATTACTTGTTTAGTAAGAATTTTCATCTTTCATTCATGTTCATATTCAGAATTGCGTATATGGGTTGTCCATATTCTGAATTGCTTGTCCGATCTCCAGCTTAGACTCACTGGACGGGTCCCTGGTAGAATTGCGACTTATTCACTCTGGTGCTTCTAGATAATTAAGCTGTTGAGGTTGATCGTGTATACACGTGGTGGAAGAAGAAGGGTTGATACCGCATGGTAATACAAATTTTCTTAATGTATCATATTTTCATTTTTTCATTATTTCGTTTTTTGATGCCTGTAGTCTGGATTGGAATATTTATAGTAATGTACTATTGCTCTATCTGAAACAGGCATGTGTTTGGGTTAGTTAGAGTTAAATACTCAGACCTGAGCAGGAATTTGACTCTGACTAATCATCGAATTTCGGCTGGTGCTGCTCTCTTCTCTTATCGGCAATATGGCCGTGACTTTGCTTCTATGGTTATGTTAATATTACTTGAATTTTTTTTTTATTATCACATAATTTTTTTTATTATTACATATTTTTAATATATATATATATATATATATATATATATATATATATATATATATATATATATATACATAAATGGAAAGTATAGAACGGGGGTGACCATATGTCTTTCATAAAATGGTAGGCATGGATTGCGACACCCCTTTCCCGTTTAAAGCAGCTTTTACCGCCCGGGCAACGCTCACGGTTCCTATGTAATACAATGGTCAGTCCTCCATATGTGCAAAGACAAAAGCACTTCAACAGTAACAAAATCAAAAATCTGATGTGGGCAGCACATGACTTTCCCTGCAGACTTATATCCATGTTCTCTTTATTTTAATTAAATTTATTTCACTTTTAATTCAATTCTCGTTCTCATTCGGAAACCGGACTTATTTTCAAAGGTGGAGTAGAGAAAATACGAAAAACTAAAATATCTCGAGAACGGCAAGACCTACAGTAATGGGGTTGGTCTTATTCCTTTCTTCGCTAAAAATTACGTATTAAACAAGCATTTAATGGATATATTTGAGCATACGTAGTTCTCTAGTTTAGATTTGGACGATTTTTGCGGGCCATTCTGCAAAAAAAGGCAGGTTATTTTTTTCTGAATCGTACCAAAATCTAATCAGCACCAGGGTGACCTATACGTGACTCATCTCCCGAATTTTGTGAAATTCGGTCCATTAGTTTTTCAGCTACAGTAGATAAAAGCTTTTGCAGGCCATTTCACAAAAAAGGCGGGTTCTTTTATTCCGGATCGTACCCAAAACTAATCAGCACCAGTCCCGCCCACAAGTGACTTACCTACAAAATTTTGGGAAATTCGGTCCATTAGTTTTTTAGTTAGAGTGGATACAAAATCTGCACAGACAGACACACAGACACACAGACAGACACACACACAGACGTCACGCTAAAAATGGTTTTTTTCGTATTCTACAGGTTTCGAAACGTGTAGATCCGTCGAAAACTAGAGTTGTGATTTTCGGCATGATTCCAATACTTTCCCTATACATTACCATGTATTGCAGGGAAAGTAAAAATCTGATGTGGGCAGCACATGACTTTCCCTGCAGACTTTATATCCACGTTCTGTTTATTTTAATTAAATTTATTTCACTTTTAATTCAATTTTCTTTCTCATTCGGTAACCGGACTTAATTTCATAGGTGGCGTAGAGAAAATAGGAAAAACTAAAATATCTCGAGAACGGCTCCTAGTGTAATGGGGTTGGTCTTATTCTTTTCTTCGTTAAAAATTACGTATTAAACAAGCATTTAATGGATATATTTGAGCATGCGTAGTTCTTTAGTTTAGATTTTGATGATTTTTGCGGGCCATTTTGTAAGAAAAGGCAGGTTATTTTTTCCGAATCGTACCAAAATCTAATCAGCACCAGGATGACTTACAAGTGACTCTTCTACCGAATTTTGTGAAATTCGGTCCAGTAGTTTTTTAGCTAGAGTGGATACAAGCTTTTGCGGGCCATTTCGCACAAAAAGGCGGGTTCTTTTATCCCGAATTATACCCAAAACTAATCAGCACCAGCCCCGCCCACAAGTGACTTACCTACCAAATTTTGTGAAATTCGGTCCATTAGTTTTTCAGTTAGAGTGGATACAAAATCTGCACAGACAGACTTACAGACAGACAGACAGACAGACAGACACACACACAGACGTCACATTAAAAATGGTTTTTTCGTATTCTAGAGGTCTCGAAACGTGTAGATCTGTCGAAAACTCGAGTTGTGATTTTCGGCATGATTCCAATACTTTCCCTATGCGTTACCATGTATTGCAGGGAAAGTAAAAATCTGAAGTGAGCAGCACATGACTTTCCCTGCAGACTTATATTAGCGTTCTCTTTATTTTAATTAAATTTATTTCACTTTTAATTCAATTTCGTTCTCATTCGATAACCGGATTTATTTTCAAAGGTGGCGTAGGGAAAGTACGAAAAACTAAAATATCTCGAGAACGGCTAGTCCTAGTGTAATGGGGTTGGTCTTATTCTTTTCGTCGTTAAAAATTACGTATTAAATCAGCATTTAATGGATATATTTGAGTATACCCAGTTTTTTATTTCAGATTTTGGCAATTTTTGCGGGCAATTTTGCAATAAAAGGCAGGTTATTTTTATCTGAATCGTACCAAAATCTAATCAGCACCAGGGTGACCTATACGTGACTCATCTACCGAATTTTGTGAAATTCGGTCCATTAGTTTTTCAGCTACAGTGGATACAAGCTTTTTCGGGCCATTTCACAAAAACGGCGGGTTCTTTTATTCCGAATCGTACTCAAAACTAATCAGCAGCAGCCCCGTCCACAAGTGACTTACCTACAAAATTTTGTGAAGTTCGGTCCATTAGTTTTTTAGTTAGAGTGGATACAAAATCTGCACAGACAGACACACAGACAGACAGACACAGACACACAGACACACAGACACACAGACAGACAGACACACACACAGACGTCACGCTAAAAATGGTTTTTTCGTATTCTAGAGGTCATGAAACGTGTAGATCCGTCGAAAACTCGAGTTGCGATTTTCGACATGATTCCAATACTTTCCCTATACATTACCATGTATTGCAGAGAAAGTAAAAAGGAGACCTGGAATGGATAAAAGACGCTGAAGGGCTGCCCATTGTATTGCATAGGTACCGTGAGCGTTGCCCGGGCGGTAAAAGCTGCTTTAAACGGGAAAGGGGTGTCGCAAACCACCCCTACCATTTTATGAAAGACATATGGTTACCACCGTTCTATACATTCCATTTATATCTTTGTATTCTACTTCGGAAATAGAGCAGCATTGCGCCTCTTCCTTGGTAGCGAAATGGTTTTTGGTATAACTCAGCATATGTGGAACCTTTCCTATTGAAATCCACTCATCGTTAATTATGTATATATATATATATATATATATATATATATATATATATATATATATATATATATATATATATATATGTGTGTGTGTGTGTGTATATATATATATATGTGTGCGTGTGTGTGTGTGTGTGTGTGTGAATATGAGTGTGAATGCGTGTGTGTATATGTGTTTAAGTATATGTGTGTGAGTGTATGTGTTTACGACATCTTACGAACGAATGGAACGTTTTGAATGAAATTTGGTATACATATTACAATCAGTGAATGCTATAGCCAACGGCCGTACCGTGAAACACCGGTTCTCGTTAAATCACAGAAGTCAAGCAGCATCGGACGCGGTTAGTACTTGGGTGGGTGACCACCTGGGAACACCGCGAGCTGTTGGCAATTTTCGGGCGCGGTAGCCCGGTGGTTTGCGCGCTGGATTTGCACACTGCCACAACTGCCGCCGTGTTTATGCGGAGTACGATCGCGTTAAACATGTGGGTCCGTAAGTCCTTCCGTGAGGTTGACGGTAGGGGAAGGAGGATACGGTCCCTGTGGATGCCTCCCCCACTGGGTTCCGGTCTAAATTGGGTGGCACTTCCCGGCCGTCCAAACAGTTACCTTACACCTTTGTGGTAGGTAGGATGGTCTGGGTCTCAACAACAACAACAAGCAGAGAATGCTGGAAATTTATTGCTTTTAAATGCAATCAAACTTTCAGTGGACTCTCAAATTTTCGATTGAAATTTTGAAATAGTAATTAAAAAATCAGAGTTTTGTATAATGTTACACAAAGTTCATTTCTTACGTAATTTTTCATTAGAAAACGAATGACACAAACTTTAGAACGCTAGCGTAACCCTTCTCGAGATATTTTGCACATTTCAAATAAATTCATCAATAAATCACGTAAAATTAAAAAATCTGATGTTGGCAGCACATGACTTTCACTGCAGACTTATATTCACGTTCTCTTTATTTTAATCCAAATTAATTCACTTTTAATTCAATTTTCATTCGCAACTGGACGTATTTTCAAAGGTGGCGTAGCGGAAATATGAAAAGACTAAAATATCTCGAGAACGGCAAGTTCTAGTGTAATGGGGTTGATCTTATTCTTTTTAGCGTTAAACATTATATATAAAATCAGCATTTAATGAATATATTTGAGAATACGTAGTTTCTATTTTAGATTTTGATTGATTTTTGCGAGCCATTTTAGCAAAAGAGGCAGGTTATTTTTTATCGAATCGTATCAAAATCTAATCAGCACCAGGGTAACCCACAAGTGACTTATCTCCCAAGTTTTGTAATATTTGATCCATTAGTTTTGCAACTAGAGTGTATAAAGGCAATTTTTGAGGGCCTTTTTACAAAAAAAGCCGGTTATGTTATCCCGAATCGAACCAAAAACTAATCAGCACCAGGGTCTCCCTCAAGTGACTTACCTACCGAATTTTATCAAATTTGGCCCATTAGTTTCTGAGTTACAGTGGATACATACATTGCACATACAGACATACACATAGACGTCGCGCTAAAAATAGTTTTTTTGTATTCTAGAGGTTCCAAAATGTGTAGATTCAAAGATTAAATGTGATTAAATGTGTAGATGAAATGTATAAACTCGAATTGTGATTTTTGGTATGATTCCAATAGTTTCCCTATACATTACCATGTATTGCAGGGAAAGTAAAATGATTAGCTATTGTGAAATATGTTCCCTTTTCATGTGTGATATTATGCGATAAATTTGTAAATATCGTTCTCATGGATCCAGTTCGTTCCATTTACGAAATAATATACTTTAAGAAATAGTTTTATATTCTGATACTTAATATTTCGCCAATAATCATTTATATATAACAAATGCTCTTCTCCCCGTTTATCTGTAACGGCTGGCGATAAATTTGGCGAATTTGGGTGATAATTTAGTGAGATATCGCAAACTTCGTCAAAGATTGGCAAACATATCATGTATTTAAACAAGAAAGATCAATCATGCTTAAAGCATTGATTATGAAACACTTTCCAACTTCAATGCAATTTTATTTAAACATGTCTAAAATGCAATACATTCCTCGGTAATCATTTTAGAATTATCATAATACTACGATAATTTATTATATTTGGAAACTTCATCGAAAACAACTGAAATTCATTCAAGTGACGTCATAGAAAAAATAACACGCCTGACTCTCTCTACAAAAGCAGCATTTCATTCATAAATAATTTCCCATTCATGTCATTCATCACAACACTATAATAATTTATTTTATTTAAAAATTAAGACCATGATACTACAAGTAATTAAACTCTATGCGTAAAATTTCCTCGAAAAAAATCGTCTTTCTCTTTGTAAAATCAATGAATATTTCATTCATATCAGCTATGCAGACTCCATGGGCTAAATAATTTTGTGTTAAAGAAATACAGCAATTCTAATACAACTCATTCTACATATTTTGCTGTTTACATTTTACATAAGTGAAAAATAGGCTTCGTTGTAGAAATAATCAAATTTGGATGGCTATTTAAACTCAATTATATTGTAGTTGTGTTGTTTCAGTATGTAAATGCACAGAATTTAAGCACACATAAAGTGGTTTTAGGACGGATACAATACTCAATATGAATTAAAAAGAACTTTAAAAATCACGATTTTGAGACAAGATGGATGCCATATATCATTTTGAAGTGGGTCACCTGATCTTTTCATATCTTGGTCAGGTGATCGCTTCATATAAGAGGTGTTATTATTATTTTAATTTTTATTTTAAAAAATACTGAATATATTTCGCTGATATTTTTTTATATACTTCATGGAACAATTTGAATATTACCTAACATTTTCGAAGCAATTTGTTAATTTTAAATCCCCTTAAAAAATATTTGAAAAATTTGGTCCCATAGGGTTCAATGTATTTCATTTTTTCAACCCGAGTTCAATCCAAAACTAATTGGGTGATATTATTCATTTATATTCCCGTAGGTCCTACAGACCGTCTGAAGAACATACTAAAATTTCATTTCGATTAAGTCATATTTATGGCAGTTATCATGCTAACGGACAGACAGACTGACAGACAGAACGAACAAAGTCATAAACACTTTTCAACTTTGTTGCAAAGTGTTAAGAATGAGCAGTCATAAACACTTTTCAACTTTGCTATAAAGTGTTAAAAATGATCCTAAATTAACGAAACTGACGTCAAATTGATGAATTATTAAAATATTTTAATATATGGACTATATCGCTTATTGGGGATGCTATCAATATTGATAATTGTTTAATTAGAGTTGCGCGAAATATAAGATAATTGGGATTGACATAAATTTTAGAACGTAACATGAACCGTTCTCGAGATATTGCACATTTTTCAAAAAAATTACAAACAGTCATAAAATAAAACAAGTAAGATCAATCATGCTTGAAGCATTGATTATGAAACACTTTCCAACTTCAATGCAATTTTTTTAAACATGTTCATTCAACAATACATTCCTCGGTAATATTTTAAAACTTATCACAATACTACATTAATTTATTATATTTGAAACCTTAAACCTTCATCGAAAAAAATTAACTTCATTCAAATGACGGCATTAAAGTATAAATTGCCTGGTTTAAACATCTCTAAAATGTTATACATTCCTCGGTAATAATTTTAGAATTATCATAATACTACGATAATTTATTATATTTGAAAACTTCATCGAAAACAACTGAAATCCATTCAAATGACGTCATAAAAAATAACACGGCTGGCTCTCTCTATAAAAGCAACATTTCATTCATAAATAATTCCCCCATTCATGTCATTCATCAGAATACTATAATAATTTATTTTATTTAAAAATTAAGACCATTGAGCTGCAAGTAAGTAAACTCAATGCGTAAAACTTCATCGAAAAATATCGTCCTTCTCTTTCTAAAATCAATGAATTCATATCAGCTGAGCAGACTCCATGGACTAAATGATTTTGTGTTAAAGAATTACAGCGATTCTAATACAACTCATTCTACATATTTTGCTGTTTACATTTTACATAGGTGAAAAACAGGCTTAATAGTAGAAATAATCAAATTTGGAAGAGCATTTAAACTGAAATATATTGTCATTGCGTTGTTTCAATATGTAGATGCACAGAATTTAGGCAAAAATAAAGTAATTTTAGGACGGATACAACACTCAATATGAATTAAAAAGAACTTTAAAAATCACGATTTTGACACAAGATGGATGCCATATATCATTTTGAAGTGGGTCATGTGATCGTTTCATATCATGGACACGTGATCGCTTAATATAAGAGGTGTTATTATTATTTTAATTTTTATTTAAAAAACAACTGAATATATTTCGCTGAATTTTTTTTTATATATTTTATGGAACAATTTGAATATTGCCTAAAATTTTCGAAGCAATTTGTGAATTTTAAATCCGCTTAAAAAATGCTTGAAAAATTAAGTCCCATAGGGTTCAATGTATTCCATTTTTTCAACCCGGGTTCAATCCAAAACTAATTGGGTGATATTATTCATTTATATTCCCATAGGTCCTATAGACCGTCTGAACAACATACTAAAATTTCATTTTGATTAAGTCATTTTTACGGCAGTTATCGTGCTAACGGACAGACAGACAGACAGACAGACAGACAGACAGAATGAACAAGAAAGATCAATCATGCTTAAAGCATTGATTATGAAACACTTTCCAACTTCAATGCAATTTTATTTAAACATGTTTAAAATGCAATACATTCCTCGGTAATATTTTAAAACTTATCACAATACTACATTAATTTATTATATTTGAAACCTTAAACCCTCATCGAAAAAAACTAACTTCATTCAAATGACGGCATTAAAGTATAAATTGCCTGGTTTAAACATCTCTAAAATTTGATACATTCCTCGGTAATAATTTTAGAATTATCATAATACTACGATAATTTATTATATTTGAAAACTTCATCGAAAACAACTGAAATTGATTCAAATGACGTCATAAAAAAATAACACGCCTGGCTCTCTCTATAAAAGCAATATTTCATTCATAAATAATTCCCCCATTCATGTTATTCATCAGAATACTATAATAATTTATTTTATTTAAAAATTAAGACCATGGAGCTACAAATAAGTTAACTCTATGCTTAAAACTTCATCGAAAAATATCGTCCTTCTCTTTCTACAATCAATGAATACTTCATTCATATCAGCTAAGCAGACTCCATGGACTAAATGATTTTGTGTTAAAGAATTACAGCGATTCTAATACAACTCATTCTACATATTTTGCTGTTTACATTTTACATAGGTGAAAAATAGGCTTAATAGTAGAAATAATCATATTTGGATGAGCATTTAAACTGAAATAAATTGTCATTGCGTTGTTTCAGTATGTAGATGCACAGAATTTAGGCAGAAATAAAGTAGTTTTAGGATGGATAAAACACTCAATATGAATTAAAAAGAACTTTAAAAATCACGATTTTGACACAAGATGGATGCCATATATCATTTTGAAGTGGGTCATGTGATCGTTTCATATCATGGACACGTGATCGCTTCATATAAAAGGTGTTATTATTATTTTAATTTTTATTTAAAAAACTACTGAATATATTTCGTTGAATTTTTTTTTATATATTTTATGGAACAATTTGAATACTGCCTAAAATTTTCGAAGCAATTTGTGAATTTTAAATCCGCTTAAAAAATGCTTGAAAAATTAAGTCCCATAGGGTTCAATGTATTCCATTTTTTCAACCCGGGTTCAATCCAAAACTAATTGGGTGATATTATTCATTTATATTCCCATAGGTCCTATAGACCGTCTGAACAACATACTAAAATTTCATTTTGATTAAGCCATTTTTACGGCAGTTATCGTGCTAACGGACAGACAGACAGACAGACAGAATGAACAAAGTCATAAACACTTTTCAACTTTGTTGTAAAGTGTTAAAAAAAATATTTCCTATTGAAAAACATGTTCACTTTTCATATGTAATACCATTTGGTGACAAATTTGGTGACATCATTCTTGTGGAACTCGCCCGTTCCCTTCATGAAAAAAGATGCTTTGAGTACTACTTCTGTATTTGTACGCCAATAGTCATTTATCTGCTGTAAGAATAAGTTATTAGTTATTTCTCCGTCCATAACGCTTGGCGAGATTTTGGCGACGAATTTGGCGTAATGTCACCAACATGGCGACAATTTTATTTGTTTCCAAATTAACAAAAATCTCGTCAAATATATAACAAGAAAGATCAATCATGCTTAAAGCATTGATTATGAAACACTTTCCAACTTCAATGCAATTTTATTTAAACAAGTCTAAAATGCAATACATTCCTCGGTAATATTTTGAAACTTATCACAATACTGCATTAATTTATTATATTTGAAAACTTAAACCTTCATCAAAAAAAATGAACTTCATTCAAATGACGTCATTGAAATATAAATTGCCTGGTTTAAACATCTCTAAAATGTTATACATTCCTCGGTAATAATTTTAGAATTATCATAATACTACGATAATTTATTATATTTGAAAACTTCATCGAAAACAACTGAAATCCATTCAAATGACGTCATAGAAAAAATAACACGCCTGGATCTCTCTATAAAAACAGGATTTCATTCATACTTTCTTCCATTCATTTCATTCATCACAATACTATAATAATTTATTTTATTTAAACATTTTGTTTAAGACCATGGAGCTACAAAAAATTAAACTCTATGCTTGAAACTTCATCGAAAAAAATCGTCCTTCTCTTTATGAAATCAATTAATATTTCATTCATATCAGTCATGCCTGACTCCATGGACTAAATTATTTTGTGTTAAAAAAATACAGGAATTCTATTACAAATCATTCTATATATTTTGCTGTTTACATTTCACATAGGTGAAAAATAGGCTTAGTTGTAGAAATAATCAAATTTAGATGAGCATTTAAACTCAAATATATTATCATTGCGTTGTTTCAGTATGTAGATGCACAGAATTTAAGCAAAAATAAAGTAGTTTTAGGACGGATACAATACTCAATATGAATTAAAAAGAACTTTAAAAATCACGATTTTGAGACAAGATGGATGCCATATATCATTTTGAAGTGGGTCACCTGATCTTTTCATATCTTGGTCACGTGATCGTTTCATATAAGAGGTGTAATTATTATTTTAATTTTTATTTAAAAAACTACTAAATATATTTCGCTGAATTTTTTTTATATATTTTATGGAGCAATTTGAATATTACCTAAAATTTTCGAAGCAATTTGTGAATTTTAAATCCGCTTAAAAAATGTTTGAAGAATTAGGTCCCATAGGGCTCAATGTATTTCATTTTTTCGACCCGGGTTCAATCCAAAACTAATTGGGTAATATTATTCATTTATATTCCCATAGGTTCTACAGACCGTCTGAACGACATACTAAAATTTCATTTTGATTAAGTCATTTTTACGGCAGTTATCGTGCTAACGGACAGACAGACAGACAGACAGACAGAATGAACAAAGTCATAAACACTTTTCCACTTTGTTGTAAAGTGTTAAAAATGAAGCTAAATCAATGAAAATGACGACTAATTAAAGAAAATTCAATATCTTGGAAAGAATGTAAGTATCTACTATAAGAATAACATTTTTTTAACTGTAAAAGTAGTAAATTCATTGCATTATATAAGGAAAGTCATGTGTTGCCCACATCAGATTTTTTTTTATTTCATACTAATATTTAAGCCCGTCAAAGATAGAGAAATAAACCCTTAAAAAATTAAGTTCGATAGCTTTCGAAGCTTTATTTTCTTTAACAGCGTATGGCGCTTAGCTTCGAAAACAGCAATCTTGATTCCAATACTGGAAAATTGACTTTCAAGTTTGTATCTTGATCGAGTTTGTATTTTGTTTGTATCTTGTCAAGTTTTGTATCTTGATCGAGTGCAAAGTTTCAGCCTCCTAGGTCACTAGACGTAGTATGAAAGTTTTGTAAAATATTTCAGACACCACTCCCCTTTACTACTTTCCAAGGTAGAAATTGAAAATCAGGCTTTGTTTCTCTCTGCCCAGTTGTCGATACTAAGTGTCCAAAGATTCAGCCTTATTAGTTAGCAGGAAGCCTCATGACGATCTGAAGATTCATTAAAAAACAATTTTCTCCAACCCGATTGGGCAAAATTTAATGAGTATGCAAATATTTAGCCTTTTGCGTCACTGGAAAGGGGGGGGGCTACTGGAAATTATGTAAAGTTTTTTCGGATCACCCCTTTTCTAACAAAATCAATTTCTTGTGTTTTTAAAATACGAAAATCTGATGTGGGCAACACATGACTTTCCTTATATAATACAATGAATTTACTACTTTTACAGTCAAAAACAAGAAAGATCAATCATGCATAAGCATTGATTATGAAACACTTTCCAACTGAAATGTAATTTCATTTAAAAATTTCTAAAATGTGATTCATTCAGTGGTAATATCTTTTACATTATCACAGTACTACAGTAATTTATTATACATAAATATTTAAAACTGTATCGAAATATAAATCATCTGATTCTTTATGCAAAATCAATGAATATTTCATTCATATAACTTGTATTCTAGACTCCAGAGCTAAATAATTTTGTGTGAAAAAAATTCAGCAATTCTTATGTAATTCATCTTACAATCGCTTGAGATATTTGCATTCTGCATATGTTAAAATTAGGCTTCCTTGAAGAAATAATAAAAGTTTAGGGATCATTTAAAATCACAACTATTGTAATTGCATAGGCACGGAATTTAGATACACAGATAATACACAGATAATATATATGTGTATGTGTATGTACTCAAAGTATTGGAATCGTGCCGAAGATCGGAACTCGAATTTTCAAAGTATCTACACGTTTTGGGACTTCTAGAACACGAAAAAACTACTTTTAGGAAGACGTCTGTGTGTGTAAGGGTGTATCTGTGTATGTTTCTGTGTGTCTGTGTGGATATTACATCCACTCTAATTGAAAAACTAATGGACCGAATTTCATACAATTTGGTAGGTATGTTTTTTGTGGGAAATCCTGATGTTCATTAGATTATAGCACGATTCGTAATAAAAGAATCTGCCTTCTTTGCGAAATGGCCGCAGAAATTGCCTTTATCCACTCTAGCTAAAAACTAATGAACCAAATTTAACAAAATTTGGAGTATAATATTTCAATAACCTACAAGTGATTTATATACCAAATTTAACAAAATTTTGTATATAAATCATTTGTAGGTTATTCTACTACGATTCGGGAAAAAGGAACGGGCTATTTTTGCGAAATGGCCAGCAAAAATCGTTATATATAAAAATAAAAGACTACGTGTGCTCAATTATATCAATTAAATTCCTATTTTATATGTGATTTTTGACAACAAAAAGAATAAGACTAACCCCATTACTCTAGGACTAGCCGTTCTTGAGATATTCTAGTTTTTTCGCGTTTTCGCTACGCCACCTTTGACAAGAAGTCCAGCTATCAAATGAGAACCAAATTTAAGTTTAACGTGTAAATTCAATGTCATTTAAAATACTTATGTTGTGCAGATAAACTCAAATTATCATTGAATAAATAAAGAGAACGAATATGAGTCTGCAGGGAAAGACATGTGCTGTCCACATCAGAATTTTTAACAATATTACACGAATGATTTATAGAAGTGAACGGGGATTATTTTCAGGGCATTTCGAAAAAAATGTATAATCTATATTTAAAGATCCATCAAATTTTTGTCGAATAAAATGTTCAACAAATTTAAGCTGTGTACCAAATTTTAACTCTCTAGGACGTAGGAAAGTGCATTTAAAATGCCATCAATTAAATTTATCATGAAGAGTTATATAAAATTTAAAAAAAATGAAAAATTGTTATCTACCAAATGTATCTTAAAATATGAAGCCACTCCCATATGCAAACGTTTAAACAAATGGAGAGATATTTATTATATAATATCTCTCTCTTTTCTTTCTGGAAGATATCCCAAAGTCAGAATTTAATTGAATTTGTTTTTTTCCCTATATTAAATAATTTTTTTAATTAAAAAACTACTTAACATATTTTACTGAATTTTTTTTTATATATTCTATGGGATAATGTGAATATTTCCTAAAAATTTCGAAGCAATTCGTGAATTTTAAATTTACTTAAAAAATGTTTGAAAAATTAGGTCCCATAGGGTTCAATGTATTTCATTTTTTCAACCCGGGTTCAATAAAAAACTAATTGGGTGATATTATTTATTTATATTCCCATAGGTCCTACAGACCGTCTGAACAACATACTAAAATTTCATTTTGATAAACTCATTTTTACGGCAGTTATCGTGCTAACGGACAGACAGACAGACAGACAGACAGACAGACAGACAGACAGACAGACAGACAGACAGACAGACAGAATGAACAAAGTCATAAACACTTTTCAACTTTGTTGTAAAGTGTTAAAAATGTTATTCTTATAGTAGATACTTATATTCTTTCCAAGATATTGAATTTTCTTCAATTAGTCGTCCTTTTCATTGATTTCGCGTCATTTTTATCAATTTGGTGAGGTTTTTGTTAATTTGGCAACAAATAAAAATTTCGCCAAGTTGGTGACATTCCGCCAAATTCGTCGCCAAAATCTCGCCAAGCGTTATGGACGGAGGTTGGTTTTGGATCACGAATACCAGCATTCCATGCCACCTCTATTTATCCTTTCTTCATCAGTCATTTTCCCCTGCAAATCACGTCCTGAAAGTCCTGCAAACCCTTTCTGCAAGCATCAGGCCTGATTGCACCTCATTAATATGCCATAATCTGCGCACCAACATGATCTAATAGAATTACGATAATTACCTCGGAAGGGTTAATGCAGAATGAGACTAGATGGTGGTAGCTCTTAACAATGTCAGCAACCGTTAGTCGAAGATGAGTTTTGCATAAATTTTGATTGTAGATTATAAGTTTCACTTTCAAATTTGAATGTAAAATTGATTTCGAGTGTGCGGGGGGGGGGGGGGAAGTTCATTAAAGTCACCGAAATTGAAATTGGAACTAACATGAAAACAAAAACTTCACATCCCTCCAATAGCAAAATAAAAAATCTGATGTGGGCAACACATAACTTTCCTTATATAACACAATGAATTTACTACTTTCACAGTTAAAAAAAATCTGATGTGGGCAGCACATGACTTTCCTTATATAATGCAATGAATTTACTACTTTTACAGTTTAAAAAATTTTTATTCTTATAGTAGATACTTATATTCTTTTCAAGATATTGTATTTTCGTCAATTAGTCGCCATTTTCATTGATTTAGCGTCATTTTTATCCATTTGATGAGATTTTCGTTAATTTGCAACACTTAAAAATGTCGCCAAGTTGGCGACATTCCGCTAAATTCGTCAACAAAATCTCGCCAAGCGTTATGGACGGAGAAATAAGTTATTCTTACAGCAGATAAATGACTATTGGCGTTCAAATACAAAAGTATTACTCAAAGTATCTTTTTCATGAATTGAACGAAGTAGAGATCCACGAGAATAATGTCACCCAATTTATCGCATGGTATTACATATGAAAAGTGAACATGTTTCTCAATAGGAAATATTTTTTTTTATTTTAGATAACTTTTTGATAATTTTTTTGAAAAATGTGCAATATCTCGAGAACAGTTTATGTTAGCGTTCTAAAATTAATGTCAATCGTTTTCTAATGAAAAATAACATAAGAAATGTCTATTTGCGTAACTTTAGAGGTTTTGATTATTTGACGATTTTTTCAAAATTTCACTCGAAAATTTAGGGAGGTTCTGAACATTCGAATACGTATAAAAACAATAGGCTTCCAGTGTTTATGGATTGTGATTTTAGTACCAAATTTCGATCGAATCGGTCCATTCATTCGTCAGTTATCGTCTCCACAGAATCACTGACACACACACACACACACACATACTTTCACACACACACACAGACATCACTTCAAAAATGTTTGATACGTGATCAGGGATGCTTGAAACGTGCTCTCCCGTCGAAAACTCGAATTCGAATTTTCGACCCCGTCACAATACTTTCCTTATACATTATGTATACAAGGAAAGTAAAAAATCGGATGTGGGCAACACATGACTTTCCTTATATAATGCAATGAATTTACTACTTTTACAGTTAAAAATAGGTTTTTCTTATATTAGATACTTATATTCTTTTCAAGATATTGAATAGTCGTCCTTTTCATTGATTTAGCGTTATTTTTATCCATTTGGCGAGATTTTCGTTTATTTGACAACATTTCAACAAAATTTGACAAAATAAGAGGGGTTATCGTACCCACCAAGATGAAACAATATTTAGTATGGAACCAAGGGTCGCATTTCATTCTGAGTGCTAGAAAAGAGCAGCTTCGAAACACGTCCAGCAAGCACAAGTCGCCACTTCGGACGACATAGCTGTCGTGCCGGTGAAGTACCTTAACTCCAGAATATCACCGTCACTTCTAGTCATCCGATACTTCTTGAATGCCACATATCCTGGACGATGGATTGGACGCAATGGACCTGTGGCTTGGCCTCCACGTTCACCGGGCCTCAACCCACTGGGCTTCTTCTTCTGTGGGCACATAAAATCATTGGTGCATGAGACGCCTGTGGCCTCTGTAGAAAATCTCGTTGCGAGAATCGTTGTTACGGAGGCCAGGATAAACACGACACCAGGTGCCTTCTAGAGGGTGCGGCAGTCGTTTATTCGCCGGTGTAAATTGTGCAACGACACCCTTGGCCATCACTTTGAGCATCTACTTTGAGTCTTTCTCTGGTGTAAATAAATGGGATTGTGCAACTTATGATTACGTTAATTATCCTTATTTTCACTGTTGAAAGTTCAACTTTACGATTTTCTGACACTTAGAGTGGAATGCAACCCTAGGTTCCATTGTAAATATTGTTCGTCTTGATGGGTACTATCACCCCTCTTATTTTGTCAAAACAGTTTATATACACCCTGTATATAGAAAAACACAATAACAGTAAAACATTATTAATTATTTTCACAGCATTTCAATCTTATATTTTCCCAATTAAAGTGACAGTTTTTGTCTTCGAAAATAAGTCCGATTTGTTCGATACGATTAATGTAGGGTCCCAATTTGTTAACATGTAATTCTCTTCGAGTTCCGTCGTCGAATGCGCCAACTGCTGAATTTAGGCTGGTAAGCTCGATAACCGCCACAGGACCAATCCAAGTGCTTTGTAACTTATGGTTAAATGAGGACAACAAAATAAAAACCTATCTCCGAGCTTAAAATGTTTTTCTTTTGACCTCAAATTGTATCTAGAAGCATAATTTTCTTGAGTTACATTGGAGTTCTCAGTTGCGATTTCACACATGTCCCTTTCCAATTTCTCTATTGGATCTTGTAGATATTTCTCAACAGTTCGGTATGCCCAGGTGGGAATTTTCTTTTCCCCGATCCATACATCTTTTAGTAAAGCAAGTGGTCCTGGTGGTAGGCGTCCAGCTATCCCCTGGACCACTGATACTAGCTGAAACTGTGTACTATGGGGGACTGTTGTACTATGGGGGACTTGCACAATTATATACAAACAGAATACTATATAATACTATATACAACTATATACAAACAGAATACTATATATGGGACTATATACAAACAGAAGGTAGGGGAGGTGAATATCCCAATTCAGTCCATGTTTTTGAATATTTTTGTTCATCATATTTTTCAAGTTTCTATTCCATCTTTCCCCAGCACCCATGCTTTCGGTATGTCCAGGTGTAGAGAATCTGGGAGTTATCCCTAATGTACCTAAAACTGCTTCAATTAATTTAGCTGTGGAATTTGTTCTCTGATCAGTGCAGATCAATTTTGGAAACCCGGTTTGAGTAAAAATTTTCATCAATGCATTGCATGTTGTTTTTACTCTGATTTCTTTGACCGTACTAGCTTCCGCCCATCTTGCACACAGATCTATCGCACATATAATATATTTATGTCCTCACCCGGAGGGAGGTTCTAACCGACCAATGCAATCTAGACTCCAAACTTCGAAAGTTATTTCAGGTCTCGCTACCGGTTGTATGGGAATTCTGTCCCTGTATGTAAAAACTCGGCTCATCTGAGAAGTCTCGCAGCTTTCACAAAATTTAGCCACATCTTGTTTCAGGGTAGGCCAAAAGAATGAAAATTGAATTCTCTGTCTAGTCTTTTGTTCTCCTAAATGACCAGCTAATGGAATATACGTGAGCCATTCTAAGAACATCTTGGCGTTTGCAGTTCTGCTCTTGTTTTCCATCACTCTCAACCTGAGTAGCATTCACAGTACCATGGTCACTGCACGTATTTTCTTTCTGACCATTTTCAGTCATTACTTCCTGGTCAAACCCCACATTCTCCTCCTTTGCGCCAGGATGGGTAGCCTCATGGCTCATGGTATTCTGACTAAATTCATGCAATTATATATTCTCCCGCAGCGACTCATAAGCTGTAGAGCACACCAATATATCTCGTGTTACATTTTTCGAAACTGCACATATTATGGGGACCAATCCATGCAATTTGTCATCAATTTTCATAGGAATCACCTTCAAAGGAACGATCTCACTTTCTCCTAAAGCTGAGACAATTTTGATTCTCCCCTCTGCTTCACTATAAACGTCCATTGCTAAATCTTCACTTATCACTGAAATTTGTGCCCCCGAATCTATCATGCCTGCCAGCGAAGTTTCGCCACATTTTATATTTATGGTGCGAAGGGTATCTATATTATTGTTGGTATTATCCTGCACTAACACCGGTACGGTAATTCGTACTGTCAGAACTTGGGAGTCACTTTCGTGCTTCGACTCTATAGTTCGAATATGATTGCTTTGGGTATTAGTATTGGGTGGTTTTCTCCGAGTATTCCTTACTCTACAACATTTTCCAATATGACCAATTTTCCAATTTTCCAATATGTATATGAAAGTAAGTAGGTTTATAACTGATTTTAAAAGCTTCATGTTTTAAAAAGTACCCTGGTTGTCTCTTGTAACTCTGATTCCCACTTCCTGGAGCATTTCCATTTTTCCAAAATTTTTCGCTAAAACCTCTGATGGTTGGTGGGGGTCGAAGTTCTTCCTTCACCTTAAATTCGCTTTAGTGATACTCAACTTTCTCATTCCAGACTATACCTGTTGATTTCTTGTAAGTCACACGTACACTTTCATATTCATCTAACTTGTCTGACAACATATTTGGTGCTACAATTTTCAACCATTCGTCTAAGAAATGTTCACGTACCTCCCCAGGTACCCTTTTCTTTAGTTGATCAGTAATCATCAGTTTCTTTAGGCTATCAAATTCTCTAATTTTGAGTCCACCAATCCCCTCTTCAAAGTAATTGGTTAATTCAAATACCAAATCGCGCCACGATTTCTCGGGAACTTTTTGTAGCTGCACGAACTTTTTTCGAAAGATTTCTGGATTCATCTTGATTCTCTTCAATAGAACACTCTTAATGTATTCGTAATCTTCAAACTTTTCCTCTGACTCCAGTGCAATGAGTTGTATGATCTCAGAAGACAACAGTGACAACAGACTTGACATCCAATCCTTCATGTCTACGTGGGCTCTTTCAGCTTGTCTCTCAAAAAGTGCAAGATATAACATAATATCATCATTCTTTAAATCAAATTTTGGCATCAATTTTATCAATTCAAAACTGCCTTTTGAGATTTTTCTACTCCCTAAATTTGAGGACGTAGAATCCTGCGCAATACCCCTTTCGATTCTGAGTTTTTCTAACTCAAATTCCATTTTATCTTTTCTTTCTTTTTCATCCTTTTCTATTTGATCTTTTCTTTTTTTAATAAAATTAAGGATAAGTTATTTCGTAAATTCTTCGTTATAGTCCTGTCTTCCAAGAATTTCTCTACGTCAATCCAAAATTTTAAATTTAGGTTTAGTAATTATCCCCAATTTTTCCGCCAAACACATCAAATCATCTTTCCTACCTTTCGCAAGAAATTCCATAACAGATCAAGAGGGATAGTTGACTGGTTTACATCTAAATTGCTTAAAGCCACAAAAAAATACAAATGACTACGTTGTAAAAATAACAAAATCCTACACATTGCCGTTATTAAAAATATTTATTTAATATAACCAGTATATATATAACACTTTTATTAAAACAATTTATGACAACTCTGCATGTTATATATCACTTTGTTAAAGAACCAAATTATGTATCAACCATTCACAATGTTTTTTTCTGCATAGTCATTAATCTAAATTTGACTTCATCATACAACAGAAATGAAAATTGCAATCATCATATGTCATGATATTATAACGACATAATTCTTCAAAAATCAATTTTTCACATGAGATACCATTAACAAATTTATCTAAATGAACTCATTTTCTTAAATACAAAATTCAAATTATGGCTAGCATGATATCTAAATACATTTGAAATGTATATAAATTCAATTATGTTGTGCCTAAAGTATCGTAAAATACTTTCTAAATTCAATAACTCTAACAATAATTTTTTTCAATATTGTGATCAACACTATAACATTTTATCTATCCTCCGTTACCAATTTTCATGTTCTCAACCTCTACTTGACTCACATATGTTAAACTGAACCAACAGTTGATAATTATTTGAATATCGTGCCCCCTTTAACGTAATACACTAAAATTAGAACTCCCGTGATATTGGATCATACATACATACATACTTTCATACATACATACATACATACATAATTTTCTTCTTTATATATATATATAGATAGATACTGATGTATTCAACTCAATACAGTAAAATCATGAACTTACTATTACCCCAAAACTTAAATATCAAATAACATAATGACATATAACTAATTTATCATGAACGCTGGCATATTCAACTAATCATATAACAATATTCATAGCAAACCAATTTAACATGGAAACTAGCATATTCAACAGCACTGACGCAATAATTTTCTGTAACAATTACAATCAATTGACACACCATAACCACTCGTACTATAATGCTGGTTCATTAACTAATCGATACCGGGCTTATCCGACTTCTATTTGACAAATATATACTACTTTAATGTTGCTTTTCATGCTTGGAACGATTATTACTTTCGTATTAAACTATCCTGCCGACTACGCCAGTAAATTTCTGTGACCCTTCTACCATGACGCCATTCTTTCCCGCTTTACTAACCTCTCATACTTTCTTTTTATTCCACTCGATGATAATCACTCAACAACAAGCCAACTCGAATTAAGAAATCCGCACATTACACAATTTACTTCAGAAAAGTAAAAAAAAATTTTAAAATGCCATAGTGTGATAAGGCTTTCACACCTCTGTGTTAAAATTGTATATTAAAGTATTGTTTTATTTCTGTGTGATTGAAAGTGTCAATTTCGAAATGTAAATGTCTTTTCTACATGTTTTCAATTACATTGACTTTTAAGGGAAGTGAACTCTAAAATCGCAAAAGTGTTTATGTTCCAGAAAAATAGTAATAGTTTTGTATTTTCGCTTCTCAGTCGCTGGTTGGGAACTTGCAGGTTTTGCGCACGCGCGCGTTTGAAAAAGGATTTTGGAAGCAGTGTGGAAGGAGTCGTGGAAAAATGTAGACGTGTGTGTTTGATTCGCGTATGATCGCGAATTTTAAGAAAAGGTGGATTGATTTTGAAAGTGGAAGGATGTGATTAAAATATGTAACATAGTTCGACAAGTTGTGCGTAGAGTCGTTTGGCTCGGTTCAGAGATGAGTCACTCGTGTTTTTAAATGAATCAGCCTGGTAGTAATGGAATAATGAGTCTTGTGAAAAGAGAAAATGGTTCTTTCACTGGTCGGCTTGAATCGCTGATAGGGCAAGAGGGAAAGCTCATTTTATAGCGATTTGTATTTGCCTGACTCCTCCTTGTGTCCTAAGGTACGAATCAACCAATCTCCGTAACCAATCAAGATGTTGAATTCCGCCAGCATGATGTTGTGTAGTCAAGTTTCCCGACCATTATGGATTTTGTTCTGCGCAAGAATCTCGATGAGTTTATGCCGAGAGTCCATCCTGATATCCTTTCCCATGGTACAGAATTGTAAATGTTATATTTAAAAGAGACGAGGTAAAGTTTTATATATATTTAGTCTTCCACCTAACGAATAGAGTGTTAATTGTCAAATCCTCGTGAGCATCGAATCATTGATGATGTTATATGAAAATGTCGTATATGTTCAAAGTATACAAATGTCGTATATAAATGTCAAGTATAATGTGAGGAATATTGTGTTTATTTTATGTATCAGAAAATATGTGTATTCTCTTGGTTCCTCTTCCTCCAGGGGTGTTCTTAATGGTCACCCCACCGAGTGTAACTCTGAGTTATTGCGAGAAATGCTTGTACTCCACTGTTTTCGATCAACTGCCTTGTTATTTCATGTTTAATAAATGTGTTTGATTTCAAAACTTTGTCTTCTCTGTCGAGTATACCAAAACGTTCGCGACAATACGGATATCATAGTGAAAGCAATTAGTATTTTGGAAATTGTGCTTCAATTATATTATAGGTACCAGCATTCATGAACCAGTTCGTACTTTTCAGTGCCAGTTCGTGCTGCACTCGAAATAACAGAAAACTGCAAATACATCAAGAAAACTGGCGACTATTCTATGAAGTATCTACAATAGTAGCAGGATTCCTAGCTTGGAAATCGTCCTTTACAGGTGAGTTCCGTAACTAAAATTTAATTTTTGTTCTCTTACGCTTTTAAGTTGTGTATATTACTTCAAATATATAATTTTGAAGTTTCGACCCTATTACATGCACTTGTTGTGCATACAAGTATTGTGTATACGGTAAATCATAATGAAAATCTCTTGTTTACGATCCCATTGATGCATAAATAGTGAATACACACCATCATTCCAAGTCGGCTGCATTCATTCATTCATTCATTCGTTCTGCATAATTAATTTATCTTTGAACACCATGTCGTGAATGCCTTGGCAATCCAGTACTGAAAGGCATTAGGACGGAGTGCACTTCATTAATATACTATTGTCGGAGCACCGACATAATTTAATACGATTAGTATAAGTATCCGGGAAAGGTTAATGCAGATATATTCAAATGCAGAAAGCTGTAATTAGGAATACTTCCTTGTCAGCAGGCGTAACTGAAGATTGCAAATATTTTAATGGTGTACGTAATAATATTACTGTAAGGTGTGTCACGCAATTCCTTAGATGTTCGGAGTACTGTAAGGGGTAGTACTATGGACGCAGGCCCGTATTAGATCACCAGTTCCACTCAATTATTTTGTGCTCCAGTAATCCCAACTCTTATTATTGAGGAAGTTACCAACTTGGTGACAAATTAAAATATGTCCACATGCAATCATACACCGAGTTGCGACGCTGCAACTTGCAACACCTCGCATTTATTTTTCTGTTGTCTCAATAACGTGCACCCATGGGGCATTTGCTTTGCAGATATGATACCTAAACAGCTACTGCTCTTATCAAACTTCCACTTGGGTCCAAAAGTAAAAAAACAGATGAATTTCCGAGTCCTTTTCGATGATAACAGCTTCCAATTGCGTCCAAGAAGCTCAACGGTAGAGCTTCAGCTAGCCAGTTCAGATATCTAGAGTTCGATTCCTGTTTGAAGCAGCAAGGTTCATTATAATGGCGCCCGAACAAATCAACCTTGTAGGTAAGTGCACTGATGTCGGAGGTCTGAAGACCCCACACCGTGCGACTCATATAGTGGATTTAAAGTAGCTAGCTGCACGGCCGAGAAAGCATACCTCCTGTACTCAGGAGGCACCCAAAGTCTACCATCCCGCCAGACGAACATTTATTTAGATCTAAAAAGATAACAATTGATGAAAAATATTGTGATTAAACAGACAGTTTTACATTATATTTGAACTTGACAAGTTCGTCCATTTTTCAAAAATGGGAAAAGGGTTATTGCGAATATAGATAAAAAGAACATTGAAAAATAAAATTTAGAGTGAGGTATATATACATAATGAAAAATAGATTAAAATTAAAGAAAATAATAAAATTTTAAAAGTAAAATTTAGAAAATATGTAAAAAGAAAATATATGAAAAGGAAAAAAAAATCATCCAAATACATTTCCATTCAAATGCATTAAGAAAACTGGCTACTATTCTATGGACAATGGTAGCAGGATTCCTAGCTTTGAAATCGTCCTTTATAGGTGTCCAAAATTCCAAAATTCTCGGGAAATTCAGAGCTTTCGTTGTCACAGTTTTTGGAAAAGTTAAATTTAGTAGCCACTCATGCAAACTGGAGTGAGTGTGACAAATTAGTTTGTTTGAGATTGAATTTAGAGGGGGAAGCAAATAGATTGATTGAAGAGAATCCAAAGCACAGAAATTGTAAAAATTTGCAGGAAATTATTCACATTTTGAAAGATCATTTTGAAGTGACCGAAAATGTTACTAAAAACATAATTTCACTCGTGAACTTTACACAGAGACCAAATGAGTCGGTTAAACAGTTTTCGATGAGAATCGAAGCTGCTTCATTTAAGGTTGTTCCGGAAGATGTAGATTCCGAAAGTGAGAATAAAATCAGGCAAACACTTTTAAAAACTTCATTTATTAATGGTTTATATCCGGAACTAAAAAGATTGGTGTTGTCACAAAACCCTAGAGATTTTTATTCGGCTAGAAAACTTGCAATTCTTGAGGAATCTATTTTAAATGAAAATAATGCTATGTACTTGACTAATCCGGTACTTACAAAAAAAGGTGTTCTCACACCAGAAAAATATGTTCTCACACCAGATCAAAGTGAAAGTATGTCGGATTTAAAAAGAAAAGTGTTAGAACAGGAAAGGGACATTGAATTTCTTAGGGGTAAAATAGAAAAATTTAAGTTTAATTCAGATAAAGTTAACGAAAAGCGTTCACCGCGTCCAAAGTGTGACAAATGTGGTAAATTAGGTCACGTTCAAGAACAGTGTTGGAAAAAGGTTTTTCAAAAAAGAGATGCGTACGGTATAAAATGTAGGAAAATTTATACCAGTCCTGGAACTAGGTATCACCAGGGTGTAAGACACAGAGGGCAAATGTCTGCAAATGAGTGGAAGTATAAAAAGCAAGGAACGCAAAATTATAAAAATAAGGAGTCATATAAATCTTTGCAAAATTCCAAAAATCATTCTTCTGGGAATCAGAGTAGATATCCCATGCACAATTATAATAATAGAAAAACTTTTGATAGGCAAACATCACATTTTGAGGAAAATAATATTTGTCATAATATTACAAATTCTTTGTCATCTTCTTCTATTATAAAAGGAAAATTAGTGAGCAGTGAAGTGTCAATATTGATTGATACGGGTAGTTCAATTAATTTAGTGTATGAGGAAGCTTTAAATACTGTACCCATTGCACATATGTTGCTAACATACAAACCAACAATTTTGCGTAGCTTTAGTTCACAAGATACTAAAGTTGAATGTTTAGCCACTATTTCGCTAAATTTGGGAAAAGAAAGATTCCCTACCGAATTTTTTGTGTTAAAATCACCAGCTCCTATTTCATATAATGTAATCCTTGGTAACAAGTTTTTACATAAACATAATGCTATTATAGATTATAATCACTTCTGTTTTAAGTTTTCAAACTCTTCCATTCCTTTTGTTGGTTATCAATGTACGAATAATTTACTTTCGATTTCAAATCATGAACCGGCAAATGAGTCGGAAATTGCAGACTCAAACCTAAGTAGTGTCGCAAAGCGTATTGCTGTGCCTGACTCGCAGATGAGTAGTGGAAAAAATGTTCGTGTGGTAGAGGACTGTAAACCGAAAGAGTTCCATACGAATGCATGTGCCAAATGCAAAGCAGATCTAGCACCGGTAGCGAATGAGTCTCAGGTCATTCGGGAAGAGTATGTGAGCAGAAATTTTTCGGAAAATAATGTAGTGCCACATTTGGGTAGTGAAGAGGTACATATTAACGATTTGGAAAATGGAAGCAAATCTTTTAGAGATTTGGTAGTAAATGCACAGAATGTTACTTTGCATATGGGGGAAAGGCAAAATCATGTTAGAGGTGGTACTGAAGAAGTGGCACAGCATAAGAACTTAAACATTAAAACTGTTAATAACTTATGTAGAGTAAAAGAAACTCTAAATACAAAAATTAAAGAGCCAATTATTGTGAAAAATTCACAAAAATGTATAATTCCTCCTTTATCTGAATCATTTATTAAAATCAAACTTTCAGAAGGGTTTCCGGAAAATTCCACCTTGCTTCTGGAATCAGAGAAAAATGACCACATCTTCATTGCTAGAGCTGTATATAGAGCTCCTAAGGATGGAATTATTTGGGTTCGTGTTGCTAACCCAGAGGAAAAACCTTATCATTTGAATAAGGGTAGAAAAGTGGCTCATGTTCAGGAAATTCAGGTGTCTGAGGAGGTTGAAGTTAATGTAGTGAGTGAGGGAGAGTTGGACTCCAGTGAACCTTTGGAGCCTTTTGAAAGTTGGGGAGGAGATTTTGACCTGAGTCATCTCCAAAAAGATCAAAAACATAAATTATCAACTTTGTTGAATAAATATAGACAAGTTTTTGCAAAGAATGTTGCTGAGTTGTCTGGTTGTAAAACCATATTACATGAGATAAATTTGGAAACATCTGTTCCTGTTTATCAGAAACCATACAAAGTTCCACATCATTTACAAGGGGAACTCAATAGACAAGTCACAGAATTATTAGAAGCTAAAATAATTAAACCTAGTTTTTCACCTTACAATACGCCAGTACTGTTTGTAAGGAAACCGGATGGTTCTTATAGATTATGTTGTGATTTTCGCAAGTTAAACAAACTTACTATTACAGAAAATTTTCCAATTCCTAACATTAGTGAATTGATTGATAATTTAGCAGGTGCTACATTTTTCTCAACTTTGGACTTAACTTCAGGATTCTACCAATTGCATTTGAATCCACAGGATTCACACAAAACAGCTTTTTCCACGCCCACCGGTCACTACGAATGGTGTAGGACCCCTTTTGGTCTAAAAAACGCACCAGCGTCTTTTCAGAGATTAATGTCTCTTGTACTGGCAGGGTTATCAGGAATATACATAGATGATGTTATCATCTCATCAAAAACTTTTGAAGAACACATGATGAAATTAGAAGAAGTTTTTATTAAATTATCTCAACATGGTCTTAGGTTAAAGCCATCAAAATGCTTCTTTTTCAGAAAGACAATAAAGTACTTAGGTTTCAGAGTGTCTGAGGGAAAAGTTCAGCCAGACCCTCATAACATTGATTTAGTGCAAAAATTTAAAGTACCCACCTGTGTCAAGAATATCAGACAATTTTTGGGTTTGACAGGCTTTTATAGGAAGTTTGTACCAGATTATGCAAAGATTACTCTTCCACTAACTAATCTTTTAAAATCAAAGCAGAAAAAGTTTGTGTGGAGTCAGGAGGCTCGGGAAGCTTTTGAAATACTTGAGAACAAGCTTATTCAAGAACCAATTTTAAAATTACCAAATTTTAATTTGCCCTTTACTTTGCATACAGATGCCTCTAATTACGCTTTGGGATCAGTTCTTTCGCAATTGGATGAAAATGGGTTTTCTCACCCAGTTTCCTTTGCTAGTCGAAAATTACAAGGTGCTGAAGTGAATTACAGTGTAGTCGAGAAAGAAGCTTTTGCTGTGGTTTGGGCTACCCAGCAATTTAAGCACTATCTCTTAGGCAAACATTTCAAAATTTACTGTGATCAAGCATCCTTATCGTTCATTTTCAAATTAAGAGATCCTACTTCGCGCATAGCTCGCTGGATCGTTTCATTGCAGGCTTTTGATTATGAAATCATTCATAAACCGGGGAAACATAATGTTGTAGCTGACTATTTTTCGAGATGTATTGATGAGTCTTCTTCAAAGAAATCTCAAAACACTCAGAAACAAACTGTTCCTAAAAGTATTGTAGAATCTGTCCCTACGAAAATTTCTGGAAAAGTAGTGGTACAGAATAATGATAGTAGTGAAAACATAAATGCAATCGTTGAAAATTCTCAAGATCAAGTACAGACTACTGTGGAAGCTTCTCTGGTAACTAGGATAGCTATTGGTCAATTGAAAGATCCTAGATGTATAAAAATCAAAAATCTTCTGGAAAAAGGTGTAAAACCATACCCACAAAAACTTTCATTTTTCATGAAAAATGGTATGTTACATTGCATACACAAAAATCCAAAGCAGAGACAGCAATATAATGAGAGAGTAGTTATTCCTCAAGACTTAGTCTCAGAAATTCTATGGCTTTGCCATGATTCTCCTGTTGCTGCACATTGTGGTTTTCAAAGAACTCTGGCAAAAATTTCAGTTAACTATTATTGGCCAGACATGCATGCTCAGACTGAAAATTATGTGAAGTCGTGCACAACTTGTGTAAAAAACAGAGGTTTTCGTAACAACAAGGCTCCAATACAGAAATTTCCTATTACAACTTATCCTTTTGAACGTGTGGCTATGGATGTAGTCGGCCCACTACCTATCTCGAATTCTGGGATGAAGTACATTCTTGTCATTACAGATTACTTCACTAGATGGCCAGAGGCTTATCCACTTGCTACAGTTAAAACTGAGGATATTCTCGCTTGTTTAGAGAGATTTATAAGTATTCATGGAATTCCTGCTCACTTAATTACGGATCAAGGTAGTAACTTCATTTCTGAAGCTGCCAACAATCTATACAAGAAATTAGGCATAAAAAAACATAATACTTCAGCGTACCATCCCCAGTCAGACGGGCTAGTCGAAAGACTGAACGGTACGTTAGTTAGATCCTTAAAGAATCTGGTCTATTCTGATAAGGGCGATTGGGATCGAATGATTCAATTTGCTTTAATGGCTCATAGAACGTCAGTCCATGCCTCAACAGGCGAGTCCCCAGCACATCTTGTCTTTGGTCGAGACCCTGTGCTACCTGATGCTCTTTTAACAGGTGTAAAATATCCAGTTTACAAATCTACTCATGATTATTCAGATGACTTACAGGTTCGCTTAAAAAAGACCTTTGTAACAGTTAAGAAAAACCTTGAGGAAGCTCAGGAATCACAACAACTTCAACAACATAAATCTGCTAAAATGCCTAAGATTAAAGTTGGTGACTTGGTCTATCTTTACACACCTCATATTCGGCCAGGCCAATCAAAAAAACTCAGTTCTTTAAATCATGGTCCTTTTGAAGTTATCAAGCAAACAACTGAAGTTAACTTTGTCATTCAACGCAAAAACAATCCATGTAATCAGCAATTGGTCCACGTTAATAGATTAACTCCTTTACCTCCTAGACGTAGTGAATTGATTTCTAGCACATATAATGATAACATTGATAATTCTTCAACTCAAGAAACAAGACAATTTAAAAGTAGATATTTTCTAAACCATCAAAATAGGGTTAAAACTCAAAATGTTCCTAATTCACACAAGTATGACTTGCGCCCAAGAGGCCAATTTATTCATTAAAGTTACTTGTCAATTAAGGCAATATGTCAAGAGAGCAATTGGCTCAAAAGTAAAGTAAAATATTTAGATTGTGAAATTCTCACATTTTCAAAAAAAAAAAAAAGACTGATATTGTTGTGAGATGGACAATTATGTTTCATAATATTATATTTTCAATTGTTTCACAAAATGTTTTGCAAAACTGTATGCTATGTTAAAATGGATCCAATATTTCTGAACTTCTGTGTAATTTGCTTTATGTGTCAGTCAGCTGAATGTTCTGTACTGCAAGTTCTGTGCCAGTGCAGCTTTCTGAATGTGAGTGCCATGTTAATCAGGTTGAAGTAGTGTTTTAAAATTCTAAATACTTAAATAATAATTTTTTTTTGCTTTGCTTTAATGATAAGCAGTAATGTTTTAAAGTAATTTTAAGATAATTAAGTACTTGATGGATTAGAGTTTTGGTAAGGATTTTTAAGGATAACTGATAATTTTTATCTCTGTTTTATTTTATGAATGTGTGAATGATTTTTTTTTAATTTAAAGGTCTAGTAAATTTTAGAAATTTTTTTTTTGTCATTTGGTGTTTGTTGACTTATTGGTTGGGGGTACCGCCACCTCTAGGTTTGCAACTTTCTAATGGACTTGTTTCTTGCCTGGGTGCCTGATCAACATTCTTGGTTTGAAAATTTGTCTCATTTTCTAAATTAGTAATTTTTTTTAAATGTCTTTTAAAGTAATTTGTTGGCAAGGTTGGATAATAGTTAATAAATTGATTTCTGTGAAAAGTAAATTTATAGAATTTTAATTGTAAAATTTTTGAAGAAAGAAAACTTTTTGTTTAGTTAAACTTTTTGTGAGTTGAGTAAATTAAATTTTCATGTCTCTGTGGTACTCACCAGAAAATGTATTAGTGTTTAAGTTTTAAAAGGGGCAATTTCATCATTTGTGTCTTGTTAATTTGGTGTTGTCTTGTAAAGGTCTATGCTTGTATTGAGACTTATTTTTTTTTGACTCACGAGTCAAACTTTAGGCCACTCTTGGATTTTGGTTATTATGCTGGTCATGATCTTGTTTGTTTTTGTTTTTTTTCTTTGATGTACATGTACATCGCTCAAAATTTACACTAAATTCCTCTCAATGGAACATATGTCATTGGGAACTTAATGCAGGTATTTTCCTAGTATTGTGCGGAAAAATTCCCCGCTTTGCAGGAAATTTTTCTCCCGGGCCCCGAAGGAGTGTGATAAGGCTTTCACACCTCTGTGTTAAAATTGTATATTAAAGTATTGTTTTATTTCTGTGTGATTGAAAGTGTCAATTTCGAAATGTAAATGTCTTTTCTACATGTTTTCAATTACATTGACTTTTAAGGGAAGTGAACTCTAAAATCGCAAAAGTGTTTATGTTCCAGAAAAATAGTAATAGTTTTGTATTTTCGCTTCTCAGTCGCTGGTTGGGAACTTGCAGGTTTTGCGCACGCGCGCGTTTGAAAAAGGATTTTGGAAGCAGTGTGGAAGGAGTCGTGGAAAAATGTAGACGTGTGTGTTTGATTCGCGTATGATCGCGAATTTTAAGAAAAGGTGGATTGATTTTGAAAGTGGAAGGATGTGATTAAAATATGTAACATAGTTCGACAAGTTGTGCGTAGAGTCGTTTGGCTCGGTTCAGAGATGAGTCACTCGTGTTTTTAAATGAATCAGCCTGGTAGTAATGGAATAATGAGTCTTGTGAAAAGAGAAAATGGTTCTTTCACTGGTCGGCTTGAATCGCTGATAGGGCAAGAGGGAAAGCTCATTTTATAGCGATTTGTATTTGCCTGACTCCTCCTTGTGTCCTAAGGTACGAATCAACCAATCTCCGTAACCAATCAAGATGTTGAATTCCGCCAGCATGATGTTGTGTAGTCAAGTTTCCCGACCATTATGGATTTTGTTCTGCGCAAGAATCTCGATGAGTTTATGCCGAGAGTCCATCCTGATATCCTTTCCCATGGTACAGAATTGTAAATGTTATATTTAAAAGAGACGAGGTAAAGTTTTATATATATTTAGTCTTCCACCTAACGAATAGAGTGTTAATTGTCAAATCCTCGTGAGCATCGAATCATTGATGATGTTATATGAAAATGTCGTATATGTTCAAAGTATACAAATGTCGTATATAAATGTCAAGTATAATGTGAGGAATATTGTGTTTATTTTATGTATCAGAAAATATGTGTATTCTCTTGGTTCCTCTTCCTCCAGGGGTGTTCTTAATGGTCACCCCACCGAGTGTAACTCTGAGTTATTGCGAGAAATGCTTGTACTCCACTGTTTTCGATCAACTGCCTTGTTATTTCATGTTTAATAAATGTGTTTGATTTCAAAACTTTGTCTTCTCTGTCGAGTATACCAAAACGTTCGCGACAATACGGATATCATAGTGAAAGCAATTAGTATTTTGGAAATTGTGCTTCAATTATATTATAGGTACCAGCATTCATGAACCAGTTCGTACTTTTCAGTGCCAGTTCGTGCTGCACTCGAAATAACAGAAAACTGCAAATACATCAAGAAAACTGGCGACTATTCTATGAAGTATCTACAATAGTAGCAGGATTCCTAGCTTGGAAATCGTCCTTTACAGGTGAGTTCCGTAACTAAAATTTAATTTTTGTTCTCTTACGCTTTTAAGTTGTGTATATTACTTCAAATATATAATTTTGAAGTTTCGACCCTATTACATGCACTTGTTGTGCATACAAGTATTGTGTATACGGTAAATCATAATGAAAATCTCTTGTTTACGATCCCATTGATGCATAAATAGTGAATACACACCATCATTCCAAGTCGGCTGCATTCATTCATTCATTCATTCGTTCTGCATAATTAATTTATCTTTGAACACCATGTCGTGAATGCCTTGGCAATCCAGTACTGAAAGGCATTAGGACGGAGTGCACCTCATTAATATACTATTGTCGGAGCACCGACATAATTTAATACGATTAGTATAAGTATCCGGGAAAGGTTAATGCAGATATATTCAAATGCAGAAAGCTGTAATTAGGAATACTTCCTTGTCAGCAGGCGTAACTGAAGATTGCAAATATTTTAATGGTGTACGTAATAATATTACTGTAAGGTGTGTCACGCAATTCCTTAGATGTTCGGAGTACTGTAAGGGGTAGTACTATGGACGCAGGCCCGTATTAGATCACCAGTTCCACTCAATTATTTTGTGCTCCAGTAATCCCAACTCTTATTATTGAGGAAGTTACCAACTTGGTGACAAATTAAAATATGTCCACATGCAATCATACACCGAGTTGCGACGCTGCAACTTGCAACACCTCGCATTTATTTTTCTGTTGTCTCAATAACGTGCACCCATGGGGCATTTGCTTTGCAGATATGATACCTAAACAGCTACTGCTCTTATCAAACTTCCACTTGGGTCCAAAAGTAAAAAAACAGATGAATTTCCGAGTCCTTTTCGATGATAACAGCTTCCAATTGCGTCCAAGAAGCTCAACGGTAGAGCTTCAGCTAGCCAGTTCAGATATCTAGAGTTCGATTCCTGTTTGAAGCAGCAAGGTTCATTATAATGGCGCCCGAACAAATCAACCTTGTAGGTAAGTGCACTGATGTCGGAGGTCTGAAGACCCCACACCGTGCGACTCATATAGTGGATTTAAAGTAGCTAGCTGCACGGCCGAGAAAGCATACCTCCTGTACTCAGGAGGCACCCAAAGTCTACCATCCCGCCAGACGAACATTTATTTAGATCTAAAAAGATAACAATTGATGAAAAATATTGTGATTAAACAGACAGTTTTACATTATATTTGAACTTGACAAGTTCGTCCATTTTTCAAAAATGGGAAAAGGGTTATTGCGAATATAGATAAAAAGAACATTGAAAAATAAAATTTAGAGTGAGGTATATATACATAATGAAAAATAGATTAAAATTAAAGAAAATAATAAAATTTTAAAAGTAAAATTTAGAAAATATGTAAAAAGAAAATATATGAAAAGGAAAAAAAAATCATCCAAATACATTTCCATTCAAATGCATTAAGAAAACTGGCTACTATTCTATGGACAATGGTAGCAGGATTCCTAGCTTTGAAATCGTCCTTTATAGGTGTATTCTGTGACTAAAATTTATTTTTGTTCTCTTACGCTTTAAGTTGAGTATATTACATCAAATATATAATTTTGAAGTTTCGACCCTATTACATGCACTTGTTGTGCATACAAGTATTGCGTATAAGGTAAATCATACTGAAAATCCCTTGTTTAGGATGCCATTGATGCATAAATAGTGAATACACACCATCATTCCAAGTCGGCTGCATTCATTCATTCATTCATTCATTCTGCATAATTAATTTATCTTTGAACACCATGTCGTGAATGCCTTGGCAATCCAGTACTGAAAGGCATTAGGACGGAGTGCACCTCATTAATATACTATTGTCGGAGCACCGACATAATTTAATACGATTAGTATAAGTATCCGGGAAAGGTTAATGCAGATATATTCAAATGCAGAAAGCTGTAATTAGGAACACTTCCTTGTCAGCAGGCGTAACTGAAGATTGCAAATATTTTAATTGTGGATCATTGGTTTCCTCTCGAGTTTTAGCATCTAGAATTTAATATGTGTTAATGGTGTACGTAATAATATTACTGTAAGGTGTGTCACGCAATTCCTTAGATGTTCGGAGTACTGTAAGGGGTAGTACTATGGACGCAGGCCCGTATTAGATCACCAGTTCCACTCAATTATTTTGTGCTCCAGTAATCCCAACTCTTATTATTGAGGAAGTTACCAACTTGGTGACAAATTAAAATATGTCCACATGCAATCATACACCGAGTTGCGACACTGCAACTTGCAACACCTCGCATTTATTTTTCTGTTGTCTCAATAACGTGCCCCCATGGGGCATTTGCTTTGCAGATATGATACCTAAACAGCTACTGCTCGTATCAAACTTCCACTTGGGTCCAAAAGTAAAAAAACAGATGAATTTCCGAGTCCTTTTCGATGATAACAGCTTCCAATTGCGTCCAAGAAGCTCAACGGTAGAACTTCAGCTAGCCAGTTCAGATATCTAGAGTTCGATTCCTGTTTGAAGCAGCAAGGTTCATTATAATGGCGCCCGAACAAATCAACCTTGTAGGTAAGTGCACTGATGTCGGAGGTCTGAAGACCCCACACCGTGCGACTCATATAGTGGATTTAAAGTAGCTAGCTGCACGGCCGAGAAAGCATACCTCCTGTACTCAGGAGGCACCCAAAGTCTACCATCCCGCCAGACGAACATTTATTTAGATCTAAAAAGATAACAATTGATGAAAAATATAGTGATTAAACAGACAGTTTTACATTATATTTGAACTTGACAAGTTCGTCCATTTTTCAAAAATGGGAAAAGGGTTATTGCGAATATAGATAAAAAGAACATTGAAAAATAAAATTTAGAGTGAGGTATATATACATAATGAAAAATAGATTAAAATTAAAGAAAATAATAAAATTTTAAAAGTAAAATTTAGAAAATATGTAAAAAGAAAATATATGAAAAGGGAAAAAAAATCATCCAAATACATTTCCATTCAAATGCATTAAGAAAACTGGCTACTATTCTATGGACAATGGTAGCAGGATTCCTAGCTTTGAAATCGTCCTTTATAGGTGTATTCTGTGACTAAAATTTATTTTTGTTCTCTTACGCTTTAAGTTGAGTATATTACATCAAATATATAATTTTGAAGATTCGACCCTATTACATGCACTTGTTGTACATACAAGTATTGCGTATAAGGTAAATCATACTGAAAATCCCTTGTTTAAGATGCCATTTATGAATGAGTATTGGATACACACCATCCTTCCAAGTCGGCGGCATTCATTCATTCATTCATTTTGCATAATTCATTTACCTTTGGACACCATGTCGTGAATGCCTTAGCAATCCAATCCTGAAAGGCATTAGGACGGAGTGCGGCTCATTAATATACTATTGGCGGAGCACCGACACATTATTTAATACGATTAGGAAAAGTATCTGGGAAAGGCTAATGCAGATATATGCAAATGCAGAAAGCTGTAATTAGGAACACTTGTCAGCAGGCGTAACTGAAGATTGTAAATATTTTAATTGTGGACCATTGGTTTCATCAAGAGTATTAACATCTAGAATTTAGTATGTGTTAATTGTGTGCGTAATTAATACTACTGTAAGGTGTGCCACGTTATTCCTTAGACAGTCGGAGTAGTGTAAGGGGTAGTATACGTATGGACGCAACTCAGCAGGTCCGTGTTAGATCACCAGTTCCAGTCAATTATTTTGTGCTCAAGTAATCCAAACTCTTATTATTGAGGAATTTACCAACTTCGTGATAAATTAAATTTTCCACATGCAAGCATATACCGACTTGCGGCGCTTCGGCTTACAACACCTCCCATTTATTTTTTGTTGTCTCAATAACATGCCCCCATGGGATATTTCTTCGCTGTTATGATACCTAAACAGCTACCGCTTGTATAAAACTTCCACTTGGGTCCAAAAGTAAAAAATCTGATGTGAGCAGCACATGACTTTCCCTGCAGACTTATATTAACGTTCTCTTTATTTTAATTAAATTTATTTCACTTTTAATTCAATTTTCGTTCTCATTCGATAACCGGACTTATTTTCAAAGATGGCGTAGGGAAAGTACGAAAAACTAAAATATTTCGAGAACGGCTTGTCCTAGTGTAATGGGGTTGGTCTTATTCTTTTCGTCTTTAAAAATTACGTATTAAATCAGCATTTAATGGATATATTTGAGTATACGCAGTTCTTTAGTTTAGACTTGGACGATTTTTGCGGACCATTTTGCAAAAAAAGGCAGGTCATTTTTTTCCGAATCATACCAAAATCTAATCAGCACCAGGGTAACCCACAAGTGACTCATTTACCGAATTTTGTGAAATTCGGTCTATTAGTTTTTCAGTTAGAGTGGATACAAGCTTTTGCGTGCCATTTCGCAAAAAAGGCGGGTTCTTTTATCCCGAATCGTACCCAAAACTAATCAGCACCAGACTCGCTCACAAGTAACTTACCTACCAAATTTTGTGAAATTCGGTCGATTAGTTTTTTAATTAGAGTGGATACAAAATCTGCACAGACAGACACACAGACACACAGACACACAGACACACACACAGACGTCACGCTAAATATAGTATTTTCGTATTCTAGAGGTCTCGAAACGTATAGATCCGTCGAAAACTCGAGTTGCGATTTTCGGCATGATTCCAATACTTTCCCTATACATTACCATGTATTGCAGGGAAAGTAAAAAACAGATGAAGAGATTACAGAGTTCACTTAGACGATATGAGCGTTTGACACATGACGACAGATTCGTCCCAGTTGCTCAACTGTAGAGCGTCGGTTGGACAGTTCGGAGATCGAGGGTTCGATTCCCTGTTGGAACAGCAAGGTTCTTTACAATTGCGCCCGAACAACACAACTCTGTAGATTAGTGCAAGGATGTCGGAGGTCTGAAAGTAACCCTAGTACGACTAGCGTTGACTCAGTGGACTCTGGAAGAGTGAGCGTCGATTTCAAATTGAGAGGATAACGACCACTCAGGATACCAACCTGGATAAAAATAGTAGTAGCAGGAGGCTAACCTGGGGTAAAAATAGCAGGAGTTGGTCAGTCAGATTGTTAGTTGTCCGCCAATCTGTCATTAGAGGGTGGAGAATACAGGGTCCACTTCAACGATGTGACCTTGTAATTTTGCGTCAGTTGCCCAACAGCAGAGTGTCGACTAGCCAGTTCGGAGATCCAGGGTTCGATTCCCGATTGTGGCAGCGATGCTCTTTAAAAGATGTATGAAGACATGTACCAGTCCTTGAATCTGAAAGCCTAACTATCTAAATTCTAGGAAAATCTTTTCGTCACATTGAAATAGACATCTGTTTGGGGTTCAAAAGTAAATACAGTAGTGTTTAAAATTGTGCAAACCTTTTGGAAAAAGTGTATTTTTGAAGTTTGATAGCTAATAGCACTTCTTTTTTTTTTGTACCAATACCATAAAATCATATATCAATAGACATATAATTTAATCGAGATTGTAATGCAATAGCATTTATTCAATTACCTGTATTCTATCAAAAGTTATAGCCAAATAACCAGAAAAAAGAAACACAACTTGCTTTGGTTTCTATGAAGTAGCTTTCCTTTTTTTGAATGTAGCCAATGAGCATGAGTGTTAGAGAGCCAATCAGGTGTAATCTTGTTTCGGCAATGAGCCTACAGGTCACAGGACATTTATCAGTGTTCTATGTGATTGCTATCAAGGTTTTTTTTGTGTGTGCGTGTGTGTGTTTGTGTTGTTTGATTTAGCGAGCTTGTAAAACGTAATAAAATTAAAGAAATGGCGCAAACAGGTGATTGGTCACGCAGAAACCGATGTAAAATAGTACTATTAAGTGAAATAGGCTACAGTTATGAAGAAATTAGAAGAAATATTGGGGGAAACTTAACCAAAGGTGGTATTTCTAAATTTTTGAAGAGGTATAAGGAGACTCAGTCACTACGAAACCAGTCTGGTAAAGACAGGAAAAGGTGCACAACAGCAAGTGATGATACAAGAATTAAGAGACTGCATCTAGGTTACAAAAGAAAACCATCTCGGTGTGTACAAGGTGAAATGGTGCAATGCAGTGTAATGTTGAGTGCAAGGACTGTTCTACGCAGAATGCATGAATTTAGTTTAAATGCTAGAATTCCAAGAAACAAGCCATTTTTATATCTCAAACAAAGGCTGAAAAGATTAAATTTTGCTAAAGTCCATGTTAACAGGACAAGGGAATAATTTAGAGTGATGAGACCAAAATCTCCCTGTTTGTTAGTGATGGCGTAAAATACGTAAGGAGAAGAATCGAAGAAGATTTGCATCCTGATTGCATTACACCTACCGTGAAACCTATGATCTGGGGTTGTATGGCATCAAGAGGTGGGGGCAGAATTTGCGTGATCAATGGGAATAAAAATGTCCAAAGGTACATAAATGAAATACTTGAGCCCAAACTGCAGCCTTCTGCACGTGATCTTAGATAATGAAGATAATGATCTTAGATAATGATCCAAGATAATGAAGCATTTATATTACAACAGGATTCAGCTCCATGTCATGTTGCTCGTGTGTGCAGAAAGTGGCTTCAAGATCATCATATTCAACTGCTGGAATGGCCTGGGAATTGCAAAGACATTAACGCCATCAAAAATCTATGGAGCCGACTAAAGAAATTTGTTAGTCAGAAGGAACCCAGCAATAAAACCCAATTAACAGAAGCAATAATTCAATCTTGGTTGCGCATTTAGCAACTATAGAACTAAACAAGAAAGATCAATCATGCTTAAAGCATTGATTATGAAACACTTTCCAATTTCAATGCAATTTTATTTAAAAAAAGTCTAAAATGTAATACATTCCTCGGTAATATTTTAAAACTTATCACAATACTACATTAATTTATTATATTTGAAAACTTAAACCTTCATTGAAAAAAATGCACTTCATTCAAATGACGGCATTGACATATAAATTGCCTGGTTTAAATATCTCTAAAATGCGATACACTCCACGGTAATATTTTTAAAACTATCATAATACTACGATAATTTATTATATAAAAACTTCATCGAAAACAACTGAAATTAATTCAAATGACGTCACAGAAAAAATAACACGCCTGGATCTCTCTATAAAAACAGCATTTCATTCATAACTTTCTCCCATTCATTTCATTCATCCCAATACTATAATAATTTATTTTATTTAAAAATTAAGACCATGGAGCTACAAGTAATTAAACTCTATGCTTAAAGCTTCATCGAAAAAAATCGTCCTTCTCTTTGTAAAATCAATGTATATTTCATTCATATCAGCCATGCGCGACTCCATGGGCTAAATTATTTTGTGTTAAAGAAATACAGCAATTCTAATACAACTCATTCTACATATTTTGCTGTTTACATTTTACATAGGTGAAAAATAGGCTTCGTTGTAGAAATAATCAAATTTGGATGAGCATTTAAACTCAAATTTATTGTATTTGCGTTGTTTCAGTATGTAGATGCACAGAATTTAAACAAAAAGAAAAGTAGTTTTGAGACGGATACAACACTCAATGTGAATTAAAAAGAACTTAAAAAATCACGATTTTGAAACAAGATGGATGCCATATATCAATTTGAAGTGGGTCATGTGATCGTTTCATATCATGGTCACGTGATCGTTTCATATAAGAGGTGTAATTATTATTTTAATTTCTATTTAAAAAACTACTTAATATATTTCGCTGAATTTTTTTTTTATATATTTTATGGAACAATTTGAATATTACCTAAAATTTTCGAAGCAATTTGTGAATTTTAAATCCGCTTAAAAATGTTTGAAAATTAAGTCCCAAATGGCTCAATGTATTTCATTTTTTCAACCCGAGTTCAATCCAAAAGTAATTGGGTGATATTATTCATTTATATTCCCAAGGGTCCTACAGGCCGTCTGAACAACATACAAAAATTTCATTTTGATTAAGTCATTTCTACGGCAGTTATCGTGCTAACGGACAGACAGACAGACAGACACACAGACAGAATGAACAAAGTCATGAACACTTTTCAACTTTGTTGTAAAGTATTAAAAAAACGTATTTCACTCCATAGGAAAGCGCTGTCAGACCGTAATTAAGGCTAAAGGTTATCCAACTAAGTATTAACAGACATGGTGAGAATTTTTGTATATCTCATTTGTTCTATGCATTTTACTTTTTAACACTTTACAACAAAGTTAAAAAGTGTTTATGACTTTGTTCATTCTGTCTGTCCGTCCGTTAGCACGATAACTGCCGCAAAAATGACTTAATCAAAATGAAATTTTAGTATGTTGTTCAGACGGTCTGTAGGACCTATGGGAATATAAATGAATAATATCACCCAATTTGTTTTGGATTGAACCCGGATTGAAAAAATGAAGTACATTGAGCCCTATGGGACCTAATTTTTCAAACATTTTTTAAGCGGATTTAAAATTCACAAATTGCTTCGAAATTTTTAGGTAATATTCAAATTGTTTCATAAAATATATAAAAAAAATGAGCGAAATATAGTCAGTAGTTTTTTAAATGAAAATTAAAATAATGATAACACCTATTATATGAAGCGATCACGTGACCCACTTCAAAATGATATATGGCATCCATCTTGTCTCAAAATCGTGATTTTTAAAGTTCTTTTTAATTCATATTGATTGTTGGACCCGTCCTAACACCACTTTATTTTTGCTTAAATTCTGTGCATCTACATACCAAAACAACGCAATTACAATATATTTGAGTTTAAATGCTCATCCAAATTTGATTATTTCTACAACGAAGCCTATTTTTCACTTATGTAAAATGTAAATAGCAAAATATGTAGAATGAGTTGTATTGGAATTGCTGTATTTCTTTAACATAAAATTATTTAGCCCATGGAGTCTGCTTAGCTGATATGAATGAAATATTCATTGATTTTACAAAGAGAAGGACGATTTTTGTCGTTGAAGTTTTAAGCATAGAGTTTAATTACTTGTAGCTCCATGGTCTTAATTTTTAAATAAAATAAATTATTATAGTATTGTGATGAATGAAATGAATGGTTTTAGTTTACAAATGTATAATAAATTAATGTAATATTGTGATAAGTTCTAAAATATAACCGAGGAATGTATTGCATTTTAGACTTGTTGAAATAAAATTGCATTGAAGTTAGAAAGTGTTTCATAATCAATGTTTTAAGCATGATTGATCTTTCTTGTCTAATTTTAAAATGCTGTTCCATTAAAAAACATTTCATAAATGTTATTGTATTTCAATCTTGATTAAATTATCTTTCCATTGATATATTATTTTATGGTATGGGTACAAAAGAGTGGTGTATGAGCCATTAAATCTCAAAAATACGCTTTTTTTCAACAGGTTTCTACAATTTTGGTCAATACTGTACTTGCTTAGTAAGGGATTAGGATTGTTACACCGAAATCAAGAGGTACGATTTTTTTGTACAAAAATCAATTCACCATGCAATTTTACAATCAATTTACCATTCTATTAAAATGTTTAAATTAAGCTCTTAAAATTTTTTAAGAATTTATGTTCTCTCTATACAGAATTATCTTCACGGGCAGATCTGAAGAATAAAACATCCTGGTCCCATTTGTAAACAAATTTACAGAAAATATGAATTTGAGTCATGAATGCCAAAATAAAAGCTCTAAAATTGTATGGGAAGATATACCCGTACTACTTATATTCATGGTATTTTAATTTTTGTTGTATTTTTGTCACGTTGTTTGAAAATATGTTCATCCGCGGAATGAAAACGAAAATTGAATTAAAACTACGAATTAAGTGTCATTTTAAATATTATCCGTATTAATTTGTACAATTAAAATCAATTTAAAGAATTGCGAAAGAAATAGAAAATGAATTTATGTCTGTAGAGAAAGTCATGCTGTTCACATATGATTTTTTCATTGAAATAAATAACTTACTTTGAATGTTTTCGTATGACACATTAAACTATCAGTTATTTTTGCTATAAAGAAACATTTATTTTCGATAACTTCTTGGGGCTATAAATTTCTAATAAGCAAATTCTACTGTGATATGCAAAACAGAGTTTCATAAGATAGCGAAGCATCAAATGTCTCATTTCAAAATATTCACTAAGATTAAAATTAGTGTACGTAGATTTTGTTGAAGAAACCCTATTACTTTCCTTATATACATAATGTATAAGGAAAGTATTGTGACTGGGTCGAAAATTCGAATTCGAGTTTTCGACGGGAGAAAACGTTTCAAACATCCCTGATTACGAATCAAACATTTTTGAGGTAATGTCTGTGTGTGTGTGTGTGTGTCAGTGAGTCTGTGGAGACGATATCACACGAAAGAATGGAGCGATTCGAATGAAATTTGGTACAAAAATCACAATCCGGGAATACTGGAAGGCTATTGTTTTTAGACGCAATCGAATGTTCAGAACCCCCTAAATTTTCGAGTGAGATGTTGAAAAAATCATCAAAAAGTTAAAACCTTTAATAAAGTTATGCAAATAGACATTTCTTATGTTATTTTCCCTTAGAAAACGATTGACATAAACTTTAGAACGCCAGCATGAACCGTTCTCGAGATATTGCACATTTTTCAAATAAATTTATCAAAAAATCCCATAAATTAAAAAAAAATATAGTAACTGTTGAGAAACATGTTTACTTTTCATATGTAATATCATGCGATAAATTTGGTGACTTCATTCTCGTGGATCTAGCTCGTTCCATTCATGAGAAAAGATACTTTGAGTAATACTTTTGTATTTGAACGCTAATAGTCATTTATCTGCTTTAAGAATAACTTATTTCTTCGTTCATAACGTTCGGCGAGATTTTGGCGACGAATTTGGCGGAATGTCGCCAACTTGGCGACTTTTTTAAATGTTGCCAAATTAATGAAAATTTTGCCAAATGGATAAAAATGACGACTTATTAACGAAAATTCAATATCTTGGAAAAATATAAGTATCTACTATAAGAATAACCTATTTTTTTTACCGTAAAAGTAGTAAATTCGTTGCATCATATAAGGAAAGTCATGTGCTGCCCACATCAGATTTTTCAAAATGTGTTGGTGAATTGTACCAGATGAATAAAATGAGAACCATAAAACAGTCTAGAAATTTTAACAATCCATTAAATCAGTCAACTTACTGAGAGAAAATGGTATCGTAATCTGTATGTTGTACACACTCTGAAATATTCAATCGTATTTCTGGAGATTCACTCTGCCTGACTGTGAGTCCATCAAATGAGATGGCAGTGGTTATGCTGAGAATTACGAGTTCATGATGCTGGCATATATACTATGACATCGTAGCTCAGAAGAGATTTGATCTGGTGTTTTCCGGTTGATGTAACCACAAACGCTATTCGACAGAGAAGCTGTTTCTCTGTGCCATAAATATGTCCGTAGATTTTAATTGTGTTATGTTTTCGTAAATAGTTTTGGGACTGTAACAAAGTTGTGGTGATTACTTCCACAATATCAACAATGCTTTTAAGCCCTCGTTGGCAAGGTGCACGGTCTGGGTCGTTGAATATCAACAATGGAATTAGTCCATAATTTATTGACCACAAGGAAAATGATTAATGATGATTGATGGCGATTGATGGAAAGTCACAACTCTCGTATTGACTGGCAAAACCCGAGAATGTACTTACAACTCAAATGCTCTCTGCCCAAATTAACGGTTATGATACAAAATTGTACTGCCATTGCTGATCAGACTCTGAATACGATTTTTGTTTTGCAGTGATTATATGCGAATAAAAGATTTCAATTTTACTTCCTTTACACAAAACATATTATTAGGACAGTTTTGACAATTTCTCAAGCTTAAAACACCAATGAATCCTGTATACACCATTATTCCACATTATCTATATTTCGGCATTCTGTGTCACTTATCGCTATGAAAATCGAAAGCAGGAGTGTCTTGAAATCCCCCCTTGAACTGCCTAACATATTATTAGGAGAGATATGATAATTTCTGAAGCTTAAAACACCAATGAATCCTGTATACACCATTATTCCACATTATCTATATTTCGGCATTCTGTGTCACTTATCGCTATGAAAATCGAAAGCAGGAGTGTCTTGAAATCCCCCCTTGAACTGCCTAACATATTATTAGGAGAGATATGATAATTTCTGAAGCTTAAAACACCAATGAATCCTGTATACACCATTATTCCACATTATCTATATTTCGGCATTCTGTGTCACTTATCGCTATGAAAATCGAAAGCAGGAGTGTCTTGAAATCCCCCCTTGAACTGCCTAACATATTATTAGGAGAGATATGATAATTTCTGAAGCTTAAAACACCAATGAATCCTGTATACACCATTATTCCACATTATCTATATTTCGGCATTCTGTGTCACTTATCGCTATGAAAATCGAAAGCAGGGGTGTTTTGAAATCCACTCTTGAACTGGTAACCATATCTCATTAATATGCCATGATTGTTGTATAGATATAATTCAGTAATATTATGATCAACTCCATTCTAGGATTAATGCAGATAAATGCGATTAGAGACAATTGTTGCTGCGAACACTTGTCAAGGGGCATATATAAATATTGCAAATAATTTGAATTTAACGCACGTTTGCAAATAATTTGAAGACGATCATTATATTCTAGCATTTGGACATCTGGATATTTAAGGGAGTACCTGAAAAATTGAATGCATGGGTCCAAAATAACGTATTACTTCCCTTATATACATATAATGTATAAGGAAAGTATTGTGACGGGGTCGAAAATTCGAATTCGTGTTTTCGACGGGAGAGCACGTTTCAAGCACGAATTAAACATTAAACGAATTAAGCACCTGATCAAGAATTAAACATTTTTTACATGATGACTTTGTGTGTGTGTGTGCGTGTCAGTGAGTCTGTGGAGACGATATCTCATGAACAAATAGAGCGATTCAAATGAAATTTGGTACAAAAATCACAATCCATGAATACTGGAAGCCTATTGTTTTTACACTTAATCGAATGTCCAGAACTCCCCCTAAATTTTCGAGTGAAATTTTGAAAAAATCATCAAAAAATCAAAACCTTTAATAAAGTTACGCAAATAGCCATTTCATATGTAATTTTTTCTTAGAAAATAAATTTATCAAAAAATCCCATAAATTAAAAAAATATATATTAACTGTTGAGAAACATGTTCACTTTTCATATGTAATATCATGCGATAAATTGGGTGCCATCATTCTCGTGGATCTAGCTCGTTCCATTCATGAGAAAATATACTTTAAGTAATACTTTTGTATTTGAACGGCAATAGTCATTTATCTGCTATAAGAATAACTTATTACTCCGTCTAAAACGCTTGGCGAGATTTTGGCGCCGTATTTGGCGGAATATAGCCAAAAAAGGCGACTTTTTTAAATGTTGCAAAATTAACGATAATCTCGCCAAATGGATAAAAATGACGCTAAATCAATGAAAATGACGACTAATTGACGAAAATTCAATATCGTGGAAAGAATATAAATATCTACTATAAGAAAATCCTATTTTTTTATTGTAAAAGTAGTAAATCCATTGCATTAGATAAGGAAAGTCATGTGTTGCCCACATCAGCTTTTTTATTAAAAGAAATATCAATATTAAAATTTTCTTTTATCAATCTAAAACATTATAACGTCATTTTACATTCATAATTCATATTCAAATTTTGTTAACTCGCGGTTCTTATATTCATTAAAATTTTGCTTATGGCTTCACTACTCACTATATTAATTCATTGCTTAATTATTAAAATTTCATTTCTATATTAAAAAGCCATATATAAGTATAACATGTCTCGTGTATTCAATGTTTGAGTACTCTCAAAAATTGCTGTGAAATATGTCTTTCCGCATAAAATAAGCCAATTTCAATTGAAATTTACATTATTAAAAATAAATCTGATGTCGGATGCACATGACTTTCTTCATATAATGCAATGAATTTACTCCATTTACAGTAAAAAAAATCTAATGTGGGCAGGACATGACTTTATATAATGTAATGAATTTACTACTTTTACAATAAAACATAATTAAGTTATTCTTACACTAGTAGATATTTATATTCTTTCCAAGATATTGAAGTTCCGTCAATTAGTCGTCATTTTCATTGATTTAGCGTATCTTTATCCATTTGGCGGGATTTTCGTTAATTTGACAACATTTAAAAATGTCGCCAAGTTAGCGGCATTTCGGCAAATTCGTCACCAAAATCTCGCCAAGCGTTATGGACTGAGAAATAAGTTATTCTTATAGCAGATAAATGAATATTGGCGTTCAAGTACAAAAGTATTACCCGAAGTACCTTTTCTCATGAATGGAACGAAATAGATCTACGAAAATGTTTTTACCAAATTTAACGCATGATATTACATATGAAAAGTGAACATGTTTCTCAACAGTTAATATATTTTTTAATTTATGGAATTTTTTGATAAATATGTTTGAAATACGTGTAATATCTCAAGAACGGTTCATGCTAGCGTTCCAACGTTTATGTCAATTGTTTTCCAAGGACAAATTACATAAGAAATGTTTATTTGCGTAACTTTATTAAAGGTTCTGATTTTTGATGATTTTTTCAAAATTTCATTCGAAAGTTTAGGGGGGGTCTGAACATTCTATTGTGTTTAAAAATGATAGGCTTTCAGTATTCACGGATTGTAATTTGTGTACCAAATTTCATTCGAATCTCTCCATTCGATCATAAAATATCGTCTCCACAGACTCACTGACACACACACATGCACAGACATCACCTTAAAAATGTTCGATTCGTGATCAGGGATGCTTGAAACGTGCTCTCTCGTCGTAAACTCGAATTCGAATTTTCGATCCCATCCCAACTGTGTTTATAACGTTGTGTTACTGTATAACGTTGTACTGTGTTTGTAACGTTGGTACTGTGTTTGTAACGTTGAATTGTACATTTGACAATTTTCCGAATGACAGAATGTAACACTATTTCAAAGTACCCAATTAACTTATATTTCGCGCAACTCTAAATAAACAATTATCAATATTGATAACATCCTCAATATGCGATATAGTTCATATAATAAAATATTTTGAAAATTAATGCATAAATTAGGCATCTATTTCATTAATTTACCGTCATTTTTGCAATTTTGACGATATTTTCGTCAATGTGGGGGAACTATCGCCAAATTGGAGATGCGTAACTAGATTATTCGCAAAAGTTCGCCAAATGTATCAACAGGTGTGTGGAGAAATCAACAGACAAATGTAGAGAAAAGCATTTTATATGCACTAGACGGTATGCCTGTCATATGACGGAAATCAGAATTTGCGAAACATTACTTTCCATTTGGTGTCATTTTTATCAATTTGGCGACATTTTTATCACTTTGGCAATATTTGAAATAATCGCTAAGTTGGGGAAATCCCGCTAAATTTCTCGCCAAGCGTTATGGACTGATGTACGGATAAATGGGTTATTTTAATAGACTACTCTTATGTTCTTTCCAAGATATTGAACTCAATTAGTCGTCATTTCATTGATTTACCGTCGGTTTTATCAATTTGGCACAATTTTACCAATTGAGTGACATTTACGTCAATTTGGCAACGTTAAAAACGTCAACAAGTTGGAGATATTTCAAAAATTCGTCACCAAAATTTTGCCAAATGTTATTAACGGAAAATAGGTTATTCTTATAATCAGCACTTATTCTTTCCAAGATATTCAATTTTCGTCAATTAGTTGTAATTTTCATTGATTTAGCGTAATTTTTATCAAGTTTGCGACATATAAAATGTCGCCAAGTTGGCGATATTTCTGCAAATTCACCGCCGAAATCCCGCCAAGCGTTATGGACGGAGAAATAAGTTATTCTTATAGCAGATAAATGAATATTGGCGTTCAAGTACAAAAGTATTACCCGAAGTACCTTTTCTCATGAATGGAACGAAATAGATCTACGAAAATGTTTTTACCAAATTTAACGCATGATATTACATATGAAAAGTGAACATGTTTCTCAACAGTTAATATATTTTTTAATTTATGGAATTTTTTGATAAATATGTTTGAAATACGTGTAATATCTCAAGAACGGTTCATGCTAGCGTTCCAACGTTTATGTCAATTGTTTTCCAAGGACAAATTACATAAGAAATGTTTATTTGCGTAACTTTATTAAAGGTTCTGATTTTTGATGATTTTTTCAAAATTTCATTCGAAAGTTTAGGGGGGGTCTGAACATTCTATTGTGTTTAAAAATGATAGGCTTTCAGTATTCACGGATTGTAATTTGTGTACCAAATTTCATTCGAATCTCTCCATTCGATCATAAAATATCGTCTCCACAGACTCACTGACACACACACATGCACAGACATCACCTTAAAAATGTTCGATTCGTGATCAGGGATGCTTGAAACGTGCTCTCTCGTCGTAAACTCGAATTCGAATTTTCGATCCCATCCCAACCGAACGTTGTGTTACTGTATAACGTTGTACTGTGTTTGTAACGTTGGTACTGTGTTTGTAACGTTGAATTGTACATTTGACAATTTTCCGAATGACAGAATGTAACACTATTTCAAAGTACCCAATTAACTTATATTTCGCGCAACTCTAAATAAACAATTATCAATATTGATAACATCCTCAATATGCGATATAGTTCATATAATAAAATATTTTGAAAATTAATGCATAAATTAGGCATCTATTTCATTAATTTACCGTCATTTTTGCAATTTTGACGATATTTTCGTCAATATGGGGGAACTATCGCCAAATTGGAGATGCGTAACTAGATTATTCGCAAAAGTTCGCCAAATGTATCAACAGGTGTGTAGAGAAATCAACAGACAAGTGTAGAGAAAAGCATTTTATATGCACTAGACGGTATGCCTGTCATATGACGGAAATCAGAATTTGCGAAACATTACTTTCCATTTGGTGTCATTTTTATCAATTTGGCGACATTTTTATCACTTTGGCAATATTTGAAATAATCGCCAAGTTGGGGAAATCCCGCAAAATTTCTCGCCAAGCGTTATGGACTGATGTACGGATAAATGGGTTATTTTAATAGACTACTCTTATGTTCTTTCCAAGATATTGAACTCAATTAGTCGTCATTTCATTGATTTACCGTCGGTTTTATCAATTTGGCACAATTTTACGAATTGAGTGACATTTACGTCAATTTGGCAACGTTAAAAACGTCAACAAGTTGGAGATATTTCAAAAATTCGTCACCAAAATTTTGCCAAATGTTATTAACGGAAAATAGGTTATTCTTATAATCAGTACTTATTCTTTCCAAGATATTCAATTTTCGTCAATTAGTTGTAATTTTCATTGATTTAGCGTAATTTTTATCAAGTTTGCGACATATAAAATGTCGCCAAGTTGGCGATATTTCTGCAAATTCACCGCCGAAATCCCGCCAAGCGTTATGGACGGAGAAATAAGTTATTCTTATAGTAGATAAATGGCTATTGGAGGTCAAATACAAAAGTATTACTCAAAGTATTTTTTTCTTATGAATGGAAAGAGCTAGATCCATGAAAAGGATGTCACCCGATTTATCGCATGGTATTGCATATGAGAAGTGAACATATTTCACAGTAGTTAATATTTTTTTTTATTTTATGTGAGTTTTTGATGCATTTATTTGAAAAATATACAATATCTCGAGAACGGTCCGTGTTAGAGTTCTAAAGTTTATGTTTCCTGACCCACTCATTTCTTGTTAGAATTTCTCTAGAATTCTACAATACATGACACCTACCTATTACTCCGGCCACACATCAAACTGCCGTTAACCTCAGGGTTGGCTGTGTGGTCTGGGTCTTCAACCTACCTATTACTTTCCTTATATATAGTATAATGTATCATGAAAGTATTGCGACTGGGTTAAAAATTCAATTTCAAGTTTTTGGCGGGAGAGCACGCTTCAAGCATCCATGACCACGAATCAAACGTTTATGAGATGATGTCTGTGTGTGTGCGTGTGTGTGTGTATCAGTGAGACTTTGGAAACGATATCTCATGAACGAATGGATCAATTCCGACGAAATATGGTTAAAAAGTTACTATCCGTGAATACAGAAAGACTATTATTTTTTATACGCAATAGAATGTTCAGAACTCCCTTAAATTTCCGAGTGAAACTTTGAAAAAATCATCAAAAAATCAAAACCTTTAATAAAGTTACGTAAATAGTAACCTTTTCATTAGAAAACGATTGACATAAATTTCAGAACGCGCATTTTTCAAATAAATGTATCAAAAAATCACATAACATAAAAGAAATATATTAAGTATTGTGAAATATGTTCACTTTTCATAAGTAATATCACGCGATAAATTGGGTGGCATCATTCTCGTGGAACTAACTCATTCCATTCATGAAAAAATATACGTTGTGTAATATTGTTGTATTTGGATGTCAATAATCATTTATCTGCTACAAGAATAAATTATTTCTCCGTCCATAGCGCTTGGCGAGATTTTTACGGAATGTCGCCAACTTGGCGTCTTTTTTAAATGCTGCCAAATTAAGGAAAATGTAGCGAAATTGATAAAATTGGCGCTAAATCAATGAAAATGACGACTAATTTATGAAAATTCAATACCTTGGAAAGAACATAAGAGTAGACTATAAGAATAACCCATATCGCCGTCCGATGCCAAAAAACAATGCCAAATCGAAACTAATGTTTCGCATAATCTGGTTTCCTTCATATGACGGGCATACCTTCTAGTATACAAGAAATGCTCTGCTCTCCGTTTGTAACATTTGGTTATGCATTTGGTGAACTTGGCGAATAATTTAAGAAATAATCGCCAATTTGGCGATATTTCGCTCCAGATTTACAAAATTATCGTCAAAATTGCAGAAATGACACTAAATTAATGAGATGATAAATTAATTGATGAATTAATTATTAAAAAATTTTTGTATATGGACTAAATCGCTTATCGAGGATGGTATCAATACTGATAACTGTTTATTTAGAGTTGATTAGAGCGAAATTAGAGAGTTGATTAGAGAGTTGATTAGAGAGTTTATTTAGAGCGAAATATATGTTAATTGGGTAGTTTGAAATAGGTTTGCATGTTGTCATCCAGAAAAAATAAAGCGGTTTTACGACGGATACAACACTAAATATGAATTAAAAAGAACTTTGAAAATCACAATTAGAGAATTTAGAATTTTGATTTAAGCCTTAGTAAAATAATTATTTGCTAATACATTTTAGTGTTGTCCGTATGGGCATAGAGGAGGAATGCGTCCAGCCGACTTTCAACTTCTCTGTGATTGTTACTTTCCTTATATACATAATGTATAAGGAAAGTATTGTGACGGGGTCGAAAATTCGAATTCGAGTTTTCGACGGGAGAGCACGTTTCAAGCATCCCTGATCACGAATCAAACATTTTTGAAGTGATGTCTGTGTGTGTGTGCGTGTGTGTGTGTGTGTGTGTGTGTGTGTGTGTGTGTCAGTGAGCCTGTGGAGACGATAACTGACGAACGAATGAACCGATTCGAACCAAATTTGGTACAAAAATCACAATCCGTAAACACTGGAAGCCTATTGTTTTTATATGCAATCGAAAGTCCAGAACCCCCCTAAATTTTCGAATGAAATTTTGAAAAAATCGTCAAAAAATCAAAACCGCTAATAAAGTTACGCAAATAGACATTTCTGATGTATTTTTTCATTAGAAAACGATTGGCATGAATTTTAGAACGCTAACATGAACCGTTCACAAGATATTGTACATTTTTCAAAAAAATTATCAAAAAGTCATATAAAATAAAAAAAAAATATTTCCTATTGAGAAACATGTTCACTTTTCATATGTAATACCATGCGATAAATTGGGTGACATCATTATCGTGGATCTAGCTCGTTCCATTCATGAAAAAAGATATTTTGAGTAATACATTTGTATTTGAACGCCAATATTCATTTATCTGCTGTAAGTATAACTTATTTCTTAATGCATAACGCTTGGCGAGATTTTGGCGACGAATTTGGCGGAACGTCGCCAACTTGGCGACTTTTTGAAATGTTGCCAAATTAACGAAAATCTCGTCAAATGGATAAAAATGACGCTAAATCAATGAAAATCACGACTATTTGTTGAAAATTCAATATCTTGTAAAGAATATCAGTATCTACTATAAGAAAAACCTATTTTTTTTACTGTAAAAGTAGTAAATTCCTTACATTATATAAGGAAAGTCATGTGTTGCGCACATCAGATTTTAGTTAATTCTTGTAAACAGAGCATTTTGCAACAGTGATTGTTATGAGCATTTTAAATTTTGGAGGGATGTCGCCACTTTAGCGACTTTTTTAAATGTTGTTAAATGACAAAAATGTTGCCAAATCGATAAAAATGTCACCAAACTCATAAAAATGAAGCTAAATGGTAGGTAATGTTTTCCAAATTTTGATTTCCGTCATATGATGAGCTTACTTTCTAGAATATAAGACATGCTCTTCTCTCCGTTTGTCTGGCGACACATTTGGCGAACTTGGTATTTGATATTGCAGAATGTCGCCAACTTGACGATATTTTACCCCAGATTAACGAAAACATTGTTTGAATTGCAAAAATGAGGCCAAATTAATTAAAATGACGTCCAATTTATGAATTAATTATTAAAATATTTTTATATATTTATTAATATTTTTATACATTAAAATATTTGTATATATTTTATATTTTTTATATTGCTTATTGAGGATAATATCAATATGGATAAATCTTAATTTAGAGTTGCGTAAAATATCAGTTAATTTGGTACTTCGAAATAATTTTACAAGTTGTCGTCCGAAAAAGCGTTAAATGTATAATTTAACGCTAAATACACAGTAATGTATTTTATACATTACTAGCAGCATACCCGTTCTTCGTACGGAGTATATAATATAAAGAAACTTATAATTCGCAATCATGTGCAAATTCTGTTAAAATATTAAATTTATTGCTCATAAAGAGAAGTTTAAGAATATCTGTTCTCACTATGCAAAATTATCTTCACGGGCAGATCTGAAGAATAAAACATCCTGGCCCCTTTTGTAAGCAAATTTACAAAAAAAAAAGGAATTGAATCAATATATGCAACCCCGTACTACTTATATTGTCGCAGATTAGAAAATATGCCAGTGTGTTAGTAGAAGATTACCCGTATTACAATATGAGTCTCAAAAATCTTTGCCAAAATAAAAGAGATGCCGTAATAAATTGAAAATATCTATAATCCCCGTACTCTTTATACCAGAAGGTCGTAATTGATTCCAATATATGCCAATATATATCAAAACACATGCCAATATACCTGTACTACTTATATTCTCGTAGATTAGAAGATATACCCGTGTATTTGTAGAAGATCACTCGTACAACGTGCAATATAGGAGTTTAAACAATTTTTGTCATAATCAAACAATTTCATAATGACTTGAAAATATCAATAATCCCTGAATCAATAATCCCCGAAAATATCAATAATAATAAAGTTTAAACCTGAAAACTGTAATTGATATTATCCAGTCAAAAATACTATAAGAAAAATCAAATCGTTTCTTTCTAAAATATATTTTTATATCCATTTATTTATTATTCAGACCAAAAAAATAATAATTAAAATTAACGGACAGAATTAATTTAATTGCGTTTCTGATCAACATGACATAAGATAGAAACTTCCTCATAAACTACGAAATTAAATAACCATTTTGATTTCTTTATACTTTTCATTGTTCAGTAAAAGCCTGTGCAAAATAAACCATGGAGATAGATTTCCCATTTAAATCATGTTTCAAACAATTCATGTTTTCAGAAAGTGACTAATTAGCGCAAAAAATCTCCCATCAAACTCAAAGATAAAGTTTTTATTCACTTTCAAACGATTTTCAAGCTTTTAGTTTGGATAAACCACGGAGTTAGAGAGTAGAACTTCTAGGAAAAAGTTTCGTGTTTCATTAATATCTCGATAACCCCTGGTCTTAGATACGCGAAACTTGGGCTAAATTTATGGGGGCTATATCAAGGTTACCCACAAAATTTCGTTACATTCGGTTCAGCCGTTCTCCCGTGTCGAGAACCACTGATCGTAGAAACTCCAAATATGGACTAAATTTTAAGTGGGACTATTTTCAGGCTACCCACAAAATTTGATCAAATTCGGTTCAGCCGTTCTCCCGTGATGATGGGACAAACAGACAGACAAACAGACAGATTTTCAATTTTATTTATATAGATTTTTTCACTGTGAAAGAAGTATTCCTTGCATTATATAAGGAAAGTTATGTACTATACACACCATATTTTATTTTTAATTATTATGGAAGGATATAAAGGATATAAAACTTGTATGACAGTCATTTCGTTGTGATGTAATAAAATTTTTCTGTAAATTGTTGTCTGTGCAGCTAAGTAGTCAGGAGCCAGGTTCAAATTCAGAATTTTATAGGAGTAGCTTTATGCATCATAGTGGGTTTGCAATCAACTTTGAATTATAATTTCAAAGTGTATATTGTAAGCTAACTGCTTCCTGATGCACCAGGGCATTGTGCTTCACGGAAAAAAAGTTTACACTTCTTGGTTCCCTTAATTTGGCAATATGATATTGTTCTCGTTCCCAGCCATTAAAAGAAAAATTAACTATGCTCAAATAGATTTTCGCATATCAGAATCCATTTTAGTAGCTTTCTTTCAAACGTTTTTTTTTTAAATCTGTATTATGGCTCAAAATGATTATCATTATATCATGTTACCCTTCACTTTAAAAGACTTGAAAAATATTTTGATTGATACCATATTTGGCAATGTACCCCCCCCCCCCAGGAGACGGTAATTTGCTACTGAGGGGGCTGATGGCCTCACGAAAAGGAAAATTGCATCGCAGCTATTTTTCACAGCAATGATTGAAAACATTAAGTATTGTGATCATTGGGTCATAAATAAGTCCTTTTATACATGATTATGCTAAAATTTGACCTATGCTGTCATATTAAAAAATATATAATTTCGAATATATTTCGAAGTTTTCGCTCGAATTTTAAAAAGTTCTATCTAATTCTAGATTTTTTGATAGCAAAGCCAGATATAAAGTTTCGTGAAAATTTATTAATATTTGTGGCCGCCATCTTGTATACAAGAAATCGACGATAGGCATACAGACAGACGCACATCACTTCAAAAATAGCCAAAACGTGTTCAGGCGGTCTTAAAGCATAGACTGGCATCAAAATCTTGAATTCAAAAATGTTCGTGAAAACACCACTTTCTTCTCTATACTATATTACATAGTATGTGAAAGTAAAAATCCTAATTTTTTATGCCAACCCTGTATAAATTATTTAGGTTACACAATTTCCGCCAACTCACCAATGGCGAGTAGATCTTTTCATCTGGTCACATCGATGTATTATATGGGTCACATTAATATCATCACAAAAATCGGTGCATTATATGGGTTTTTCTTCTTTCGATGTTAGATCCTGTTCTAAAAAATGCTACAATATTTGTGAAAATTGAAATCTTTAATGACTTGCCCACTCACTGTTGTGAAACACCTTCCAATGCGATTCATTGCCATGATCAGTATAATATATAGCTGTACAGGACATTATATTAATGGTTTAAGTACATCATGAAACTTCATTGCTTGTGCATTTGATGCGGTAGCTAATACAAACTGACAACATGGTAACCTGTCATGATTGGGGGCTACAGGAAGTGTGCTTGTTAAAAATTTTGATCACTCATACGTTATGAGTATATTTATGGTATTTTTCTGTTACATAATTACCACAGAATTGTCGCTAAACTTTACTGCAGTTTTTTGCCGAGAGAAAATGATAAAAAGTTATGCAGTGTTATTATATTTATATTTAACTGAAGAGTAAACTTTGAGCTGAGATTTCTTATCCTGAATAATTCACTTTTTATAACCAGAATGTTATATGGATACATAACAGACCAATTAGATGTGTATACAATATATACAATTATATTTGATATTTTAATTTTGCCAACTTATTTGAATACAGTAGATTTTTGCATATTTAATATTTATGTGAAAGTTGTTATTTAGCATAATACAAAGTCAGGTTATATTATTGTGACCACCTCCTACTTTTGGAGTCAACAGCGCGTAGCCAGTGAAAAAAGGCATGTGTCGTGAGCTTGCTTAGTGAGTATATAAGGTGTGCTGTAGGCATTCTGAAAACATATCACTCGTTGCTGTCATAGCTAAAAGGAGTGATTTATCAGATTTAGAAAATGGAGTAATTATCGGGTTTCGATCCAAGAGTGGCAGTATTTCCGAAACAGGCAGTTTGTGAACTGTTCGCGTGCTGCTGTGGTTAAAGTGTATTTTCAATAGAGAAATGGCACCATTGCGAATCAGCGACGTAGAAATTACGGAGCACCACGCGCCATTGATGTGAGAGGTAAACGTCGGTTCCGAAGGTTCATGAGGACCGATCTCCGCACTACAGTGAAGCAACTCACTGGCCGAATAAACCAGGGGACTACCGATAATGTGTCTCAACGACAGTTCAGCGAACCCTGCTGCGTATGGGCCTCAGAAGCAGGCGGGTGGTCACTGCACCTATGCTAGCGAAATTACATCGCCAGAAAATACTTACATTTGTGCATTAGTATCAGAATTGGGCATACGCTGATAGGCAAAAGATTACCTTCTCCGACGAATCACGTTTTCTGATTCATTGAACTGAACGGATGGTCGTTGACATATAAGGCGTGAAAGAGCAGAGAACAAACACTCATCAATCATTGCTGGAGGAACACAAGGCGGCGGGGGCAGCGTTATGGCCTGGGGAATGTTTTTGTGGCACTCTCTGGATCCTCTCATACCTGTGGAAGGCACTATAAATTGAATTCGTTATGAATATATCCTTGCATACACCCATACATGTTATTGTCTTCCCTGGGGCGAATGGGATCTACCAGCACGACAATGCGACGTGTCACACAGCGAGAACTATCCGAGAGTGGTTGGAGGAGCACGACGAAAACTTCAAAGTACTTCCCTGGCCCTCTAATTCCCAAGATTTAAACCGAAGTAAACATCTGTGGAAGAATTCATAGGTTCATAGGTTCATTCTGTGGTGAAGAATTCATAGAGCGAACAACCTTCATCAGGTTGTTCGCTCTATGAATTCTTCACCATGCACCCTCCAGAAGCTGTCTGATACACTGCAGCATCATGACTCTACATACCTGCATACCTCTCTGAACATCTTCCAGCACCTTATTAAGTCATTCCCAACACTTCTAGCTACTGTCCGTGCTGTACACAGCGGTTACTCCTTAGCTGGTGGTCACAATAATATAACTCGACTGTGTACAATGTGGAATGTTTTACACAAAAATATTTTATTTTACTTTTACTTTTATTAATATATATATATACATATATATATGTGTGTGTGTGTACACTTACATGAATATATTATTAACACACACATACATAGAGACATCACCTCAAAAATGTTCTATTCGAGTACAGGGATGCTTGATGCATGTTAGACCGCCGAAATCCCGCTATCGAATTTTCGACCGTATCACAATACTTTCAATGTAGTAGGGAAAATAATGCAGTTTTTTCATATGCGGTTTGCACTGTAGTTAATTTTATTTACAGTTTTAAAAATCGGGCTAGGCGAAACTACGCCTTTTGAAAAAGTATATGAATGAATTCAATTAATCCTTGCTTTCAAAGTGAGTCTACATCAGGTGAATTTTCTACTACAAATGTAAAACTTCATAAATTTCTTTTAAACATATTTCTTGTATTCTGTCCTTTTACCCAAGCGAGCAATATATTTTGGTATTAGTCTACTTATCCGGGTAATACATCTATTTGAATTCTTTCCAACATCCAAATTGATTACTTTTCACTACAAAAGGCTTCAAAAGGAAGTTAACGGCTTTTGTATTAAACGTGCGTACTTTATAATGTAGCTTAAGCTCATTAATCAGGGAATTAAACTAGAAAGCTGCCATTCATGTGCTTAAATTTGTAGAACACTGTTGCTATGAGGAACATCGATTTATAGAATACGGAAATATGAAGTTTTCTTTATTATCCTAATACACAAAATGTTGAATATATATAGTATATATATTTTATAAGTGTATTTCCTCGTGGCACACGGTTATTACATTAAGTTGGTACGACAGTAATACCATTTACTAATAGAACGAATTACCGGGCGTTGCCGGGGTCCTAAATAAGTGACCACTATGTAACTACTACAGATACAGATGTGGGCAATCAATTTCCAAATCGGCTGTTTTGAACAAAATCTATTACCTAGATCTGTTTCTGATAATCTCCTTAACACTAAACATACCAACGTTCAAAATATACCTATTAGTATCGTAACTGGTCAAATGACCGGTTTTTAGATAAAAACTTTATTTTTTCTGATTGAATGCAGGTAATATTGATTTTAGTAAAGAAATATTAGACAAAGTAACTTTAAGGTAATAGACGCCATTGGTTCCTAAAACTCGATCTGCTTCTTTTATTGTGCATATTCTTATATATTTCATAATATGGTGATCAAATATCAACGAAATGCAGTCTTCACTTTACCCCTTATAAGATTACGTTTTGCATATCCCATTGGACCTGATTCTTCCTTGCAAAATGTTATGTCTCCCAGATGTATCACCTATTTGCATTTCTTCCCAAACATTGCCATCAATCGAAATATACTGCTCATTTTTTCATTCTCATCTTCAGAATTTGAGAGCAATCTCATTCTTTTTCGTCCTCTACGTATTATATACACAATATTCTCCTCTTCATCGTCGGTATCTGTAGGCTCACGCCCAGTGTCTAATAGATCATTATCATTTTCAAATAATATATCTTCACTTTCAGAAAGTTCACCTTCATCAATTTCCGAAAACTCTTCATCTGTGTTACTTATTTCTTCTAAGAACTTGGTGCGTCTTGAATGTTTCCACATTTTCTCAGGGTGAAGATTAAGAATGAAGTAATGGTGTAAAAACAAAATATAAACTAACTAGTAATACATTTTATATTTTGTTACCTTTTCTTGCTGCTTGAAATTTTACGCACTTTATTGAAATTTTAATACACAATTATTTTAGATTAAACTTACTACGCAACAGTACCTTGCAGATATGTGCAGAAAACTGATGAAAATATGTGGAATGTGCATGTACATCACATTTTTTGATCCGATAACCTTATAAGGCAATACTTTCTCCCGGTCAAATAACCGGTCGTGGTAGATAACGGTATACTATGTATCTTTATCGTGTAAACACAAGAAGAAAAAATTTAAATATTGAAAAATTGATTGTATACATTTAATAGAAAAAGTCATGAAGTCAAGTGAGAAAAAGGGGTAACATTATATCCGAATTTTCTAATCAAAAGTTTACAACCGGTTATTTGACCGGTCATGGTACGTTTAGCGTTTAGTGTTAAAAAAGCTCCTTTAATTCGTTTCACATCTTTTTTTCTCTGTGATGGAAGTAAATTCATTGCATTATATAGGAAAAATCATGTGCTGTCCACATCATATTTTTTTAAGTTGTTTCAAAATTATTTCAGAAGTATAAAAGAAGTGTACGAAGAAGATGTATGAGAATTAATTTTCTGAATTATGTCGGATGTTTATTTAACGATTCAATAAAGAGAAGATAATTGTGTTCATTAAAACAAGGAACTTGCTAAATTATACTCGTAGTAAATATTCTAAAGCAATTTTAATTAGAACTCTTTGTGTGTTGTGATAGAATCAGTTTAGTTAGCTTATTTTCAAAACAGATGAAATATACATATATCGTTAATCGACGTAATTATTATATATTTCTCATCTTAATGTTTCTAAATTGGATTTTATATTACTTGCTTTTCCTTCCTACAAGAATAAATTCATTTAGAGAAAGATATTCAGTCACAGTTTTAACACAACAGATGTTATTAACACAGGAGCGTCTATATATTGTAAAAGTAGTCTATTTACTACCTCAAATGAATTTGCAGGGTCCACTTTAACGATAAGAGCTTGCAATTCCGTTACAGTAGTTCAACGGTAGAGCATCGACTGGCTAGTACGAAGATCCGTGGTTCGATTCCCAGTTGGGGCACCAAGGTTCGTTACAATGGCGCCAGAGCAAATCAACCCTGTAGATTAGTGCAAAAATGTCGAAGGTCTGAAAATGAGCCTAGTACGGCTAGCACGGATTCAGTGGACTCTGATATATTGAGCGCCGGGATCAACCACCACGCAGGAAGCTATCTTGGAGGTTAAAAATATCAGCAGGAGGCTAATCTAAGGTAAAAATAGCAGGAGGTGGTCAGTCAAAGTGTGAGTTTCACGTCAATCTGATATTAGAGGAAGAGTTAACTTCAACGATAAGATATTGAAATTCCGTCCCAGTAGCTCAAAGGTTAAGCATCGACTGGCCGGTACAAAAATCAGTGGTTCTGTTCCCTGTTTTGTCAGCAAAGGTACTTTATAAACTACAATGATATGTACTCCATATTTGGTTATGTTTTCCTCTAAACATAAAGGATGATTCATAGTAGAAGCTAACCCACATGAGTTTCCCATCTATCGTGTGGTCCTAAGCACACATATTACTTTCCCTGCAATACATGGTAATGTATAGGGAAAGTATTGGAATCATGCCGAAAATCACAACTCGAGTTTTCGACGGATCTATACGTTTCGAGACCTCTAGAATGCGAAAAAACTATTTTTAGCGTGACGTCTGTGTGTGTGTCTGTCTGTGTATGTGTGTGTCTGTCTGTCTGTGTGTCTGTGTGCCTGTCTGTCTGTGCAGATATTGTATCCACTTTAACTAAAAAAGTAATTGACCGAATTTCATAAAATTTGGTAGGTAAGTCATTTGTGGGTGACTCTGGTGCTGATTAATTTTGGGTACGATTCGGGATAAAAGAACCCGCCTTTTTTTGCGAAATAGCCCGCAAAAGCTTGTATCCACTGTAACTGAAAAACTAATGGACCGAATTTCACAAAATTCGGTAGATGAGTCACTTGTGGGTTACCCTGGTGCTGATTAGATTTCGATACGATTCGAAAAAAATAACCTGCCTTTTTTTGCAAAATGGCCCGCAAAAATCGTCAAAATCTAAACTAAAGAACTAGGTATACTCAAATATATCCATTAAATGCTCGTTTAATACGTAATTTTTAACGACGAAAAGAATAAGATCAACTCCATTACACTAGGACTAGCCGTTCTCTAGATATTTTAGTTTTTCGTATTTTCTCTACGCCACCTTTGATAATAAGTCCGGTTACCGAATGAGAACGAAAATTGAATTAAAAGTGAAATAAATTTAATTAAATAAAGAGAACGTGAATATAAACGTCTGCAGGGAAAGTCATGTGCTGCCCACATCAGATTTTTTTTATTGGAATAATATCTATCGTTGGGATTTCTTTGGCTGAGCGTTATGATAAATGTGAACATTTCGGACATTTATACCCTAGTGGTAGGCGTTGACATCTAATATCACCTTCTGCTGTCGTTCTCGAATTGTATCCCATGATACCACGATGCATGGTAAATGGCTGACAGCGACGCCATTGGTGTGGGCGTGACTCCTCTCCTGACTGTACAATACTCTCGAGCAGTTGTTAGTCTGAGGTTGTCCTAAGCCTCTACACTGGTTACATGCGTCTTCTCTGATCCTCTGTTACCAACACCGAGCAACTGTCATATCGCTCGGACCAAGATGACTACTGATACGTCTGCTGGACCAACCAGCTTCCCTTAGGCCTATGATGCAATCTCTATCTAAATCCGACAATTATTCGTAGCTCCATCGAGTGCGTCTCAAAAGCATCTTTGTAACTTTCAGTATCAAAGCAGGAAATGCAGTTTCTATTCCCCATGAGGGAGAACACCGGTCATATTAAATGTTGCATGATACTTCGCTCTCATACGCGGTGCATTCAGCGAACCAAACATCAGCAGTAGCTGTTCATACGAGTTCATCCCTTTTATAGATATTTCAGAAGAATTTCTAGACTGGTTGCCACTTCTGCTGCTAAAGCTAGGATAGGTCATATAGCCACCCAGGCCTACTTGAATAGATTTCGCCTAGATAACTCCAATAAGTGCCTTGTTTGCTCTGTAGAGGAGAACCTGGAACACTCCTTGTTTTTCTGCACTATAGAGAATTTTTTACCTTCCCTGCAATAATAATGTATAGGGAACGTATTCGAATTGTGGCAGTAGACCACTCTGCTCCTACCAAAGACATCGATCGAAGATGTATAGGATACCCAAATTATAAGTTCGGAGTCGAAGCTAGCTTTTGCTCTAATCTTATAATGTCGGTCTTGTAAGCACGATGTCCCGAGTTCGGGTCTGGTAAACAGCATTCGCTACAATGATGACTGGACGTTTGAAACACGCAACCTTCTATCTCCAACGATCTCACCTCTCAACAAGAGATGGCAGCACCACACGGAAACAGAGGCCCTACGACTCCCTTCCTGGTTGACCACGACTGACGTCACGCCCGAGACACGACACGCCTCCCGGCCATTCAGCCCCTCGACTGAGTTTCGGATGGGGACGCGCGGGGGGTTTCTGGGCGGCCTTCTCCTCTCCGAAATTCGATCGGGGCCCTCTCATCAGGTGAGGGAGTGTGTGGAAGCAGACGACTCTGCTCCTGCCAAAGACATCGATCGAAGATGCTAGGATACCCGAATTAGAAGTTCGGAGTCGAAGCTAGCTTTTGCTCTAATCTTATAATGTCGGTCTTGTAAGTACGAGGTCCCGAATGCGGTCCTGGCTCGGGACTAGCAACATCAATCCCTACAGAGTCATGACGAAAATCGCAACTCGAGTTTTTGACGGATCTACACGTTTCGGGACCTCTGGAATACGAAAAAAATATTTTTAGAGTGACGTCTGTATGTGTGTGTGTGTGTGTGCGTGCGTGCAATGTATGTATCCACTCTAACTCAAAAACGAATTGATCGAATTTCATAAAATTTGGTAGGTGAATCCCTTGCGGGTGATTCTGGAACTGATTAGATTTTGGTACGATTCGGAATAAAAGACCCTGCCTTTTTACGAAATGGCCCGCAAAAGTTTCCTGTTCTGTAGCTAAAACTCTAGCTTAAACATTAGTAAACCAAATTTCATAAAATTTGGTAAATAAGTCATAAAGAAAACATCATGAAATCGGCCGCAAATGCGCCGAACTCACGTATCAAGTTTTGTGTATGCGCGTTTCGTAAATATTGGCGCTGACAATTTGACCATTTGCATTTCTCTTTAAACGGCATTTGCATACCGAGTTCCGTGGTTGTAGCTCAGTTTTTATAGGTGCATATATATTTTTGCAACAGAGTGTATTTTGATGTTTTTAATTTAATCTTTTTGAATATTTTCTACTAGAATTATTTTATAATGCAGCTTGTAGGGTATATGAAATAGGAATATACAAAATATATTGGGTTCTGTATTGAGATAGGCAGATTCTTTTACTCATATCACTTCAACAACTGAAATAAACGATGATGAGCTCATACTTCCCCTGTAAAAAGTGCACGTAACCAATCAACAAAATTCGAGAAATATCCAGAAATCGCCCAAAGTCGCCAAGTTGCTGATATTTCGACAAAGTCTTTGTTAAAGTCAAATATTCCAGGTCTTCAAATTTTGACAACAGTTTTCTGTTGTGTATGCATAACAATATGATATCACTTCCGTTCCATACTTCCACTTTCGCTTCAACCAAGTCACATGTCTTTCAAGATCTGTCTGCCCTACACCGCGCCCTAAGATGTTTCACATGAACATTACATAATTTTGGAATTTAGAGTTAACGAAAAAAATATTAAATCGAATAACTTCTTTCAAACTGAATCTTTTACATGCTGGGAAAACTTTTATACACGAGTTTATACAGTTAAATGAAGATTTGAGAGTTGTCCTACTGCTTTACTTTCCCTACAATACATGGGAATGTATAGGGAAATTACTGGAATGTCGTTGAAAATGGAAACTCGAGTTTTCAACGAGTTTCTACACGTTTTGGGCAGTCTAGAATACAAAAAAATTATTTTTATCGTAACGTCTATGTGTGTGTGTGTGTGTGTCTGTCCGTTCAATGAGCGTATCCATTCTAGCTGAAAAATTAATTGGCCAAATTTCATCAAAATGTGGTAGAGTAGTCACATGTCGGTTACATTGGTGCCGATTAGAGTTTGGTACGATTCGGGAAAAAGAACCTGCCATTTTTTTTCTTTTTTTTTTTAATGATCCACAAAGCAAGTATGTATCCACTGTAGCAGAAAAACTAATCGACCATATTCTACAAAATTATGTCGATAAATCACTTTTGGGATACTTTGTTTCGATTTTATTAGGTCTTTGGTCGCGAAATGATCCACAAAAATTTCCAAAATCTAAAATAAAGGACTATGTGTTTGTTCTCAAATGTATCAATTAAATGCTTGTTTAAATTTTCGCCTTAGTTAACATTTAAATGGTGTTTCGTAGAAGTAAAGGTTTCCATGGTTCAGGTTCAAAAAGTTTTGCACCTGAAAAAACAAGTTACTGAACAAGTGATGAACAATTAACGTTACATAGAAAAGAGAACAATTTTATTGTAATTCATTTTGCCACTGATACAATTTAAATTTTGAATTTGCAATCTGTGCATAAATGTTTTTCTCAATACCATGATTTACTATCAGGATCTGCCTTTACCGATCCGCTACGCTCACTTTTACTCTACTTAAAGCTAAAAAAAACACGCCATTACTGAAATCAAAAATTTTTAAAAAATGAAGTCGAAAACATGAGTAACTTCAACCCGATTGCTCTCCCGACTAACATCCGTATACTAGAACATATAGTATTTGGCGACATTCAACATCTTCAAGTTTTGACGCCAAAGAGGATGAACGAAATCTTCATTGCTGTAATAGATTTTGGTAAGTTGACCAAACCGAGAGCAGATGAGTGCATCATTGAGGTAAAGAAGACGTCCCAAAAAGTTGGTGATCGGGCTTCACGCTATACGAACAAAACGAAACCTAATCCAACATCGAATCTACATCTAAAACACAAAAACTCAACTCGGAAAATGAAAGTTCATGTGGTGTGGAAAAAATTTTGCCATAGCTCCAAAACAAGTTACCAAAAAGTAAGGAGCATGATAATATTGAAAAATATAGAGATGATGATGTTGCTGATGGCGATTCTAAAGCTAGTGGTGATTCTGTAGTCAGGGATAATTTGCGAACCTGTGATGATTCTCAATGACGGAATTTGATATATCAACAAATATAAATTGAATCAAAATTGTTCATTTATCACTGAAGGAGGTTTAATTATGTGAACTTTTTATGATGTTCCATTAACACCTTTTAAATGATACATATTATTCAGTATACATCAGTTGTTTTCATTTGTGAAATTTGGGTTCATTTTAAGAACGTGGAACGATAGTCAAAATAATGTCAAATAATCGATTCAACTCAGTTAATTTTTTACATATTCTTTGTCATTTCGTAGGCTAGAAGTGTAGAAAATGTAGCCCTAATCAATAAACTTAAACGGCAAATGTTCCGTACATTCGCAAATAATGTTGTAAATAAGACGTCTCCGACAAATTTATTTTTTCAGACTCATTTGTTCGTTTTTTTCAGATTCATTTACAGGCTTTCAAAGCTAACTATTTATAACTTCTTCTTTAAGAGCGTAACAACCTGTTACAGGTCTTAGCTGCCTCGACAGCACGCCTCTTTCAACACCGTCGGTCCAAAGCGACTCTTTGCCAGTTTTTAATTTTCAAAATGTTGATGTCATTGACAATGTCGTCTAACCATCTAGTCGAAGGTCTGGCCCGGGCGTGGATACCCCCAGGGTTCTTAAAAGTGTACAATCTAGTCGGGTTGTTTTCAGGGGTTCTCCAGACATGTCCGAGCCATCTCAATCTGTTACTTCAGATGATTTGTATAACTTGAGGCTCTTTGTAGAGTCTATAAAGTTCAAAATTATATCAGGTTCTCCAGCATCCTTGTTCTTGTACAGGCCCGAATATAGTTCTTAACACTTTTCTTTCAAAAGTCTCCAGGGCACGCTGGACGTCTTAATTTAGCAGCACAGGTAGTATAAGTGTCTTGTATAGTCTTATTTTAGTTTTTCGGCTAACAAGCCTGGATCTTAATTGTTTTTTTAGTCCAAAGAAACATTTATTGGCCGATTTTATTCTGTAGTTGATTTCGGCTTTCAATAAGTTTTGGTCATTGATAGTAGCTCCAAGGTATTTGAATTCACTAACCCTTTCAAATATATGACCATTTATGCAAAACGGGTTGAAGTTCCCAGACGCGGACGGGACTAACTATTTATAACTATCTAGCACTTTCTGTTATCGCCCCGATTTCATCTAGATCCTCCGACTATAGGACTCACTTTCAAATATTAAATTATTTTACTAAATTGCTGGCGGTATACTATTAATTAATATTAAACAGTATATTTAATGATATTTTAGATTCAAGTTAATCTATAAACCTACCTGGCGGCACATATCTAGATACTTGAATACGTATATATCCATCTATTCTATTCAATCCTCGTCAATCATTAAACATCTTTAGTATCCCCAAGTTCATTCAACTTCCTCATATTTTTAAAACAAAACAAAACATTACAGTTTTAATACAGTTTTACATCTTTTAAAGAACTACAAATTCTTATTTTGTCATAGTTTTGGGAGGGGGTGGGGTGGAAAGAACATAATGATATTCTAAATGACCTTCTAAAATTTCAAAAACATTCTAAATACTGAAAAACTATCTCTGAAAGTTGCAAAACTTGTGAAGTACCTAAAATTTGCAATGTTCTAAAGTTCCTAATATCTGAAAACATTCTAGAAATAAACTAAAATGGATGCCAACTGACCAGTTACCGTAAATGCATAGTAATATGCTAACCTGTAGAATATTAAAATGGCACATTCCTCAAAATAAAAACACATTAAAGAAAAATAGAGAGACAGAGTTTAAGTTTTCAAAGTCTAACGTTTATTAAAATTTTACTTCACTTTTAAAGAACTTTTAAAATGTACATCTCATTAACTAAGCAAATTAAATTAAACATCACAAATAAATAAAATAAATAAAGTTTATAAAGTGGCCGGTCGTATAGTGGTAGCAAAAAACGTCAGAATAATGAAAATTAAAGAAAACAGCTTTTAATGTTTAAATGAAGTTATGTTAAAAATTATAGAATTATTTGCCAAACTAGAATTTAGAATAAAAATAACATCAGTTAGCCAAAAAGGAAATTTAGAACATATTAAAAATTTCAACTAAAAGTTAAAGAAAATACAAAGAAAAAATCACATAACAATATTCCAGGATTCGGAACGTAAAATATATAAGGAGAGTCTTATTCACGCCAATTTAATTTAACTTTAAACTAATGTCAAATTGAAAACAATTATAATTTAAAAGAAAACGAGCAATTTCACCAAGGGTCCAAAAGGAGCTGCAAAGATCGGTGGGAGGCAGTATCACCAGAAGAGTCACCAAACGAGAAACATATCCAAAGAACTCCAGAAGAGGAAAACCACATCAGCCGGACATCCAGTAATAAAAATCATTTCTCCAAACTGCTGCACCGGATACTGATATCAAAATAGAAAACAAAGCATATGTCCGTCTATTGGGCTACGGAAATGACAATTTCATTCTTCATAAATAGAGCTCACAGTTTGTTAGGATAAACAAATTCTTAATTAGCCGGCAAAACTTCCTCTGCCAACATCACTAACAGCTCGGAACACGGTGGATTACTAATTAGATAACTGGAGAGACAGGAGTTCGAAACATCAATTCCATCTTTATAGACACAAGGACTCTCTGCCATCAGACACAACACTGTTAGAGGCTCTTGAATGTTTAGACAAAACATCACCTCCACGGCAGAAAAAAATAAACACAACAAAATTAATAGGCCGGGAAATAAAAACGTTCGTTCCTCAAAATGCGCAGGACTACATTTTCAGTTTCAATCGAAAAGAGAAGAGCAAGAGAAGAGACTGAAAAAGAAGCGCGAATCTGTTTATATATCGCCAAACACGGTTGCCACACTTTGTAAACAAAAACTATCGATAAACGATAAAATAATTAATGACAGACGATTTTAATATTACATTCAACCAATCAAAAACTCGAAATTTTAAAGAAGAGAACAGGCATTTTAAAGAAGGCGAAAATTAAAAAGAATTGAAGTGAAACGATTTGGAATATGGGAATTCGGTAATAATTTAAATATACACGATTCTAAAAAATTTAAAAAGCTAAAAATAGAATAAAACTGAAAAATCGCGATAAATCAACGAATTTTTAACCGAAAGCAACACATTTAGAATGAAATCAAAAGGAATAAAAATGGCAATAAATGGAATCACAAATTAGGCAATTTAAATAAATTTAAATTGCTGAAACCTAAAAAGAACGAACTTTTGCCATTTTGAACACAATAACTATGGAATAGAACCTATTTGGAACAGAAAAATATCAAAAACTTAAACAATTGGAAAATGGATAACTAAAAAGAGAAAAACTATGTAAATAAGAACCCTGAACACGTTTAGATTAAAAACAAACTTCCAAAAATCATTAAATAGCCAAAAGTAATCGCTATTCCTCTAAAACTAGGAACTATTTCCAAAATTTAATTTAATATAGTTTTACAACTTTCAAAGAACTATAAATTCTTATTTTGTCATAGCTAACAATTTCAGTTTTTGAGATACAAACATTATAAATTTAAATAAAATATTGTAAAAAAAAACCTTTTAAGTTACATTGTTTTAGAAAATGCACTAAGAAGTAAAAAATAATATTTAGCTATCACAACATTCTCCATATGAGATTAAAACTAAAACCGTTGGGCGCCTTAAAAAGAATTGTATTTGGACATTATATAACAGATAAGACTACCGAGCATATACTATATAGCAGATAAATGAGATAGCACAGAAATGACATGTATAAGAATGACGGATTAATCGAATCAATTAAATCGAAATTGTCAAAGAAAATTTTAAATGAATTAAATGTAATCATTCTCATATATGTCATCTCTTTGTTATTATTTCTATTGTAATTTAAAATTCTGTTAATGTTCAAATGCAATTCTTTTATGTGGGCACAACAATGTTTTATTTTTAGTCGCATATGACCAAGAATGTTGTGATAGCTAAAAATCATTTTTTACTGTTTAGTGCATTTTACTAAAACAGTGTAACTTAAAAAGTTATTTTATAATATTTTATTTTAAACTTTTTAATTTTTTTTAACTTTCCTTATATACATAATGAATAAGGAAAGTATTGTGATGGGGTCGAAAATTCGAATTCGAGTTTTTGACGGGAGAGCACGTTTCAAGCATCCGTGATCACGAATCGAACATTTTTAATGTGATGTCTGTGTGTATGTGTGTATCAGTGAGACTGTGGAGACGATATTTCATAAACGAATGGAGAGATTGGAATGAAATTTGGTACAAGAATTACAGTCCATGAATACTGGAAGCTTATTATTTTTAAACACATCGAATGCTCAGAACCCCCCTAAATTTTCGAGTGAGTGAAATTTTGAAAAAATCATCAGATATCAAAACCTTTAATAAAGTTACGTAAATAGACATTTCTTATGTAATTTTTCCTTAGAAAACGATTGACATAAACTTTAGAACGCTAGCACGAACCGTTTTCGAGATACTGCACATTTTTTAAATAAATTTGTCAAAAAATCCCATAAATTAAAAAAACATATTAACTGTAGAGAAACATGTTCACTTTTCATATGTAATATCGTGCGATAAATTGTGTGACATCATTCTAGTGGATCTAGCTCGTTCCCTTCATGAGAAAAGATACTTTGAGTAATACTTTTGTATTTGAACGCCAATCGTCATTTATCTGCTATAAGAATAATTTATTTCTCTATCCATAACGCTTAGCGAGGTTTTGGCGACGAATTTGGCGGAATGTAGCCAACTTGGCGACTTTTTTAAATGTTGCCAAATTAACGAAAATCTCGCCAAATGAATAAAAATGACGCTAAATCAATGAAAATGACGACTCATTGACGAAAATTCAATATCTTGGAAAGAATATAAGTATCTACTATAAGAATAACCTATGTTTTATTTCACTGTAAGAGTAGTAAATCTATTGCATTATATAAGGAAAGTCGTGCTGCCCACATCAGATTTTTTTTAGTCGCATATGACCAAGAATGTTGTGATAGCTAAAAATCATTTTTTACTGTTTAGTACATTTTACTAAAACAGTGTAACTTAAAAAGTTATTTTATAATATTTTATTTTAATTTTTTTATTTTTTTTTTTCGATTTTGATATCAATTTTTCATCAGATATCCAATCAAACATTTAAAGAATACTTTACTGAATTCGTCAAGACAGATAGTTAGTTGTCGGTCTAGATGTCTATTTCATCTTCTTTGATGGCATTTTTAGCATACTTAACTACGTATTAAAGGTCTGAAGCTTTGTTCATACTTAGTACAGTGGAACATTTTAATCCATTAAAATGTGGCGGATTCTTGAAAAATACTTCCGGCATTTCTTTTGTGAAATGGCTCGAAAAATCTTTAAAACTATTTTACAACAATGGGATTTTTGTGAATCAGAATTTGAGAAGAATCTCAACTCAAATGCAATAAAATGTTGTATTGTCATCGTAAATACGTATGTGTATAAAATTTAAAGAATATCGGCTCACTAAAAAGGAGTCAAAAATTGATTTCAAGATTTGACCCAAACAAACAGAGAAAACCAACCTAAATAAAACAGTGTGAAAACGGAAATTGTTCAATCTTTTTTTACTTGACAAGACGATTACCCGAAACGTATAAGAGCTTTTTTTTAAAAAAAGTTATGGATCTGAAACTATATTTTCTAATTTACACAGTGAGTCAAGGAATTTTTAAGACTACCCAGTCTTAAAAATTCCGGTAAAACGAAATTGAAACAAGAAATTATGATTTGCTTTAGTTTTTTATTCAAAATAAGCCCCATCCGGCTTCAATACACTTGTTACAGCTATTTAATAATGATTCGAATGCCTGTTCCAGTTCACTTTGCGGAATGGCCTCCAAAGCACGCCTCGACGCTTTTTGTATGGTCGAAATATCATCAAAATAACACCCTTTAAAATTCATTTTCACCTTTGAGAATAAAGAGAAATCGCAGGGTGCTAAATCAGGCAAATACGGTGGATGATTCAACACATATACGTTATTTTTTGCCAAAAATCTACGAACAATAAGTGAAGTGAGACTGGATGCATTATCGTGCAGCAAACACCTACTTTCATCCCGATATTCTGGACGAATGCGAGGAATTCTGGCCATCAAACTCTTCAAAACATTTAAATAATACTCACCAGTAATTGTTTATCCAGTTGGAACACATTTTTTGTGTATAATACCCTTACTATCGAAGAATGTAATGTTTTGATTTTGGGTGGAACTTTTCTTGTATTTTTGGCTTGTGGTGAGTTTTTTACTTCCATTCCGCACTTTGTCATTTCGTTTCAGGATCATACTGAAAACACCATGTTTCATCACTTGTAACAATCGATTTCAAGAAGTTTAGATCATTTTCAACGGCTGAAATGAAGATCTCTGCAATGTGCACTTCTCCTTAATTTTTGTTCATTGGTTAAAGTGTGTGGAACAAATTTAGCACAGACTTTTGTTTTGGCCAAATCTTCATGCAGGATGGTTTGAATCGTTTCTTTGTTGATGTTTAAAGACTTTACCATCATTCTTAGTAACGCACAGCGATTGTTTGCCACGAAATCACGCACTTTTTCAATAATATCAGATGTCCTAGATGAACTTGGTCTTCCGATATGCTTATCATCTAGCGTATCTCTTCCATCCAAAAAACGTGTGTGCCATAGGAAAACATTTGATTTACTTTGAACAAAACTCACCGTAAACTTGTTTCATCAATTGCTACGTTTCCGAGGCACTTTTACCAAGTTTTGCGTTAAATTTAATTACAGCTCTTTGTTCCATCTCAATAATTCAACATGAAAAAATTTTACTTCTGTAAAGGGACCTATATTTTGAGTTAGTTTAGCAAATGCCTCGAACTTTTGGCAGTGCACCAGCAGATGGTCGAGGTTTATCACGTAGGCGCGATTACACAGATGGAGCCACTGTACGCTGACATTTAACGCCAGTCTTAAAATTTCTTTGACACACTATACTTCATATTTTTAGCGCATACTATTTATATCTAACTTTATAATTTCGAAGATATTTCGAGTAAAAGTAAGAAAAATGAAAAAAAAAAAAAACTCGCTCGGAAAAATATTTTTTAAGTTTTTCGAAAAAATTGTTCAAAATATTAAAATATTGTAATTATTTTTATATATTCATAAATGACACATATTTCCGACAAATCAGGTAAAACCTGTTTCCATTGTTACTTTCTATACCATAGAATATATTATCGAGAAAGTATTGCTTTCACGAAAATTTTCGATTTCGAGATTTTGATGCCAATATATGTTTTAGAACCTTTTGGACACGTTTTGACTATTTTTGGAGCGCTGTCTGTCTGTGGTTTATTTCTTGTGTACACAATAGTCTATAGCTGCCACAAAAATTAATGAATTTTCATAGAACTTTACATCAGGAAGAAAAAAAAATCTGGTACTACATAGAATTGTTTTTAATTCAAGCGAAAACTTCGAAATTCATTTCAAATTAATAATTACTTAGCATGGCTGCATAGGGCAAATTTTGACATAATTATGCATAAAAGTCGCTATCTATAGCTCAATGATCATGAAACTTAGCAGTTTCAACCATTCTAATGAAAAATGGCCGTGGTACATTTTTTATGCTGTTTACATCATTAGAACCCCCCCCCCCTCTAACGAGAGGGTACATTAAAAAGCATTGGTATCATTCGAAATATTTTTCAAGCCCTTTAAAATGAAAGGTAAGAAGTATAATTGTGATCCATCACCATAACAATAAATATTAAAAAAAATATATTCTTGCAAAATATGCAAAAAAAAAACTACTTAAATTAGGATTCTGGTATGGAGATGGTGAGTTGAGCTACAATCTAGTAAATAATATTTTAGATTTGGAGATAAAAACGTCCAAAGCAGAGGAAAACGTAAAGAGTTAAAACTCCATATAAAGAAAACGCCAATCATTCAGGTGGACATAGACAATCATTCAGGTGGAGCCCTGCACTGTATATATATCAGGTTAAGTAGCCCTGCACTGTATATATATTTCTATGACGAAAGATCTGAAATAATTATTTAAGCTGTCAATCTTGTAAAACTAAATTATTAGCACAATGCAAGGTATAACTGAAATAATAAGAATATTCTTACGTATTCAAAATTATTTTACCTTTCAATTTATTTTTATCTTCTTATATTCTGTACGCTATCCTACGACTATGAAAAAAATACTAGTTAATTATACTCATAATTAGAGAACACTTAATCTATATATATAAAGAAGAAAAGTGTGTATGTATGCTTGATCCACCATAACTGGAGAACGGCTGAACCGAATTTCATGAAATTTGTCTTGGTAGTCTTGAAAACGCCCTACTTAAAACATGGGCCATGTTTTGAGTTTCTACGATCAGTGGTTCTCGAGATATTAGTGAAAAACGACACTTTTTCTTAGGAGTTCTACTCTCTTACTCCATGATTCACAACGGCAAAGGTTGGACATTGTTGGTTTAAAACATGAAAGTCAATTAAATCTCTGAGTTTTGTGGGAGTTTAGTGAACGTATTAGACACTTTTGAAAATCGCAGGTTTGTGATACGAGTTCTACTCTCTAACTCCATGATTCACAACGAAAAAGGTTGGACATTGTTGGTTTAGAACGTGAAAGTCAATTACATCTCTGAGTTTTGTGAGAGTTTATTGAACGTATTAGACACTTTTGAAAATCGCAGGTTTAAGATATGAATTTAAATGGAAACTATCACCATGGTTTATTTCTCACAGGCTTACTCAACAACGAAAAGTATTAAGAAATCACAGGAAAGATCAATCATGCATAAAGCATTGATTATGAAACACTTTCCAACTTTAATTTTATTTAACCATCTCTAAAATGTGATACATTCAGCGGTAATATATCACAATCGGCCCTATATGTTCCGGTGTAATTTTTATCATAGCATTGCATGGTAAAACCCGGGCAACGCCGGGTTATCGCTGCTAGTATACTACGACTAGTATACTAAAGCCAGTATACTACGCATAGTATACTCGCTGCTAGTATACTAAATACTACGCCTTTTTGTTGTGTCAACTAATAGTAGCAGCTACTTTACTAACACTAGCGACACCTAGATATAATTCTCAAAGCATTATGGCATTTTCAAGCGTTTCATCCATAGGAGTTTCATCTCCTTCTTTCTAACTCCGTGATCCAAAGTGTTTCCATTGTTTGTAATGCTTCAATTTTAGACAGAGATATCCCAACCTTGAATGTTATTGACATCATAAACTATCTTCTTCCGTGATTGATACGAGCTAGATCCACGAAAGTGAAGTCAACAGATTTGTCTCATATCGCATATAGAAAGCGAACCGATTTGACAATACATTTTACTTTCCTTATATACATAATGTATAAGGAAAGTATTGTGACGAGGTTGAAAATTCGATTTCGAGTTTTTGACGGGAGAGCACGTTTCAAGCATCCCTGATCGCGAATCAGACATTTTTGAGGTGATGTCTGTGTGTGCGTGTGAGTGTGTGTGTGTGTGTGTGTGAAAGTATGTGTGTGTGTGTGTCAGTGAGTCTGTGGAGACGATATCTCACGAACGAATGGAGCGATTTGAATGAAATTTGATACAAAAATCACAATCCGTTAATACTGGAAGCTTATTGCTTTTAAACGCAATCGAATGTTCAGAACCCCCTAAAATTTCGAGTGAAATTTTGAAAAAATCATCAAAAAATCAGAACCTTTAATAAAGTTACGCAAATCGACATTTCTTATGTAATTTTCCCTTAGAAAATGATTGACATAACCGTTAGAAAGCTAGCATGATCCGTTCTTGAGACATTGCACATTTTTTAAATAAATTTATCAAAAAAATCACATAAATTAAAACAAGAAAGATCAATCATGCTTAAAGCATTGATTATGAAACACTTTCCAAATTCAATGCAATTTTATTTTAAAAAATCGAAAATGCAATACATTCCTCGGTAATATTTTAAAACTTATCACGATACTACATTGATTTATTATATTTGAAAACTTAAACCTTCATTGAAAAAAATGAACTTCATTCAAAAGATGGCATTGAAATATAAATTGCGTGGTTTAAATATCTCTAAAATGCAATACATTCCACGGTAATATTTTTTAAATCTATCATAATACTACGATAATTTATTATATTTGAAAACTTCATCGAAAACAACTGAAATTAATTCAAATGACGTCATAGAAAAAATAACACGCCTGGATCTCTCCATAAAAGCAGGATTTCATTCATAACTTTCTCCATTTCATTCATCACAATACTATAATAATTTATTTTATTTAAAAATTAAGACCATGGAGCTACAATTCATAAACTTTGTGCTTAAAACTTCATCGAAAAATATCGTCCTTCTGTTTATAAAATCAATTAATATTTCATTCATATCAGCCATGCAGACTCCATGGACTGAATTATTTTGTGTTAAAGAAATACAGTAATTCTAATACAACTCATTCTACATATTTTGCTGTTTACATTTTACATAGGTGAAAAATAGGCTTAATTGTAGAAATAATCAAATTTGAATGAGAATTTAAACTCAAATATATTGTCATTGTGTTGTTTTAGTATGTAGATGCACAGAATTTAAGCAGAAATAAAGTAGTTTTAGGATGGATACAACACTCAATATGAATTAAAAAGAACTTTAAAAAATCACGAATTTGAAACAAGATGGATGCCATATCTCATTTTGAAGTGGGTCATGTGATCGTTTCATATCATGGTCACGTGATCGTTTCATATAAGATGTGTAATTATTATTTTAATTTTTATTTAAAAAACTACTGAATATATTTAGCTGATTTTTTTTTTATATATTTTATGGAACAATTTGACTATTACCTAAAATTTTCGAAGCAATTTGTGAATTTTAAATCCGCTTAAAAAATGTTAGAAAAATTAGGTCCCATAGGGCTCAATGTATTTCATTTTTTCAACCCGGGTTCAATCCAAAACTAATTGTGTTGAAGACCCAGACCGTCCGACTCGTCCTGAGGACTTAGAGTAACTAGTTGGACGGCCGGAAAAAAAACTAATTGTGTGATATTATTCATTTATATTCCCATAGGTCCTACAGACCGTCTGAACAACATACTAAAATTTCATTTTGATTAAGTCATTTTTACGGCAGTTATCGTGCTAACGGACAGACAGACAGACAGACAGACAGACAGACAGACAGACAGACAGACATACAGACAGACAGACAGAATGAACAAAGTCATAAACACTTTTCAACTTTGTTGTAAAGTGTTAAAAATATATTAACTGTTGAGAAACATGTTCCCTTTTCATATGTGATATCCTGCGATAAATTGGGTGGCATCATTCCCGTGAATCTAGCTCATTCCATTCATGAGAAAAGTTACTTTGAGTAATACTATTGTATTTGATCGCCAATAGTCATTTATCTGGTATAAGAATATCTTATTTCTCCGTCCATAACGCTTGGCGAGGTTTTGGCGACAATTTTGGCGGAATGTCGCCAACTTGGCGACTATTTAAATGTTACCAAAGTAACGAAAATCTCACCAAACAGATGAAAATGACACTAAATCAATGAAGATGACGACTAATTGAAGAGAATTCAATATCTTGCAAAGAATATAAGTATATACCATAATAATAACATTCTTTTTAACTGTAAAAGTAGTAAATTCATAGCATTATATACGGAAAGTCATGTGTTACCCACATCAGATTTTTTTAAATTTCATTTAACTATTTTTGTATTTAGTGGGCTTGGGGACTCCAGTAATTTGTCTCTTTAAATTTAAAGCATTGCTATCACTTTGGCCGTATCGCAACAGTAGCCAACTCAGCTTTATAGAATGGTTTCTTTACTCGCGTACGATGGCATGATCCCAGCGTCTCTAGTGGAAACTGTATCTGTAAAAGGCACAAACTAGAACAGTGGTTCCCAATCTACTTATATTGGTCATTTATCTGCTATAAGAATAACTCGCTTCTCCGTCCATAATGCTTGGCGAGATTTTGGCGACGAATTTGACGGAATGTCGCCAACTTGGCGACTTTTTCATTGTTGCCACATTAACGAAAATCTCACCCAGTGGATAAAAATGACGCTAAATAAATTAAAATGACTACTAATTGATGAAAGTTCAATATCTTGAAAAGAATATAAGTATCTATATATAATATTTAAATATAAGTTTCTAGAATATACTATTAGAAAAACCTTTTTTTTTACTGTAAAAGTAGTAAATTTATTGCATTATATAAGGAAAGTGATGTGGTGCCCATATTAGATTTTTTCCCATGTGAAACCATTCCCATTATACAACGAGAGTGTAATGCGACCTAAATAAGCTCCCTTGGTGCGCCCAAAATAAACACTGGGACGTCGATTATTGGCAATACGATACAATGAAATGTCAAAATGGAAAATAATATTCTTTTATCCCTGAAGTAAAATTAAAAGAATTATTGATATCTAACCAATTTTTTTTTCCTATTTAAGTCAAATATTAGTACAACATTCATAATAATAATACAAAACAAAAAAATAACAGTAATTTTTTTAATTCGCGAAGTTCAAAAACCCATAAATACATGCACTTAGTGGGCAATCAGCTGTTTTTGTCAGAAGAAAACATCTGCAATTTGATCGAAACACCGGCACTCCAACTATCATCAGCGGCGGCAAAAAAAGAAAATACTTAATTTAACTAAATGGCGGAATTAATTTGAATTTTAAAAACAAGAAAGATCAATCATGCTTAAAGCATTGATTATGAAACACTTTCCAACTTCAATGCAATTTTATTTAAACATGTCTAAAATGCAATACATTCCTCGGTAATATTTTAAAACTTATCACAATACTACATTAATTTATTGTATTTGAAAGCTTAAACCTTCATCGAAAAAAATGAACTACATTCGAATAACGTCATTGAAATATAAATTGTCTCATTTAAACATCTCTAAAATGTGATACATTCCTCGGTAATAATTTTAGAATTATCATAATACTACGATAATTTATTATATTTGAAAACTTCATCGAAAACAACTGAAATTAATTCAAATGACGTCATAGAAAAAATAACACGCCTGGCTCTCTCTATAAAAGCAGCATTTCATTCATAAATAATTTCCCATTCATGTCATTCATCACAATACTATAATAATTTATTTGATTTAAAAATTAAGACCATGGAACTACAAGTAATTAAACTCTATGCGCAAAACTTCGTCGAAAAAAATCGTCCTTCACTTTGTAAAATCAATGAATATTTCATTCATATCAGCTATGCAGACTCCATGAACTAAATGATTTTGTGTTAAACAAATACAGCAATTCTAATACAACTCATTCTACATAATTTGCTGTTTACATTTTACATAGGTGAAAAATAGGCTTCGTTGTAGAAATAATTATTTTTGGATGAGCATTTAAACTCAAATATATTGTAATTGCGTTGTTTCAGTATATAGATGCACAGAATTTAGGCAAAAATAAAGTGGTTTTAGGATGGATACAACACTCAATATGAATTAAAAAGAACTTTAAAAATCACGATTTTGAGACAAGATGGATGCCATATAGCATTTTGGAGTGGGTCATGTGATCTTTTCATATCATGGCCACGTGATCGCTTCATATAAGTGGTATTATTATTATTTTAATCTTTATTTCAAAAACTACTGAATATCTTTCGCTGATTTTTAACACTTTACAACAAAGTTGAAAAGTGTTTATGACTTTGTTCATTCTGTCTGTCTGTCTGTCTGTCTGTCTGTCTGTCTGTCTGTCCGTTAGCACGATAACTGCCGTAAAAATGAGTTTATCAAAATGAAATTTTAGTATGTTGTTCAGACGGTCTGTAGGAACTATGGGAATATAAATAAATAATATCACCTAATGGGACCTAATTTTTCAAACATTTAAGTAAATTTAAAATTCACGAATTGCTTTGAAATTTTTAGGAAATATTCACATTATCCCATAGAATATATAAAAAAAAATTCAGTAAAATATGTTAAGTAGTTTTTTAATTAAAAAAATTATTTAATATAGGGAAAAAAAGAAATTCAATTAAATTCTGACTTTGGGATATCTTCCAGAAAGAAAAGAGAGAGATATTATATAATAAATATCTCTCCATTTGTATAAACGTTTAGCATATGGGAGTGGCTTCATATTTTAAAATAAATTTGGTAGATAACAATTTTTCATTTTTTTTAAATTTTATATAACTCTTCATGATAAATTTAATTGATGGCATTTTAAATGCACTTTCCTACGTCCTAGAGAGTTAAAATTTGGTACACAGCTTAAATTTGTTGAACATTTTATTCGACAAAAATTTGATGGATCTTTAAATATAGATCATACATTTTTTTCGAAATGGCCTGAAAATAATCCCCGTTCACTTCTATAAATCATTGGTGTAAGATTGTTAAAAATTCTGATGTGGACAGCACATGTCTTTCTCTGCAGACTCATATTCGTTCTCTTTATTTATTCAATGATAATTTGAGTTTATCTGCACAACATAAGTATTTTAAATGACATTGAATTTACACGTTAAACTTAAATTTGGTTCTCATTTGATAGCTGGACTTATTGTCAAAGGTGGCGTAGCGAAAACGCGAAAAAACTAGAATATCTCAAGAACGGCTAGTCCTAGAGTAATGGGGTTAGTCTTATTCTTTTTGTTGTCAAAAATCACATATAAAATAGGAATTTAATTGATATAATTGAGCACATGTAGTCCTTTATTTTTATATATAACGATTTTTGCTGGCCATTTCGCAAAAATAGCCCGTTCCTTTTTCCCGAATCGTAGTAGAATAACCTACAAATGATTTATATACAAAATTTTGTTAAATTTGGTATATAAATCACTTGTAGGTTATTGAAATATTATACTCCAAATTTTGTGAAATTTGGTTCATTAGTTTTTAGCTAGAGTGGATAAAGGCAATTTCTGCGGCCATTTCGCAAAGAAGGCAGATTCTTTTATTACGAATCGTACTATAATCTAATGAACATCAGGATTTCCCACAAAAAACATACCTACCAAATTGTATGAAATTCGGTCCATTAGTTTTTCAATTAGAGTGGATGTAATATCCACACAGACACACAGAAACATACACAGATACACCCTTACACACACAGACGTCTTCCTAAAAGTAGTTTTTTCGTGTTCTAGAAGTCCCAAAACGTATAGATCCTTTGAAAATTCGAGTTCCGATCTTCGGCACGATTCCAATACTTTGAGTACATACACATACACATATATATTATCTGTGTATTATCTGTGTATCTAAATTCCGTGCCTATGCAATTACAATAGTTGTGATTTTAAATGATCCCTAAACTTTTATTATTTCTTCAAGGAAGCCTAATTTTAACATATGCAGAATGCAAATATCTCAAGCGATTGTAAGATGAATTACATAAGAATTGCTGAATTTTTTTCACACAAAATTATTTAGCTCTGGAGTCTGGAATACAAGTTATATGAATGAAATATTCATTGATTTTGCATAAAGAATCAGATGATTTATATTTCGATACAGTTTTAAATATTTAAGTATAATAAATTACTGTAGTACTGTGATAATGTAAAAGATATTACCACTGAATGAATCACATTTTAGAAATTTTTAAATGAAATTACATTTCAGTTGGAAAGTGTTTCATAATCAATGCTTATGCATGATTGATCTTTCTTGTTTTATATATATTTTATGGAACAATTTGAATACTACCTAAAATTTTCGAAGCAATTTGGGAATTTTAAATCCGCTTAAAAAATGTTTGAAGAATTAGGTCCCATAGGGTTCAATGTATTTCATTTTTTCAACTCGAGGTCAATCCAAAACTAATTGGGTGATATTATTCACACTTTACAACAAAGTTGAAAAGTGTTTATGACTTTGTTCAATCTGTCTGTCTGTCTGTATGTCTGTCCGTTAGCACGATAACTGCCGTAAAAATGACTTAATCAAAATGAAATTTTAGTATGTTGTTCAGACGGTCTGTAGAACCTATGGGAATATAAATGAATAATATCACCCAATTAGTTTTGGATTGAACCAGGGTCGAAAAAATGAAATACATTGAGCCCTATGGGACCTAATTTTTCAAACATATTTTAAGCGGATTTAAAATTCACAAATTGCTACGAAAATCTTTGGTAATATTCAAATTGTTCCATAAAATATATAAAAAAAAATTCAGCGAAATATATTCAGTAATTTTTTAAATAAAAATTAAAATAATAATTACACCTCTTATATGAAACGATCACGTGACCATGATATGAAACGATCACATGACCCACTTCAAAATGATATATGGCATCCATCTTGTCTCAAAATCGTGATTTTTAAAGTTCTTTTTAATTCAGAGTGTTGTATCCGTCCTAAAACCACTTTATTTTTGCTTAAATTCTGTTCATCTACATACTGAAACAACGCAATGACAATATATTTGTGTTTAAATGCTCATCCAAATTTCATTATTTCTACAACTAAGCCTATTTTTCACCTATGTAAAATATAAACAGCAAAATATATAGAATGAGTTGTATTAGAATTCCTGTATTTTTTTAACACAAAATAATTTAGTCCATGGAGTCTGCATGGCTGATACGAATGAAATATTAATTGATTTCATAAAGAGAAGGACGATTTTTTTCGACGAAGTTTTGCGCATAGAGTTTAATTACTTGTAGCTCCATGGTCTTAATTTTTAAATAAAATAAATTATTATAGTGTTGTGATGAATGAAATGGAGAAAGTTATGAATGAAATCCTGCTTTTATAGAGAGATCCAGGCGTGTTATTTTTTCTATGATGTCATTTGAATGAATTTCTGTTGTTTTCGATGAAGTTTTCAAATATAATAAATTATCGTAGTATTATGATAATTCTAAAACTATTACCGAGGAATGTATAACATTTTAGAGATGTTTAAACCAGGCAATTTATATTTCAATGCCGTCATTTGAATGAAGTTCATTTTTTTCGATGAAGGTTTAAGTTTTCAAATATAATAAATTAATGCAGTATTGTGATAAGTTTCAAAATATTACCGAGGAATATATTGCATTTTAGACTTGTTTAAATAAAATTGCATTGAAGTTGGAAAGTGTTTCATAATCAATGCTTTAAGCATGATTGATCTTTCTTGTTCATTTATATTTCCATAGGTCCTACAGACCGTCTGAAGAAAAACATACTAAAATTTCATTTTGATTAAGTCATTTTTACGGCAGTTATCGTGTTAACGGACAGACAGACAGACAGACAGACAGATTGAACAAAGTCAAAAACATCTTTGTTGTAAAGTGTTAAAAATCTCGCCGAGACGTATGGAGTTACGTTTACTCCGTTCGCTTCATTCCAATTAAAGTATAATCAATGTATACTTTTTTTATTCAGAAATTAGGATGCCATTCATGAATATACAGAAATTAATTTCAATATTGTATGAACTATTTTCTATTCCAAAAAAAAAAAAATTATTCGAACGAGTTTTTGTTACATGTTGCTTAAATTTATTTTTTCAAAGTTCTAATGGTTTTTGAGAAATCGTCCTGTGAAGTTGGAAAGGATGGGCGATTTTCAGTTTTTAACACTTTACAGCAAATTTGAAAAGTGTTTATGACTTTGTTCATTTTGTCTGTCTGTCTGTCTGTCCGTTAGCACGATAACTGCCGTAAAAATGGCTTAATGAAAATGAAATTTTAGTATGTTGTTCAGACGGTCTGTAGGACCTATGGGAACATGACTGAATAATATCACCCAATTAGTTTTGGATTGAACCCGGGTTGAAAAAATGAAATACGTTGAACCCTATGGGATCTAATTTTTCAAACATTTTTCAAGCGGATTTAAAAATCCCAAATTGCTTCCAATATTTTAGGTAATATTCAAATTGTTCCATGAAATATATAAAAAAAATCAGCGAAATATATTCAGTAGTTTTTTAAATAAAAATTAAAATAATAATTACACACTTTATATGAAGAGATCACGTGACCATTATGTGAAGAGATCACGTGACCCACTTCAAAATGAGTTATGGCATCCATCTTGTCTCAAAATCGTGATTTTTAAAGTTCTTTTTAATTCATATTGAGTGTTGTATCCGTCCTAAAACCTCTTTATTTTTGCTTAAATTCGGTGCATCTACATACTGAAACAACGCAATTACAATATATTTGAATTAAAATGCTCATCCAAATTTGATTATTTCTACAACGAAGCCTATTTTTCACCAATGTAAAATGTAAACAGCAAAATATGTATAATGAGTTGTATTAGAATTGCTGTATTTCTTTAACACAAAATCATTTAGTTCATGGAGTCTGCATAGCTGATATGAATGAAATATTCATTGATTTTACAAAGAGAAGGACGATTTTTTTCGATGAAATTTTACGCATAGAGTTTAATTACTTGTAGCTCCATGGTCTTAATTTTTAAATAAAATAAATTATTATAGTATTGTGATGAATGGCATGAATGGGAAATTATATATGAATGAAATGCTGCTTTTATAGAGAGAGCCAGGCGTGTTATTTTTTCTATGATGTCATTTGGATGAATTTCAGTTGTTTCCGATGAAGTTTTCAAATATAATAAATTATCGTAGTATTATGATAATTCTAAAATTATTACCGAGGAATGTATCACAGTTTAGAGATGTTTAAACCATGCAATTTTTATTTCAATGCCATCATTTGAATGAAGTTCACTTTTTTTGATGAAGGTTTAAGTTTTCAAATATAATAAATGTAGTATTGTGAAGTTTTAAAATATTACCGAGGAATGTATTGCATTTTAGACATGTTTAAATAAAATTGCAATGAAGTTGGAAAGTGTTTCATAATCAATGCTTTAAGCATTATTGATCTTTCTTGTTACAGATTGTAATGCTTATATCTCAAATACTAGTGCCAGCTAGGAATAGTAGGCTTAGTAATTACAGCCCTTTGAAAGCCTTTCAAGGTTTTATAATAATCTTTTGATTATTTGCTTTTAAAAATATAATTACTAATATTTAGACTTTTAATATTTTTATTTTTTTGAAAATATGTTTATAATATCGATATTTTAATATTCTGAACTATGTTATAAAATTGGTAATAATTTCTATATTATAACACTGTGAATAATTTTAAAAAAGGTTGTTATAATTTCAATATTTCAACATTGTGAACTACTTTATAAAAGTGGTAATAATTTAGATATGTGGGAAGCCGCATATCCCCTTGGTGGGGGATAAGGTAGAACTCGGAACCTGGAGCTTGCTGATCCCGCGCTATACCGTTAGGCCCAAAAGAATTCTTCCGGCTCGAATTAATAATCGGGGATATCTTTCGCAGCAGTAAGTGACTCAAGAACTGGCCCCGTCACGCACACTCATTCCCTGGTGAGAAACTCGGTCAAATTTCGGTGAAGAGGAGCCACCCGGAAAGCGCTCGCCGCGTCCCCAGCCGAAACTCAGTCGGAAGCATTTTAATAGCCGACAAAGAATATCGTTGTTCAAGCTTGCAGCTACGTGACGTCAGTCGTAGTCATCCAGGAGAGAAATGATGAATAAAAGTGTGCGTAATCTGAAGTTCTTTCATCTCGTGAGAGAGGTGAGATCGTTGGAGAGAGAGAAGATTGCGTGCTCGTTTTTCTTCCGTGGTCTGTCGGAGGCCGCAAAACCTCCTTGGTGGGGATAGGTTCGAACTCGGAACCAGGAGCTTGCTGATCCCGCGCTATACCGTTAAACCCAAAAGAATTCTTCGATCCCGAAGAAATAATCGGGGATATCTTTCGTAGCAGTGAGTGAAGCAAGAGCTAGCCCTGTCACATATATTATGATAGTGTGAATAATTTTAAAAAGATTGTTATAATTTCGATGCTTTTATATTGTAAACTGTTTTGTAAAGGAAATAATAATTTCGATGTTGTGAACTATTTTGAAAAGGTGGTTATAATTTTGATATTTTAATATTTTGAGCTATTTTGAAAAGGTAGTTATGATTTTACAAGATGTTATTCACGCAAAACCAGTTTGACTCCATCAAACTGGCACCACAGCCATTTTTTTCAAATGATAAAAACGTGTAATTAAGAAAAAAAAATCATACAAAATTAGAAAGTTAAATAACAAAAATAATAATAATTTCGGAAGTTAGTGTTAAGAAGAAATTATTATGTCCCATCACATAATTTAAACTTCTTTTCATCGTAATCTTGCACATGTCGCGCAAATTCGGAAAAAGGACGGCAAATGAATTCGTTAAGTGATGATGATTCGTTAAATGATGTTAATGAATTCGTTACAGGTTAATGAAGATCTGATAATTGTCAAACTGTCTTTAAATCTCCTTGGTCAAATTTAAATATTGGTTCAGATTCTAGTTATCGCGAGGAAAAACTAATAAATAGAAAAGAGAACATTTTTATTGCAGTACATTTTACCACTGTTACAATTTCAATTTTGAATTTGCAATCTGTACATGAAATTGTTTATCATTTATATCGCAATTCACTATGGATAATTGCATTTGCCAACCCACTTCTCTCACCATTACTCTAGTCAAATCTACAAGAAAACGCACCGTTGCTAATATCAAAGCAATTTTGAAGGAATGTGTCGAAGCCGGACCGATATCTGCAAAATACTTCAAACGGATTACTCTGAATAATATCCGTTTGCTAGAAAGTGGAATATTCGGCGACAATCAAGATCTTCAAGTCTTGACGCCACCGAGGATAAAAGAGATCTTCACTGCTATAATTGACCACGGTACGCCGATCAAATTGGGAGCAAAAGTGTTTATGATTGAGGTAAAGAAGACCCAAGAAGCAGCTCCTCAGATTTCCCAGATGCTCAGCAATAAGCGCAAAAACGAAACTGAGTCCAACGTCGAACCCGCATCTAAAAAACAAAAACTCAGCTTGGAAGATTTAAATTGTGATGTGGAAGAAAATTTGATGGAGATCTGAAAAAAAGTTGGCGAAAAGTAACGAGCGGGGTGATTTTGTAAAGTATAAAATTAATGCTGGTGATGGTGAGAATTCTGGAGTCAGTGACGACGATTCTAATGAAATTTGGTGACATTTATGACTCAATGATGAAATTTGGCGACATTCTAACAAATATAACTTAAAAAGAAAATTGTTAATTTGTCACTGAAGGAGCCTGAATTATGTAAAATTTTTATGAAGTTACATTAAATCTTTAAAATTATCTATATGTAATGATTAATATATTTCAATTTCTATTGGTGACATTTACGATCTTTTCAGGAACGTGGTACGTCGCCAAAACTATGTTAAGTAATCACTCCAATTCAGATAATAGTTTATACATTCTCAGGCATTTTTTGTATGGTTGTCTTGGTAAAAAAGCATAATAAAAACAGTCATAAGCAACATACTACAACCGTTTTAGATATAAAATATTTGTTTTAGATATAGAAATGTATTTTTTAGATATAAAAGTGCATGTTTTAGATACAACAATAAAAAATTCAAACACGCTTTTAAATACAAATTTATCAAAGTCGCTTTTAAATCAAATTTCATCCTTTACAAACATTTTTTGAAACGAAATTTAATTCATTAACAGCACATGTTTTAAAAATATCGGCATTATTACAAAGACCTGTGCGGTCTTGAATTTGACGACTTTTCTGGCGCCCGATGTTGAGACAGTTGCCATAGTATCCAACCAACTCGCAAGATTACCATGATTATGAAGAGTTAAAGAGTTACCAAGCTCGCAACATAGCACTCCGCTTATCGCCGATTTGGCGCGATAAAAAAAAACGACCGTACCGGTCCCTGGGATTTAGCCAAAATATCAAAAAATCCAACAAACTATGCCTGTATAGTACGCTTAAAATATTATAATTTTATTGAAAATTGTTCAAAAAATAAGGTCTGACCCAAAACTTGTAATAATAGTAAAAACCCGATGTAAGCAATACATGGCATTCCCTACATAATACAAGGACTTTACATTTTTCGCAGCAAGATCCACGTATGCTATACAGATGCAAAATCTACTTATCCATAGTATGTAAGATCCACGACAGAATACTTTTGGTGATGAGTTGTGTATTATCATTAGTCACTTTTCTCTCTATAAAACATGTCCAAATTAACTTCTAATTAACGCAAACCTAACTTGGAATTAAAAAATTGGCTAGAATCCGTTAAGCAGTATAGTCCGTATATTAAACTATTTTAATCATTAACAAGACAGATCAATCATGCATAAAGCATTGATTATGAAACACTTTTCAACTTCAATGCAATTTCATTTAAACAACTCTAAAATGCGATACATTCCTCAGTAATATTTTTAAAATTATCACAACAATACATTTATTTATTATATTTGAAAACTTAAAATTTCATCGAAAAAAATGAACGTTATTCAAATGACGACATTGAAATATAAATTGCCTGGTTTAAACATCTCTAAAATGCGATACATTCCTCGGTAATATTTTTTAAATTATCATAATACTACAATAATTTATTATATTTGAAAACTTCGTCGAAAACAAATGAACTTTATTCAAATGACGCCATCGAAATATAACACACCTGGCTCTTTCTATAAAAGCAGCATTTCATTCATAAACTTTTTTCCATTCATTTCATTCATCACAATACTATAATAATTTATTTTATTTCAAAACTTAAAACCATTAAAGTACAAGTAATTAAACTCCATGCTTAAACCTTTAACGAAAAAATCGTCTGCTTCTCTATGTAAATCAATGAATCTTTCATTCATATCAGCTATACTGCAGACTCCATGAGCTAAATAATTTTGCGTCAAAGAAATGCAGCAATTCTTATGCAACTCATTCTACATATTTTGGTGTTTACGTTCTCCATAAGGGAAAATTAGGCTTCGTTGTAGAAAGAAGCGATTTTAGGACGAATACAACACTAAATATGAAGTGAAAATAACTTAAAAAATCACGATTTTGATACAAGATGGATGCCATATTTTATTTTGAAGTGAGTCACATGATCTCTTCATATAAAGGGTGTAATTATTATTGTAATTTTTATTTTAAAAACTACTGAATATATTTTGCTGAAATTCGTTTTATATATTTTATGGGATAGTTTGGATATTTCCTAAAACTTTTGAAGCAATTTGTGGATTTTAAATTTGCTTAAAAAATGCTTGAAAAATTAGGTCCCACAGGATTCAATGTATTTCATTTTTTCAATTTGAGTTGAATCCAAAACTAATTAGGCAATATTAGACATTTATATTCTAATAGGTCCCACAGACAGTCTGAAAAACATACTAAAATTTCACTTTGATAAAGTCATTTTTACGGCAGTTATCGTGCTAACGGACAGGCAGACAGAATGAACAAAGTCATAAACACTTTTCAACTATGTTGTAAAGTGTTAACTAGGGTTTGAGTTCCAATCAACAGATTCCTGAAATTGAAAATCCAAATCTTAATATTACTATTTTTATTAACACTTTACAGCATAGTTGAAAAGTGTTTATGACTTTATTCATTCTGTCTGTCTGTCTTCCAGTCTGTCCGTTAGCACGATAACTGCCGTGAAAATGATTTTATCAAATTGAAATTTTAGCTTGTTGTTGAGACTGTCTATGGGAATTTAAATGAGTAATATCAACCTATTAGTTTTGGATGGAACCCGGGTTGAAAAAGTGAAATACGTTAAACCCTATGGGACCTAATTTTTCAAAGGTTTTATGAAAAAAAATTCAGCAAAATATATTCGGTATTTTTTTATATAAGAATTAAAATAATAATTACATCTATATTATTTGGAGAGTTCACGTGACCCACTTCAAAATAATATATGGCATCCATCTTGTGTTAGAATCGTGATTTTTAAAGTTATTTTTAATTTATATTTATTGCTGTATTCGTCCTAAAACTGCTTTCTTTTTTGTCCTAATTTCTGTGCATCTATATTCTGAAACAACTCAATTACACTATATTTGAGTTTCAGTGATCCTCAAACGTTCATTATTTCTACAACGAAGATTAATTTTTACTTATGGAGAATGTAAACACATCAAGCTGTAATTCCGGCCGTCCAAATAGGTGCTCTTAGTCCCCTGGACGAGTCGGACGGTCTGGGTCTTCTACATCAAGCTGTAAGATGAGTAGTATAAGAATTACTGAATTTCTTTAACACAAAATTATTTAGCGCTGGAGTCAACAATATAGTGGATACGAATGAAACATTCATTCATTTTACATAGAGAAGTAGACTTTTGAGATGAATTTTTAAGCATAGAGTTAAATTACTTTTATCTCCATGGTTTTAAGTTTTTAAGTAAAATAAATGATTGAAGTATTGTGATGAATGACAGGAAGGGAATAAAAGTGTATGAATGAATATTTGCTGATTTTACACAGAGAGCCAGACAATTTATATTTCAATGACGTCATATGAATACATTTTTTTCGATGAAGTTTTAAGTTTTCAAATATAATTAATTATTGTAGTATTGTGATAATTTTAAAAATATTACCGCTTAATGTATCACATTTTAGAGATGTTTAAATAAAATTGCATTGCAGTTGGAAAGTGCTTCATAATCAATGCTTTATGTATGATTGAACTTTCTTGTTTTCATTTGTGTAGCATGATTTTTAATCCTTTTTTCAAAATTTCATTTGAAAATTTAAATATTTTCTGAACATTCGATTGCGTTCAAAATCAACAGAGTTCCGAGATTCACCGATTGTAATATTTTTTCCAAATTTCGTTCGAAACGTTCCATTCGTTCTTCAGATATCGCATCTGCAATCTCACGGCCACACATACATACACTCACGGACAATGAAAGTTGCGTATCAAGAAGGACGCATGGAATGAACCTGCAATTTTATTGATGGAAGGATACAGATGAATGATATACATGATCACAAAAACAGCGCAGCAGAACACGTACAGAAGGAGCTGTGGTACACAGTCCGGTCATCCTCAATAGCGCCTCGCACCGCTTCGTGCTGCTATACAATCAACAAAACGGTCCGGCATGGTGTCGAACAGACGCCTGATATTGTCCTGCGGCAGACAAGTCCACACCTGTTGGACGTTACGTTCCAAATCCCGAAGATTGCGGCAACGAGGCAACTGGCGTATCAACTGGTCCCATACGTGCTCGATAAGAGATGGATCTGGGGAGCGGGCAGACCATGGATGTGTCTGGACATGACGCAGGCAGGCCTGGACGAACGAGGTCGTGTGCGGCCGGACATTATCCTGCTGGAATTACGCACCTGGAGTCCCATCAGCGAATGAGAGTACATAGGGCCGTAGAGTCTCCTTCACGTACCCCTGGCCCGCCAGTGTTCAATATCACTACTAGAGAGGATCGGCTGTCGTAGGCTATGGCTCCCCAGCCCATGATACCTGCAGTGGATCTGGTGTGCGGCTCGATAACAAGGTTGGGATTGTGGCGTTGTACAGGGAACCTCCACACCCGGATACGCTGATCATCGGTCCCCAAAACGAAGCGGCATTCATCGCTAAACATCAGACATCGCCAATCTGTGGCGTTCCACGTTTCTCTGTCCCGGCACCACTGCAATCGGAACCGCCGATGTTCCCCTGTTAACGGCAGCACACATAAGGGACGCTGGGCTCGTAGATCCGCTTCCTTTAGGCGTCTAGATATGATTCGTGGGCACACAGGAGCCGCTACGAGTGTCTGTATCGCGGATCGGGTTGCCGTGGGTTCCATACGAGCCTGCGCACAATCATTCGATCCTCTCTACTCGTGGTATGCCTGGTCCATCCAGAGCCGGTCCTCCGTGTCTAGGTGGCGTCCTGTGACCATTGCTCCCAACACCGTCGGACGGTATAGTCAGAGCGATCCACGTGACAGGCTATCCGGCACCCTGACCACCTTGCGGTTTTCAGCCCGATGATCAAGTCTATTTTGAAGTCCGTCAGTTGTGCATATCGACGTTTCTGGCGTCAACCCATTATTCTTTTACTCGTGTTTTCGTCGACCAAAGCTTCTCGTATTGATGGGGCGTCAGCAGCAGCAGCAGCAGCAGAACAGAGCCTGGGTGGGTTCCTGGAGCGCCTAGGCAAAAATTGCCTGTATCTCCTGGGTGAGTAATGTGTGGCTGAATTTTGCATTATATGAAGTGCACCACAAGGGAGGGGGATAATGAGTAGTCAAGCTGATAAATTTAGGCAGCATGAAATTTGTTTTGCATAAGTCTCTTTCCCCTCAGTCCAAAAAAAAGGGGGCCACAATTTTTTTTTTTTTTTCGCCTCTTTAGGCATCGTGAGAGATCAATTCCTGGAGTCATGTATATCTTTAAGTTATTCATTAGTCTGTGACTGTATGATCTAATTAGTAGTTAGATTAATTCATTCAGAATTATATTATATATTAGAGGTTAAATATTAGAATTATATTTATTGGTAGCTAATTTCTTACTTATTAGTAGTTAAATTTATTAATTCAGAATGATATTAAATATTAGATGTTAAGTTTATTAATTCAGTATGGACGAGGCCCTTGGCCGCTTGCGGTACTTCCATTGGTGGGGGTCGTAATCCGGCAAGTTGCAAATTTCCTCGTTTGGTATTTTATTAAGGTTTTCGTAGAATTTTAAGGCTAGTTTAGCTATTTGTTGATTAATTTTGACTAGACCGAAGTCTTTGTGAATTACTTCGTTTCGGAGGAATCTTGGTGCATTTCTGATTGTTCTTAGGGTTTTGTTTTGTGTGGTTTGTAGTTTTTTGAGAATTTTCTGGTCAGCAAATCCCCATACGGGGGCGGCGTAATGGAGGATGGGACGTAGTACCGTTTTGTACAGTAGGACCTTGTTCTGGTAACTGGCGTCTTGGGAGTGTAAAATTGAAGATAGTATTTTTCTTGCGGCGTAAAATTTTGATATAGCCTTTTTTATGTGTGGTTTCCATGTTAGTTTGGAGTCAAAAGTTACTCCTAGGTAATTTGCACTGTCTACATACGGGATCGAGTTTTTATTGATTTTTATGGGGTTTGGTTTGGGTTTTTTTCTAATTTTCGAAAAGACGATACATTTGGTCTTTTTTTCGTTTATTTGGATTTTCCATGCCCGAAACCAGTCGGTTATGATATTGATATGGTTTTGTAACCTGGAGCGAATAACATACTTTTTAGAGCTGCTTGTGTATAGAGCAGTATCGTCCGCATACATGGCTATGTACGTGTTCTTGGCGCGCGGGATGTCATTGATGTAAATATTGAAAAGGGTCGGGGCCAATTGGGAGCCTTGTCGGACCCCTGACCGAAGTGGTTTGTGAGTGGAGTAGGAGTGTTTGTAGCGGACAGTGAAGGATCTATTTCGAAGGAAAGAGTTTACTAGATGGATGAGTGTGTGTGATGGGGCGTCGACTACACGCCTGTTTATAAGGCCGCTGGCTCATGCTTGCAGCGCCACTCACGGGTGTACGGTTATGCACAATCACACCAGACTGCGACCCTTTGCATACCAACCCGCCCTCTAGCTATTTACATCATTTCGCGGTTGTACCATGTTTTCTTCTTGGTGCGCAACTTTCATTGCCCGTCAGTGTATATACAGGGTTAGCAAGAAATAAGTTCCCCACTTCAGAGGGCTCTAGAATGCGTTCTATTGGTCCAAATGAGATAAAATTTGAAATACAGATAATTCAAATAATGCGCTTCACATTTATTAAATCAAAAATTTTAGTATCAACATTCACCTATAGATGGCGCTATAACACAAATGGTATTTATTTGCATATATTGAAAATGTGAAACATTATTTGCGTTACAGCGCATACCTAGTATCATTATTCTTTGGATAAAAAGAAGACAGATTCTGCACGAGCATTAGTTACTTCTCAGCACATCATGCCAACGTTGCAAGAAAAAGCGCTACTGGTGAAATTGTTCTACCAGAAGCAGCAGAACTCCGTTGCAGCTGTAAAAGAATTCCGTCGCATGAAGCAGATACTAGTACGAAGAGGTCCAATGTCTCCATGTGCCCTACGCAAGATGATAAAGAAATTTGAAACAACTGAGCAACTTGGCATTCTTCCAGGTAGAGGACGAAAGTCAATCCAGTCTTTTAGCGTCGAAAATGTGGCTACCGCGGTCGTTGAAGCCAGCAGTCATTCGCAGCATGGTAGTGTGAGTGTGCCGGTTGTTTCCCGTGTAATGGATATGCCGTATTCCACTGTACGAAAAATCTTACGGCGGATTTTGAATTTTTATCCCTACAAAATCAAACCTGTGCACCTATTGCAGAACGGAGACTCAGAGGTTCGTAAAACTTTTGCACTTCAGTTCGTTGCTCGAATGGTGGTTGACGTCAGTTGTCCATGGAACATCCTGTGGACTGACGAAGCCCACTTTTGCCTCAATGGGCAAGTTAACACCCACAATTGTCGAATTTGGGCATCGGAAAACCCTCACGCTATCCAGGAACAACCCTTGCATCCTGAAAAAGTGAGAGTATGGTGTGGTTTTACGGCTACCTTTATCATTGGACCGTATTTCTTGAAGTGGTAACTGCAACTGGAATCAAAACCTGTTCCGTCACAGGACTACGGTACCTTGATATGCAGAGGGATTTTGTAATCCCACAACTTCAACAACGTGGATGCCTTCAGGACATCCTTTTCATGCTGGATGGCGCACCTCCTCACATTGAGCGTAGTGTGAAGCAATTGCTAACACAGCATTTCGCAGCTGAACGGGTGATCAGCCGGCATTTTCCAACAGCATGACCTTCTTGTTCACCGGATATCACCCCCTGCGACTTTTGGTTGTAGGGTTTCCTCAAGGCCAATATCTACCGTAAAAGGCCAGCATCTGCACCAGATCTGAAGGACAGCATTCGGCGCCATGTTCTTGATATTCCGGCAGACTCACTCCGATCAGCTGTGGAAAATATGGCTCTGCGATTAGAGCACATTGTTGAACATGAAGAAGAGCATATTGAGCAGTTTTAATGCTACTTTTTTAATATTATTTAACATTTATAAAGTCTATTAAATTTGTTATGTGTATTACAGCGCCACCTATCGGCGGAATTTTGTACTAAAATTTTTGATTTAATAAATGTAAAGCGCATCATTTGAATTATCTGCATTTCAAATTTTATCTCATTTGGACCAATAGAACGCATTCTAGAGCCCTCTGAAGTGGGAAACTTATTTCTTGCTAACCCTGTACATACACATGCACATACATACACGCACATACAGTCAGACATCATCTCAAAAACGTTCTATTTGAGTTCAGGGATACTTGAAACATGTTCTTATGTCGAAAACAAGAATTCAAATTTTCGATCCTGTCACAATACTTTCCGTATACATTATACTGCGTATATAGGGATATATATATGTATATATATATATATATATATATATATATATATATATATATATATATATATATATATATATATATAAAATATTCAGTAGCAAATATTCAGTAGCAACAATTTTAATAAATAGTTTTTTAGTTCCATTTCAATGGCAACAATTCAATATTAAATTATAATAGGACAATCGGCCGTGAAATCCCAATAGACTTTAAATGGGTCAAACGTTAATATGTGATATCTCTGAAAAGTCGAAAACGAAAAACTGGTCTTCGTCACAACCTGTAGTTTATAGAATTCTAGATATATTCCAAAAAAATATGTAAATCGTTTGCGTAATTACTTAGAAATACGGTTATAAATATTGTTCAATTGGAGTGCAAAGAGAGCTACGCTTACTTCTACGCTCCATTCGCTCTAATTCATATATAACTTGGCGTAAGAGAATTTTTATGATCTGCTTGAGTCAAAAGGCAAAACTACTACAAAACGTTTCGGTGGGTTTCGTAATTTATTGGAAATGAGACAAGTTTGTAATTATTTGAAAAATATAAAAAGTATAAAGATCAAAACCGAAAAAAAAAATAAAATAATTTTGGAACTTACTGTTAAGTAAAAAATTATTAAAACCTTGCAAATATTTCTTTTTCTTTTAATCAGAATCTCATACGTGTCGTACAAATTCGGGGAAATTGTTGGACAGGGGTTCGTGAAATTTATAAAGCTTAATGAAATCTGAGAGTTGTCACATTGTTTTTATATCTCCTTGGTGTAAATTAAAATAATATTTCAAATTCTAATTATTGCTCTTGGAAAAAGAAAGCTACTGAACGCGCGGGGATAGAAAAAGTGAACATTTTTATTTTATTTGAGTTTCAATCTGCACTTATTTGAGTTTGCAATCTGCATTTATTTGAGTTTGCAGTCTGCACTTAAACCACGATCCTCAAAATTATTCATCTTCACTTGTCCAATCCATGAAGCTCACTTTCAATATAGCAAAAGCTCCTAAGAAAGGCACCGTTGCTGACATCAAAAAATATTTAAAAACAGTTATGGAAACAAGCCATATGAATGTAAGAAACTTCAGTCGGAATGGTCTAAATTTTTTCCGCTGTCTGGAATATGTAGTATTTGGCGACTCACAACATCCTCAAGTTTTGACGCCAAAGAGGATGACAGAAATCCTCATTGCTGTAATTGATCGTGGTACATTGACCATATATGGACCACATAGCTGCACCATTGTGGTAAATAAAGTTCACCGAAAAGTGGATGCTCAGGAGCAGGGTGATTCTGAAAAAGATGGTGCTGATTCAGGAGCTAGTGGTGATCCAGGAACCAGTGATGATTCTGCATCTTGTGATGATTCTGCATCTAGTGATGATTCTGCATCTAATGATGATTCTGGAGCTAGTGATGATTCTGCATCTAATGATGATTTTGGAGCTAGTTATGATTCTGCATCTAATGATGATTCTGGAGCTAGTGATGATTCTGCATCTAATGATGATTCTGGAGCTAGTGACGATTCTGGAGCCGGTGAAAATTCTGAATGACAGAGATCAAACAACGGGAGAATTTGCTGACATTTCAACAAACATTAATTAAATCGTTGTCAATATATGAGTGGGGGACTTTCAATTATGTGGAAATTTTACAATGTTTCATTAAAAACTTTAAAATTATAGATAATATTCAGTATGGTGAAATTTTAGGTCATTTCAGGACGGTGGTACACTTACCGAAAAGGTGTCAAATATTCGCTTCAATTAAGTTACTTTTTTACACATTCTCAGTCCTTTCTGTGTAGTTTTCTTGACAAAGCTCATAGTAAAATCGGTCATGGCTTCATCCCAATGGAGTCAAAATGGTTTTACGCGAATAACATTTTGTGAAACAAAACTCTAGTAAAGTTCAATAAACTTATTCGATTTTTTTGACTAATTTATTCCCTTTTTAAACTTTCAAAGAGCTACAAATAACTGGCTAACTAGCACTTTTAATTAGCTAGCACTTTTAGTTAGCTAGCACTTTCAGTTAGCTAACACTTTTAGTTAGCTAGCACGTTGAGTTAGCTAGCATTTTTAGTTTGCAAGCACGGTTCAATCCCAGAGACTGTAAGGTCGTTTTTTTTTCTTTTGTCGCGCCAAATCAGCGATAAGCGTAGTGCTATATTGCATCTTGGCGACTCTTTAGTAAGTCTGGCAACCCTCTTTTGGGAAGCTCGTACAGAACAGCAGCGCATTTCTTGCTTCTACTATGATTCTCGGTCGTTTCGGACATTTTTTGATTAACCAGCCACATTGATTCGGGAATTTTGGATACAACCACATGTTGATTTTGAAATTTGATATATTGGAGCTAAGTTTGGAAATCTTTTTTCATCGTTTCTCAAGTTTCTTTGATTTGTGTTGTGTGTGCTAAATGGTTGGAAAGAGTAAAAAATTTAGAATTTTTTTTTATGGTTTGATTGATAGTGGTAAAATGATTGTGATTGAATGGTGTATGAATCAGTGGTTGATTGCAAGTGGGTACGAATGTTCTAAGTTCCATATTTTTATCGCATTTCTTATAAGTATCGTTTCTTATCAAATTTTTAGAAGTATCATTATTTATCAAATTTCGGTACTTTTCGGTTAACGGGGCGACAGTCGGATTTAGTTATATTGTGACAGCAGTTGGTCCGTAGCAATCCGAGCGTGGACTTACTACCGCTTCACGGCCTTACCCGCGGTCCAGTCTCGTTGGGTCGAAAACCCAGACCACTCGAATCTCCCTAAGGCATGAGCAGCAAATTGAGTGGCCGGAACCTCGTTGGGTGTCGGAGCTAGCACATAACAAAAACTACTTGTGCAACAGGTGATCTGTGGCTCATAGAACACAATCGTACGTTTGCGCAGCGGACGTAACATGAAAATTACTCTATGGGTCACTGAATACCTGTTGCACAAATAGCTGTTGCTAAGTGCGACCTCCGACAGCCAGCAGGGACGGATTCTTTGATGTCTTTTAGCGGACGAATGTAGCGAAGTATGCCCGCGAAGCAGGCGTAAATCCATGTTTGAATTGCTACATCACTCTATGAGCCACGGAACACCTGTTGCACAAGCAGCTGTTGCTACGGGCAACCTCCTACAGGCAGCGGGACCGAATTATGTAAAGTTTTTTTAGCGGACGAAGTAAACCCACGAAGCGGGGTAGAACAATGTTCGAATTACTACGGATCTACTATTGCACAAACGGTTGTTTTCACATAGCGATCTTCGACAGAGAACGACTTACTGAAAAGTACCCAAATTTCTTCTAAGTATCAATCTTTATAAATTTCCTCTAAGTTTCGTTTTTATCAAATTTCTTCAAAGTATCGTTTTTTATTAAATTTCTTCTAAGTATCAACTTTTAAAAAAAAATAAGTTGCGTCTTTTAAATCGTTAGAATATTGTTAAATTTGCAAAAAAATTACATGAAAAGCCTTTTCATAAGCTAAAGATGCAGTTTTAAAACATCGGACACAGTAAGAGAATTGGCGCCAAAAAAGCAACCAAATTCTGAACTTGGGAAAACGCCGCTAGTACTTTTGCCCCAATCCCTTTTTTAATCTCTTTTTCATTCTTGGCGGTTTTAGGTGAGATTCTAGCAATCTCTGCTATAATTGGGAGGACATTCTATTCTGGAAACCCTTTTCGCATATTTTGTCGCTCTTTTGTCGCGTTTTGTCGCTCCTTTTTCGCCAAAGTGAAAATCGCAACATTCCACATTGGCAGCCCTTTTCGCGCCTTTTGTCACCCTTTTCTCGTCTTGTGTAGGCAAGGTAAAAATTGCAACATTCTATACTAGCAACTTTTTCGCGTCTGTTGTTGCCTTTTTGTTGTCTTTTGTCGCAAAAGTAAAGATTGCCCTTTTGTCGCCGTTTATACAACAGTTAATCTGTCGCAATTCAATCATGGACCTAAGCCTGCTAAAAAAACTGAATCCGACCCGCTTGTTGTCAGATATCGAACGTAGCAACAGCTGTTTGTTTCAACAGGTGTTCTGTGGCTCGTAGAGCACATGAAAATCAGAAAATTTTAAAATATTCTAATTTTTGCCTTGGCGACAAAAGACGCGGATAAGGTTGTCAGAATGGAATGTTCTCCAAATCATAGCAGGGATTGCTAGAGTCTCACCTAAAATTATACCATCAAATTGCTTCACAAATTTGTTTGATCTATATATAAAAATTAAATTTTTGACGAGATATTAGATTAAAGTTTATCTATAAACTTGCCTGACGGCACATAAACAAGTACTGTCTTGCAGAAAGCCTAGTAAAATAGCCATAATCAACAAAATACAAAAGTACCGTACCTGCACGAACAATATTATATATATGGAACATCTCTGATAAATTTATTTTTAGAAATAGATATTGTAAATACAAGCTTGCTTTTAAATGCAATTTAGAGCGTAAAACCCCACTTTTGAGGAAGATTTAATTTGTTAAAAACTCATCTTTAAGTAAAATGCATTTTTGGAAGACACTCCCACAGCACATACAAGCACCATCGACTGGTTTCGTGCTTATTGTGCATTCATCAGCATAGAATAGCCGATATCAGAAATGGCAGAAAGAAACTTGATGTAAGCAACCATTTTTGCGAGCTTCTATAGGAACTGATAATTCCAGTCCTTCCTCGTGGCCAACATAACTTTCTTTTACAGATTAGATCCAAGTCACATGAAGCTGCAAAAACAAAGTTCAGGTTGTGGAAGAACCTAATGATTAGAACACGGGATTGCACTCGAAGGACTCAAGTTCGATTTCTGGTTCTACTCAAACTGTCTCCGTGTCTACGCGGAATACGGGCACGTTAAATCAGCGGGCTCAAAAGTCCTGCCAGGAGGTTGGAGGAAGAGGAAGGAAGTACAATCATTGTGAATACCACCCAACTGGGTTCTGACATAAATTGGGTGGCACTGATCCGACCGTCTGAACACTTACGTTACACATTCGGGTAAATCGAAAGAAAAAAAGAAAGGTAAAGTTCGAAACCTGTCTATGGATGCTGGTATATGCAATGGGAATGTCTTTCATATTTTGGGGAATGACCTTTATAGGCGTATTTTGTGCTTCATGAAAATGTATTTCGTTAAAACCCACTTTTAGCAAGTATCAAGGAATCCAAACAAATTATTCTTATGACTGCTTTACTGACCCAAAACTCGTAATCTATTGTATATAAACAAAATTGAAAATCTGTCTGTCTGTCTGTCTCATCATCACAAGAGAACAGCTGAGCGGAATTCGATGAAATTTTGTAGGTAGCCTTGAAGTAGCCCCTCTTAAAATTTAGTCCATGTTTCGAGTTTCTACGATCAGGCGTTCTCGAGATATTAATGAGAAACGAAACTTTAGTTTGTCTCATCATCACGAGAGAACGGCAACACCGAATTTAATGAAATTTTGTGTGTAGCCTTAAAATAGGCCTCTTTAAATATAATCCAAGTTTCGAGTTTTTAAAATTAGGGGTTGTCGAGATATTAATGGAAAACGGAACTTTTTCCAAGGAGTTTTACTCTCTAACTCCCTGGTTCCTCCAAACAAAAAAGGTTGGAAATCGTTGGTTTAAAATATGAAAGTGAATTAAAACTATATCTCTGAGTTTAGTGGGAATTTATTGTGCTAATCAGTCACTTTTTGTAAACATGAATTCTTTGACGCATGAAAGTTTTAAACATGAATTTAAATGGAAAATCTATCACCATGGTTTATTTTTCACAAGCCTTTACTCAACAATGAAAAGTATTAAGAAATCAAAATGGCTATTTAATTATCAAAATTTACGAGAAAGATTCTACCTTATATCATGTTGCTCAGCAATGCAATTAAATTAAATGTGTTTATTAATTTTTATTATTACTTTTTCGATTTGAATAATAAATAAATGGATATAAAAACATATGTTATAAATGTACGGTTTGATATTTCTTTCACTTAAATTAATTACGGACTGCTTACATCACTTTCATTTATTTTGGAAAAGAGTTTACGAACTTATATATTGTGTTTAGCCAATAAACTCATATATTGTGTTTAGCCAATAAACTCATTTAGCCGCATTGTTGAAACAAAATAAGAATAGAACGGGTATATCTTCAAATACAAATTCAGTGTTCTCATTTAGTATATACAAATGGCATCGGGATGTTTTATTCCTCAGATCTGTAAATTCAGATCTATGAATTTGGTGAGATATCGCAAATTTGGCAACTTTACTTAAACGTTGCTAAATTGACGGAAATGTCCTCAAATTGATAAAAACGACGCTAAATCATCGAAATTAATTTTGGTTTTTAAAAGGGAGTACTGAAATGATGTTTCGGTAGCATTTGTCTATCAGTCCAACCGTCCTACTTAGTAACGCATTTAGCGAATTTCTAAAATGTCAGCAAATTGATAAAAATATTTGTAAATCCATAAAAATATCTTGAATTTGATAAAATTGCGCTAAATAAATGAAAGCAATTGTGTTTTATTATTAGATAGTATCGGATAGATGTTTCGTCAATTTGTCATCTAGTGGAACTGTAAGTTCTATAGTCCCACTTGTCGATCAATTTGGCGATTTTTTAAAATGTTGCTAAATTGACGAAAATGTCCCCAAACCTTCCATAGAGATTGCATTCTTCAGACGATTTTTTTCAGACGATATTTTTTATTTGAAGCAAATTATATCATGTCGCTTAGCAACGGATTTAAATCCAATGTGTTTATGCGGCATACGATTTTTATTACATCTTTTCCGATTTGAATAATATAGATATGTTTATAAAATAAATGTTATTGATATCGCATTTTTGACTCGATAATATATACCAATTACGGTCTTCTGGTTTAAACCTTATTATTATTGATATTTTCGGGAATTATTGATTTAGAGATTATTGATTTTTAAGTTATTATGCCTTTGGCAAAAATTGTTGGAACTCATATACTGTACGTTGTACGAGTAATATTCAACAAATGTACGGGTACATCTTCTAATCTACGAGATTATAAGTAGTACATGTATATTGGCATATATTTTGATATATATTGGCATATATTGCAATCAATTACGGCTTTCTGGTATAAAGATTATGGAGATTATTGATATTTTAAATTTATTACTTCATCCGTTTTATTTTGCAAGGATTTTTGAGACTCATATTGTAATAATCGAGGTGAAATATAGGCATCTATGGTCGAAGATTGTAATACAGGAAATTTTCTACTAACACACGGACATACCTTCTAATCTACGACATTATAATTAGTACGGATATATCTTTCCATATAATATTAACACTTTCATTGTAGCATATATTGGGATCATTTACTGCATTCAGGTTTAAAGATTACGGGTTTATTGATATTTTCAATTTATACATGTAATCTACTGATACAGGTTATATCTTCTAATATTCGCTTATATCAGTAGAGTACAGGTCCCATACAATTTTATCGCTTTCATTTTGCATATATTGATTCAATTTCATATTTATTGCAAATTTGTTTGCATAAAGGGCCAGGATGTTTTATTCTTCAGATCTCTCCGTGAAGATAATTTTGTATATCGAGAACAGAGATTCTTAAACTTCTTTTTAGGAACATTAAATTAAATATTTTAACAGAATATTTTGATTAACAGTGTCATTTAGTATTATATAGGAACTTGCACATGACTGTGAATTTTAAGTTTCTTTATATTATATATTCCGTACGAAAAACGGGTATGCTGCTAGTCTATATATAAAGAGTAGTAATGTTGAGTTCTATGTTGAGTGACCTCAGATACTAAACACAGATATTGAACTCATTTTTACCTCATTTATAACAATGGAAAATACTGGAGCTTTACTTTGCATATAGCATCACATTCTGAAGACGAAGTCGCACATTGGACTCATTTTTAAATTATTTACAACAATGAATATTATAATATCTTCTTTTGTGTTGTGGCTACAGAAAATGATTGAGTGTTGCATTTAATTACAGTAAGATATCTAATGAGTAAACCAGCTTTTTAAATTACTTACGGGTTTTAAATACGCCAATTTTGTAATGTAGCTATCGCTCATTACTTAGTGAATTAAACTAGAAAGCTACCATTTATGTGCTCAAGTTTGGATTACTATTGCCATTCAAAATGTAAGTTTATGAAATAGGGTAATATTACACGAACGTAAAAAATGTTCTTTATTATTAGAGTTTCCTTTATCATGCTGACACACAAAGTTGCTTGAACTTTTAACAATAGAATATTTTTCATTTGTAGCAAAATGACTATTACTTAAACAAGAATGACTATAATGCCATTTAATATTAATTTTAAGCAAGATTTTCCAAGGAATGCATTACATAACAAAAATTAACTAGATATACATTTCTTAAATGTTTTCTCTAATGTTTTGTAAAATTTATAGATGGAGGAAGTACATTATATAATTTTTTGTAACTGTTGTTTTTCTTCACTTTCTATTATTTTACTGATTTTCGTAGTCTTTTAAAAATTCTCATTTTTACAGAAATTTCTACGAATATTTTCTACAGATTTTGATCAAGTAACCCCTTTAAATTCCCGAAATAACATTTTTATTTTATATTACACAATTTTGTACAAGCAGTTTTACAATATGTTGCGTAAGTTAATTGAGAAAATTGTTCATGTGCATTTTTCATGAGTACGACATTTTTCATGTGTTTCTTGTGTGTATGTATGTTGGTTTTCTCTGTACATATGCTAGTGCATGTGTATGTGTGTGCGTGTGTGTATGTGTTTTAGAACGTTAGCATAAGCCGTTCCCGAAATATAACACGTTTTTCAAATAAAATTACAGATAAAAGTATTAACTACCGTGAAATATGCTCATTCTGCATATGCAAAGTTATATGACATATTTGTTAACATTATTCTCGTGAATACAGTTCGTTCCATTTGCGAGAGAAAATATTCTGTGTAATAATTTTGTATTTTAATGTCCAACAATTCGCCAATAGTTTTCATTTATATATAGTAAAAGTCCTGCTCTCCGTCTCTTTTTATGCTTAGAGATAAATTTGGCAAAATTGGAGACTAATTTGGCGAAATATTGACAAGTCGACGAATTTATTATTGGTACCAAATTTGCGGAAATACACCAAACAAATATACCATACACCATATACCATCTCTGAACACGAATCGAACGTTTGTTCGATTCGTATTCAGGGATGCTTGAAATGTTCTCCTCCATCGAAAACGCAAACTCGAGTTTTCGACTCCTTCACAATACTTTCCCTACATATAAGTATGTAGCGAAAGTAACAAAACGTGCAATACCAAGATACTTGTCAATCAGTAAATTATCTTCATAGACAGATTTGAAGAATAAAACATCCTGGTCCCGTTTGTAAACGAATTTACAAAAAATATAAAATGTGATCAATATATGCCAAAATGAAATTGCTGTGAAATTAGATCAACAAATGCCAAAATGAAAGATATGCTAAAATGGTATTAAAAGATTACTCGTAGCATTTTAGTTTCCCTGCAATACATGGTAATGTATAGAGAAAGTATTGGAATTATGTCGAAAATCGCAACTTGAGTTTTCGATGGATCTACACGTTTCGAGACCTCTAGAATACGAAAAAACTACTTTTAGCGTAACGTCTGTGTGTGCGTCTGTGTGTCTGTCTGACCCTGTGTCTGTGTGTCTGTGCAATGTATGTATCCACTCTAACTCAAAAACTAGTGGACCGAATTTCATAAAATTTGGCATGTAAGTCACTTCCGGACGACTCTGATGCTGATTAGTTTTGGGTACGATTCGGAATAAAAGAACCCGCTTTTCTTCTCTAAATGACCCGCAAAAGCCTGTATCCACTCTAGCTGAAAAACTACTGGACCGAATTTCACAAAATATGAGACAAGTCGTTTGAGGTTGCTTGCGGTAAATAAGTCGCTTGTGGGTCACCCTTTGCTAATTAGATTTTGGTACGATTCGGAAAAATATAACCTGCTTTTTTTAGCAAAATGGCCCGCAAAAATCGTCAAAATCTAAAATAAAAAAATGCGTATGCTCAAATATATCCTTTAAATGCTTGTTTTATACGTAATTTTTAACGAAAAAAAGAATAAGACCAACCCCATTACACTAGGACTAGCCGTTCTTGAGATATTTCAGTTTTTTCGTATTTTCTCTACACCATCTTTCAAAATAAGCCCAGTTACCAAATGAGAACGAAAATTGAATTAAAAGTGAGTTAAATTTAATTAAAATAAAGAGAACGTTGGATATAAGTCTGCAAGGAAAGCCATGTGCAGCCCACATCAGATTTTTTATTCTGTATCAACAATTGGGTAAACTTTATTTATGAGTATGAAAAATATTTGCCGAACAAATGACTTAAATTGAAAATATCAATAACCCTCATAAACTTTCAAGAAGAAAGTTATAATTGATATAATGGCAAATATACTTCAAGCTCATATATTAAGTTTAGCCAATTGTTTAAACAGAATAAAAAATCTGATGTGGGCAGCACATGACTTTCCCTGCAGACTCAAATTCATATTTACTTTATTTCTTTAATAATTCGTTAGATTGAGTCTACACCAATGGCGTAGCTATCAGCAATTCGAAAGCATTTGCCATCCTCCATGCATCATGTCAAGGGATGCTATTCGGAGATGGCTCGCAGAAGGTGTGATTAGGTGTCGACGTCCATTAAGGCGCATACCACTGACACCCCGTCCCTTCAACATAGGCAGAGCCGTCTAAATTGATGCCGAGCTCAGTCGGCCTGGATAATGTCCGATTGCAGGCATGTTGTCTTTAGCGGCGAAATCTGCTTCTCTCAGTGCTGGTGACAGCCGCATACGTTTGTGGAGGAGGACTGGTCAGTGTTCCGATCCCACATTTGTTGTCGAGCGGCAGACGGCCATCTCACGTGGGGTGACACTTTGGGGCTCCATCTCGTGGGACAGTTAACCTCTTCTAATTGTGCTCAGTATTTTTTTCATGTATACATCAGGGGGGGGGGGGGGGTGAAGCTCCTCTGGAGACGATTAATCTCCTTCCCCCTCCGAAGGTATTTTATATTAACCTAGTTTCTATTTATGTGACAGCATTTAGATATATTTATCTAGGGAAAATCGAAAATTTACCTCCCCCTAAAGTTTCATTCGCCCCCTGGCCAAAAAGTCCTGAAAGGAACTCTGGTTGTGCTGCAAGTCAATCTGTTTGTACGTCGACGATATTCTGCGGTCGATAATTCTGCTCAAGCTGCCCAGGTTCCATTTACCAACAAAACAACTTTTGACCACTGTGTACGATTTTCTTAAAAATGTCTTCGAATATTTAATACTCTCCTATGGCCATCCAGATCCTTAAACCTATCGCCAATAGAACACGTCTGGAAGATTCTGGGACAGCAATTGCAACCTACTCAGAATGCCACTAAATTAGCTGACCAGTTGTAACATCTGTGGCGGAATCTTCCGCAGAGAAATATAAGCAACTTAATTGACTCTATGCTGTATCTGTAAAACATTTTCAAGCATGTTACTGAAAGTTTCAGGAGAGTCAGTTGTCCGTAATGGGAAGTAAAGTTCCTGGTAGTTCTGATAACATATATATAACAAGAAAGATCAATCATGCATAAAGCATTTATTCTGAAACAACTGCATGCAATTTTATTTTAACATCTCTAAAATGCGATACATTTTCCGGTAAAATTTTTACTTTCCTTATATACATAATGTATAAGGAAAGTATTGTGACGGGGTCGAAAATTCGAATTCGAGTTTTCGACGGGAGAGCACGTTTCAAGCATCCCTGATCACGAATCAAGCATTTTTGAAGTAATATCTATGTGTGTGTGTATGTGTGTGTGTGTGTCAGTGAGTCTGTGGAGACGATAAATGACGAACGAATGGACCGATTCGAACAAAATTTGGTACAAAAATCACAATCCATAAACACTGGAAGCCCATCGCTTTTATACGCAATCGAATGTTCAAAAATCCCCTAAATTTTCGAGTGAAATTTTGAAAAAATCGTCAAAAAATCAAAACCGCTAATAAAGTTACGTAAATAGACATTTATTATGTAATTTTTCATTAGAAAACGATTGACATAAATTTTAGAACGCTAACATGAACCATTCTCGAGATCTTGCACATTTTTCAAAAAATATTATCAAAAAGTCATATAAAATAAAAAAAAATATTTCCTATTGAGAAACATGTTCACTTTTCATATGTAATACCATGCGATAAATTTGGTGACATCATTCTCGTGGATCTAGCTCGTTCCATTCATGAAAAAAATACTTTGAGTAATACATTTGTATTTGAACGCCAATAGTCATTTATCTGCTGTAAGAATAACTTATTTCTTCATCCATAACGCTTGGCAAGATTTTGGCGACAAATTTGGTGAAATGTCGCCAACATGGCGACTTTTATAAATGCTGCTAAATTAACGAGAAACATGCCAAATGGATAAAAATGACGCTAAATCAATGACGATTCACTAATGATTTCGAAATGGAAAATGACGACTCATTGACGAAAATCCAATATCTTGGAAAGAATACAAATAACTACTATAAAAATAATTTTTTTGTTACTGTAAAAGTAGTAAATTCATTGCATTATATAAGGAAAGTCATGTGCTGCCCACATCAGATTTTTAAAATTATCACAATACTGCAATAATTTATTATATCTGAAAACCTAAAACTTTATCGAAAAAAATGAACTTTATTCAAATGACGTCATTGAAATATAAATCGCCTGGCTCTCTATTTAAAAGCTGTAAATATTTCATTCATGCACTTTTATTCCATTCCATTCATTCATCACAGTACTACAATAATTTATTTTATTTAAAAACTTAAAACCATGGAGGTACAAGTAATTTAACTCTATGCTTAAAACTTCATTCAGAAAATCGTCTGCTTCTCTATGTAAACTCAATGAATGTTTCATTCATATCAGCTATATTGCAGACTCCAGAGCAAAATAATTTTACGTTAAAGAAATTCAGCAATTCTTATGCAACTGATCCTACACCTTTATTTGTTTACATTATCCATAAGTGAAAATTAAGCTTCGGTGTAGAATAATCAAAGTTTATGATCATTTAAACTCAAATATATTGTAATTGCGTTGTTTCAAAATGTAGATGGACAGAATTTAAGCAAAAATAAAGCGGTTTTAGGACGGATACAACACTAAATATAAATTTAAAAGAACTTTAAACATCATGATTTTGACACAAGATGGATGCCATATTGTATTTTGAAGTGGGTCACGTGATCTCTTCATATAATATAGGTGTAATTATTATTTTAATTTTTATGTAAAAAACTACCGAATATATTTTGCTGAAATTTTTTTCATATTTTTTATGGGATAATTTGAATATTTCTTAAAACTTTCGATGCAATTTGCGAATTTTAAATTCGCTTAAAAATGTTTGAAAAATTAGGTCCCATAGGGTATAATATTTCATTTTTTCAACCTGGGTTTAGTTCAAAACTAATTGAGTGTTATTATTCATTTATATTCCCATAGGTTCCACAGACCGTCTGAACACCATACTAAAATTTCATTTTGAAAGTCATTTTGACCGCAATTATCGTGCGAACGGACAGTCAGACAGACAGACAGAATGAACAAAGTTATAAACACTTTCCAATTACGTTGTAAAGTGTTAAAAATACAAAAATTACGTTTCGGCAGACGATAATTAGCTGAACATTTCAGTAATGAAGCTGGAATTTTCATGAACGACTGTCATTGCGGCTTTTCTGATAGTTGGCCGAAATTATCTACAAAGCAGCTGAAAATAAACAAAGGTTGCAGAATGTTTTACAGTGTACCGAATATTGGCTTGTATAGCTGCCAGGAGAGGCTTTGCCACTTGCTATGTATGTCGTATATATATATAATAAAAGTTTGAAAATCCAATGAAAGAAAAGTCGGAAGCTGTAACTCGAAAAACCTAACATTCTAACAAGCTTACAAAACAAAATATAACAGCAAATCTTCTTTCCTATATATATATATATATATATATATATATATATATATATATATATATATATATATATATATATATATATATTAATATATATATATAGATATATATATATATATATATATATGTGTGTATGTGTGTGTGTATGTAAATTTTTAACATGTAAAACATATTATAACGAACAGAAGATTTTACATGAAAAACGAAGTTTTTATATTTAACTGTTTTTATAGTTGTAGTATCAAATGTTAATCATTTATTGAATTTTATTTTTTTGTCCCACTGTGACTCATCCTCTCCTAAGTTATTAAATCTAGAAAAAATTAAATTTTTCACTTCACGAGCCAAATGAAATAAAAATATCCCCCCCCGTCTCTTGAAATTTTTTTCTGACTACGACCTTATGTGTCGTAAATACACCTTTTTCGGATTTGTATCTCAGTTATTCTTTTAAAATATCTAGTATGAGTTAATTGAAAATTTGTTTTTTCACGTTGGCAACAATCAAGTGAAGCCGATGATTTAAATGCATTTGGCTAATTTGTGTTAATATTCATTAAATTGATGCCATTTACCATAGCGTAGTTCAAACTATTATTCCCCCTACCCAAAACAATTTTCCGGTAATCAGGGCTGCTCATATAAGCAGTGGGCCTCTTGCAAACATTTATCAGGGGCCCCCTGCATATTTGATTTTCCCCTTTTTGTGAATTCGTCATGTCTTCTCCTTAAAAAAAAACTATTGGAGATCCGGGACTCTTGACTCCTCGAGTGGTGTTCTTCCCCATGGGCGACCCTTCACTGGAGTTATCGTTGTTACTTTCTCTGCAATACATGGCAATGTATAGGGAAAGTATTGGAATCATGCCGAAAATTGCAACTCGAGTTTCCGACGGATCTACACATATCGGAACCTCTAGAACACGAAAAAACTGTTTTTAGCGTGACGTCTGTGTGTGTGTCTGTGCAATGTATGTATCCACTCTAACTGAAAAACTAATAGACTAAATTTCACAAAATTTGGTAGATAAAACACTTGTGAATTACTTTGGTGGTGATTAGATTTCTGTACGATTCAACAAAAACAGAACCTGCCTTTTTTGCGAATTGGCCAGCAAAAATCGTCAAAATCTAAAATAAAAAACTACGTATATTCAAATATATCGATTAAATGCCTGTTTTATACGTAATTTTTGGCGATAAAAAGCATACCATCCCCATTACTCTAAGACTAACCGTTCTTGAGATATTTCATTTCTTTCGCATTTTCGCAAAGACACTCTTGAAAATAATCTGTTGCCAGTATAACGATAATTGAATTAAAACTGCAAATTCATAATTTTAAATAATTACGCGTATTATTTTGAGCTATTAAACTTTTGAACAATAAAGAGAACTTAAATATGAGTCTTCAGGGAAAATCATGTGCAGATCAAATTTTTCAAATGTAATAAATAAAATTTCGGATTTAAACTTACTACCAGTTTTATCTACCAATTTTGAAACATAATTTCAAAGATATCATATATATGGAACAAATGTTTATATATATATATGTATACTCAAATCAATAGAACATATCTGACCCTTCACCTAGAAGTTACAATTTCTGATGCACTAAGATGCGTTCAATCGGATGAGGAGACCAATGTAGTTAGTTAGCCGCTCTAAGTTAGCTTCTACACTATAGATAGAGGCGAGCGTCCTCTCCGGCTGGAGACCGTTCTAGATGATATATTGAAGTTATGCGATTACATTACATATTCACTAGAGGCGAGCGTCCTATTCGTCTGGAGACCAACCTAGTTGATGTTGGAGTTCAAAGAACACCACAGATTCACGTGGTCAGAGAACCCAGTTGATGTTGGAGTTCAAAGAACACCACTGATTCACGTGGTCAGAGAACCCAGTTGATGTTGGAGTTCAAAGAACACCACAGATTCACTTGGTCAGAGAACCTAGTTGATGTTGGAGTTCAAAGAACACCACAGATTCACGTGGTCAGAGAACCTAGTTGATGTTGGAGTTCAAAGAACACCACAGATTCACGTGGTCAGAGTCCAGTCGTATGGAAGACCAATCTAGATGTTGTGCAATGGACGTTGCAGGCTTTTCGGTGTAGGATCGGATTTCTAAAGAATTTGGGTGGAATATTTTTGTTTAAAGCAATTGACTCCATTAGTTCCTTTATGCTACCTATCATAAATGTGTCGAAAAATTTATAAATGACGACAGAAATTCGAATTCATTTTTACAATGGATTTAGAAGTTTCTTAACAATTTTCTTTAATTAAGAAAATTGATTGGTTATTAATTAGAAATTCCCGTGTTCTTTATTTTAAAGATATATATTACTTTAACTTTTCTGTGAGACCTATATTAGAATAAGCTTCATTAATCTGTGTCCTGGTTATGCCTTTTACAGTCAGTTTAATAGATAATTCCAAGCAAATTTTTTACGATATTTATAACTCTCTCATACTATGTAATATAATGTAGAGAAAAATACAATTTTCATGAAAATTCGAGATTTTTACGATAATTTTTAACTGATACTTAAAAATAATCTAAATTTTAAACTAATTTTTTATGATATTTTTAACGCTCTCATAATATGTAATATAATATCGAAAAAATACTATTTTCATGAAAATTCGAGATTTTGATGCCAATATATATTTTAAGACTCCTGAACACGTTTTGACTATTTTTGGAATTATGTCCGTCTTTCTGTCTGTATGTATGTTCGTGGTCAATTTCTTGTATACACAATAGCTGCCGCAAATAGTGATGGATTTTCACGAAACTTTATATCCGGCTATGTTATCGGAAAATCTAGAAATAGATAGAATTTTTTAAAATATGAATGAAAAGTTCGAAGTTTATTCGACATCTTATATTTGTTTTAACATAGCAGCGTAGGACAAAATTTCACATAATGGTGCAAGGGATTATTTACGGCTCAATGATTATGATACTTAATACTTTCAGTTATTATTGTGAGAAAAAGCCGCTATACAATTTTTGTGTTCATGACATTATTAGTAACCTGGGGATGAGGGCAAGTTAGGGGGTACATAGTCAACAATGGCATCAATTGACAGATTTTATTCAAGCCCTTTAAAGTGAAGGGTTACATGTTATAATCGTGATAATTTAGACCAAATATACAGATTTTTCAAAAATTTTCCTAAAAATTAACAAAAAATATTTCAAGGTAATTAAAATTCATTATAAACGTTTATCAAAAAATTCAATAACGAATTTAGAGGGGTATCGCCAACTTGCCATAGTCCGCCAAGTTGGCGATATACCGCCATATTTAAACCCTTTATTTAATTTATAACCGCACATATTTAAACAAATCTGATTTGGACAGCACATAACTTTCCTTATATAATGCAATGAATTTACTACATTTACAGTAAAAAAATAGATTATTTTTTAGTAGTTATTTATATTCTTTCCAAGATACTGAATTTTCGTCAATGAGTCGTCATTTTCCATGTCGTCATTATCAATGTGTCGTCATTTATTTAGCGTCATTTTTATCCATTTGGCGAGTTTTTCGTTAATTTACCAACATTTAAAGAAGTCGCCAATTTGGCGAGATCCCACCAAATTCGTCGCCAAAATCTCGCCAAGCGTTATGGACGAAGAAATAAGTTATTCTTACAGCAGATAAAAGATTATTGGCGTTCAAATACAAAAGTATTACACAAAGTATCTTTTTCATGAATAGAACGAGCTAGATCCACGAGAATGATGTCACCCAATTTATCGCATGGCATTATATATGAGAAGTGAATATGCTTCTCAATAGGAAATATTTTTTTTTATTTTATATGACTTTTTGATAATTTTTTTTTAAAATGTGCAATGTCTCGAGAACGGCTCATGTTAGCGTTCTAAAATTCATGTCAATCGTTTTCTAATGAAAAATTACATAAGAAATGTCTATCTGCGTAACTTTATTAGCGATTTTTATTTTCTGACGATTTTTTCAAAACTTCACTCGAAAATTTAGAGAGGTTCTGGACATTCGATTGCGTATAAAAACAATAGGCTTCCAGTGTTTACGGATTGTGATTTTTGAACCAAATTTATTTCGAATCGGTCCATTCGTTCGCCAGTTATCGTCTCCACCGACTCACTGATACACACACACACACACACACGCACACACACACACACACACACACACACACACACAAGCACACACACACACACACACACACACAGACATCACTTCAAAAATGTTTGATTCGTGATCAGGGATGCTTGAAACGTGCTCTCCCGTCGAAAACTCGAATTCGAATTTTCGATCCCGTCACAATACTTTCCTTATACATTATGTATATAACGAAAATAATAATTGATTTAACGCCATATACATTAAATCAATTATTTTAAATATGTTTTGTTAGGAGATAGTACTGTAATGACGTTTCGGTAGCATTTGTCAATCCAATCGTCCCATTTGGCGACAAATTTGGCGACTTTTTAGATATCCCCAAATGGAACAAAATATCGCGGAATAAACGAAATTTCTCCAAATTGATAAAATGACACTAAATTGATAAAAAAGATGCCCAATTGTTGAACATCCAATATTTTGCAAAATTAAATTCAATTTCCTTAATAATCCGTGTGTTGCTTTGCGACAATAATTAACTTAATATCTTAATAACCCATTTCTCCATCCATCTGTCCATAACGATTGGCGAAAATTTTTGGCGGGATGTCGCCAACTTGGCGAGTTCTTTAAATGTTGACAAATTGAAACAATTTTGCCAAATCGATAAAAAATATCGTCAAATTGATAAACATGAAGATAAATCAATTAAATTAATCGTGCGTTTTAGGTGATGGTATTGTAATTATGTTTCGGTAGCGTTTGTCTGTCGGTCTAACCGTATCAGAACAAAATCGTTGTTCCAAATTATCAGAATTATAGCATGTTACTTGGCACTGTAAAAATTGAAAAAATCTGATGTGGGCAACACATGACATTCCCTGCAGACTTATATCCACATTATCTTTTTTAATTAAATTTAATTCACTTTTAATTCAATTTTCGTTCTCATTTGGTAACTGGATTTATTTTCAAAACTGGTGTAGAGAAAATACGAAAAAACCTAAATATCTCGAGAACGGCTAGTCCTAATGTAATGGGATTGTTCTTATTCTTTTCTTCGTTAAAAATTACGTATGAAACAATCATTTATTGGATATATTTGAGCATACGTAGTTTTTATTTTAAATTTTGACGATTTTTGGGGTCCATTTTGCAAAAAAAGACTGGTTAATTTTTCTCGAATCGTACCAAAATCTAATCAGCACCAGGATGACCCACAAACGACTTATCTACCGAATTTTGTGAAGTTCGGTCCATTCGTTTTACAGCTAAAGTGGATACAGGCCTTTGCGGGCCATTTCGCAGAAAAAGGCGGGTTCTTTTATCGCGAATCGTGCCCCAAACTAATGACTTACTAAGTGACTTACCTACCAAATTTTATGAAATTCGATCCATAGGTTTTTGAGTTAGAGTGGATACATACATTGCACAGACACACAGGCAGACAGACACACAGATACACACAGAGACGTCACGGTAAAAAGAGTTTTTCCGTATTCTAGAGGTCTCGAAACGTGTAGATCCGTCGAAAACTCGAGTTGCGATTTTCGGAATGATTCCAATACTTTCCATATACATTATTTTGTATTGCAGGGAAAGTAAACATCTGATGTGGGCAGCACATGACTTTCCCTGCAGACTCCATATCTACTTTATGTCTTTAATAATTAGTTGGATTGAGTTAAATTGCACCAATAAACACAAAATTTGCATTTTTAATTCAATTTTTGTTTTCATTGGCAATTGGACATTTTCCCGAAATCGGCGTAACAAAAATGCAAGAAATCTCAAATACCTTGAGAACGGTTAGTCTTAAAGTATAATGCAGTGTGTTATATTATTTTCCTCTTCAAAAATTGCGTATAAAACAAGAATTTAATTGATACATTTGAGCATACACTACTTAGTCTTGTTTTTTAGATTTTTGCGATTTTAGCGGGCCATTCTGTAAAAAGAGGCAAGATGTTCTTTTCCTAATTGTACCAAAATCTAATTAGCACCAGATTATCCTATAAGTAACTTATCTGCCATATTTTGTGAAATTTGGTCAATTAGTATTTTAGCTAGAATGGATACATGAAATTTTTGATTGCCATTTCGTAAAAAAGAGCAGGTTGTTATTTTCCGAATCGCACCAAAATCTAATCAACACCAGAGTATCCTACAAGTAACTTATATACCAAATTTTGTGAAATTTGGTCAATTAGTATTGTAGCTAGAGTAGATACATAAAATTTTAACGGGCCATTCCGCAAAATAAGGCGGGTTCTGTTTTTACGAGTCGTACCCAAAACTAATCAGCACCAGGGTCACCTACAAGTGATTTACCTACCAAATTTTATGAAATTCTGTCCATTAGTTTTCAAGTTAGAGTGGATACATACATTGTACAGACACACGGACACACAGACAGACGCACACACTGACGTCACGCTAAAAATGGTTTTTCCGTATTCGAGAGATCTCGAAACGTGTAGATCCGTCGAAAACTCGAGTTGTGATTTTCAGTATGACTCCAATGCTTTCCCTATACATTACCATGTATTTCAGGGAAAGTAAAAACCTGACTTGGGCAGCACATGGCTTTCACTGCAGAGTCAAATTCATATTTTCTTTATATCTTTAATAATTTAATTAATTGAGTTTAATTGCCCAAAATAACAATAAATTTGCATTTTTAATTCAATTTCTGTTTTTATTTGGTAATTGGACATTTTTCCAAAAGTGGCAAAACTAAAGGCAAAAAATCTCAAATATCTCAAGAACGGTTAGTTCTAGAGTAATAGAGTTGTTCTTATTCTTTTCCTCATCAAATATTTTTTATAAAACAAGTATTTAATTGACATATTTGAACATACGTAGCTTTTCTTTAGATTTTGTCGATTTTTGAGGGCCATTTCATAAAAAAAAGGTAGGTTGTCCTTTTCCGAATAATACCAAAATATAATCAGCACTAGAGTATCCCACAAGTAACTTATCTACCAAATTTTGTGAAATTTGGTCAATTAGTATTTTAGCTAGAGTGGATACATGAAATGTTTGAGGGCGATTTCATAAAAAAAGGCAGGTTTTTCGTCCTTTTCTCGTCAAAAATTGTGTATAAAACAAGAATTTAATTGATACATTTAAGCATACGTAGTCCTATTTTTTTATTTTGGCGATTTTTGCGGATTATTTCACACAAAAAAAGGCAGGTTGTTCTTTTCCGAATTGTACCAAAATCTAATCAGCACTAGAGTATCCCATAAGTTTATCTACCAAATTTTGTGAAATTTGGTCAATGTGTATTTTAGCTAGGGTGGATACATCAAATTTTTGCGGACCATTTCCTGAAAAAAGGCGGGTTCTTCTTTTCCGAATCGTAGCAAAATCTGGTCAACACTTGAGTATCCAACAAGTAACTTATCTACCAAATTTTGTGAAATTTGGTCAATTAGTATTTTAGCTAGAGTGGATACATGAAATTTCTACGGGACATTCGACAAAAAGAGGCGGGTTCTGTTTTTATGAATCCTACCAAAAACTAATCAGCACCAGGGTCTCACTCAAGTGACTTACCTACGAAATTTTATGAAATTTGGTCCAGAAGTTTTTTAGTTAGAATGGATACATACATTGTACAGACAGACAGACACACAGACAGACAGACACACAGACACACAGACAGACAGACACACAGATACACACACAGACGTCACGCTAAAAATAGATTTTTTCGTATTCTAGAGGTCTCGAAACGTGTAGATTCGTCGAAAACTCGAGTTGTGATTTTCGGTATGATTCCAATACTTTCCGTATACATTACTATGTATTGCAGGGAAACTAAAAGCGTACGGACATGTTTTCTAATACTATTTTAACGCTTTCATTTTGGCATATGTTAATCCAATTTCATAGCGATTTTATTTTGGCATATATCGATTTAGTTTCATATTTCTTGTAATTTTTTTTACAAACTACCAAGCTATTTTAGTCTTCAGATCTTCCTGTGAAGATAATTTTTGCATAGCGAGAACAGATATTCTTTAACTTTTTTTAGGAGCATTAATTTAAATATTTTAATAGAATTCTTTGAATAACAATGTCATTTAGAATATTATAGGAATTTGCACATGATTGTCAATTTCAAGTTTTTTTTTATATTTTATTTTCCGCACGAAGAACGGATATATTGCTAGTTTAAACTAAAATTTAAAGTTAATGAAATATGTTTCACGCCTAAAATAAATCACAGAAAAATTCAATGAAGTTGTGTTTCGTAAACTTTGGTTAAATAACTTTATTAATGACGAAGGACGAGTTTTTGTACTAGTAATTTCATAACAGTTTGGAATGCCCCCATTTATAACAAGAAAGATCAATCATGCATAAAGCATTGATTGTGAAACACTTTCCAACTAAAATTAAATTTTATTTACATTTTTAACTACTTTAAAAAGTGCCATCAACAAAATGAAATTAATCACGAAAATGTTGAAACACAACTTTTTCCAATTAATATAATATTTAAATTCATTATCATAATACGATGAGAACATTATATAAACTAAAACTTTCCAAGCAATTTGGGAATTTTAAATTCGCTGAAAAATGTTTGAAAAGTTAGGTCCCATAGGGTTCAATGTATTTCATTTTTTCAACCCGTATTCAATCCAAAACTAATTGGGTGATATTATTCATTTATATTCCCATAGGTCCCACAGACCGTCTGAACACCATACTGAAATTTCATTTTGATAAAGTCGTTTTTACAGCAGTTATCGTGCTAATGGACAGACAGACAGATATACAGACAGAATGAACAAAGTCATAATAAATACTTTTCAACTTTGTTGTAAAGTGTTAAAAATGATATTAAGCATACAATTGATATATAAATAATTAGTTGCAACTTATTGATAACGTAAACTTATATAACCAAGACATTTCAAATAACTATAAGACATTTAAAATAACTAATAAAACATGTTTCGCAAAGACGAAGGATGTCACAAAGATGCCAACTGGACATGTTTTTGAAGGAAGGAATAAATGGAATGCTGGAAACCGGTCGATTCCAAACCGAAGCGTCTCGAATTCTGAATGTACCTCAGTGTTTGATCTCCAGACTGTGGCAAAGGTTTCAAACCACTGGAGATGTTACCCGACGACCAGTACCAGGTATGTCACGTTCAGTGACTAGTCCAGATTTAGTCTGCAAACTGATTCTTGTCTTACCACGATCTGGAGAGAACGTAGAATGTGTTTTCACCCGGGAAACATCATTTCCCGTTTGGGGCAGTCATGGTCTGGGCAAGCATCATGATGTACTACCCCACGGACCTCCACATTTTTGACACGGGGTTGGTTACCGGTCAAAGATACAGAGGTGAAGTCCTTGAGCCTACCGTTCGATTGTTTCGAGGGGCTGTTGGTCCTGATTTCATATCCATGGATAACAAAGCACCTCCTGCACGTGTGGCCTTGGTCGACGACTTCCTTCAACCTGCAGTACAAGCTGTGGCCTGTCAAGTCTCTTGATCTGAATTCAAGAGAGCATGTGTGGGATATGCTCGGGAGACATCTTGCAGCCCTCCGCTACCCACCAAGCTTCGTTCTGTGATTGAAAACTGCTCTCCGTGAGGTTTGGAACTTTTTGAGTGCACAACGCATCCAAACCCTCATCGAAAGTATGGGAAGTTGTTGTGCAGCATGCATGGCTACCCGAGGTTCTCACACACCGTATTAAACTACAGCATCACATTCTTTTAATCGTTCTGTTTCACAGAGTTCAACTTCTGGTTCAGCGTTTTACCAATCTTAATAATATAAGAATTCTAAAAGTTTCCTTTTTTGTGCACCACAATTATTATCCGTGTTTCGCACTGTTTTCGTCTTCTATTATCCTATTACACCCGCATATAGTGTTTCCTTCGTATATCCTAGCGTATATATATATATATGTATATATATTTGAAATATGTAATAATAAGAATTATGTAATAATAAAAAAAAAAAATTCAAGTAATATTAACATCACCATAGAAGCAAATTCACGGCCATAATGCCGATAAGAAAAGAGAACAAACAGCACATGTATGTATATATATATATCACCTATGTTGATAAAGCCTCTAATAATTATGCTAATATCTGTAAAAAATTTTATATACAATTTCTGTTAGATTATTTAAAAAATAATAGTCTTTTTAAACTTTATTTACATTCCATTAATAGTATTAAATTAAAAATTATCAATATGTATAGAGACTTAAATATTAAATATAAATTTCTTAAATTTCCATATATTGTGCTTATTCCAAAATTCCATAAAAATCCCATTAAATTTCGAACAGTAACTAGTGAGCATAATACTTAATCTACTACTGCGAATAAATTACTTCTAAATTCTTTAAATCAAATAAATGATAGTTTACATCAGTCTAGCAATAATTACCTTATTCTTAATAATAGTAAAGAATTAAAGAATAAATTAACATCCCTTAAAAATCTAATAGGATTTCAAACTTTTGATTTTAAAGATCTTTTCAATAATATCAAGATCTCTGACCTGTATGATGTAATTTTGGCTCTATACAATAATTATATTACTGACATCAATTACAATGTAAGATAATATAATTATTATACAATGATTATATTATCTTACATCTCATGCTAGTTTTGTTAATTTTCCTAAACTTCTTCACTTTGTTATTTTCAATAATTATATTTTTCAAGGAAATAAATTATACCTACAAGTCTCAGGAGTTCCACAGGGTGACTGCAGTAGCAGTATGTTAGCTAATTTATATCTTTATCATTTTGAACAGTCCTTTACTTCAATAGATTATACAATATACAGATATGATGATCTGATTTGCGTAGTACATACTGAAGATTTTTATCCTGATAATTTGGAAATAATTCCTAATGAAGTCATTATTAGTAAAAATATTAATTTTTTGGATGTAAATCCTTTTGTTGAACCTTCTAATAGAATAGTTACTAATTTATATGATAAAAAAGACTCTTTTAATTTTAAAATTAATAAAATCTTACCATTTAATTCCTGCAACTCGTTTCTATTGTTTAGAAATATTATTCTTAATCAGCTTAGTAGAATATATAGATTATCTGATAAAAAATTCCATTCTTTACATGTTGATAATCTAAAAATTACCAGCAATTTATATAAATATCCCTTTTATTTTGTAAATGGTATAGTTAAAAAATTTAGAATAGCTGGATTTTCTTGAATTTTATTTATTTAATATTGCTTTAAATTTTAGCCTGACATCTCGCTTCTCTTGTTTTAATTTTTTATTTATACGTCCACTTAGACATTAGCCTTTCTATTATTGCCCTTCTTAATGGTATATTATCTCTTTGTCTACATGTCTTTGCATATTACTGTTATTTATTTCTTACGAATGGCAACAGTATATCTTATTCCTTTGTGAATGGAAACACTTGTCACTTCTTTCTGTGTTCCCGTGTTTACTAGGTTAGTGTGTTTTTTCAGTCCGTTTTTTGGTATCCATTTTTCCTTTTATTTTTCTTATTTTTCTTATTTATGCATGTCGTCCAAGTAGAAATAGTTTATAGATATAATCTGTCTATTTCTTCAGAAACATACATTTTTGTGTTTGCTTCTACAAAAAACTTGGGCATGAGTACGATTTTTGTGGAAGTGAACAATTCATGATTTAGGCTTAGAGCCTTGTCCACGTGTATAGCGTTTGTGCTTGATTTCGTTTGTTATTCTTTTTTCGATTACATATCTTTGTATTTTGATACTTTTCATTGACTTGTTGATTCGATATTTATTTTATTTATTTGTTTTTTATTTTTTTCCATTTTCTTGAGGATTTGTTGATTTATATTTTTATTTCGTAAGCCTGTTAGATATTTAAATTTTCGTGTTACATCTTCTCATTTTCCTTTCATTGGATCTTCAAACCTTTTTTTCTTATATATATATATATATATATATATATATATATATATATATATATATATATATATGTATATATATATATATATATATATATATATATATATATTTAAAATGTAAAAATAAGAATTATGTAAAAATAAAAAAAATAAAATAAAAATACAATTCAAGTAAAATTAACACACCATAGAAGCAAATTCACGGCCATAATGCCGATAAGAGAAAAGAACAGAACCTTCCCAAATTCGATGATTAATCAGAATTAAATTCATCCTCAGGTCTGAGTATTTAATTCTAATTAACCCAAACAAATGCCTGTTTCAGATTTAGCAATAGTACATTACTATAAATGCTTAAACTCAGACTACAGGCATCAAAAAATGAAAAAATGAAAACAGGATACATTAAGAAAATTGTATTACCATGCGGCATGAACCCTTCTTCTTCTACCACGTGTATACACGATCAACCACAACAGCTTAATCTAGAAGCACCGGAATGAACAAGTGGAAATTCTACCAGGGAGGCAGTACGAACGTTCACGGAAATACTCCCAAACCCGTCCAGTGAGTCTAAGCTGGAGACTGGACAATCAATTCAGAATACAACTTCCCAAACATGCAGAACTAAATATGAATATGAATCAAAGATGAAAATTCCTACTAAACAAGTAATTCATAGGAAAACTGGATAATGGAGAATGCCACTATACACCATTATAAGGGCGCTCAAAACGTAGTTTCAATACTTAAAAAGTTACATTTTTTTTTGCGAAAATAAAATTCAAAACATTAATGCTAATGCATCTTATTTTCCGATTTTTTGATTTTTCTAATGTTTTTGACTTAGTTTATTATATTTCATTTTTATTTATTTATATAATTAATAAATAATTATATATAATATACACATATATATATACATATATATATATATATATACATATATATATATATATTTTTTTTTTCTCTCTCTCTCTCTCTCCTGTATGTTAGTCACTATAATTGGGAATGTTTTCTAGGATGTTATCGAGTGAAATTTGATACACTGAGTTGATAATTTTAATAACAAAATTGGGGGGATATGCATTATTAGTCGCTGTACTCAATAATTCCATAAAGTGCGCTAATTTATAATATTCATCACAAATTTTATTGATTCTAAGAGCCTGGTTTATTATAATATTTCTAAATACAGATATATGCAGACAAGAGTCAAAATGTTGAATTTTTGATGTATTAAATTTAAAATCCTGTCTTTTATCATACAAGTTTATAACCATATTACAATTTTGTAAATTTAAATTTAAATCTAAAAAGTTTGCAACATTTGTGTCATTATTACTTGCATTTAATTGTAAATTTTTTGGATAAAAGTTTAATACTATAGGGATATTATTTGGGGATACACATAAAATGTCATCTAAATATCTAAACATGTGCATATTATGCAAGCTTGGATTAATGTTTTTTCATAGAAGAATAAATTCAGATTAGCTAACAATGATGAGGCACACACCCCTTGTGGGATACCAACCTGTTGTTTAAAAATAGTACCACCATGTTGAATATAATTCTCATAAAGAGTGAAGTTAAGTAATTTTTTAAAAAGAAAATTTGAATATTTTAGGTTGATATTATATTTTTCAAAAATTCCTAAAATAATTCTATACAGATCATCTATATTAATATTATTAAACAAATCTTTGAAATCAAAGGTATAAATACTACGAATATTAGTAAGAGTTTTCAATTTCTTAACTACTTCAAAACTGTTTTTTACAATATGACAATTATTTGAGATTTCATCTGACGAGGATACTTCATGTAATATCTTTAATAATAATTTTCCAGCATTAGTAATGTAAGAATTATGCCCACTGGTAATGGTTCGAAAAGCAACAGGGGATTTATGAAACTTGGGTACTAAAACAATATATGGAATGTTATTACAACTATTTTTTAGATGGATTTGCTTATATTTGGCTGATATTCTATTGTATAAGATTTTAAGGTTAGTTTTATGTAAATTATAGATATGATTATTAAGTAAGTGTGACTGAAGGGTATTTTTATAATAATATTTACATATAATTGAGTAGTTTCCACTTGCCTTATCGACATATGTAATGACAAAATCATTTTGTATTTCTATAATATCATTTTTAATTGAATTAAGTTTATATGAATTATTAATTTTCTGATTATATATATAATGATTTAAGTATTGCCCTATTAAGACTCTCCAAGGTTTAAAGGCTTCTACAGGGCTTTGATATTTATAACTGATTTTATAGATAAATTTATTTAAGTCAAGAAATAAACCTTTACATATTAATTTATGTTTAAATTTAGTAGGTATACGGTACTTAGTACCCAGTAACATCAGTGATCTTAGTGCATCATAATTAAAAATATTTAGATTTCCCGTTATAACATGCCCATGGTGTTTATCTACGAAGTCTTTGTATTTTTCTAAATGACAGTGGCAATATGACTCTTTATCCAATTCATAGTTTTGATTAATATCTACTGATTTGGCAATTTGATTATAGTTGAAAATATAACGTCCTAGCGGTTTATCATATTTATAAGCACTTTTAGGATTTACATGTTTGACTGGAAAGTAATTGGAAACCGATTTTAAAAAATTATTTATCTTCAGATTATTTAATACAGAATTAGTAAAATTCAAGGTACAATATTCATTTATTTTAGTATTTTGTTTTGATTAGTCATTAAAGTTTAAGTCTGTGACATATAAATAACTATTAAGATTTTTACTTCTGGTAATGAGCAAATCATAGAATAAATGTTTAAAATGAACGTTATCAAATGCAGTACTTAGAAAAAGGTTATATACCATATTTAATTGCTGTTTTTTAATTGCGAAAATCCAGTTTTTACATTGTTTCCAATCAAAGGTAATTTTAAAATTTGCATGTTGCTGAAGGATGGCATTTTTTAGTTCAGATAATGATGGCAATTTTTTATTATATTTACTTGCTCTTTTAGTTCTTTTTGATTTACTTTTATGATTGTTGAAGGAATTATAAATATTATGGTCTTCATTAGGAGAATTAAAGGACTTTTTAACTATATTATGATGATTAAATATTTGATTGAGTCCATATGGAAAAATGGTTTTGTGTGCACAAATGAATTCATTTTCAAGAAACAATCTGTCATAGTAATTTTTTTGAATACACAGAATACTAATTTCAATGTTGTCGAACCCATGTTTAGAAAAATGTTCGTATTCAAATTTTGATTCATTAAAGGTAGTTGCATTATTTGAAAAAAATTTTATGTGATTCCTGTGTACGTTAATTCTGAGATGCAGAGGGTTGCTGGTTTGAGCTATATATGACATATTACATTTTTTACATTCAATTTGGTAGATACAATTATATGTTTTACAGAAGACAAGATTATTGTTACAATTGATCTGATTACTATTAGCAAACGGACAAGTTTTACATCTATTAGAATTACAAGATTTAAATTTAAGTGTGTTATTTAGTGATGCATGGCTGTACTATTGAAAGTTATATGAAGTGAATATATATATATATGTATATATATATATATATATATATATATATATATATATATATATATATATATATATATATATATACTGATTTCCATAAATTAAGGAAGAAACAGAAGAATGGGAGTAATACTTTAAAAGGTTGTCGTATATGCACAAAATTAATATATCTATAAAGAAGAAAAGTATGTATGTATATATGTATGTATGTATGTATGTATGTATATATGATCAAACATCACGCGAGAACGGCTGAACCAAATTTGATGAAATTTGGTGAGAAGCCTTAAAATAGCTCCACTTAAAATTTAGTCCATGTTCCGAGTTTCTACGACCTGTGGTTCTCGAGATATTAGTGAAAAACGACACTTTCGTTAGTCTCAACATCACGTGAGAACGGCTGAACAGAATTTAATGAAATTTGGTGGGTAGCTTTACAATAGCGCCCCATAAATTTAGTCCACGTTTCGAGTTTCTAAAACCAGGAGTTGTCGAGATATTGAACGAAACATTTTCCTAGGAGTTCTACTCTCTAACTCCATAATTCCCAAAGAAAAAGGTTGGAAATCGTTGGTTTTAACGTGAAAGTCAATTAAATCTCTGAGTTTTGTGGGAGTTTATTGAACGTATTAGTCACTTTTGAAAATCGCAGGTTTTAAATATGAATTTAAATGGAAACTATCACCATGATTCATTTCTCACAAGCTTACTCAACAACGAAAAGTATTAAGAAATCACAAGAATGATCAATCATGCATAAAGCATTGATTATGAAACACTTTCCAACTTTAATTTTATTTAAACATTTCTAAAGTGCAATACATTCAGCGATAATGTATCACAATACTGCAATAGTTAATTATATTTGAAAATTCAAAACTTCATAGTAAAAAACGAACTTGACTCAAATGACGTCATCGAAATATAAATCGCCTGGCTCTCTGTTGTTGAGACCCAGACCATCCGACCTACCAGAAAGGTGTAAGGTAACTGTTTGGACGGCCGAGAAGTGCCACCCAATTTAGACCTGAACCCAGTGAGGGAGGCATCCACAGGGACCGTACCCTCCTCTCCCTACCACCGACCTCTGGGAACGATTTAAGGGCCCACATATTTAAAGTGATCGTACTACTCATGAACATGGCGGCAGTTTTGGCAGCGGCGTGAATCGAACCCGGGCCTACCAAGTTCAATTCCAGCGCGCTAACCACTGGGTTACCGCGCCCTGCCTGGCTCTCTGTGTAAAAGCAGTAAATATTTCATTCATACATTTTTATTTCATTCATCACAGTACTACAATAATTTATTCTACTTAAAAACTTAAAACCATGGAGGCCAAAGTAATTTAACTCTATGCATAAAACTTCATCGAAGAAGTCTGCCATTAAATCGCCTGCTTCTCTTAATGAATGTTTCATTCATATCATCTATATTGCAGACTCCTGTGCAAAATAATTTTGCTTTAAAGAAATTCAGCAATTCTTATACAACTCATCTTACAGCCTAATCCGCTTATACTCTACATAAATAAAAATTAGGTTTCGTTGTAGAAATAATCAAAGTTGAAGGATCAATTGAATTCAAATATATTGTAATTGTGTTGTTTCAGAATACAGATGCACAAAAATTAAACAAAAGTAAAGCTGTTTTAGGACGGATACGACACTAAATATAAATTAAAAATAATTTTAAAAATCCGATTTCGACACAAGATGGATGCCATATTTTATATTGAAGTGGATCACGTGATTTCTTCATATAATGGTCACGTGATCCCTTCGTATAATGGTCACTTGTGATCTCTTCATATAAAGAGTTTAATTATTATTTTAATTGTTCTTTAAAAAGACTACTGAATATATTTTGCTGAATTTTTTTTTATATATTGTATGGGATAATTTGAATATTTCCTAAAACTTTTCAAGCAATTTGTGAATTTTAAATTCGCTTAAAAAGGTTTGAAAAATTAGGTCCCATAGGGTTCAATGTATTTCATTTTTTCAACCCGCATTCAATCCAAAACTAATTGGGTGATATTATTCATTTATATTCCCATAGGTACCACAGACCGTCTGAACAACATACTAAAATTCCATTTTGACAAAGTCATTTTTATGACAGTTATCGTACTAACGGTCAGACAGACAGAATGAACAAAATCATAAACATTTTTCAATTATGTTGTAAAGTGTTTATGATTTTGTTAAAAATGGTTATTTAATTAATGGTTAAAAATGGTTATTTAATTACCAGCATTTTATGAGGAAGATTCTTTCTTATGCAGCTATGACTTTTTATAGCAATCTTTCTTATGCAGCTATGACTTTTTATAATGCAATGATTTTTTATTCTTACATAATGCAATGAATTTACATCTTTCACAGTGGAAAAACAATGTATAAGATTCACGGCCCTATATGTTCCAGTGTAATTTTTATCACAGTTTTGCATGATAAATCCCGAGCAGCGCCGGGTAATCGCTTCTAGTTATATATATAATATACATTATTGCGAGTAAGAATGCAAATTATTTCAGCAGTCCTCGATATATACAAATCAGTTAAAGGTTGACGCCCACTCCAGTTTGAATTGTTGTAAGGTTCTGCTAGAAAAAATATCCTGAAAATCTACATGCCAATGACTCCGCACTCGAAGTGAGGTATAGATTGAGATATAGAAGGTAGTGAGGTATAGAATAGTGATGTATAGAGTAGTGAGGTATAGAAAAGACCCCACAGCAACCAACAACTCTCGCAGAACTGCACGGATGTTATGTCATGAATGTGACAACGTGAGGGCTTAGCGCCCAGAGAATGGCAGTTTGCGGAGGTAAATATGTCATGACGGGGGCTTGAGAAACATAAATGTGTCACTGGTGGGGCTGAGCGCCCAAGTTTGTGGATTCTGAAAAGACGCTACATCCATGGGGCAATGAACTTTGCGGGGCATGTATACTCCGGACTCTGTTGTTCTTGATTATTCTCTCGGCGGAGCAGCTACGACAAACAATCGTAATTTTTGAAGATTGGTCCGAGGGTTTCATCATGACCCCTCTTATCTCCGCGAACATTTTGTTCAAACTTCGAACTAGAATAATTCTGCTCAAAGCCCATTGTCAGGGTGTGTCATCCTGGGTCATTCCATAATGTTTAATTTGTAAAGTTTTTACTTTCCTTATATACATAATGTATAAGGAAAGTATTGTGACGGGGTCGAAAATTCGAATTCGAGTTTTCGACGGAAGAGCACGTTTCAAGCATCCCTGATCACGAATCAAACATTTTTGAAGTGATGTCTGTGTGCGTGTGTGTGTGTGTGTGTGTGTGTGTGTGTGTGCGTGTGTGTGTGTGTGTGTGTGTGTGTGTGTGTGTGTGTGTGTGTGTCAGTGAGTCTGTGGAGACGATAACTGACGAACGAATGGACCGATTCGAACGAAATTTGGTACAAAAATCACAAACCGTAAACACTGGAAGCCTATTGTTTTTATACGCAATCGAATGTTCAGAACCCCCCTAAATTGTCGAGTGAAATTTTGAAAAAATCGTCAAAAATTCAAAACCCCTAATAATGTTACGCAAATAGACATTTCTTATGTAATTTTTCATTAGAAAACGATTGACATAAATTTTAGAACGCTAACATGAACCGTTCTCGAGATATTGCATATTTAAAGAAAATTATCAAAAAGTTATATAAAATAAAAAATATATATTTCCTATTGAGAAACATATTCACTTTTCATATGTAATACCATGCGATAAATTGGGTGACATTATTCTCGTGGATCTAGCTCGTTCCATTCATGGAAAAAGATACTTTGAGTAATACTTTTGTATTTGAACGCCAATAGTCATTTATCTGCTGCAAGAATAACTTATTTCTCCGTCCATAACGCTTGGCGAGAATTTGGCGGAATGTCGCCAATTTGGCGACATTTTTAATTGTAGCCAAATTAACAAAAATCTCGCCAAATTGATAAAAATCGCAGTAAATCAATGAAAATGAAGAGTAATTGAAGAAAAATCAATATCTTGGAAAGAATATAAGTATTTACTATAAGAATAACATTTTTTTTAACTGTAAAAGTAGTAAATTCATTGCATTATATAAGGAAAGTCATGTGCTGCCAACATCAGATTTTTTTTATTGTTTTCAATAAATTATTGTTATTATGTTTAAAGCAAAGCTGATGTGTTGATTCCAATTATGAGTCTTGATTTGGTTCTATAATTTTCACAGACCGCAAGTTTCGTGCGCATCCGCTTAGGCAAAACGTCACTGCACTTTAAGTTACGCTTCAGTTCGATTTCGATCACCCCACCTGAGGTGCTGGGGAGAGAGACCGACAGACATAGGAAGCAGCGTTCGTTTAAGACACAATGAATGACGAATAGTTACAATTGTGAAATAGGTTAGCAGAATAAAAAAGTACAGATGGCAGAATTTTTTAAATTGATATTTCGATGACGCCATTTGAATAAAGTTCATTTTTTTCGACGAAGTTTTAAGTTTTCAAGTAAAAGAAATTATTGTAGTTCTGTGTTAATTAAAAAAATATCACCGCTGAATGTATCGAATTTTAGAGATGTTTAAATAAAATTGCATTTCAGTTGGAAAGTGTTTCATAATCAATGCTTTATGCATGATTAATGTTTCTTGTTATTACTATGGATATACTTTCATTTTTGCAATGATCAACAAAATTGTTTCTCTATTTAAAAATTAATAAAAGTCTCTAAACTCATTTAACTACATTTTTTATCAATGTTTAACCATTTCAAAATATTGTGAATAATTGAAATGTGAATATTTGCTTTGTGAAAATTTTTGGTACTGATATTTAAATCAATGAACCAGACTTGTAAAATGGCCGATAAGATAAGCAGTATCAAAAATTACGTAACTAGTGTTTCAGTCCTGAAGTGAGCGTTTACGGACGCTCCATAAAAAGAGAAAACATATGCAAGTATTTTAAAAGTCACTCAACTGTAAAATCCCTACTACTTATATATAACGGAATAGTAATGAAACTAAATGAATCTTTTATTTCACCAAAAACGTATTTAAACGTCCCTAACATGTAATGCATTCAGCGATGACATGTTTTAAATTACTAACACAGTACTACAGTAATTTATTATACTTCAAAACTTTAAACTTCATCAAAAAACAAAATGAAAAATCTGATGTGGGCAGCACATGACTTTCTCTACAGACTCAAATTCATATTTTCTTTATTTCTTTAATAATTCATTAAATTGAGTTTAATTGCATCAAATAATGCTCAATTCGCATTTTTAATTCAATTTTTAACACTTTACAACAAAGTTGAAAAGTGTTTATGACTTTGTTCATTCTGTCTGTCTGTCTGTCCGTTAGCACGATAACTGCCGTAAAAATGACTTAATCAAAATGAAATTTTAGTATGTTGTTCAGACGGTCTGTAGGACCTATGAGAATATAAATGAATAATATCACCCAATTAGTTTTGGATTGAACACGGGTTGAAAAAATGAAATACATTGAGCCCTATGGGACCTAATTTTTCAAACATTTTTTAAGCGGATTTAAAATTCATAAATTGCTTCGAAAATTTTAGGTAATATTCAAATTGTTCCATAAAATATATAAAAAGAAAATTCAGCGAAATATATTCAGTAATTTTTTGAATAAAAATTAAAATAATAATAACACCTCTTACATGAAGCGATCACGTGACCATGATATGAAAAGATCACGTGACCCACTTCAAAATGATATATGGCATCCATCTTGTCTCAAAATCGTGATTTTTAAAGTTCTTTTTAATTCATACTGAATGTTGTATCCGTCCTAAAACCACTCTATTTTTGCTTAAATTCTGTACATCTACATACTGAAACAGAGCAATGACAATATATTTGAGTTTAAATACTCATCCAAAATTGATTATTTCTACAACGAAGCCTATTTTTCACCTATGTAAAATGTAAACAGCAAAATATATAGAATGAGTTGTACTAGAATTGTTGTATTTCTTTAACACAAAAGCATTTAGTTCAAGGAGTCTGCGTAGCTGATATGAATGAAATATTCATTGAGTTTACAAAGAGAAGGACGATTTTTTTCGATGAAGTTTTACGCATAGAGTTTAATTACTTGTAGCTCCATGGTCTTAATTTTTAAATAAAATAAATTATTATAGTATTGTGATGAATAACATGAATGGGAAATTATTTATGAATGAAATGCTGCTTTTATAGAGAGAGCCAGGCGTGTTATTTTTTCGAAGACGTCATTTGAATGAATTTCAGTTGTTTTCGATGAAGTTTTCAAATATAATAAATTATCGTAGTATTATGATAATTCTAAAATTATTACCGAGGAATGTATCACATTTTAGAGATGTTTAAACCAGGCAATTTATATTTCAATGCCGTCATTTGAAGGAAGTTCATTTTTTTATGAAGGTTCAAGTTTTCAAATATAATAAATTAATGTAGTATTGTGATAAGTCTTATATTACCGAGGAATGTATTGCATTTTAGACATGTTTAAATAAAATTGCATTGAAATTGGAAAGTGTTTCATAATCAATGCTTTAAGCATGATTGATCTTTCTTGTTGTTTTTATTTTGTAATTGGACATTTTTCCGAAATCGGTGTAATAAAAATGACAGAAATCTCAAATATCTTGAGAACGGTTAGTCCTAAAGTGTAATCGAGTGTGTTATATTCTTGTCCTCATCAAAAATTGCGTATAAAACAAGAATTTAATTCATATATTTCAGCATACGTAGTCTTTTGTTTTAGATGATGGCTATTTTGGCGGACCATTTCCTGAAAAAAGGCAGTTTGTTCATTCCCGAATCGTATCAAAATCTAATCAGCACCAGAATATCCTACAAGTAACTTATCTACCAAATTTTGTGAAATTTGGTCTATTAGTATTTTAGCTAGAGTGGATACATAAAATTTTTACCAGCCATTTCGCAAAAAATAATGCGGGTTCTGTTTTTACGAATACTACCAAAAACTATTTAGCACCAGGGTCTCACCCAAGTGACTTACCAACCAAATTTTATGAAATTCAGTCCATTAGTTTTTTAGAGTGGATACATACATTGCACAGACAGGTTGACATACAGACACACAGACAGACATACACACAGACGTCACGCTAAAAATAGATTTTTTCGTATTCTAGAGGTCTCGAAACGTATAGATCCGCCGAAAACTCGAGTTGTGATTTTCGGCATGATTCCAATACTTTCCCTATACATTATCATGTATTGCAGGGCAAATAAAAATAAACTTTATTCAAATGACGTTATAGAAGAATAAATCGTCTGGCTCTCTACATAAAATCAATGAATATTTCATTCATATCACTTATCTTCCAGACTTCAGAACTATGTAATATCGTGTGAAAAAAATTCAGCAATTCTTATACAACTCATCTTACAATTAATTGTTTACATTCTGCATCCATTAAAAGTAGGCTTCGTTGTAGAAATAATCAAAGTTTGATGATCATTTAAACACTAAAATATTGTAATTGCGTAGGCACGGAATTTAGATACACAGATAATACGCAACAATAAACCGGTTTTAGGATGGATGCACCACTAAATACAGATTTAAAAGAACTTTAAAAATCACGATTTTTACACTGGGAAAAAAAGATGGATGCCATATTTTATGTTGAAGTGGGTCACGTGATCTCTTCATATAATATGGTGTAAGACGGATACAATATTAAATATAAATTTAAAGGGTCTTTAAAAATCAGACGGACGAACAAAAAGACAGAGTGGATGGCCAAAGTCATAAACACTTTTCAACTATGTTGGAAAGTTTTGAAAAAAGTTCAAAACTTTCTCCATCTAAACTCGTTTTTTAGCTGTGTCACTCTCTCAAGGGAACTATAGTATATTACACAACTAGTCCACTTATTCATGTAATAAACTTATGTAATTTTTTTCGAAACTCAGATTGATTATTCTCCTCTATAAAAGAATGGACAAAAAATTGATTGCTGTTGCATTAAACTCGCCCACTTTGTAATGGAGAATCTGAAGCTCATTAATCACGTAAACTAAAGCAGGAGAGTCAATTTTTTTGCAAAGGGTTACCATTAAAAGAGTAAAATTGTAAAATGTGGTGAAATAAAGAGAACGGAACTGCGGAGATATTATAACTAAATGAAATATTATAAGAAATATTTTAAGTCGCACGGTTTTAGTAAAATCCACTAAAAAGTAAAAAATAATTTTTGGCTATCACATCATTCTTAGTAATATGTAACTAAATAGAAAATAGATAAAATAGTTTTTTTCCCTTAAAATGTAGCATTTCATTTGGGGAGTTTCAGAAAACTTTTGAAAATTCGAAAAATTCAATAGATCTTTAAACAACTTAAAAAAACCTATCTCCTCTTTCAATTTTTGATCTGCGATGTGGATTTTTTTAAACCGGAGCTAAGGGTGTTTTGAAGAGAGCTGAAGAAACAGAATTTCGTAAAACTCCATAGTTTTTTCCACAGATTTTTGAAAGACAAACAGATATCAAAAATGTCTGGAAAAGAATAACAGGGACACCCATTTTAAAAATCTTACTCACTCTTTTAATTTTAGCACGGCGATATCCATTTTTAACACTTTACAACATAGTTGAAAAGTGTTTATGACTTTGCTTATTCTGTCTGTCTATCTGTCTGTCCGTTAGCACGATAACTGCCATAAAAATGACTTTATCAAAAAGAAATTTTAGTATGTTGTTCAGACGGTCTGTGGGACCTATGGGAATATAAATGAATGATATCTCCCAATTAGTTTTGGATTGAACCCGGGTTGAAAAAATGAAATACATTGAACCCTATGGGACCTAATTTTTCAAACATTTTTTAAGCGGATTTAAAATTCACAAATTGTTTCGAAAGTTTAAGAAAATATTCAAATTATCCCATAATATATATAAAAAAAGTCAGCAAAATATATTCAGTAGTTTTTAAATAACAATTAAAATAATAATAATATCCTTTATATAAAGAGATCGCGTGATCATTATATTAAGAGATCAGGTGACTTACTTCAAAATAAAATATGGCACCCATCTTGTGTCAAAATTGTGATTTTTAAAGTTCCTTTTAATTCATATTTAGTGCTGTATCCGTCCTAAAACCACTTTATTTTTGCTTAAATTCTGTTGTTGTTTCTTATAACCTCCTGTTTCGGTCGAGCAACAAACAGGACCAGTGATGCCAGAAGAAGGACAAAGAATGACACAAGACGAGATCATAAAGTTTAATAACACAAACAAGCATCACTGACAAAGGTCAGGGGGGGGGGGGGTGCAGCTTCACATTTGACGAGGATCCAGAAGGCGGAAGACTGACTTCATCCTCGTGAAAACACCCATGCCTTACTCGGGATTCGAACCCAAGCCCACTAGAGAGCAGTCGGAGACGCTATCCACTTCACCGCCAGGGTGGCGCCTAAATTCTGTACATCTGCATACTGAAACAACGCAACTACAATGTAGTTGAGTTTAAATGCTCATCCAACTTTGATTATTTCTACAACAAAGCCTACTTTTCACTTATGAAGTATGTAAATACCAAAAGATGTAGAATGAGTTGTATAAGAATTGCTGTATTTTTATAACGCAAAATTATTTAGCCCATGGAGTCTGCAATATAGCTGATATAAATGAAGCAATCATTGATTTTACAGAGAAACAAACTATTTTTTGATGAAGTTTTGAGCATAGAGTTAAATTACTTGTACCTCCATGATTTTAAGTTTTAAATAAAATTAATTATTATAGTATTGTGATGAATGAAATGAATGGAAAAATGTTAATGAATGAAATGCTGCTTTTATTTAAAGAGCCAGCCGATTTATATTTTGATGACGTCATTTGAAAAAGCTCATTTGTTTTGGATGAAGTTTTCAAATATAATAAATTATTGTAACATTATAATAATGTTAAAAATATTATCTAGGAATGTATCGCATTTTAGAGATGTTTAAACCAGGCAATTTATATTTCAATGCCATCACTTAAATGAAGTTCATTTTTTTCGATGAAGATTTAAGTTTTCAAATATCATAAATTAATGTAGTATTGTGATAATTTTAAAAATATTACCGAGGAATGTATCGCATTTTAGAGATGTTTAAATAAAATTGCATTGAACTTGGAAAGTGTTTCATAATCAATGCTTTATGCATGATTGATCATTTTTTATGTTTCTTTCTAAAAGTTTTTTTTTGTGGCTCAGATGTCGAAATTTAAAAAAGAAAATCTATATTTACTTTGTTATGGTGTTTTTAATCATTCCAGAACGATGAAGAAAAAGATATAGGCAAGCTAAATAGATATCCATCTCGAAAATCTATCTTCTACTATAATTTTCGTGATAGGATCTCCATTTTTTGTCAAACTACAGCTAATTATACAAAAGCGCCCCATGTGTCCAATTTTGAAAAAGGCCTTAAGATTTTTATTCGTTTTTTATTGTTTTGATACAATTTTGAAGTTAACATTTTATTTGTTTTTATCATACTTTATCTTCAAAATCTAGCATTTTATTATTGTAAGAGCTTTTGCCATTTAAAACAAGAAAGATCAATCATGCTTAAAGCATTTATTATGAAACACTTTCCAATTTCAATGCAATTTTATTTAAACAAGTCTAAAATGCAATATATTCCTCGGTAATATTTTGAAACTTATCACAATACTGCATTAATTTATTATATTTGAAAACTTAAACCTTCATCGAAAAAAATGAACTTCACTCAAATGACAGCATTGAAATATAAATTGCCTGATTTAAACATCTCTAAAATGTTATACATTCCTCGATAATAGTTTTAGAATTATCATAATAGTACGATAATTCATTATATTTGAAAACTTCATCAAAAACAACTGAAATTAATTCAAATGACGTCATAGAAAAAATAACACGCCTGGATCTCTCTATAAAAACAGGATTTCATTCATAACTTTCTCCCATTCATTTCATTCATCATAATACTATAATAATTTATTTTATTTAAACATTTTATTTAAGACCATGGAGCTACAAATAATTAAACTCTATGCTTAAAACTTCATCGAAAAAAATCGTCCTTCTCTTTCTAAAATCAATTAATATTTCATTCATATCAGCCATGCAGACTCCATGGACTAAATTATTTCGTGTTAAAAAAATACAGGAATTCTAATACAACTCATTCTACATATTTTGCTGTTTACATTTTACATAGGTGGAAAATAGGCTTAGTTGTAGAAATAATCAAATTTAGATGAGCATTTAAACTCAAATATATTGTCATTGCGTTGTTTCAGTATGTAGATGCACAGAATTTAAGCAAAAATAAAGTAGTTTTAGGACGGATACAACACTCAATATGAATTAAGAAGAACTTAAAAAAATCACGATTTTGAAACAAGATGGATGCCATATATCATTTTGAAGTGGGTCATGAGATCGTTTCATATCGTGGTCACGTGATCGTTTCAATAAAAGGTGTAATTATTATTTTAATTTTTATTTAAAAAACTACTGAATATATTTCGCTGAATTTTTTTTATATATTTTATGGAACAATTTGAATATTACCTAAAATTTTTGAAACAATTTGTGAATTTTAAATCCGCTTAAAAAATGTTTGAAAAATTAGGTTCCATAGGGCTCAATGTATTTCAATTTTTCAACCAGGGTTCAATCCTAAACTAATTGGGTGATATTATTCATTTATATTCCCATAGGTCCTACAGACCGTCTGAACAACATACTCAAATTTCATTTTGATTAAGTCATTTTTACGGCAGTTATCGTGCTAACGGACAGACAGACAGACAGAATGAACAAAGTCATAATCACTTTTCAACTTTGTTGTAAAGTGTTAAAAGTAAAGATATTTAAATCATTTAAACAATGAAAAATATTTTTATTATCTATCTCGGGTTCTAAGCAGCGTCCACTACGTGTACATAATTACATAAACACCCGCTGCTTAAATAATACATTTGAAAACAATTTAAAATAGTTTTGATCCGAAAATTACAGGAATCAAAAGTGAAAGAATTAGAGTCGAAATTGGTCGTATATACAACCACTCATGAAACAGGCGATTCCTTGTAAATCACCTGTGTCCTAACAAAAAATCTGATGTGGGCAAAACATGACTTTCCTTATATAATGCAATGGATTTACTATATTTAGAATTTTAAAAAATCTGATGTGGGCAACACATGACTTTCCTTATATAATGCAATGAATGTACTACTTTTACAGTTAAAAAAAAATATTATTCTTATAATAGATAATTAACTTCTTTCTAAGATATTGAGTTTTCATAAATTAATCGCCATGTTCATTGATTTAGCGTCATTTTTATCTATTTGGCGAGATTTCCGTTAATTTGGCAACATTTAAAAAAGTCGCCAAGTGGGCGACATTCCGCCAAATTTGGTACCAAAATTTCACCAAGCGTTATGGACGGAGAAATAAGTTATTCTTATAGTAGATAAATAACTTTTGGCGTTCAAATACAAAAGTATTACTCAGAGTATCTTTTCTCATGAATGGAACGAACTAGATCCACGAGAATGATGTCACCCAATTTATCGCATGATATTACATATGAAAAGTGAACATGTTTCTCAACAGTTAATATATTTTTTTTAATTAATGGGAATATTTTATAAATTTATTTCAAAAATGTGCAATATCTCGAGAACGGTTCATGCTAGCGTTTTAAAGTTTAGGTCAATCGCTTTCTAAGTGAAAATTACATTTGAAATGTCTATTTGTATAACTTTATTGAAGGCTTTGATTTTTTGAGGATATTTTCAAAATTTCACTCGACAATTTAGGGGGGTTGTGAGCAATCGATTACGTTTAAAAACAATAAAATTCCAGTATTCACGGATTGTAATTTTTGTACCAAATTTCGTTCGAATCGGTCCATTTGTTCGTCAGTTATCGTCTCCACAGTCTCACTGACACACTCATACACACATACTTTCACACACACACACACACACACACACACATACACACACACACGCACATACTTTCACACACACAGACATCACCTCAAAAATGTTTGATTCGTGATCAGGGATGCTTGAAACGTGCTCTCCCGTCGAAAACTCGAATTCGAATTTTCGACCTTGTTACAATACTTTCCTTATGCATTACGTATATAAGGAAAGCAATAAGAAGCGCCATCCGTCTGGAATTTTTGGTTTCGCGACCGAGATGCCACAGTGCTATGATCTTGCCACAGTGCTTCGAATAGAATTCGAGCCACATTTTTTCCACCCCCTTTTATTGAGTTTTTAGTGGTCGTGAAGGAAATTCGACCCTATAAAATTAAAAAAAAACTAATTCAAAATTTAAAAAAATAGCGCTAAGGTGCATCTATTCGGGTCCTGAAGCACCTGTGTATCAAATTTCGTGTCATACGACTCTAAATTCCCCACTACAGATTGCCCAGACAGACAGACACACGTCTTCCTTTTTTAAGTAAGATCTGGAGTTACAGAAACCTTTATCGCATGAAACTGTTGCTGATTCATTTGTTATCATTAACGCTTGACGTCGTGAGCAACGCTGGATTGAGATTCTAGTAAAAAATATACAATATGTATTCGGCGATCGATTCAGAAGATTATTGGTAATATAAAAACTATGTTGTTTGCTTGAGACAGTGCAGTTGGTCTAATTGCCCCATGATTGCTGAAAATTCGATTTCATTTGTATAAATCGTAGGAGTATAATTCCAATCATTACTCCTATATATTTTTCATTAGCATTTTGATCTATCTTAGTCCCTGTAGCTTTTATTAACATGGAATTTTCACTGTTATTTTAAGGGATATCACGCACGCTATGCGGGTGTACACAGATTGTACAAAAATGTTATTCTTCTTTAGAGGTATCTCGCCTGCTGCGCGAGTTTACACCTCAGATAATTACTAGAACATTAATGTTAAAACCTGTTACGCACGGAGTCTCATCCAGTAATAGGTTTCGATTTAAATTTTGCCCGTCAGGGAAATTTCCGTATTATATTCGACGATTAATTCAGAAAGTTATTGGAAATACAAAACTATGTCGTTTGCTGAAAACAGGACAACTTGTCTGATTGCAATAAAATTGTAGACGATACGATTTAATTCGTATCAATTGGTTCCACTCGCCCTACTCACGCTTTACTTTGACACAGTTTTGTTACTTTGCGACTTTTGCGACCGCTCAGCGACCATAGAACGTAATAAAATAATAATTGCCATAAAAACTAATTATCTTATTTAGTGACCGCTAGCATCTATATAAAAGAAAAAAAATTAACAGGTAATACTGTTCACAGTGTGTTATAAATTTATATATATATATATATATATATATATATATATATATATATATATATATATATATATATATATATATATATATATATATATATATATATATAATAAAAATTTGAGAGAAGTTTCAACTCAAAATTCCTCAACATTAAAAAATGCCTTACAAATAAAAATATCAAATAGAGAATCATCAAACAAGTGGAATATATATATATATATATATATATATATATAAACTATGAATTTATCAAAAAGAGGGTTTGATTTGATATCTGATATAAATTTGATTACAAAATCGTGAGCAGGATAGCCCAGTCGTAAAGGCAAGAGATTGCACTCGGAGGACACGAATTCGATTCCCGACGCTGCCCAAACTGTCCCCGTATTTACGCGGAGTACGAGGTACATATATCTGTGTGTCCGAAAGTCCTCCCGAGAAGGTGGCGGCAGGGGAAGGCGTTGTTGCTGTTGAGACCCAGACCGTCCGACCTACCAGAAAGGTGTAAGGTAACTGTATGGACGGCCGGGAAGTGCCACCCAATTTAGACCGGAACCCAGTGGGGGAGGCATCCACAGGGACCGTACCCTCCTTCCCCTACCACCAACCTCTCGGAAGGACTTACGGACCCACATGTTTAACGTGATCGTACTCCGCATGAACACGGCGGCATTTATGGTAGCGTGCAAATCTAGCGCGCAAACCACGGGGACACCGCACCCGAGATGGCCAACAGCACGCGGTGTTCCGAGGTGGTCACCCACCAAGTACTAACCGCGCCCGATGCTGCTTGACTTCGGTGATCTAACGAGAACCGGTGTTTTCAGCACGGTACGGCCGTTGGCCTTGGCAGGGGAAGGCGTGGATATGTCCTTCACTGGATTCCGGTTTTATTTGGGTGCCACCTTCCCAACTGACCAAATAGATACTTCTCCCTTTCAAGCCTGGGTTGAATGAAATGAATGATTACAAAGTCGCAAAAAACTAAAATGTATAAAATGAAATATACATAAATATTTTTTTTGCAGTTGCACGGTTCCGGTAAAATACACTAAAAAGTACAAAACAACTTTTAGCTATCACAGCATTCTTGGTCATATGTGACTAAAAATAAAACCATCGGGCGCCCATAAAAAATTGTATTTAGACATTAACAGAATTTTAAGGTGCAATTGTAATAACATATGTGATAACTTTAAATAATAACATAGAAATGGCATATATAATTATGATTTCATAAAAAAACCGTTTTTCATATATATGTCATTTCTATGTTATCATTTCTATTTTCATTACTTTTAAGTCCAAATACGATTCATTTATGGGCTTTCCAGAATTATTTTTTTAGTCATATATAACCAAGAATGTTGTGGTAGTTGAAAATTATATTTTTTTCTTTTAATTGCATATTAGAAAAACGTGCAAATATATATATATATATATATATATATATATATATATATATATATATATATATATATATATGTGTGTGTGTGTGTGTGTGTGTGTGTTTTATTCTGAAGAAAGGGACTGTTTTCCCCCCCAAAAAATATGTTAGATTAATTCAATTATTTACGCTGTTTAATTAGTGATTATTTTAGAGAGTGGTTTGAGCGAATTTTTACTTTATTCCAATTTCGTTCAAAACTCATTAGATCTATATACTATATAATTCGCTTAGGTACGTACGCGAAAATGGGATCTAATTATCGTTTGCTGAGCGGCAATGAATTTATACTTATTTACGGTGTTTAAAATACAGGGTGATCCAAAAGTCCTTGATACATTTTAAAATTAAATATAAACTCAGGTAATTGCCGTACGATAGTGAGGTTTGGACTAAAATGCATTCCACGTTGAAAAGTTTTGATTAAGCAAATAAAAAAATTTAGTTCCAAACTTTGCCCATAGATGGCGCTGTACCTCAAAAATACCAAAAGAAAGCATAGACTTTAGACGAGTAGTTACAGAGCATTTTTTTCCGGCTACCATATTCCAATATGTGCGCCCTTTGTAGCTGGAACCACATCCAAATGGTACTCCATTTCCAAAGCAGGTATACAAACATTTGAATAAGTAGCGCCATCTATGGGCAAGGTTTGGAACTACATTTTTTATTTGCTGGACCAAAACTTTTCAACGTGGAAAGAATTTTGGTCCAAACCTCCCTATCGTACGGCAAATACTTGAGTTTATATTCAATTTTAAAATGTGTCAAGGACTTTTGGATCACCCTGTATAAATTTAAAGGCAACTTTTCTTGACGTGACGTCACATGCAGCCAGCAATCAGCATTTCCACCTCAACTCTACGATCTTGCTATTTGCGATTGAATGAATGTATAGAACAGACGCACTGATTTAAACAACTCCGCTTCGTCTCGTTTTGGGTGGGGAGAGCCAATTGGACTTAGCATTGTTTGCTTGCGTTTATTTCAAATTTCAGAAAGAAAAAGGCACCAAAATGTCTTTGGATGACCACGATAATGCGTAAAATTCTTATGTCTTACCAGAATATGCTAATTGTTTGGATCTCGTAGCAAATGAGCGCTAAACATCGAAATTTACGAGTTATAGTGGATCAGTGTACTCTTTCCCAGATCCATATATGATTCGTGCTAACAAGCGGTTGAGTAATTTAGACTTCTGGCCAAATATAGAATCTCCAGATGTGTTTAAATTTTAAACAGCATACCCTGAAGACTTTACCGCGGATTGCTTAAACGATAACGCGTTTCTGTTAGTATCAGTATGTGCAATCATTAATAGATAATTCTGTAATTAGTTAGTTTTGATACAAATATAGCGAAAAGTAATTTCAAAATTTGCTAATTGGTAAATTCAATTAGTTACAATATTCAAATATTAATTAACTAAAATTAGCTATTATGTATAATTTTATTAAAGGTTTGAAGATTTTTTGTGGCCAACAGAACTTGCGCTAGTTCACAGTGTTTCATTGAAATGTTTACTATTCATACCTTTGATAATGGATTGCATTTCTAGTGATCTTCATAGTGTAAAGATATTTTGAAAGAACATATTCTGTTTAAATTTATATCACGCGTACCACCAGCTTACCTATCATTTTTAAATGAATTGTGTCTAATTTTTTCCTTATTTTTACAGTTCGCATAAAGTGTTTCTACTTATACTTTATTGATTTTGTTATGTGTTCTAACAGGTAATTCCGCCGCCTAGGCGGTTTTAGTGGATAGTGTCTTCGGCTGCTGTCTAGTGGGCTCGGGTTCGAATCCAGAGTAAGGGATGGATGTTTATAGAGGATAAAGTCAGTCTTCCGCCTTCTGGGTCCTCGTCTAAATGAGAAGCTGCATCCCCTCCGACCTTCTTCAGTGATGTTTGGTTGTAATAAACTTTGTTCTCTTGTCTTGTGTCTTTCTTCATTCTGTCCGGCTTCCTGCGTCACTGGTCCTGTATCGACTTCGTCAAAAACAGGAGGTCATAAGAAACAACAACACCAGAGATAAATCCAGTACTAACACTGGGCGTAGCCAGAAACTTGCGTGTGTGTGGGGGGGGGGGCTGATAAAAATTTCCTTTTAATAATTTGTTAATGCTTCGACATTTCTCTATCAAGTATTCTTTAAACATCAGACATTTGTAATCACACAATTTACCGTAAAAAATCATGTAAAAATCGATAATTATAATAAAAGTTATTGGAATTTGTAATTTATACTTTCCCTACATACATAATGTATGTGTAGGGGAAATATTTTGACAGGGTTGAACATTTGAATTCGAGTTTTCAATGGAAGAACATGTTTTAAAGTATTTCTGAATCACGATAAAAACCGACGCCTTTCTTAAATTGATTTGAGCAGCTATAGACACAACAGCAATGCATCATATGAAAATCAATTGAATAAATGGAATTAAAAGTAAAAATTAAGGTATTACGAATAGCTCGCCTTTGTTAATATATTACAATGCATTAGTGTGCGTATACGTTGGAATGGTTCTACACACCCAAATAAGCAGCAGACGATAACGTGATGTTACGTGAGCCTGCCCGATTGATATTTTATATTTATTTCTTACATCTTGCTTTAATTTTATATATTTTGATTTCAATTTTCACAAACAAATAAATTGAATGGGTGTGACGTCACCTGCAGAGCGAACGGCGACTTTAGGAGGATAATGTTGCCAGAGTGTGAGTAGTGTTGCCATCTATATAGGAAAGTTGGTTAAAGGTGAACACTATCTCGATGGTTTAAAACTAAGACTTAACTGTATCTCGCGCACCGCGCTCACTTATCAAAAAATTATATCTAATTATTGATTATTTGATCAGAGTTTTGTTTAATACCTATTTATTATTTTATTTATGCTTTTGCTCACCAATGAAAAATATAATTACTTCAAAATATTTAATTATTAAATTACGAACATCTTATGAGCAAGATTTTGTCAGAATTACTTTAACGTTTTTTGTACTACAAATTATATATTATTTGATTCGAAAATAATTGAACCTGAATAAGTATCTGGTTCATTATAAGTATTATGTTTCATTAGAGGGTCGTATAATATTGGATGTATCTGGGGATATTAGGACTGCAAGAGTTATATCCCAATTCTGGGAATTACGAGTATTACGATACAAACTTAATCTAAATATTATCGAAAGAATAATGTTTGAAAAAAAGGAATGGAGGCTCACATTCCCTAGATTGATATCTCAATATTCAGAAAAATATTTAGAAATATTAATTTATAATTTATTGAGCATTGATTAAAAATATCTTCCAGAAAAGTGATAATAATAATTTCTATTTAAAAAAATTAAATTAGTTACACGTAAGGCGTCGTAGTTATATCCTTAAAGATATTTAATTAGCATGATCACATATTTTGTAGGTCATGTGAATTACAATATGAATCACATAGCATTCGGTAATCTGCTATAGATGAGCCAAGCGGAATACATTTTCCGTTCCCAATGAAATCAGCATTTGCATGCATATTCTGATCGCTTTTAATCAAATATTACTATAGATAAGAAGATGAAGTTTTGTACACATACCTAAAGTTAAAATCGGATTAGAGAAATCACAATTTCTATGATTTAAACACAGTGTATTATGCCGAAAAGTCCATTTTAAAATTGTTTATATTCACTATTCTTATGTAAACAATAACTGTTAAACAGTTAATCGAAGTGTGTGCACTTTGTAAAGAACGCATAAAAGGAATTTGCTATTTCTAAATTTTTTAGACTCCCGTGAGCTGTGAAGCAGCCCATGAAACTAAAAATCGACAATAATCAACAATAACTAAAAATCAACAATAATCAACAATAACTATAAATCATCTTTTTGACAGTCTAAAAAGTATGTCAAAAAATGTTGGGAGAGATAATATTTCACAAAGTCTGATATTGGGTGAAGAAATGCCACAATGGTTGTCTGGGTAATAAAGATTCTAGGACATATTTCTGGGAATTGTCTCAGAATGCTCAATAATATCAGGGGGCTCAATAATATAATGCGGAAAAAAATATTTTTCTGCAGTTAACTTGGAATTATTCATTACATATTGAGAGAGCTTTTTTATGGGTATTCGACGTATATGCATAAATACTATAGATCCCTGGGCTAAGTATCGGAATCATTATTCATTCAGTGAAAATATGTATATAATTATAATAAAATTATTAAACAATATTAGTTTTCTTAAAAGTCAGTGTTAGTTTTTTGGAAAAACAATGTTAGTTCTTTTTATCTTAAAATTTGAAAATATGTTAATATTTCTAAAACATCTGCTGTGAGCAGCACATGACTTTCCTTATATAATGCAATGGATTTACTACATTTACAGTAAAAAAAAAATTAATTATGTTTATAGTAGTTATTTATATTCTTTCCAAGATATTGAATTTTCGTCAATAAGTCGTCACTTTCCATGTCGTCATCATCAATGAGTCGTCATTGATTTAGCGCCATTTTTAACCATTTCGCGAGTTTTTCGTTAATTTAGCAACATTTAAAAAAGTCGCTAAGTTGGCGACATTCCACCAACTTCGTCGCTAAAGTCTCTCCAAGCGTTATGGACGAAGAAATAAGTTATTCTTACGGCAGAGAAATAACTATTGGCGTTCAAATACAAAAGTATTACTCAAAGTATATTTTTCTTGAAACGAGCTAGATCCACGAGAATGATGTCACCCAATTAATCGCATGGTATTACATCTGAAAAGTGAGCATGTTTCTCTATAGGAAATATTTTTTTTTTACTCTATATGACTTTTCGATAATTTTTTTGAAAAATGTGCAATATCTCAAGAACGGTTCATGTTAGCGTTCTAAAATTTATGTCAATTGTTTTCTAATGAAAAATTACATAAGAAATATCTATTTGCGTAAATTTATTAGCGGTTTTGATTTTTTGACGATTTTTCCAAAATTTCACTTGAAAATTTAGGGGGTTCTAAACATTCGATTGCGTATAAAAACAACAGGCTTCCAGTGTTTACGGATTGTAATTTTTGTACCAAATTTCGTTCGAATCGGTCCATTCGTTCGTCAGTTATCGTCTCCACAGGCTCATTGACACACACACACAAACACAAACACACACACACACACACACACAGACACATCACCTCAAAAATGTTTGATTCGTGATCAGGGATGCTTGAAACGTGCGCTCCCGTCGAAAACTTGAATTCGAATTTTCGACCTCGTCACAATACTTTCCTTATACATTATTGTATATAAGGAAAGTAATATCATACATTCTTAAAAGTCTTAATATATTATAAATGATTAGTTAGATTCAATATAGTAAACGATTAGTTAGATTCACTTGAGTAAAATGATTAGATAGACTCATTTTACTACAGAAATCTAATGTTTTCTAAAATACATAAGTAGAAAACCATACGTCAAATGTAGAACACATATTTTCCTTGCCCAACACTAGTGGCTATAACATTTTTTTTACAGTGAAAGTAATTATTTTATATTAATATTGATTTTAAAAGGATGTCATTTTTCTAAATATTTTTAGTAAGTAAACTAATGAAAAATTAGTCAGCATTTTCTTTTCTGTATCTGTTTAAAAACATTTTTAAAAGTATGTAGTTTAAATTACTTTCTGATTCTGTTAAATTTTTTTTGTTATAATTAATTGTTTTTTTATTTTATGTACGGGATGAGATGATATATTTAATACACGTGTCCTAAATTTTATGTATACAGATTACTAGTTATATACGAATTTGCCATATAATAAAGAAAGTTTATAGTCTAATGTTTGTATTTTCTTTTAATAATGTATTAATAAGGGAATCAATTGCAAGGGGAAACCAATTTAATATTAAAACCATGCGCATGGCTATGCACAACCTTACAATCATAAACCTTGTCAGGGGAATTTTAATTTCAGTACATAAATTGATATAGAATTCTGAGTATACCGTACGCATGTTTACATAGTTTTATTTACTACATCCTCGCACGTTAATTTAATTTAGTAAAATAAAGCAAAACAATGTTTTACCAAATAGTTTTAACATTCTCATATGACTTAAAGAATTAATTTTTTCTGCAGAAAATTTAACATAGAAATTGTGGAACATTTCATATTTTTTTCTGTTTAATCTTATATATACTACATGAACCAGTGGTGAATTATGTATAGATATACGACACTCTTCTGATATAAAATGGTCTTTTACATCCACATATTTTTAAAAAATGAGCAATAAAAATTTCAAAACTGAAAAATAATTTTAAATGTTTATTCATTCACCACTCCTTCCCTGCATTTAACAGGGTGCTGTTCTATTGATAAACATGAACTAATAAAACCATTTTATTAAAAAGTTTAAGTCATTAACTTTTGCAAATTAATGGCTTACAAGCAGCATTTGGATTTATTATAATAACATTGAGTCCAAATATTTTTAAAAACATCTTTTTTTTGGTTTAAGGAATATAAAGTAACTGTAACATAATCTGGGAATAATATTCAAGATTTTGAATAGTTATAAACAATTGTATATTGTTCAGCTATATTTCTAGAATTGAAAATTGTCATTGAGGCAATTTTGCACTTCAGTTTGTACAAAAAAAAGGATTTTATTAAAAATAAACTTTTACTGAAGTAAGAAAGTAATTTTAATGGCACTTTTAAAACACTAAAAGGTATGATAACTCCAACGACTGAATGTATATTTTTTAAATTCTCAAACTTCACACAAGTTTTTTATACATTATTAAAATGTTAATGCATTAATATTAAACATCAACAACCTTAAATAATATAATTTATGCTTTTTTTGAAATTAAGGACAATTTAACTGATGATTTTATTAATTGAATTGAAAACAAGTAAAAATGTATTTTCTTTTCAAGTACACCCTTTAATTAGTTGTATGTGACTTAAATATATGGATACAACAGTATACAAAATGTTTGCCACGGTTCCCGAATTATTCCTCAGACTAACATTAAGTTATTCCGCAATGCATTTCTCTAACGGCTCCTGGACGGGCTGGGATAGTAACAATGAATTAAATTGCTCTGATAATTCAAAATCCAATGAATTAAAATATATCAAAGATAATCATATGCCAAATATGATATAATCTTTCTAGATCCAACGAATCTCAAGTAATTCCCGAATAATGAGTATATTTATGTAGCGGGCCCAAGACCGTCTATTCCGGTAAGGTACAAAATCCTAGAAATCAATATGTACCGTAAATTACAACGAAATACTAAATTTGGATTTTCTAGCTAGAAAATTAAAATATACCACAAAAGAAACCGACATGACACATTTTATATTGCTGTGATTAATGAAACTTTATTATTCAGGATCTAAACAATATGTATTTTGAAATACATCAGAAACGTAAGAGGTATTCAGCACTGTTTTACTCCAGTGCAAAAAAAAATATTTTATAACGCCAACCGCGGAACTAAATGGCCAAATCTGTGAGTGTTCGACCATAAGTCACGTGATACATGCAGTGGTCATTTTTCAATCTCTTCTGAATACGAATGAATAAAGATATTTTTAAGGAACATGCTTTGTTTAAATTTATATCGCGCATATCACCAGCTTGCATATCATTTTTAAATGAATTGTGTCTAATTGTATCCTTATTTTTATAGTGTGCACAAAGTGTTTCTACTTATATTTTATTGATTTTGTTATTTGCCCTAACAGATAATTCCAGTACTAACACTGGACGTTGCCAGAAACTTGTGTGTGAGGGGGGGGGGGAGGAATGATAACAATTTATTTTAAGAATTTGTTAATGTTTCGATATTGCTCTATCAAATATTTTTTAATGATCCATTCATCAGACATTTGTACTAACATAATTTACAGTACAGAATTATGTGAAAATTGATAATTCCAATAAAAGTTATTGGAACTTGTAATTTATACTTTACATACATAATATATGTGTAGGGGAAATATTTTGACAGGGTTGAACATTTGAATTCGAGTTTTCAATGGAAGAACATGTTTTAAAGTATTTCTGAATCACGATAAAAACCGACGCCTTTCTTAAATTGATTTGAGCAGCTATAGCCACAACAGCAATGCATCATATGAAAATCAATTGAATAAATGGAATTAAAAGTAAAAATTAAGGTATTACGAATAGCTCGCCTTTGTTAATATATTACAATGCATTAGTGTGTGTATACGTTGGAATGGTTATACACACCCAAATAAGCAGCAGACGATAACTTGATGTTACCTGCGCCTGCCCGATTGATATTTTAATTTTATTTCTTACATATTGTTTTAATTTTATATATTTTGATTTCAATTTTCACAAACAAATGAATTGAATGGGTGGGACGTCACCAGCAGGGCGAACGGCGACTTAAGGAGGATAATGTTGCCAGAGTGTGAGTAGTGTTGCCATCTATATAGGAAAGTTGGTAAAAGATAAACACTATATCGATGGTTTAAAACTAAGGCTTAACTGCATCCCGCGCACCGCGCTCACTTATCAAAAAATTATATCAAACAATTATATATAATTATTGATTATTTGATCAGGTTTGTGATTAATACATATTGATTATTTTATTTATGCTTTTGATCACCAAAGGAAAATATAATGACTTCAAAATAGTTAGTTATTTAATTATGAACATCTTATAAGCAAGATTTTGTCAGAATTACTTTAACGTTTTTTGTACTACAAATTATATATTATTTGATTCGAAAATAATTGAACCTGAATAAGTATCTGGTTCATTATAAATATTATGTTTCATTAGAGGGTCGTATAATATTGGATGTATCTGGGGATATTAGGAGTGTAAGAGTTATATCTCTATTCTGGCAATTACGAGTATTACGATACACACTTAATCTAAATATTATCGAAAGAATAATGCTTGAAAAAATGGAATGGAGGCTCACATTCCCTAGATTGATATCTCAATATTCAGAAAAATATTTAGAAATAATAATTTATAATTTATTGGGCATTGATTAAAAATATCTTCCAGAAATATTATAATAATAATTTCTATTTAATAAAATTAAATTAGTTATGTACAAGATGACGGCATATATCCCTTAAAGATATTTAATTAGCCTGATCACATATTTTGTAGATCATGTGAATTACAACATGAATCACATAGTATTCAGTAATCTGCTATAGATGAGCCAAGCGGAATGCATTTTCCGTTCCCAATAAAATCAGCATTTGCATGCGTATTCTGATCGCTTTAATCAAATACTACTATAGATAAAAAGATGAAGTTTTGTACACATACCTAAAGTTACAATCGGATTAGAGAAATCACAATTTCTATGATTTAAACACAGTGTATCATGCCGAAAAGTCCATTTTAAAACTGTTTATATTCACTATTCTTATGTAAACAATAACTGTTAAATAGTTATTCGAAGTGTGTGCACTTTGTAAAGAACGCATAAAAGGAATTTGCTATTTCTAAATTTTTTAGACTCCCGTGAGCTGTGAAGCAGCCCATGAAACTAAAAATTAACAATAATCAACAATAACTACAAATCATCTTTTTGACAGTCTAAAAAGTATGTCAAAAAGATGTTGGGAGAGATAATTTTTTACAAAGTCTGATATTGGGTGAAGAAATGCCACAATGGTTGTCTGGATAATAAAGATTCTAGGACAGATTTCTGGGAAATGTCTTAGAATGCTCAATAATATCAGGGGGCTCAATAATATAATGCGGAAAAAAATGTTTTTCTGCAGTTAACTTGGATTTATTCATTGCATACTGAGTGAGCTTTTTTATGGGTATTCGACGTATATGCATAAAAACTGTAGATCCCTGGACTTAGTATCGGAATCATTATTCACTCAGTGAAAATATGTATATAATTATAATAAAATTATTAAACAATGTTAGTTTTTTTAAAAGTCAGTGATAGTTTTTTGGAATAATAATGTTAATTCTTTTTATCTTAAAATTTGAAAATATGTTAATATTTTTAAAAAATCTGATGTGAGCAGCACATGACTTTCCTTATATAATGCAATGGATTTACTACATTTACAGTAAAAAAATTAATTATTTTTATAGTAGTTATTTATATTCTTTCCAAGATATTGAATTTTCGTCAATAAGTTGTCATTTTCAATGTCGTCATCATCAATGAGTCGTCATTGATTTAGCGTTATTTTTATCCATTTGGCGAGTTTTTCGTTAATTTAACAATATTTAAAAACGTCGCCAAGTTGACGACATTCCACCAACTTCGTCGCTAAAGTCTCGCCAAGCGTTATGGACGAAGAAATAAGTTATTCTTACGGCAGATAAATAACTGTTGGCGTTCAAATACAAAAGTATTACTCAAAGTATATTTTTCATGAAACGAGCTAGATCCACGAGAATGATGTCACCCAATTAATCGCATGGTAATACATCTGAAAAGTGAGCATGTTTCTCAATAGGAAATATTTTTTTTTATTCTATATGACTTTTTGATAATTTTTTTGAAAAATGTGCAATATCTCGAGAACGGTTTATGTTAGCGTTCTAAAATTTATGTCAATTGTTTTCTAATGAAAAATTACATAAGAAATATCTATTTGTGTAACTCGATTAGCGGTTTTGATTTTTTGACGATTTTTTCCAAATTTCACTCGAAAATTTAGGGGGGTTTGAACATTCGATTGCGTATAAAAACAATAGACTTCCAGTGTTTATGGATTGTTATTTTTGCACCAAATTTCATTTGAATCGGTCCATTCGTTCGTCAGTTATCGTCTCCACAGGCTCATTGACACACACACACACACACACACAAACACACACAAACACACACACAGACACAGACATCACATCGAAAATTTTGATTCGTGATCAGGGATGCTTGAAACGTGCTCTCCTGTCGAAAACTTGAAATCGAATTTTCGACCGCGTCACAATACTTTCCTTATATATTATTGTATATAATGAAAGTAATATCATACATTCTTAAAAGTCTTAATATATTATGACTGATTAGTTAGATTCAATATAGTAAACGATTAGTTAGATTCACTTGAGTAAAATGATTAGTTACATTCACTATACTACAGAAGTCTAATGTTTTCTAAAATATATTAGTAGAAAATCATGTATTGTACGTCAAATGTAGAACACATATTTTACTTGTCCAACACTAGTGGCTATGGCATTTTTTTACATTGAACTTAATTATTTTACATTAATATTGATTTTAAAAGGATGTCATTTTTCTAAACATTTTTAGTAAGTAAACTAATGAAAAATTAGTCGGCATTTTCTTTTCTGTATCTCTTTAAAAACATTTTTAAGAGTGTGTAGTTTAAATTGCTTTCTGATTCTGTTAAATTGTTTTTGTTATAATTAATTGCTTCTTTACTTTGTGTACGGGGTGAGATGATATACTTCATACATGTGACTCAAATTTTATGTATACAGATTACTAATTATATATGAATTTGATATATTATAAAGAAAGTTTATAGTCTAATGTTTGTATTTTCTTTTATATTTATTTAAAAATGTATTTATAAGGGAATCAATTGCAAGAGGTAGCCAATTTAATATTAAAACCATGCGCATTGCTATATACAACCTTACAATCATAAAAATTGTCAGAAAATTTTTAATTTCATTACATTAATAGATATAAAATTCTGAGTATACAGTACGCATGTTTACATAGTTTTATGTACTACATCCTCGCACGTTAATTTAATTAAGTAAAATAAAACAAAACAATTTTTTACCAAATAGTGTTAACATTCTCATGCATGTGACTTCAAGAATTAATTTTTTCTGCAAAAAGTTTAACATAGAAATTGTGGAACATTTCTTATTTTTTTTCTGTTTAATTTTATATATACTATATGAACCAGTGGTGAATTATATATAGATATACGACATTCTTCTGATATAAAATGGATCTTTTACATCCACATATTTGTAAAAAGTGAGCAATAAAAATTTCAAATCTGAAAAATATTTTTAAATGTTTATTCATTCCCCACCCCTTCCCTGCGTTTAACATGGTGTTGTTCTATTTATAAACATGAACTAATAAAACCATTTTATTAAAAAGTTTAAATCATTAACTTTTGCAAGTTAATGACTTTTGCAAGTTAATGGCTTACAAGCAGCATTTGGATTTATTATAATAACATTGTGTCCAAATATTTTTAAAAATATTTTTTTTTGTTTCAAGGAATATAAAGTAACTGTTACATAATCTGGGAATAATATTCAAGATTTTGAATAGTTATAAACAATTGTATATTGTTCAGCTATATTTCTAAAGTTGAAAATTGGCATTGAGGCAACATTGAGGCTTCAGTTTGAACAAAAAAAAAGAATTTTATTAAAAATAAACATTTACTGAAGTAAGAAAATAATTTTAGTGACACTTTTAAAACACTTAAAGGTATGGTAACTCTAATGACTGAATGTATATTTTTTAAATCTCAAACTTCGTATAAGTTTTTTATTCATTATTAAAATGTTGACGCATTAATATTAAACATCAACAACCTTAAAAAATATAATTTATGCTTTTTTCGAAATTAAGGACAATTTAACTGATTTTATTAATTGAATTGAAAACAAGTAAAAATGTATTTCCTTTTCAAGTACACCCTTTTATTAGTTGTATGTGACTTCAATATATGGATACAACAGCATACAAGATGTTTGCTTCGGTTCCCGAGTTATTCCTCAGACTAACATTAAGTTATTCCTCAGACTAACATTAAGTTATTCCTCGGACTAACATTAAGTTATTTCTCAATGCATTTCTCTAATAGTTCCTGCACGGACTAGGATAGTAGCAATGAATTAAATTGCTCCAATAATTCAAAAGCCAATGAATTAACATATACCACGAAAGATAATCATCTGTACTACAATCGTGTTGGCTAATAGAAAATGAAGAGTACAGAAAAGAAAAAAAAAAGTCGGGTAAACAGAGAAGGTGTGAGAAGAAGATGGCGAGCACGTCAGAGTCATGAATCTTTTAAAACATTCGAGAAGAAAAGGCCGAAATGTATGCACTAAAAATTGAGAAGGAATCTCTAGATCAATCTCAAATCCATTGCCAAATTGATAAAAATGACGGCAAATGGGAGGTGATGATTTGCAAATTTTGAATTTCGTATGACGGACATACCTTCTACTTTAAATAAATAATTTACACAACATGTTTTTCGAATATTTGGCCTGGAGCCTTGTTTATCGTCTAAGCATAAACTAATTGTACGGGAAACTGTCGATCACTTACCTAAAATCGAACTTCTTCTAAGTATGGTAAAATATAGTTACGTTTCTTAAATGTATAGAATTGTAGTAAATATTGAATTCATAATTGTTGATTCTTACAAACAAACATAAAGTTCCGCAAGTATTGTTGTTACGAACAAACAGACCGTTTCTCAATCATTATTGTCATGAGCAATTACGAGTCATTGTTGAAAACGCTGTTGCCATTTCAAAAAAGTAATTATTTAAATAAAGCTCTGAACTATTTATGTATTTTAAATAGTTTAAAATCTAAATATTACTTTTATGAGATCACGTCATTTAACAATGTAAGATTAAATTTTGAAGATACAACAAAGAAATTAAATAAGATGGCGACACATGGCAATGTATTATAAATCATCATGCCAAATTGCAAATCATTTGAAGCCATAGGTCCAGCACTAGCCCTGACACAAAATCACTATTTGAAAAGGATATGGACATCGGCCGCACCGAGCTTCTTACTTTCCTTATATACAATAATGTATAAGGAAAGTTTTGTGACGGGGTCAAAACTCAAATTCGGGTTTTCGACGGGTAAGCGCGCTTCAAGCATCCAATATCACGAATTGAACATTTTTGAGACGATGTCTGTCTGTATGTGTGTGTGTGTGTGTCAGGGAGTTTGTGGAAAACTCCCAAACCAACTCAAGAACGAATGGAGCGATTCAAACGAAATTTGAAACAAAAATCACAATCCGTGAATACTGGAAGCATATTGTTTTAAAACACAATCGAATGTTCAGAACCCCCCTAAATTTTTGAGTGAAATTTTGAAAAAAATCATCAAAAAATCAAAAACTTTAACAAAGTTAAGCGAATAGACATTTCTTATGTAATTTTTCCTTAGAAAACGATTGACATAAACTTTAGAACGCTAGCATGAATCATTCTCGAGATATTGCACATTTTTCAAATAAATTTATCAAAAAATCCTATAAATCTAACTCGTCTCATTCACGAAAAAAGATACTTTGAGTAATACTTTTGTATTTGAACGCCAATAGTCATTTATATGCTGTAAGAGTAACTTATTTCTCTGTCCATAACGCGAGATTTTGGCGACGAATTTAACGGAATGTCGCCAACTTGGCGATATTTTTAAATGTTCTAAATTAACGAAAATCCCGCCAAATGGATAAATATGGAGCTAAATCAATGAAAATCACGGCTAATTGAAGAAAATTTAGTATCTTGGAAAAAATATAAGTATCTACTATAGGAATAACATTTTTCTTACTGTAAAAGTAGCAAATTCATTACATTATATAAGGAGAGTCATGTGCTGCCCACATCAGATTTTTTGCTTTATTAAACATCATTTAATTTTACAATATTAATAGTTAAAATGCCATTTACTCTGCCTAAAATTCATGGGCTCTGGACACCACAAGTCTCTTTGATAAGATGTGTTTGTAAAGAATGGACCATATCAACGAAAAATCTGATGTGGGCAACACATGACTTTCTTTATATAATATAATGAATTTACTACTTTAACAGTTAAAGCAATAGGTTATTCTTATAATACATATATTCTTTCCAAGATATTGAATTTTCGTTAATTGGTCGTCATTTTCATTGATTTAGCTTCATTTTTATCCATTTGGCGAGTTTTTCGTTAATTTAGCAACATTTAAACAAGTTGGCGACATTCCACCAAATTCGTCGCCAAAATCTCGCCAAGCGTTATGGATGGAGAAATAAGTTATTCTTACAGCAGATAAACGACTATTGGCGTTCAAATACAAAAGTATTACTCAAAGTATCTTTTTTCATGAATGGAACGAGCTAGATCCACGAGAATGATGTCACCAAATTTATCACATGATATTACATATGAAAAGTGAACATGTTTCTCAACAGTTAATATAGTTTTTTAAATTATGGGATTTTTTGATAAAGTTATTTAAAAAATGTGCAATATCTCGAAAACGGTTCATGCTAACATTTTAAAATTTATGTCAATTGTTTTTTAATGAAAAATTACATAAGAAAAGTCTATTTGCGTAACTTTGTTGAAGGTTTTGATTCTTTAATGATTTTTTCAAATTTTCACTCGAAAAGTAAGGGGGGTTCTGAACATTCGATTGCGTATAAAAACAATAGAATTCCAGTATTCACGGATTGTGATTTTTGTATCAAATTTCGTTTGAATCGGTCCATTCGTTCGTCAGTTATCGTCTCCATAGACTCACTGACACACACACACACACCCACACATACTCACACACACACACAGACATCAACTCAAAAAAGGCTTGATTGGTGATCAGGGATGCTTGAAACGTGCTCAAAAACTCGAAATCGAATTTTCGACCCCGTCACAATACTTTCTTTCTTTCTTTATACATTGTGTATATAAGGAAAGTAATAGAAAAGGTATAACACTATGCGTTACCTTCATTTTGCTTCCTTAAATTTGGGACGGACACCGAATGAATTTTGTTTCATGCATCTCCCATATTACTTTCCTTATATGCATAACGTATAAGGAAAGTATTGTGACGGGGTCGAAAATTCGAATTCGAGTTTTCGACGGGAGGGCACGTTTCAAGCATCCCTGATCACGAATCAAACATTTTTGAAGTGATGTCTGTGTGTGAGTGTGTGTGTGTGTGTGTGTGTGAAAGTATGTGTGTGTGTGTGTGTGTGTGTGTCAGTGAGTCTATGGAGACGATAACTGACGAACGAATGGACCGATTCGAACAATTTTTATACGCAATCGAATGTTCAGAGCCTCCCTAAATTTTCGAATGAAATTTTGAAAAAATCGTCAAAAAATCAAAACTCCTAATAAAGTTACGCAAACAGACATTTCTTATGTAATTTTTTATTAGAATACGATTGGCATAAATTTTAGAACGCTAACATGAACCGCTCTCGAGATATTGCACCTTTTTTAAAAATATTATCAAAAGTTATATAAAATAAAAAATAAAAATATTTCCTATTGAGAAACATGTTCACTTTTCATATGTAATATCATGCGATAAATTTGGTGACATCATTCTCGTGGATCTAGCTCGTTCCATTCATGAAAAAAGAAACTTTGAGTAATACTTTTTTATTTGGAAGCCAATAGTCATTTGTCTGCTGTAAGGATAACTTATATCTCCGTCCATAACGCTTGGCGAGATTTTGGCGACGAATTTGACAGAATATCGCCAACTTGCCGACATTTTTAATTGTTGCCAAATTAACGGTGGCACGAAAAGAATTGTTGCTATTTGAATTTTCGTAAATAATAGGTAACTAAATATGAAGAAAATTCCGTATGTACATTTATATATGCAGTAGACATTATTCCGAGTCTAATAATACATTTTGTTTGATTGTACAACCCAAAAAGTCGAAATAATGAAAGGTGTTCAGATTTTTTTACTTTCCTTATATACAATATTATATAAGGAAAGTATTGTGACGGGGTCGAAAATTCGAATTCGAGTTCGCTTCAAGCATCCCTGATCATGTATCGAACATTTTTGAGGTGATGTCTGTGTGTGTGTGTGTGCCAGTAAATCTGTGAAAACGATATCTCACGAACGAATGGAGGGATTCGAATAACATTTGGTATAATAATCACAATCTGTGAATACTGGAACTCTATTGTTTGTAAAGAGAATCGAATGTACAGAACCCGCTTAAATTTTCGAGTGAAATTGTGAAAAAATCATAAAAAAATCAAAACCTATAATAAAGTTACGCAAATGGACATTTCTTATGTAATTTTTCCTTAGAAAATGACTGTCACAAACTTTAGAAAGCTAGTGTGGCACGAGGAATTAGTAAAAGTTACACTTTTAATATAGTGGAATTAACATTTAAACGTACATCGCTCGTTGTTGTGCCGCAATAAACCCTCCAATTATTTTTACCTTTTGTGTAAGTCCTGAAAAGAATTCATTAATCATTATAAAAAGACTAGCCTATTTAACTTTAACAATAAAATTTATTTACAACGTCAATTTATCACTAACAACAATTTATCATAATTATCAACTATCATTTAATTACTCTAGTAATGGGAGATATGTGACCAGCAAAATTAGATTTCGATAATGTCTATGACCTGGGGAAATGAGCACATACCTTATAGTTTAATCTTCGGCTCATCACGCTGAGGCTTGCATCCGTCTTATTGCTGACCGTACGGCCATAACTCTTTGGTGTGTGTCTTGCATCTCGTACTTATAGTCAACTGCAATCTCTTTCGTATGAGTATCTGCTCCCAACTCCTTTCGTATCCGTCCAACTGCTACAACATTTCGCATCCGACTTGCTTCTGCAACATTTTGTATAAGAGACTTGTGGTTCCTTCGGCGGGGAGGGGGGGGGTAGCTCCGTCCTTCTTCTCCTTGGCGCTCATTGGTTCTTCTGAACCCCCAATGGCATCACTTGACATTTATCAAAGCCCCTCTCAGCCCCTTTGGCCTGGGACACCCAAATTTATAGTATTTGACCTAAAAGTTCACGTTGTTGCAAACTCCGGCGCCAGCTAAACTAAAACCTTTGTTAGCCGTTCTATGCACCATAAATATTGCAATAAAAATGCCTCATGTGAGGACATATTCTCTCGTTGTTGTGTCGCAATAAACCCTCCAATTATTTTTACCTTTTGTGTAAGTCCTGAAAAGAATTCATTAATCATTATAAAAAGACTAGCCTATTTAACTTTAACAATATAATTTATTTACAACGTCAATTTATCACTAACAACAATTTATCATAATTATCAACTATCATTTAATTACTCTAGTAATGGGAGATATGTGACCAACAAAATTAGATTTCGATACTGTCTATGACCTGGGGAAATGAGCACATACCTTACAGTTTAATCTTCGGCTCATCACGCTGAGGCTTGCATCCGTCTTATTGCTGACCGTACAGCCATAACTCTTTGGTGTGTGGCTTGCATCTCGTACTTATAGTCAACTGCAACCTCTTTCGTATGAGTATCTGCTCCCAACTCCTTTCGTATCCGTCCAACTGCTACAACATTTCGCATCCGACTTGCTTCTGCAACATTTTGTATAAGAGACTTGTGGTTCCTTCGGCGGGGGGGGGGGGGTAGCTCCGCCCTTCTTCTCCTTGGCGCTCATTGGTTCTTCTGAACCCCCAATGGCATCACTTGACATTTATCAAAGCCCCTCTCAGCCCCTTTGGCCTGGGACACCCAAATTTATAGTATTTGACCTAAAAGTTCACGTTGTTGTAAACTCCGGCGCCAGCTAGACTAAAACCTTTGTTAGCCGTTCTATGCACCATAAATATTGCAATAAAAATGCCTCATGTGAGGACATATTCTGGCCTCACAGCTAGCATTAACCGTTCTCGAGATATTGCACATTTATCAAATAAATTTATCAAAAAATCCTATAAATTAAAAGAAAATATTAACTGTTGAGAATCATGTTCACTTTTCATATGTAATAATCATGCGATAAATTTGGTGATATCATTCTCGTGGATCTAGCTCGTTCCTTTCATGAGAAAAGATACTTTGAGTGATTCTTTTGTATTTGGACTCCAATAGTCATTTATCTGCTGTAAGAAAACTTATTTCTCCATCCATAACGCTTGGCGAGATTTTGGCGACGAATTGGGCGAAACGTCGCCAACTCTGCGACTTTTTTAAATGTTGTCAAATTAAAGAAAATATTGCCAAATTGTTAAAAATGACGCTAAATCAATGAAAATGACGACTAATTAACGAAAATTTAATATCATGGAAAGAATATATAGGTATCTACTATAAGAATAAACTTTTTTTTTCGTTGTAAGAGTAGTAAATCCATTGCAATATGTAAGAAAAGTCATGTCCTGCCCACATCAGATTTTTTTTGGCTTACTGTACACTAATATTGGGTGCTTTCCTTATGACAGCATATAAATATATTTCATAGTACTAATTAACTTATAATTCGCGCGAATCTACCTTGAGACTTAGAAAAGTTATTATCGTCCAATAAGCAAAATAGACAACTGTCTTATCAACCTATGTAAAGTTGCCAAATGTGCGCATAAATAATTAAAGTCATACCACAATGATATTGGAATTGATTGAAATTCGCTTTTAATTGCCATTACATTTGAAATTAATACTTATTGAACTTTTGAAATCTAAATCAATTATTTATCTATAACAGTACATTTGTTATAGATAACATGTATTTCTTTAGATATTGCACTTTTTAAGCATCAAAATCGTAATCATACATCTTATATAATAAAAGAAGTTTGTCTGTCAAGGTGTGTTGTCTGAAGCGGAAAATCTAAGCTTCGGAAGGCTCGAACTATGTTCCCTTGATGACAGACCTCATAGAGGTTTTTTTTTTATTCGAATTAGTTTTTTAGTTATCTTAAATTGAAGTACGATTTTGAACGATTTTCACACAAATCCACAGAGTTTCCATTTTCACATCATCGGAAAGATCTGAAAACGTTCTTTCGAACAATCTTTGAACAGCATCCGTAGAACGAACGATTCCTTCATATTTATTAATTATTTATTTTTAAATACATCAAAATATGTATGCTTTAGGTTACCTGATTCTTATTTTGTTGTCACCAAAAATATAAGTTTATCCCTATTCTATGCCAAAAATATGTGTGTATATCTTTGCAATTTAATAAACAATTTTAGTTATTCAATTTTGTGATTTTCTGTGAATTTTCATATAAAAGTAAAGAAATTGAGATTTTTGAAGTCTCTGGGGAAAGGCTTCATTCTCCGGTTCGCCAGTTGGTGTACACTTGGAGTTGCAACTGACGTCACAAACTGTATTCGTTGCTATCTGAAGCAGTGACGTACATATTGTAAAACAATTATTTAATCTTCGAAAACTCGCCTTATTTTCCGGTATAATTCTAATCAGAGGTTTGCATATTAAATTCTCTGTTAATGAAAGGTGCATTTTAGAGTTGAATGATAAGTCCCCAATATTGTAATTTTGTACCCCGCAAACCTAATAATTTATTTATTAATAGCGACACTCAAATACTAAACCAATTAGAATTTTGCATCTTGACCTCCTTTCCGCTCAAATTGCTGCCGATTCTAAGAATTATGTCTCCAAAATTCCTAAAACTTCAAGTAATAGAAATTTGGTATAGTGAATTATGATTTCAATTTCTATTCCACCAACTGTTATGTATAAGTATATTATGTACTCGTTCTGTTATGAATGTGCCATCTGTTAAGATCTAAAGCGAGGTCCATCATAATGATGGAGCAATGGCTTGTAAGTAAACGACCTCCATTTGGATATTGCAGCAACAGCTGCAATCTATAGAATGTAGTAATATATTCTGCATCTAATGCGATGTGATTTAATTACCGTAGCTCCCAGCACAGATATTTAGATAAGTGGTGCGTTAATATGACTTAATTCGTAACATATATTTCGTCAAAAGATTGGAATATTTTCCCACTTGTTTTATTTTCAAAGCTCTATTTCCTTTTTTGAACTTCTTCATGGCATCAAAAATGTTTACATGCACCACCCGGGCAAGAATTATTCAAAATACATTAACAAAAATGTGATGTAGACAGCACATAATTATCCCTATAGACTCAAGTGTAATTTCTCTTTCTTTCATAATTCATTATATTGAGTTTAATTGTACTGAAAAACACGGATATTTTTACTTTCCGTTATATACATAATGTATAAGGAAAGTATTGTGACGGGGTCGAAAATTCGAATTCGAGTTTTCGACGGGAGAGCACGTTTCAAGCATCCCTGATCACGAATCAAACATTTTTGAAGTGATGTATGTGTGTGTGAAAGTACGTGTGTGTGTGTGTGTGTGTGTGTCAGTGAGTCTGTGGAGACGATAACTGACGAGCGAATGGACCGATTCGAACAAAATTTGTACAAAAATCACAATCCGTAAACACTGGAAGCTTGTTGTTTTTATTCGCAATTGCGAACGTTCAAAACCTACCTAAATTTTCGAGTGAAATTTTGAAAAAATCGTCAAAAAATCAAAACCGCTAATAAAGTTATGCAAATGGACATTTCTTATGTAATTTTTCATTAGAAAACGATTGACATAAATTTTAGAACGCTAACATGAATCGTTCTCGAGATATTGCACATTTTTCAAAAAAATTATCAAAAATTCATATAAAATAAAAAAAAATATTTCCTATTGAGAAACATGTACACTTTTCACATGTAATACCGTGCGATAAATTGAGTGACATCATTCTCGTGGATCTAGCTCGTTCCATTCATGAAAAAAGATACTTTGAGTAACACTTTTGTATTTGAACGCCAATAGTCATTTATCTGCTGTAAGGATAACTTATATCTCCGTCCATAACGCTTGGCGAAATTTTGGCGACGAATTTGACGGAATGTCGCCAACTTGGCGACTTTCTTAAATGTTGCTAAATTGACGAAAAACTCGGCAAATAGATAAAAATGACGCTAAATCAATGAAAATGACGACTCATCGACGAAAATTCAATATCTTGGAAATAATATAAATATCTACTATAATAATAATCTATTTTTTTTACTGTAAAATTAGTAAATTCATTGCATTATATAAGAAAAGTCATGTGCTGCCCACATTAGATTTTTTTTAATCATACTGAATGTGCAGTTTTAATTCGATTTTCGCTTTCATTTGGTGACTGGGCGTATTTTAAAAGGCGACGCTGCAAAAATGCGAATAAATTAAAATATCTCGGGAACGGTCAGTCCTAAAAATATGAGGTTGGTCTTGTTGTTATCATAGTAAAACATTGCATATAAAACAAGTATTTAAATGCTACATTTAAGCATATGTAGTTTTTTATTTCAGATTTTGATGATTTTTGCAGGCCATTTTGCAAAAAAGACAAGTTCTGTTTATCAAAATCTCATACCAAAATCTGATCAGCACCAGCGTGCCTCACAAGTGGCTTACCTACCAAATTTTGTGAAATTTAGTCAATTAGATTTTGAGCTAGAGTGTATACATACATTATACATACAGGCACACACTCTCAGACGTGATGCTAAAAATGGTTATTTCGAGTTCTAGAGTTCTCGAAAAGTATAGATATGTCGAAAACTCGAGTTGCAATTTTCGACACGATTCTAACACTTCCTATACATTATCATTTATTGGGAGAAAGTAAAAATATAATAGTGACATAGCTAGACATAAATGTGACAACACAGTGTGACTTAAATGCAACGTCACGTATTTGCGGCATTGTAATATTACTGTGGCCACTTATTTTATTTTTCAGTTACTGCACCATAAACGTCCCGAACGTGATATCACAAAGTGAATTAATTATAAGCAATGTAAGGTATTTATGGCATTTTGATATTCCTGTGAAACCTTGTCGTACCGTTTAAAGTACTGAACATTGGGCATGATCAAATAGGGTGTTTCAAAATCCATAAACACAAAATTAACTTTCATAAATGATTGGTGGTCATGGATATTATTGTTTCTTTCGATAAGTACACAACTTACAAAATTCAAAAGAATCGGATTATATTTAGAACTGCCTCATCACGGTTCAAGATTCGTCCACTTCTCTTTCAACATTTTTTTACTGAAAAGAGAATATTAATTTTAGCCACTGATTTTTTCTTGAAATTTTCATTTACTTGATAAATGTATCTGACAAAATAATAAACTGAGCGAACAGTAATTGTATGCTGTATTTCTGTATTGATGGACTCTTTTCGAGAAACGGATTCTAAGATTAGTAGTGGGCGTTTCCACTATTTTTTCAAAACGCCAACAAACTGATTTGTGAAAAACAGAAACTGTGTGGGAAAAACAGGTGATAATTAGCGACAAAATATTGTTTTTCGTGGCTTTCTTTGATTTCACGAACGGAGATAACAGACTGTTTCGTCGAACTCCAGACAGCCATGTAAGTAAGGGCGGTTCAAATTTTTACGCTAAATGATATGTAGTACTATTAAACAAAATAAAATTTATTAAAAATTAAATAAATTATGGCTCAATTCGACTTTCTCATACTAGAATTCATTTTTAAGTAGTTTTTTTTTCCCAAGGAAAATTATGAAGAATCTGTATTGTTGGTCTGCATGATCACAATTATAGCATATTACCCTTAAATTTAATGGGCTTGAAAAAATATTTCTATTGATACCAAGTCTGACACTGCACACTCTTGTGTGTGTGGGGGGGGGGGGGGGAGTGACATGCTCCAATCCCCTCGAAGGGAGCTAATGATGCCACAAACAAAAAATTATATTTCGACTATTTTTCATTACAATGATTGAAACAATTAAGTTCCGCGACCACTGTGTCATAAATAACCCCTTTTATGCATAATTATGTCAAATTTTGTCCTACGCTGCCATGTTAAGGAAATATAAAATTTCAAATAAATTTCGAAGTTTTCGCACAAATTTCAAAAAAAGTATTTAGTCGTATACTTCTCATTAACGAAGCCGGATAAAAAGTTTTGTGAAAATCCATTAATATTTGGGGTAGCTATCGTATGGAAAAGTATGCAAAATCAAAGACAGACAGACGGACATCACTCTAAAAATAGTCAAAACGTGTTTAGGAGGTCCTAAAGCATATATTGGCATCAAAATTTCCGAATTTAAAATTTTCGTGAAAACAATACTTTCTCCTATCTCTATTCTAGAGAACATGAGAAAGTAAATATTGAAACTTAATTTTTTAAGAGTGTCCCCTTTCCCTGTCTATGACAGGCTTAAATACCAGTGTCATAATAAAAACTTAATGTAAGATAAAAACGCTTCATTTCAATTTTAAACAAATTACTAAAGTATACAGAAATAAGGCCTTCCCCCTAAAAGCATTTCTAATTGAATTTGGATAAACTATGTGCCTGCTGTAAAAATGTTTCTTCAAAAATAATCTCTGCGAAAATAGCTGTTATTTGAAGTTAAAAATTTAGCAAAGTTTATTTTCTGCTAGTTGGCCGTGATATAAAACATTAATCTAATTCAAACTCAGTTGCAGAAAATATATTGCTTAACTCATTTTGCGAAAATTGGATGTAGGCTGCATCCAATTATGTGAGCTGAGCAAAAATGATTGCTTATTTTGAAGTAGTACAGGCTTATAAATTCTGTCTCTTTAAAAGCATAATAGTTCTTACTCTGTCATATTATAATACAACTAGAAAATGTACCCAGTGTTGCGTGGGAGTTAAAGCAGAGGTTAATTTAATAATTTAAAGCATGAAAAGAAACGTTCAGTTTCCAAATCAGTTTCAATCCCTATAAGTTTCAATCTAAAACTTCACGAAAATTCGAAATAAGGTTAAGCACATTCCACGCTTCATCTCCGCGTAAACGTGAAAAGCAGGAAAAATGTCGATAGTAAAATCAGAATGAAATAGGAAAAGCAGAAAAAATGTCGATATTTTTTTTTAATCAAATGGCCACGCACTTGACTTTCATCATTCGCCTATACACCGGCCAAAAACGTGAACCATTTAGCCGTCCTGAGACGTTGCCCCAGGCGCACCAGAGGGGGGGGGGGACTGAACACATTGCGCCCAACAACACAACATCCGTGCCTTACGTGGGACTCGAACCCACAACGCTGCGGCCGAATAATCGCTTGGAAATGCTCGCCTTGACCGTTCGACCACCGCGTCGGCAAAATGTCGATAGTAAAATCAGAATGAAATAGGAAAAGCAGAAAAAATGTCGATATTTTTTTTTAATCAAATGGCCACGCACTTGACTTTCATCATTCGCCTATACACCGGCCAAAAACGTGAACCATTTAGCCGTCCTGAGACGTTGCCCCAGGCGCACCAGAGGGGGGGGGGACTGAACACATTGCGCCCAACAACACAACATCCGTGCCTTACGTGGGACTCGAACCCACAACGCTGCGGCCGAATAATCGCTTGGAAATGCTCGCCTTGACCGTTCGACCACCGCGTCGGCAAAATGTCGATAGTAAAATTAGAATGAAATAGGAAAAGCAGAAAAATGTCGATAGTAAAATCAGAATGGAATAGGGAAAGCAGAAAAATGTCGACTTTCAGTACGTGGTGTTATACTCGACTTCCTTATTATGAGAAAGCCAATAAATGTCGCGTTTTACCTAGAATTTATGGTCTGAGTGTTGGTTGCTGTTAGATCGTGACGGTAGCTGTTAGATCGTGACGGTAGCTGTTAGACCGTGACGGTAGTTTCAGACAATTCACATTTTCAAACTAATTTCAGACTAATTCACATTTTCAAAAATAAAGTCGATGTACACCTTCCCTGGTACTGAAGTATATGTATACAAATTTCATGGCCACGTAACACTTATATTTCTCGCTACTAACCGCACATGCACACAGACAGACAGACAGACGTCTTATTTTATAAATCGACTCGAACCCACAACGCGACGGCTGAATGATCGCTTGGAAACGCTCGCCTTTACCGTTCGACCACTCGGCAAAATGTCGATAGTAAAATTAGAATGAAATAGGAAAAGCAGAAAAATATCGATAGTAAAATCAGAATGAAATAGGAAAAGCAGAAACAATGTCGATAGTAAAATTAGAATGAAATAGGAAAAGCAGAAAAATATCGATAGTAAAATCAGAATGAAATAGGAAAAGCAGAAACAATGTCGATAGTAAAATCAGAATGAAATAGGAAAAGCAGAAGAAATGTCGACTTTCAGTACGTGGTGTTATACTCGACTTCCTTATTATGAGAAAGCCGATAAATGTCGCGTTTTACCTGGAATTTATGGTCTGAGTGTTGGTTGCTGTTAGATCGTGACGATAGCTGTTAGACTGTGACGATAGCTGGAGATTAGCTGATTTTCGACTTTAAAATATTCGTCAATTTCAGACTAATTCGCATTTTCAAAAATAAAGCCGATGTACACCTTCCCTGGTACTGAAGTATATGTGTACAAATTTCATGGCCACGTAACATTTATGTTTCTCGCTACTAACCGCACATGCTTTCAGACAGACAGATAGACATCTTATTTTATTATGTAAGATAAAGCATCTTTAAATAAGTGAATAGTACTTGATGAACTTATTTTTTAATAGTGAAAAATTATATTTATGTAAAAAATAACGAAAACTTGAGAAGCGTATTTAAGCACAAATGAAATAATAATGCAGCATATAGGCTGTTTCGAAGATACGCTGGAACCCCTTTGTCAGTGCAAGAGAACCAAAAAACCTAAAGTCAACAAGTGAACCCATTTCGTTTATTCTTGATAAGACAGTCCTTCTCTATTGTGAGAATAACCCTATTGTGTAATGCAAATACCTTCCGTAACAGTTTAATGGTCGATTTTTACCCATTAGATAATGCTCTACTGCCAAGTTAGTTATCCCAATTTTTTAAATTATCCACTAGATTCACTGTAATAATTTTCTTTTAACACTAAGCGGTCATTTCAGGGTAGCCACCCCGAGCCCCCATGTCAGAGGAGTTCCAAATAAAACAATTGCAACATCAAAAAATCTGATGTGGTCAAACACATGACTTTCCTTATATAAAGCAATGAATTTACTACTTTTACAGTAAAAAAAATGTTATTCTTATAGTAGATACTTATATTTATTCCACGATATTGAATTTTCTTCAATGAGTCGTCATTGCCATGGATTTAGCGTCATTTTTATCCATTTGGAGAAATTTTTGTTAATTTGGCAACAATTAAAAATGTCGCCAAGTTGGCGACATTCCGCCAAATTCGTCGCCAAAATCTTGCCAAGCATTATGAACGGAGAAATAAGTTATTCTTACAGCAGATAAATGACTATTGGCGTTCAAATACAGAAGTATTACTCAAAGTATCTTTTTTTTTTCCTGAATGGAAAGAACTAGTTCCACGAGAATGATGTCACTAAATTTATCGCAAGGTATTACATATGAAAAGTGAACATGTTTCTCAATAGCAAATATATTTTTTTTAATTTTATATGACTTTTTGATAATTTTTTTGAAAAATGTGCAATATCTCGAGAACGGTTTATGTTTGTGTTCTAAAAATTATGTCAATCGTTTTCTAATGAAAAATTACATAAGATATATCTGTTTGCGTAACTTTATTGACGGTTTTGATTTTTTGATGATTTTTTTCAGAATTTCACTCGAAAATTTAGGGGGATTTTGAACATTCGATTGCGTATAAAAACAAGAGGCTTCCAGTGTTTACGGATTGCGATTTCTGTACCAAATTTCGTTCGAGTCGGTTCATTTGTTCGTCAGTTATTGCTTCCACTGACTCACTGACACACACACACACATACTTTCACACACACACATACTTTCACATACACATACATACTTTCACACACACACACACATGCATCACTTCAAAAATGTTTGATTCGTGATCAGGGATGCCTGAAACGTGCTCTCCCGTCGAAAATTCGAATTCGAATTTTCGACCCCGTCACAATACTTTCCTTATGCATTATGTATATAAGGAAAGTAAAAAATTATACCATCGGAATAGGTTTGCCCAGCAAAAAAGAAGAGGAGGGGGGAGGGATATATAGGAACTACCGCACTAATTCAAGATCTAGAACATATTGGCTTCTTGTCTATGATGAGAAAGTTACTAATAATTTAAATCCCATTAAAATATGCAAGAACTTTATTATTACTATACCGTTTTCTAGAATACAATAATGCTTTCAACAAAAATATTTTTGTTCATTTCATATATATCCAGAGGTGACGAGGGTCCCCGAGGAAGGTCTTCCCTGGGCCCCAGTTAGGTTATATCGAAACCTATGTTTTAGGACTTCCGTAGTAGCCCTGTATATTAACTGTAAAAGAGCTGTATTAATTATGTTAGTAATTCTGTTTAGTATATGAATATATGGGCATTTAAATTGCATCCAATCAAATACATTTGCAAAAACAACTTGAATATCCTTGGTGTTAATCAATCACCTGGAGTATTAAAATTTACATATTTTATTTCAATATAGATTTTGAAGTTATTAATGTATTTTTTATAGGTATACTTCCATACAAGCTATTGGAATTGGTATGATGGAATGTATATTATTACGGCGTATCCTCTCATACTGTGGGGGTACTCTCAGGATACAAAAATAAAGCACAACATACAATCTTATTTATTTAGATAAGGAGCCCCCAAACTACCGCTTGGGGACGGATTTTATCCGGCCGGCAAAAACTTTGACAACAAAAAAACAGGTAATATATTGAAACCATTTTTTAAATATGAAAACATAATTAAGTTTTATTCCTTGTTGCTAGAAATTAAACATAGCAGAATTTTGCAAGGGAATACATTTAACTATTTAAAAACACCGGTATTTGCCAAAAACCATTTTCGAGAACGAAATTATTAAATAAAAGAAATCACTCACGATTTACCTATGACCACTTGTTTCCAATTTATTTTTCCAATTTGACATCAAAAATAGAAAAGATGAGGCACACATCAAGCACATTTTCCTCATTAGTTGCTTACATTTAGTGCCATCGGTTATTATTAAACTCTTTTGTGTTTCATTGTTTTCTAAGGAATGATGTGAGCAGCACATGACTTTCCCTACAGACTCAAATCCATTATCTATTTCTTTCTTTCATAATTCATTAAATTTATTTCAAAGAGTTAAATTGAATTTAGTGCATTTGACGACTGGACCTATTTTCAAATGCGACGTTGCAAAAATACAAAAAAAGGAAATATCTCAAGGACGGTTAGTGCTAGAGTAATGGGGTTAGTCTGATTCTTATCGTTGTCGAAAATTGCGTAGAAAACAAGCATTTAATTGATGCATTTGAGCATATTAATTTAGAGTTTGACGATTTTGAGGACTATTTAGCAGAAATAAAGCTTGTTCTTTCTTCCAAATAATATCAAAATCTAATCCGCATCAGGGTATCTCACAAGTGAATTACAAAATTTTATGAAATGTCGTTGAGCAGTTACTGAGCTAGGATAGATACATATATTGCACACACATACACACATACACACACATACACGCACACACATTCACATACACACGCATACACACAGACATCACCTTAAAAACTTTCGATTCGTGTTCAGGGATACTTAAAACGTGCTCTACCGTCAAGAACTCGTAATCGAATTTTTGATCCTATCACAGTACTTTCCACATACATTATGCTATTTTTTTAAGGATACAAAGCACCTCTTCATGATATCAAATTTTAACGTTTTCACATTCCTTATATGTGAAAACGTTAAAATATGATATCATGAAGAGGTGCTTTGTAGCCAAATTACAGAACGTTTTCGGATTCAAAATTAAATTACAGAATAATGTTTACATATAAATATTTTCGCTTCTCAAATTTTTATAATAATAATTGTCTTAATAAACTGTGTTGCAACAAAATCTTCCATTTTTAACTAATACCGATAAAATATGCATTTCGTTATCCGAACTTGCACTGAAACGAGTACATCTGACTTGAAGTTAACAGACCTAATTTTTGTTTATATAGAAGAGTGAAAATAAAAGAATGAAAATAGAAGAGTGAAACCTAAATAAGATCCTTGGTCCCATGCAATCCGAGTGCCCCTTTTATTACCTCAAACTAAAATGTATAGTCCTAAGCTGTAACATAATTAGAAGCTGAGATATGATCAAATTAGTTAAATGCCGAAAATTAGTGGGAGGGATTCAAAAACCATATTATTTTGTTACTTTAAGACCACCTCACATAGAGAAAATAAAACATTGCCATGATTAATTCAGAATTAATATTCAAAAAATGAACACACATGAGAATTTATCTATCAGAATCTAAAGAATCACATGACACCAGAAACGGCCGTTTAGAAAAAAATTACTGAACCTATAAATACGTCACTCTTCTCCAGCAACGGTCAGGTTGTGACTGTATTTGCACAGCCACCGCTAGCCGAAGAATGAAATTCCATTCGATGGCGAAGTTCAATACCTCACTTTTAATACTTTACCTTTAAAATGTATAAAAAATCCAAAAATAGAGCCATTAAAAATATTTTTAATAGAAAGTGAATATATTACACCATATTTATGCAACAAATTAAAATTGTGCCTGAAGTATCCCTATTAATTTAGTGAAGTATCCCTATAAAATTAGCTAATGAAGTATCCCTATAAAATTAATGAAGTATCCCTATAAAAATAATACTAATGAAGTATTCCTATTAAATTAGCCGCAAGCCGAAGCTTCGATTTTCTGTGAAAAAAGACACACACTTGCATATTTCTTTCATTATGTAAGATATTTGTGTAAGTTTTTAAGAATGAAATACCTATATCCACCTATGTTCAATAGCGCTTTAAGTTTATTTAAATTACAAGAACGAATACACACACTCACATATTTACAAACTCACACACACTTTGACATCCGGCCGTCCAAATAGTTGCTCTTAGTCCTCTGGACGAGTCGGACGGTCTGGGTCTTCAACACACTTTGACATATTTACATACTCACACACACATTGACATATTTACATACTCACACACGCTTTGATATATTTACATACTCACACAGACTTTGACATATTTGCATACTCACACACACTTTGTTATATTTACATATTCACACACACTTTGACATATTTACATACTCACACACACTTTGTTATATTTACATACTCACACACACTTTGATATATTTACATACTCACACACACACTTGGCATATTTACATACACACATACACACATCACGCTAAAAATAGTATTTCGTGTTCTAGCTGTCTTGATCCGTTCAAAACACGACTTTCGATTTTCGGCACGATTCCAATATGTTCCCTATACATTACCATGTATTGTACGGAAATTACATTAATTAAATGTATGTTATGAATGCATTTTACAATTAATTACACTTATTAAATGTATGTTGTGTGATTATTTATATTCTAATAACTTATTTATATTCCATTATTCCTCTTAGAAAATAAAGTTACGTATATTCATGTTTAATCATGGTTTCAAGCTGTATGTACAGATATATCACCTCATATCAAAGAGATTTTTTTCACGAATTACTTTAACCGTAAATGTAAATATTCAAAAACTCATTTTCCTGCTACTTTTGTTTACATAGTTTGACCAGATGTCGCTTTAAATCGAGTGTTTTGAATTTCGCTCACGAAGATCAAAAAGTAAACACTTAACGGTACACTCAATCACTTTCATTAATGTTATTCCATTGAAAGCTGGAGGTAGTAGATAATGTACAACGTCAATCACAGGAGACGTTAAAAGAACGAAAACCTATGTATTCTGAAGCAGAATAACATTTTTAGATGTTCAATTACCGTTATAAACAAACATTAATGGATCGTTCAAATTTTATCGCTAAGTCTAATTAAATTCCCGAGATGCTTTGAAAGTACTTTGTATCCATATATTTATTGATTATACTAAAATGTATTGTTGGCTGAAATATTGAATTCTATACCTTTTCTCAGTTAATTAAAAATTGTGCAGTATTAGTTGACATTGTAAGTCTGAATACATCTTGAGGTGGTAAAATGTTTGTAGCATAAAAGAATATACACTACTAGAAAATTAACCCAAAGTTGCCTGGGATTTAAAGTAGAAACAAATTCATTGTATCCACTGTATTATTTTCTTCGTACAAAATAAAGTAAGATGTCTATCTTTCTGTGTATGTGCGGTTTGTAACGGAACATATAATTACTATACGACCTTGAAATTTTTGGTGCACAGATTCTTCACGATTCGGAAAGGTGCACCTCAGCGTAATTTTTTTGTAATTCGAATTTGTTTTTCAATTATTTCATGTTTTAGCATTTTCACACAAATCAATTCCTTAGTGACCAAAAGTAATATCACAGAGTTTCCATCTTGACACCATCGGAAAGATCGAGGAATATTCTTTACAACGATGTTTGAACTAAATCCGCTGGACAATTTCTTGCTATTTATTTTTCTATTTCTTAAATATACATCAAAATTTGCATATTTTACGTTATCTGATATATATATTGTCGCATCCATAAAACAAAGATTAGCATAATTCTCTGATTTGGTTAACAGTTACGTATATATCTAAGCATTCTAAGAAAAAAAAATTCAATTTCATAAGTAATTTTAATTTTTGTAAGTTTCTTAGTAATCGCAAAGCAACCAACGCATGATCCGGGAAGTCCATGTATCCGGCCTTTCTACTGGTGGATTTTACTGCGCATGCCCACCTAGGAAGCACAGAGTAGTCTTTGTCCCACCTACTTATTTATTTATTTATCTTTACTTTTGCGAAGAGCGCATGCGATTTGGAACGAGCAATTTCCGAATCGAAACCATTTTAAATTGTATTGAAATGTATTATTTAAATAGAAAGTGCTTTTTTAGTTATAAGCAGTGGTCACTTATTAAAGACCTGACCAACGCACGCCGAGTAATTCGTTCTAGTCATCTATATTAAATTGAAATCCCGTTGGTCTGTTTGTATTATAATTACGGCAGAATGGCTGTAACGAATTTCATGAAATTTTGATAAGTATTTTTGGTCCCATTAAAAATTTAAGCGTCCATCTGTCTTTCTGCCTATCTATCTCTATGCCACACTGATATTTTTGTCAATTTGAACGTAACCTAATCATCATGAAAGACTCCAAACAAACGGGACCCAGTCTTTATGTGAGTCTCCAAAGGAATGTAACCTAGTCGTTTTTTGAGACTCTCTTTAGTAAATGCTATTTTAAATGACCAGATATATGATTGTGTTATCTATCTCTAAATTTATGGCTGCTTTATAAACAATGGTAGACAGCAGAAACAAGGGATAGATATTCAGCACTGTGGGCATAGACCCAAGTACCTGTTGCTTTTCGCATGGCCAACAGTACGTTGCCTGCTCAATGGCCATAAATGAGGAATTGAGTGGAAGTTAAGTGGTTACTTTTCGATCTCCGGGAGTAAAAATTATTTTAATTGAGTTATAGTTATTTTACATACCCATACTATTGTATACAAATGCATTTGAGACTTCTTAATTGCAAAGGAAAAATTTAAAGAATAAGGACAGAGAAGGAACGTAAAATGATTGAGTGGACCGTTAGGTGTTTACTTTGTGATATCCGTGAGGGAAAATCAAAACACGTGATTCAAAGCCGCATATTGGCAAACTCTGTAAACAAATGTAGCAGAAAAATAAGTTTTCGAATATTTTCATTTTAGAGCATGATTCAGATTAAAACGGTCAAAGTTATACATTCGTAAAACAAAACCTCTTTGAAATGCGGTGATATATCTGCATTTAAATTATGGTAGTAAAATATATTTATTTGGAATAATAATAATACAAATAATAAATTTATACTTTAAATCCCAGACAACGTTGGGTAATTTTCTAGTCCATAGAATGATTGCCTAACAAGTTTGTGTCCTTTCTAACTTTCTAGGAGCACACACCTCCCCGGTAATTTGTAAGCCTAAGTATTTTTACACTTATAGTAACAGGGCACGGTAGCCCAGTGGTTAGCGCGCGGGAATTGCACTCGGTAAACCCAGGTTCGATTCCCGCCACTGCCAAACCTGCCGCCGTGTTCACACTGAGTATGACTACGTTAAACATGTGGGTCCGTAAGTCTTTCCGAGAGGTTGGTGGTAGGAGAAGGAGGGTACGTTCCCTGTGGATGCCTCCCCCACTGGGTTCCGGTCTAAATTCGGTGGCACTTCCCGGCAGTCCAAACAGTTACCTTACACCTTTCTGGTAGGTCGGACGATCTGGGTCTCAACAACAACACTTATAGTAACAAGGTCAGATTTTCGATTTACCCCCTCCCCCGGAAGCGGAGGTAACGGCTTGGTTTCAAATGTTTTTCCTTACCCTGTAGAAGATTGTCATAATGTCTTTGAAATTTGAATCTTTACACACATATATATAGTAATCGGTCGCCCAACCAGCTGCTCATAATTACGATGAGTCGGGCGACCTGGGTCTTCAACACATATCAGCCATGGTACAATATTAAATGAAACCGATTTCCAATTCCTATATAAGAGAGGCCATGTAAGGAGGGGGGGAGGGTCCCCACATCCTTTATTAGTCCGCTGGTGTTTTAAAAGCTGAAAGCTGTCCTCTATCTACATGGACCAAGAAACACAAAATAACTGATTCAGACTATTTTTGACTCTAAGCGCCATGTGTTGTTGATCAAAATAAATCTAATCAAAATTAACTGAGGTATAACTCAGCTTGACTTCTTCATATCAGAATGCATTTTTAAGTAACTTGTATTTTTTTTTAATTTAATTTTTTTCTTATTTTATTTTTGCAAATTTTACAAGAAAAAATTTGAAAAATATGCATTGTTGATTCAAGTGATCACAGTCATAGCATGTTACCCTTCATTTTAAAGGACTTGAAAAAATATTTCGATTGGTACCAAGTTTGATAATGTGCCCCCTTGGAATGGGGGTGACTCCCCTCTACCACCACACGCCGAGGGAAGTCAATGATATCAAGAACACAAAAGTTTAATCCTGACTACAATGGTTGAAAATGTTAATCTTCATGATCATTAAGCCAGATATAACCTCTTTCATGCATATTTATGTCAAATTATACCTATGCTGCCATGTTAAGTAAATATTAAATTTCAAATAAATATTTCGCTCGAATTTCAAATGATTCTATCTAGTTCTAGATTTTTCGTTAACAAATCCAGATAAAAAGTTTCGTAATAATCCATTAATATTTATGGCAGCTACCGTGTATGCAAAAAATTTAACACAGACAGACAGCAGGATATTACTCTAAAAGTAGTTAAAACGTATTCAGGAGGTCCTAAAACATATTGACATCAAAATCTCAAAATTAAAAAAAAATTCGTGTTAACAATAAATTCTCGCTATTATATTCTATGGTATAAGAAAGTAAAAATTTCAACTTAATATTTTAATTGTGTTAGCTTCGTGTCTTTGGCAATCTTAAATACTAGTAGTGTATATTCTTGTATACATTTCACAAACATTTTATTGCCGCAGTAAAATATCCAAACCAGCAAACAAGACAGTGTGAACCAATATTACACAGTTTTCAATTAATTGAGAGAAAAAATACAAAAATCTCATATTTCTAAACATAACACTTTTTAGTGTCCCCGTGAAATAAATGGAAACAAAATAATTTCGAAGCATCTCAGGAATTTAATTTGGCTTAACGATAACATTTCAAAGATCCATTAATGTCTGTTTATAAGGGTAATTGAACATCGAAAAATGTTTTTCTGCAGCAGATTGTGTACGTCTTCGTTCTTTTAACTGTTCTTGATTGAAGCTGTGCATTATCTACTTCCTCCAGCTTCCATTGAAACAACATTAATGGGAGTGACTGAGTGGAACTTTTGTGTTTACGTTTTGATATCCGGGAGCGAAAATATCTTAATTGATCTGCAATTATTTTAAATACCTATACTACTGTATACACTGAAAAATGTATTTGAAACTTTTTAATTACAAAGGAAAAATTATCAGGAGAAGAACAGAGAACAATAGAAGCGCTGCAGGCCACTGGTCAGCTCGCGGAAGTTGCACTCGGTAGATCCTGGTTTGATTCCCTCCGCTACCAGAAAACTGACGCCGTGTTCACGCGGAGTGCGATCACGTTAAATATGTGGGTCCGTAAGTTCTCAGGGGTGCGGAACTAAACCTGTAAACCGAGAGGTAGGCCAGGTCCGCACTGCTGTCTCCAAGAACAGAGAACAAACAGCTGCAGACTGGTTTAATAATGTTTTAAAGTTATATAACGTCTATTGTCGAGGTTTTCGGCTAAAATCGTAACGTTGCGAAAACTATAAACACGTTGGACGATTATATTTCCAAAACTACAGATAAAATATAAGTAATTTATGCTTATTTTGCCGGTAATGGGGTTCCATTTATGAATATGCAAAACTAATTATAAAAGTCATTTCGCTCCCGAAGTGGTTAGGCAGTTTGCAAGTGCGGTTGCGGAAACTATGTAATTTGGCTGCCGTCAAGTGCGGACGCCCATTGAGCTAGCTAGCTACCTGCCAGTGGGCTACCGTCAAATTAACCGGATGGTTAATTTGACGGTAGCCCACTGGCAGGTAGCACCGAAGGTCACTCATTATATTTCGTTTACTACCGTTAGGGGCAGTGTTATTTAAATTGTAATTCTTCAAATATATTTTTAAAAAATTACCGATAAAAAAGTCGAATTTCACGACTTCTAGCTCCTACAAATGTATAATTAACATTAAAATATAGCTTGAGGAATGGAGTGATTCCTTTTTCCACTTCTATTTTTTTGAAAATAAAATATAATAATCTTTCCAAACTTTTTTTAAAAGCAAGGAACGCGACAAGAAGTATTTGATCATAGAATTTTCTAATTAATAGACCAGAGCTGGAGCCCCCCTCCCCCCCCCCGATCAGCTGGAGTAACCCAGCCCGGGGAGGAAAAATTAGGTACAGAAATGAGGGGAAAGGGCCCTTTCTCCTCTCCCTTTCCACGGGCCTGCACGTGTGTGCTTCATTTTGAAGAAAAAGAATGAGAGAAAAGTCTCCTCATAAAAACGCTGGTAAAGTTGTGAAGGAAAAATATAAAATGTTTACGCAATGACTTCTAGTGAAGGAATATGATTTAACAGCACTAAATATATGCCATCTTTCAGCAAATATTCTCTTCCATTTCGTGATATTCAATCATTCAATTACAAGCAGTTATTTTTCTTTAACAATTTTTAATCTATATATACTAATTGCCGACTGTCATATATCGCACAAATTACCTTATTGTTAATTAAGCGTCTTCGTGTAAATGCGCGTGCTCGCGATGAAACAGAAAAGAGTTCCAATACATTTCAATATGAAATGTGAATCCGGGTAAACGTACAAAGCGCGGAAACTGTATCTTAACGCCAATCGAATCGAATAGAGTTTCGTCCAGAACAGAGCATCAGGCGCGAAGCGCCTTTAATCTCCAATCTCTAGGTGTGGTTCTTATCTTCATACTGTGACATTATTTCATTGGTCCATAGTTGGAGGTTCGAGGTTTTTGATTTAATGTTTATATTATTTGACCTAGCTCCTAGTGTGGCAGTTTGTTGCACATTTAGAGTTTAAGCAGTTTGGGGGGTTGATGCAGATCTGAGGATTACCTAGCAGTTTAGGATTTAAGACATTTTGTAGAAATGCAAAGATCGCGAGTTTTCTTTAATATCAACTGATTAACGTGGGACGTTCCTAGTACCGAATATCAAAGTTAAGTACCGAACGGGGTCTCTTACGAGATTTAGCCTTGCGACGATCATAGTCATGCAGATGAAATAATAGTTCATTTGGGACAGATGGAAGATTTTTGTAGAATTTAAGCGCTAGCTTTTTAATTTGGGCTCTAACAGTTTTTATTTTGAAGTCTTTCCTAATTACCGAGTTTCTTAAGTATCTAGGGGCTTTCCTTATAATCCTTAGGGTTTTGTTTTGTCTTGTCTCTAATAAGTCTATGGTAGTTTTACAGGCATATCCCCATACGGGTGCTGCATACAGCATTCCCGGGCGGATGACCGATTTATAAATTAGGAGTTTATTTTGATAACTTAGATTTCCGTTTCCTATCATTGGGTATAAGGCTCCTATGGTTATATACGTTTTTTTGATTATGTTCGTTAGTGATCAATTTGTACGCTAATCCACAGTGCCACACTTCATCAAAGGCTTTTTGTATGTCAAGAAAACTCGCAGCTGTGGGTGTCTTATTATTAAAACAAGAAGAAATGTACTCTACCACTCTCAGCAATTGATGAGTGGTGGAGTGTTTTGGTCGAAATCCAAACTGCTCCGGAATGATAATGTCATTCTCACTAAGGTGCGTGTTCAGTCTCTTAAGAATTATTTTCTCAGTAAGTTTACTAAGTGTCGGTAACAAACTGATTGGTCTGTAGTTGGCTGGAATTGAGGAATCCTCATCAGGTTTATGGATCGCTATAATTATCGCTTCCTTCCATTCTTTGGGGAAATAATTTAGTTCTAGTATTTTATTTATTAAGATGGTCAAGTAAAATATTATATTTAAGGGTAGGTTTTTTACCGCGATATTCCTGATTTTGTCGTGTCCTGGGCTTTTACGGTTTTTAAGGTTTTTGATAATCTCTACTATCTCTTGCGGGGTGGCTGGGTTAATCTCAGCTGTGACCGGGGAGTTCCTGAAATTGTTTAGAGTTTGCCTAACCATTCTTAGGGTGTCCTGACACATTAGATCGTGGTTTGGTTCAAATTGCTTTTCGTAATGCCTAGTAAGTGCCTCTGCTTTTTCTTCGTCTGAGTACGCGATATTAGCGCCATCTATTAGTGGCGGGAGTTCAATTTGAGGTTTTCTGAGTCTTTTAGCGAATTGCCACAGCGATACGTCTTCCTGACTAAGGGATTCGATTAATTCTTTATACTGTTGCTGCTTTTCTGCGACAATTTTTTCACTGACTTTACACGTGAGTCAATTAAGCTCCCTTTTAAGGGTAGGGTCTCTGTTAGCCTGCCATGTCTTACGCATTCTATTTCTCTGTTTAACTAACTGTTTGACATGGTAGGAAAGTGTTGGCATTTTTGGTGACTCACGATGTGTTGTGGCAGCGGCAATAGCTCTCCTGACTTCTGTTGTGAGTGTGTGCGTGGCAGAGTCAATGTCGGCCGTGCTCATAATGTTGGGTACTGCTAAGTGCGGCTCGAAAAGTGCTCTTTTGAATACGTTCCAGTTCACCCTCTCTTGTCCCAGAGAGACTGGAAGGGGAGTGTTCAAATCGAATGTCACCAATACCGGTAGATGATCCGAGTCGAATTCATCCAGGGTATCAATTGTGTGAGCGTATTCTATGTTTCTCGTTAGGACAAAGTCTATGAATGAGCCATTGGCACCTGAGAAGCAGGTTAATAACGCCAAGGGTTATCGATACAGACGGGGACACTCCAACAAGTCGAAATAACACAATTCCCTCACAGCAAAGATCGTCACATGTGTGACAGTGACAGTGTAGTCATGTGACACCTTGGTCACAATGTGACATCATATTTGTGACTTCTATGCGACGTTACGTATTAGTAACTTTGTAACTTCATTGTGACAATATCCTGTGACGTTTCCACAATTTAATTAACCCGTAACAATCTGACGTCACAAACAAGTTAATATGCGACGTCACAAATGACGATGAAAATAAACAAAATGACTTCGCTGTGACCTCAATATGACATTGCCGAGACGTACTGCGACGTCCTATGACGTCCCAAAGTCACAGTTTGACGTAAATCTTACGTCACTGTGAAAAAAAAATGCTGTTAGAGTTGGCGCTTCAGCGATTTAGTATAATATTTAAGAACAGATTTTAGAATCAAAACAAAATTAGAATTTGCCGAATATTAAATTTAGAAGGAATTAATTAATAAACACATGTTACGCATTTCATAACAGTTGTTATAGTAAAGTCATCTTTCAATATAAATTTGATACGTCCTTTCTATTTCCTTAAAACGGACTTATTCCTGCCTTTGTTGGCGTGGCTGCTTTGTCTTTTTATCCTATTAGAGGAGGATGTTTTCTGCCCCCGAGATATTGTTAAAATTTATTTGGTTCTAGTGTTTCACATACTAATATAGGTGCACATATTATAGCCTATACCTATACTGCGCCTATACTAATACATCTGTACCGTAGCAGCACCTATATTCTTCCTCGGGATATCGTGTTCACATCCAGTAGCGCAGCAAATGGAGGTGAAGGGAAATAGTCCCCCAGGGGCCTAATTAATGTAATGAAATGAAGTTTTTCTTGGATATTCTTCCTCGGGTTATCATGTTCACGCCCAGTAGAGCATCGAAAGGGGATGAAGAGGAATGGTCTCCATGGATCTAATTTATTTAATGAAATGAAGTTTTTCTTGCGTATTCTTACAAAGTTATCGTGTGTTTTATTTGAGTTCCCCCCCCCCCCCCTCGACCGGAATCCTGGTTGCGCTAATGCTTGCAGCTTACAGGCATATAATATATATACGCACAAGCACAATCTTCACACTTGCCTTCTATTAAAATCTCAAAATCGGAGTTTTGAGGGGAAAATGCTTTTTATACAATTATTGTATGAAAAAAATGACAAGAATCAGATTATCGTTTTAAAGGAACGTCGAATTTCAGTGCTAACAACCCTAGAGCTGGACATCAAATGAGATAACCAGTTAAAATGGCGTAAACAGCAGTGCAACCTAGTGATGCAAAAAAGAAGTGAAAAAAAAAGATCAAACAAGGAAGATCCTTGTTTGATCCGATAAGTAGGTCGTATAAAGTACTTTTAGTATAAAACAATATATTACCGATATATTACCGGTAATATATAGGCCCATACCACAACGGCCCACTGGGCATTTACCTAGCGTCCCGCCAGCCCAATCCGCCCTTGCAAAGAATTGTTCCGAGTTTTATCTTGTTTTACTTTACTTTCCCACACCAGGTGGAGTCACCTTTTCTGTTTCAAAATTCTTTCTTTTGCATGTGAAGCCCACGGCGCGGATACAATTTGGGATACCTTCAGGTATTCAACTCATAGTTTGTACTCAACTGAGAAAAACGTTTTTCCAAATAGATACTTTGCTTTTTAACACTTTCCAATATAGTTGTAAAGTGTTTATTACTTTAGTCATTCTGTCTGTCTGTCCGTTCGCACGATACCTGCCGTAAAAATGACTTTATCAAAATAAAATTCTAGTATGTTGTTGAAAAGATCAGTGGGACAAATGGGAATGAAAATGAATAGCATCACCCAATTAGTTTCAGATTTAACGCGGGTTGAAAAAATGAAATACATTAAACCCCCTATGGGACTTAATTTTTCAAACACATTTTAAGCAAATTTAAATTAACAAATTCTTTCGAAAATTTTAGTAAATATTCAAATTATCACAAGTAAAGTGTACAAAAAAAAAAAAAAAAATTCAGCAAAATATGTCAGGTAGTTTTTTAAAGAAAAATTGAAATAATAATTACTTACACCAAGAGATCACGTCACTCATTGCAAAATAAACTAAAGCTTCTATTTTTTTTCGCTTAGTGAAAATCGTGATTTTTAAAGAATGCTTATATATATATTTAGTCTTGCATCCATTCTTAAACCACTTTACTTTTTAATATTATCTGTGTATCTAAATTCTGTTCCTACGCAATTACAATAAATTTTATTTTAAATAATCACAAGCTTTCATTATTTCTACAACGAAGTCTAATTTTAACGTATGCAGAATGTAAACAAATTAAACGATTATAAGGTGAGTTGTATAAGAATTGCTGAATTTTTTTCATGCAAAAATAATTATCTGTGGAGTCAGAAATATAAGTGATATGAATGAAATATTCATTGGTTTTACATAGAGAGGCAGGCGATTTATATTTCGATGACGTCATTTGAATATAGTTCATTTTATGTAATTGCCCTTTTTGATGACGTTTCCAAGCATAATAAATTACTGTAGTACAGTGATAATTTAAAAATAGTAGCTCTGAATGTATCACATGTTAGGGATGTTTAAATAAAGTTGCATTTCGGTTGGAAAATCTTTCTTAATAAATGCTTTATGCATGATTGATCTTTCTTGTTTATTATTTTTATTTACCCAGCATTTTATGTTATAATTTGTTTATTACAGAAATATTTACCGAAATGTTCTCGCTTAATTTTTACCAAAACAGCTTTGCATTCAAAAAAATTTTCTTTATTCTTTGGCGCAGACGATTTATATTTATTTGTTTCTCTTCGGTGGAAGTAGCCATATATTTCAGTTTTCACTCTTTGCTGTAGTGGAATATTCGTTCTTTTAATTGAAGAGAGAACGCTGCCACTAATGAATTGAATTTTTCATACATGTCACGGAAACGGGTAGTTAAGACTCATTTTTACAATTTGCCTCAATTATTACCTTTTTAAAAACAAAACCTGCTGTAGCACAGGCAATTTCACTTTCGCTACAGTACATACTATTTACAGTGTAGCGTATAAGAAAAATATTGTGATAGTGTCAGAAGTTGGAATTCGAGTTTACAACGGATTAGTATGTATGGAATATCCTAGAACACGAAAAAATTATTTTAAGCTTATCGTTTGTGTGTTTTACCCCTGTTCTTTTGTCAGAAATTTGTACATATTTATTCTCTCATAGGCGGATCACCAACTGTCCCCTCTAGCTCAACACTGTAATTTCGATTTTTCTGAAAATTGGGTGATAGAAGACTTATGCTGGTGAAAAAGTAAAAGAAAAAATATTGCTAACGTTAGATTATTTGAAATATGTTTATTTTTCTTTTGCTATTTTTTATAATTAACAATTGACTACTTTCAATGTGATAGGTTAAACCTGTTACTTTTTCATTTTCTTGAATTTTGACACGTTGACGCCGTTTATAAATATCTTAAGTCGTTAAATGAAGAAGGAAATTTTTCAAAAACTGCAAATTAGAGGAATTAAAATATATGAAAATGTTCCTTTATATTGCCTTTAAAATATTCCCTTGCATCCGAAAATAAAGGTACATTAACATTTTTACATAAAGGGGACGTCCCCTAAGATCCCACTGTATTGACGATATAAGCGTCCGTTGACCAGTTTCGAGCATTTTAAGTTTCTTCAGCACGAAATGGCCGTTTCTTGCAATGGCAGAAATAAACTTTGATATGTACCGCAATTTCGCGATCCTACAGAGATTGACAAATTCAGTTCTAACACGCAGCTTACATCAAATTTTGTCCTTGCTACGTTCAAGTTCATTTCTTGACACTAATTGCAAGCTGCGCTCCACTCCAATATGTGGCAGCATGTTACGTGTTTGCGACGAGTCGTAAATTGCTAACCTAGTGTTTATTCGATTACAGCAATAACATTATTGATTCAGAGCGAGCAACGCTTCAATTTGTATTTCTTCATCATACACAGTATAGGAAAATTATTGTGATGGGGTCAGAAATGCAAGATCGACTTTTCTATCGAAGAACACGTTTCAAACATCTCTAAACTCGAATCGAATGTTTTTGGTGGGATTTCTGGGCGTATGCATATATGTGTGTGTGTGTGTGCTTGAGTCTGTGAATGCGATGTCTCAAAAATGGAGTGTTTCAAAGAAAAAATTACTACAATTATTATAATCAGTTAATCCTGGATACGCCATAAAATGTTCGAAAGCCCCCACCCGAACGAATTCCTAAGAAAAATCATTGAAAAATCAGAATTTTCAATAATATTAAATCAACAATCATTTCATACGTAATTTTCCTTCAGAAAAAGAACGACTGAATCTTTAGAACGTTTTCATGAACCGTTCTCGAGATACTGTGCACTTTTCATATAAACTGATCAAAAAATTACATAGTCTTAAACAAGCAGTAAATATCATCTAATATGTTCACTTTTATATGCAATATTAAGTGATACATCTGTTTGTAATAGTTTTTAATTTTTACGCCGAAGAATTTTCTAATGGAGATATATTTCACGAGATACTCATTAAATATCAATAGCATTTGATGAAGTTTTTGTATCTGAGTATAAAAGTAAGTTCTTCTGTTTAGACTAATAATTTGGCAAAAGCGCCTAATTTCAATTTACGTGATGTTAATCCAATATCAAAAGCCTTGTACAGTAGATCTTGTAATTATTCCGTTGTGAAAGAAATAAAACGATTGAATTATGTAGGTAAAGTTATGTTCTGCCCGTATCAGATGTTTTTTTTTCTTATACAAAATAGTACAGAGAAAGTATTGTTTTCGCGAAAATTTTCGATTTCGATATTTTGATACCAATATATGTTTTAGAACATCCTGATTACTTTTTGACTAAGGTTTAGAGTGGTGTCCGTCTGTCTGTGGTCTATTTCGTGTATACACGATAGCTGCCACAAATATTAATAAATTTTCATGAAATAGCATATTCGGCAAATATTATATTCGTTTGTTAGCTTAAAATCCAGAACTAGATATAATATTTTGAAATGCGAGCGAAAACTTCAGAATTTATCAGAAATTTAATATTTCCTAAACATGGCAGTGTAGAATAAAATTTGACAAAATCATGCATAAAAAGAGTTATTTATGACTCAGTGATCGCGAAAGTTAATAGTTTCAATCATTGTAAGGAAAAATAACAGTGATACAATTTTTGTATTCGTGACGTCATTATTACGCCCTGTGGGATGGGGGAAAAGTTACACCCCCAGGAAGTACATTGTGTGAGACCAGAAAGAGATCTCCCACTTTGGTGGGACAGTTTTATGTGCATATTTATTGCGTCCGAAACATCGAACAGTACTTCCAGTCTGAGGGGCGCCGAGGTTTACAGCAAACCATAAATTGAGGGGCGTCAAGACAGAGGGGATCGAGCGGGCCCTTACGAGGATGTTAACTAGCGAAATTGGATAAAAGGTTAACCAATGGTAAAGCTGCTTGTTGCGTCACTCTCAATGCTACAAATGAAAGCAAAGGGGGGAGTTACACCCCCGAGGGAAAAAGAAAGCCACAGCCTGTGACCTAAGAAGGACACTAGGAGCACACTTATACAGATAACTTCGACATTATGACTTGTGCAGATACTACAGAGATCACTTGATATACTAAGTGAATAAGTGCGAGTGTTGGAGTCAGCAGTACAATATGATCGACGAAGTTACGAGTGGAAGCATTACACTACGAGTTAATGCTAGTAATAAAGACGACATCAAATACGTGCTGCTAACAAAGTCCAAGACAGACTTGAAGGTATGTGTGCCTCAAAAATATATCTAGGTCTAAACATATATTAAGATACTTTAGGCATAATATTACTGGTCTCCCATGCTATCTTCCTAAATAATTAATAAGCAGAGTAATTATTGTAATTGAATTTAATAAGTGTTTATGTTGTTAATAAATGTTTTATTATTAAAGTTTAAATGGTGTGATCCATTTAGTATTATATTTATTAATAATTCCTTTACAGAACTCGCGCGAAAGTTAAATAATTGGAGGGTTTTATATAGCGGCACAACAAAGCAATGCACAATTTAATAATAAGTCCACTAATACGAGATTTTACGGTCATGTTAAGATGTGATAGAATAATGATAATTAATCTAAAAGTTTAACTTTAAGTTTCTTTTTCTATTTGTAAATTCGCACCACACATTGTCAAACTTGGTATCAATTGTACATATTTTCAAGCCATTTAAAATGAAGGGTAGAAATCTCCAATTATGATCATTTGGTTTGGACCAAGGATACTAATTTTTCCAATTATTTTCTGTAAAATTTACAAAAAAGAAAAAGGAACACGCTACTTAAAAATGGATTCTGCGTTAAGAAATTCGAGTGGGGCCACTCTATAGTTAATTACTTTTATTTAATCGTAATATCTATATTTGTTAATGGGTAAAAAAAATCATTCTTTGGATACATCAGATATTTTTACTGTGACTGTTGCATTGAAAATATTTACCATTCCATTTTCAATGCAGTTGACTTTTATTTATGAGTTCCCGTGGAAACAACCATATGTTAGAGTACCCCCTCCCCCCTTCAGTTGAATCAGCCAGGAGCTGCACGGAATATATGTTCTTGTCATGGAAATGACAGTACTTGGATTCCATGAATAAATTGAATTTTTAAAACATGTCACGAAAATGGGTAGTTAATAACTCATTTTTGCAATGTATCTCAATTCGCATTATGGCTGTAGACACAAATGTTACATAAAAATTTATTTTTGCAATTCATTAAAGAAACACTGGGTGTGGGTTTCATCTCAACATTTAAAATTGATGCAAGGACCATCAGGTAGATCTGGTTATTTATATATATATATATATATATATATATATATATTTGAAATGTAATAATAAGAATTATGTAAAAATAAAAAAAATAAAAATACAATTAAAGTAATACCAACATCACCATAGAAGCAAATTCACGGCCACAATGCCGATAAGAGAAAAGAACAGAACCTTTCCAAATTCGATGATTAATCAGAATAAAATTCCTCTTCAGGTCTGAGTATTTAACTCTAATTAACCCAAACAAATGCCTGTTTCAGATTAAGCAACAGTACATTACTATAAATGCTTAAACTCAGACTACAGGCATCAAAAAATGAAAAAATGAAAAAAGGATACATTAAGAAAATTGTATTACCATGCGGCATAAATCATTCCTCTTCTACCACGTGTATACACAATCAACCTCAACAACTTAATCTAGAAGCACCGGAATGAACAAGTCGAAATTCTACCAGGGAGGCAGTACGAACGTTCACGGAAATACTCCCAAACCCGTCCAGTGAGTCTAAGCTGAAGACTGGACAAGCAATTCAGAATACAACTTCCCAAACATGTAGAACTGAATATGAATATGAATCATAGATGAAAATTCCTACTAAACAAGAATTCATAGGAAAACTGGATAATCGAGAATGCCACTATACACCATTATAAGGGCGCACAAAACGTAGTTTCAATACTGACAAAAGTTATATTCTTTTTTAGGGATACGTAGCCACTCCTCCTGCAAAAGGGTCGCTAATTCAGAAAGTGTTCTTGGAGGTGGAAACCGACTGCGCAGCTTGCCCTCCAAAATACCCCACAAAGGTTCATTATATTAAGATCAAGGAGCTAAGCGGGTCACACGAGGTTTTGTACTTCATCATCGTGTTCATTAAACCAGTCTCGGACAATTCTAGCAATGTAAATAGGAGAATTATCGTCTTGGTACACAGGTCGTTCATCAGAGAACAAAATTTGCACCATTGGATGAAGATGGTCGGCCAGAATACTGACATAATCCCGTGCTGTAACCCGCCCATGCTGGACAACAAGTGAGCCGAGACCACAGTGCGACATCGCGCCCCACAGCATCACTGATCCCCCTCCATGCTGAACAGTAGGAAGGAAACAGTCAACATGATAGGCTTCTGCTGACGTTCTTCAAACGTAAGCACGTCCGTCCGTTGGTCTGCAATAATGTGAACGACGATTCGTCTGACCAGATGACATTCTCCCAAAGTTGTGTCCAATTTTTATGCTCGCCAAACCATTTCGTCGTTTCAAGGCATTGCATGGTGTAACTAATGGTTTCGGAATCGCCGCTCAACCGTGAATGTTGCCGCATGCAGTTAGTTCACGCCAGATAATTTTGGATGACACAGCTTCCTGTAGATGTGTGTTCATCTCAGATGTTATCTGGCATGCTGTTCTCTTGTGCTTTCTGACCACAATCCGCTTCAAAGCTCTTCTGTCTCCATCAGTCAGCTTCGACCGTCGACCACTGTTGTGCTTTGCAGATGGTGTATTTCCCTGTTGGATATAATAGACTGTCATTACAGTCGATATGGTACTTCTTCCGACACCAACAAAGATGGCCGTTTTCGTTACTGAGACTCCGGCAAGTTGGGCCACAACAATCATTTCTCTATTGAAATCTGAGAGGTCAGCCATAACGAAATTTTAACGTCGCAATATAATATATATATATATATCCATACTATTTAAAATTAAAATGCATTATAATTTCCCAAAGTGTAGCGTAATTACCTGTCTGGAAAATATTTTTTGCTCTCCTAAACTGTTGTATGCAAAATGTTTTTTTCGTCTAAATATTTACAAATCCCAGATTTCGGCAGATAGACGCATTCTAAAACCTCCTGGATACATTTCAAACACTTTTAAAAAATATCTATGTATGCGTGTGCGTCTATACATGGGACCGTAGAACCCACGCGTTCAGACATGGTATCCTGATACTATACAGTTAGACCAAAAGTTAAACTAAAAGTCAATCAGTTAGACCAAAAGTCCAGTTAGACCAAATATACAGTTAGACCAAAAGTTAGACCAAAAGTTAAACCAAAAGTCAATCAGTTAGACCAAAAGTCCAGTTAGACCAAATATACAGTTAGACCAAAAGTTAGACCAAAAGTCAATAAGTTAGACCAAAAGTCCAGTTAGACCAAATATACAGTTAGACCAAAAGTTAGACCAAAGTCAGTTAGACCAAAAGTCAATCCAGAGAATGGGTATGTTGTTTTTGATGTTTGATGTTATGAGATGCCATTGTGAGGCAGAAGTGTGCCAAGGAAAATAAACAATATCGAAGTGCAATGCATGATTGATATTTTCTTGTTTTGTCTATTTTATTACCCAGGTCATCCAGCTCACCGAAAGGGTGTAGAGCAGTTTTAACTGACGCAGTTTTAACTGGGACAAACACAGAAATAATAATACACACAGACATACATAGACATTATGTCAATGTGTATGTCTTATGTATCTATGTATGTCTTATTTATCTATGTATGTCTTGTGTAACCGTGAAACTTTAAATTTCATGGTTACATAAAAAGAATTGGGGGAAACTGTAAAATAGCTTATTGAATAAACAATTTTCTTCAATTATATTTGAAAAATAATTAGCAATTAAGAACCAAATAAAAGCCAACTAAAATATTAAATTTCTGAAAATATAGAAAACAAACAAAAAGATTAATATTCAAGTAAAAGACAAAACAAAATAAAACCGTTGAAGTAGTATAGAAAGTCAACAACCACAAATATTTTTAAAAGCAGAAGTAATGCCACTCCTACACAGAAAACTACTTGACTAGATTCTTCTCTTCAAATTCTCTTCCAATTATAATACAAGTTTTCCATTGCTCAGTACAGTTTTTAATTTTTAGGCAACCAAATACACTGATTTACAGTGAAGGAAGATTATTTTTTTTTAAATGGTAGCAATCAAAGTGTAATGCACAACATGGTCCGCAGTATTACAGATACATTTTTAGCATATTTAATATTAAATCTATAGAGATATTTTAAAAATGGATTATAATGGGTTAAAAAGTAAACAAGATATTTATTGAAAATTTGAAGATCTGAGCTAACAGTGGGACAATGGAGAAAGGAAATATTTAATTTCAACATGTTTATTCTTGTGGGAAGCAATCAGATGTATTCAGTAGATGTTGAGAATTGCCAATTATGGAAAATATTTTACAAAGTTTTGAAAAATAGGAGTAAGGAAGTGGAAGATTAATTGGTTCTGCTTCTGATGAGGCAATTTTTCTGTAGAAATCAGCAAGTTCATTTCCTTCAATGTGACGTGCGATTTAACCCAACTGATATGGGCATAATTTTTAATATAACAAATTGGATCTTTGATACTTTTAATACAATTTTATTTATTATATTTATGGAATTTAAAACAAAGATTGCGTATGAACTAACTGTAAGAATAGTTATTATCAAACATTTTATTATCAAAAGCCCAGTCTACTCACATTCTAAAAAGTATCTTTTAGTAAATAGACCTGGCCAGTCACGAGAGTGCTCTAATGCGGAACTGAATTTGAGTAAAATAATAATTGAAACCTCACAATTATAAAATGCGTCATCACACCTGGTTTCGGCGTTCTTCAGAGTCACCTTGATAATAAGAGCTTGCAATTTCGTCCCAGTTGCTCAACGGTAGAGCGTCAGCTGGCCAGTCCGAAGATCCAGGGTTCGATTCCCGTTTGGGGAAGCAAGGATCTTTACAGTTCTTTCCCTGGAGAAAGAAAGAAGGAAGCTTAATATGCTACTAAAACCTTCTTATAGAGTTTTCAGTCATTCGCTTACTATTTTCAGAGATTCTTTTCTCACAGCTAACATAGCGGTAACATTTCTCTGGAAATCACTTTTATTATTTAACAATTAAAACAAACGGCATTTGAAATATACATATACTGTTTATACCGAGATTAATACAGAATAAGCGTTTTAATTAATTTTGAACAATGCATTGCAATCTTGAAGAATTGGACCTATGAATTATTCAATACTTTATATATATATATATATATATATTTAAAATGTAATAATAAGAATTATGTAAAAATAAAAATAAAAATAAAAATACAATTCAAGTAATATTAACATCACCATAGAAGCAAATTCACGGCCATAATGCCGATAAGAGAAAATAACAGAACCTTCCCAAATTCGATGATTAATCAGAATAAAATTCATCTTCAGGTCTGAGTATTTAATTCTAATTAACCCAAACAAATGCCTGTTTCAGATTAAGCAATAGTACATTACTATAAATGCTTAAACTCAGACTACAGGCATCAAAAAATGAAAAAAGGACACATTAAGAAAATTGTATTACCATGCGGCATGAACCCTTCTTCTTCTACCACGTGTATACACGATCAACCTCAACAGCTTAATCTAGAAGCACCGGAATGAACAAGTCGAAATTCTACCAGGGAGGCAGTATGGACGTTCACGAAAATACTCCCAAACCCGTCCAGTGAGTCTAAGCTGGAGACTGGACAAGCAATTCAGAATACAACTTCCCAAACATGCAGAACTGAATATGAATATGAATCAAAGATGAAAATTCCTACTAAACAAGTAATTCATAGGAAAACTGGATAATCGAGAATGCCACTATACACCATTATAAGGGCGCTCAAAACGTAGTTTCAATACTGACAAAAGTTACATTTTTTTGCGAAAATAAAATTCAAAACAATAATGTTAATGCATCTTATATATATATATATATATATATATATATATATATATATATATAAATTTAATATTGTAACGAACGTGCAACATGCTCTCCTCAGTGGAGTCTCTTTTGAAAACCAGACAGAAAAAACACCCATATAGACATCCCTTCCCATGACTTGAATCGAGGGTTTGCATGCTGAAGTTCGAGGAGGTATTGCCAGACTTCACGATTTATCACCGATTTGACAACATTATGAAGGTTCGAGAAGAACCTCAAAATAACGAATATTCTACGAGATATTTCTAGAAGTTTCTACGGAGAGGGTCTTTAAAAGGAGTCATTCCTCAGTTGAACTACATTGAACTGAGACATTCCTCAATGTTTTGAGAATAGTATAGATTGTTTTGTGAAATTAGTGGAGCATTTAAATACTGTTTTACGATATATTGTTCCAGTTTACGCTATACTTGTGAATAAACGTGTTAGTTATGCAAGAATTTTGACTCATTCTTGTATCTTGAGCGTACACTCGCGATTCCAGAGAATACCTCATAACAATATTCTTCAGAATATGCCTTTTATTTATATTTAACGTATACCTGAATATTTCTTCTTTATTCAAAAGCAGAGCGTGAAGTTTCTAAAAGAAATTTGCGTTTTACTTAAAGATTTCTATCATCCCGAACTAATTTAAATTCCAAAATTTCTGTGGGAGACTGACAGTGAATAGTGATGGACCCAACATTTAAAATATGCTGCCGTGCATTGGAATCCTAATGAGCTTTTTAACGGCGAATCACGGGGATTTTTACCCAACTGTTTTAAATCACAGTTGAAAAAATCAGACGTGAACAGCACATGACTTTCACTGCAGCCTTATATTCACATCCCCTTTACTTCTTCAATAATTCATTAAATTGTGTTCAATTGCACAAAATAACATCCACAATTATTTGAAACGACGCCGAATTTGCATTGTTAACTCAATTTTCGTTTTTATTTGTTAATTGGAGTTATTATTTTAATTATATACATAATGTATAAGGAAAGTATTGTGACGGGGTCGAAAATTCGAATTCGAGTTTTCGACGGAAGAGCACGTTTCAAACATCCCTGATCACGAATCAAACATTTTTGAGGTGATGTCTCTGTGTGTGTGCGTGTGTGTGTTTGTGTGTGTGTCAGTGAGCCTGTGGAGACGATAACTGACGAACGAATGGGCCGATTCGAACGAAATTTGGTACAAAAATTACAATCCGTAAACACTGGAAGTCTGTTGTTTTTATACGCAATCGAATGTTCAGAACCCCCCTAAATTTCCGAATGAATTTTTGAAAAAATCGTCAAAAAAACCAAAACCGCTAATAAAGTTACGCAAATAGACATTTCTTATGTAATTTTTCATTAGAAAACGATTGACATAAATTTTAGAACGCTAACATGAACCGTTCTCGAGATATTGCACATTTTTCAAAAAAATTATCAAAAAGTTATATAAAATAAAAAAATATATATTTCCTATTGAGAAACATGTTCACTTTTCATATGTAATACCATGCGATAAATTTAGTGACATTATTCTCGTGGATCTAGCTCATTCCATTCATGAAAAAATCTCATTTGAGTAATACTTTTGTATTTGAACGCCAATAGTCATTTATCTGATGTAAGAACAACTTATTTCTCCATCCATAACGCTTGGCGAGATTTTGGCGACGAATTTGGCGGAATGTCGCCAACTTAGCGACATTTTTAATTGTTACCAAATTAACAAAAATCTCGCCAAATTGATAAAAATGACGCTAAATCGATGAAAATGAAGACTAATTGAAGAAAATTCAATATCTTGGAAAGAATATAAGTATCTACTATAAAAATAACATTTTTTTTAACTGTAAAAGTAGTAAATTCATTGCATTTTATAAGGAAAGTCATGTGTTGCCCACATCAGATTTTAAAGGTGGCTTAGCGAAAATGCGAAAACAAAATACTGTTGTTGTAATGCCACAGCTCATGGCACTACATGTTATATTGCGCCTGGAGTGGCACGATATACGGCAATGATCGTGAAGTGGTTATGAAGAAAGTGTGAGGGAGTGCTATCGCTGCAAGCGGTTCCCCACAGGAATCGTCGAAAACGGGAAATCCACGTTGAGATGGCGAGAGATGAGTGGCGTGTTGGCAGAACAGACGAATGATGGAACTCAAATAATTTAAATTTGCTTTTTTCTTTATTAAATGAGGAATCATGCTTCAAATAATATACAGCAAGGAGTATTGGACATCAAAATTATTAACGATGATACTTGAAAGATGAACATAGATTTTTAACATATAGAGCAAAATTCGTTGAATGCATCGGCGGATCCGAAAGTGGCGTGCGTCGGTCGGACATCTCGGAATAATCAATATATGATGAAAAACTTCGTGACTCTTCGAAGTTACATTAAAATTGCGACTTAAACAATTTACTTCATTATTAATTTAATACTGAATATATATATATATATATATATATATATTAAGAATAGCATTCTGTTCTATACCCCGGGGGCAAGAACGCGTCCTCCTGGTTTAAGATTACATCGCCAACTGAAAACAAATTACATTATTCTTAATTAAGCGTCTTAGTGTGAATGCGCGCGTTCGTGACGACAGAAAATAGTTCCAATACATTTCAATATGAAATGTGTATCCGGGCAAGCATTCAAGCGCCAGAACTGTATCATACCGCTAAGGGTTATCGATACAGACGGGAAGACTCCAACAAGTCGAAATAACACAATTGGCGCTTCATCAATTTAGAATAATATTTAAGAACAGAATTCAGAATCGAAACGAAATAGTCATAAACGATATAGTCTTAGAGTAATGGGGTTGATCTTATTCTTTTCATCGTCAAAAGTTACTCATAAATTAAGCATTTAATTGATATATTTAAGCATACGTACTTTTTTATTTCAGATTTTGGTGGTTTATCGGGCCATTTCTCAAAAAAGGCAGGTTCTTCTTCTTACGAATCATACCAAAATCTAATCAACACCAAGGTTAACACACAAGTAACTTGTCTACGAAATTTTGGGAAATGTGGTCTATGAGTTTTTCAGCTAGAGTGACTTGCCATATATAAAATATATAAGACAATGCCTTTATTTCTTTAACAGCGAAATAATCGTGTACAAGATTCAGAGAACAATGTTTCTAATATTACATTAATACCACGTATAAGATTAAAAAAACAATGCTTCTAATATTACATTAATACCACGTACAAAATTCAGAGAACAATGTTTCTAATATTACATTAATACCACGTAAATTGAAATTGGGAGCATTTAGAAACTGATAGGTGCAAACAGACTGACATATTTATACTCTAGGGCAAAATCTTAATCAAAATCCAATGGGGATTTAATAAACATTCCGGGAAATAAATAACTGTTGACGAATTCCTTAATATAAAAATACAAAACAATGATAAAAAGTAACTCCTCTCGTGAATGGAATGAACTAGATCTACAAGGATGATGCTGATAAATATTTTGCGTGATATTCCATATAAAACGTGAACATGTTTAATAAAACTTAGAACTTTTTTTTACATTTTATATAATATTTGTGAACTTTTGATTTGAAAAATGGATAATATCTCTAAAACAGGTCATGCTAGCATTCTAACGTTAGTGTTATTCGTTTTCAAATACTAAAAAAATTACACGTAAATTAATGATGTATTTAACTGTGTTGAAAGTCCTCATTTTTGAATGATTTTTTCAATATTTCATTCAAAATTCATGCAATCTCGATACCGATTCATACTAGTGTTCAAAAATTTGCGTAATTCATTATGAAAGATTGCGTTTGAAATGATTATTCATTTATCATTATTGAAAGTCTTGATTTTTTAATAATTATTTTTTTCAGAAATTCATTCGAAAATTGGGAGTATCTTCGAAACATTATATTGCTTTTAAAATCTATAGTGTTGCAATATTTATACCATTCATTCGTGAGATTTCTACATATGCATACATACGCACGTGCATGCTCACATATGCACGAGCACATACGCACGCACGCACAAGCACTCACAAGCACACATACGCACTCACACATGCGCACGCACACACGCACACGCACGCACACATACACGCACTCAGACGCAGACGCACGCACTCAGACGCAGACGCACGCACAAGCACACATACACATACACGCACACATACATACGCATACGCTCACGCACACATACACATACTACACATACGCTCGCGCACACACACACATACGCTCGCGCACACACCCTAACACTCAAACACACACACATACGCGCGCGCACACACACACTAATACACCCACACAAAAGGTCATCACTTCAAAGACGTCCAATTATAGAATGATGCTTTAAACGTGCTCTTCGTATGAAAACTGGAGTTCGAATTTCAGACTCCGTCACAGTAATTTCCATATATACATTATTACACTATGTATATAGGGAAAGTAATATGAGTCCTGAACAAAAGTAGAAACTTAAAATAATCTTTATATCATACATCTGAGTCTGATTAACTAATGGATGAATTCCACAGCCCAAACGGCTGAAGGTAGAAACTTGAAATTTTGAAGACATGTAGGACTTGACCAAAAATTAATGAGAAATTTAAAATCTTGCAATTTTGGTCGAAATATTTATAAATCGCGGAATTTTTTGTTCTAACATTCATTACAGCTGAAAGCTGAAAAACTGCCAGACACCTATAAAGTCGGGTTTTTTGTTTATATCATCTTGCACAGACAAAATATATCCTAATTTTTCTTAATTAACTCTATTGGTATACAATTAACCATTCTCCGTGTATTTTAATGTATAGTTACAGCAGACGATTTTTTATTATATTTTATTAATGAATTTATTATAGTTTTTTATTCCATTGTGATAACTATGGAAACCGAGTTTCGTTTCAAATACCGAAATCGTTTGTTGGCTATTCTTCAAGTCCAAGTATTGAAAAATAATGCTACAATTAATTGATTGTTAGCTAAAAATATCTGAAAACGTTCAAAATATGACAACATACAGTGAACGGAGATGAAATATTTATTTGTATACAGCAATTTTCATGTTAACAAAATTATAAAATGTGCGCTATTTTTATGCTTAAATTTACAGTTTTTATGCTCTGAACTTTCATTAAGTATGTAGGTGTCATATTTAGTGATCAATAGCCACTTTAATTAATAATTAAATGAAATTACTATACATAAACAAAATTAAATAAAAACTTGAATGAACCACTAAAATTAATAATTAAAAGTCCAATGAAGCAAACAGCATTAGATTGCAAATCATTCACAGCAAAAATTTTAACACACAGCAATTTATACATAAAATACGAAATTTAGTGTCACAGGAAATATTAAAGGAAACCCACCAGTTTCATAAAATGAAATAGTGTCCTTCAAATAATTAACAGGGAAGTTAAATAAATTAACAGGGAGCGTACAAAGGCAGAAAACAACCAATTTCAGTTAAAAAAGAGTGAATGTGTTACCATCAACTACAAAAAGAAAACCGACAAGTAACAAATTAAGAACAATTACTTGTTTCAAAAATAAATAAGTTGACAATCTTAAGAAATGCAATCAGACCCGTTAAATACTAAGGAAAGAAGAAGCTATGGGTAAAATCAATAATGAGTAATTAAAAATATATATGTCAGAAAATAAAATATTCAACATCAACCGAAAATAAATTAAGACAACCTGTTGCAAAATACGAAGAAGGACAACAGTAGTAACAGATAATGAATAACAAACACAGAATTAGAAACTGAATGAGTAATAAGCATGAGGTGAAACCATAGCAGTGCAGATACAGGAAAAGAATGGATCTGGAATTCAACCGGAAAAGAAAAATCAGGGTAATAAATAATCAATAAACGAACCGTTACGTAATAAAAATAAACCAAATACACCTAAAAAGAAAGAATAACACAGTAATATATCGAGTAAATTAAATGGAATCGGAAACTGAAATTGAAGGAAGGAAAATGGGAAATAAATAAAAGATTTCCAGGCGAAAAAAAAAAAAGAATGGAGAATTATTATTAACAACTAAGTTCTATTGAAAAACAATAGAATTGTGGGTAAACCATTTTGTTTCGAATTCCTATGAGTTCTAACCGCGATTTTATTAGAAACTATTGTATTTTTAAATTTTAATTTTTATACAATTCTCAGTTTCATGATTTTGATAATTTTAACATGTCAAATGGATTATTAAGCGTATTCGTCAGAATGTACTATCTTAGTTTATTTTTGCTTGTTTTGTAAGGTTCACTCAATTTGGATTATTACTCAATATATATATATATATATATATATATATATATATATATATATATATTAGAGAAATATAATAAAAATAATAAATTCAAGTAATCGTGAAACATTAACATCGCCATAGAAGCAAAACCACGGCCATAATGCCGATAATAGAAAACAACAGCACCGGCTCAAATTCGAAGGTTAATCAGAATTAAATTCATCTTCAGGTCTGAGTATTTAATTCTAATTAACCCAAACAAATGCCTGTTTCAGATTGAGCAATAGTACATTACTATAAATACTCAAACTCGGGCTACAGGCACCAAAAGATGAAAACATAAAGATGAGAAACATTAGGAAAATTTGTATTACCATAAGGCAGTAACCCTTCTTCTTTCACCACATGTATATGCGATCAACCTCAACATTATGCATTATATCTAGAAGCACCAGAATGAACATGGCGAAATACAACCTAGGAGGCAGAACGAACGTTCACAGCAACCCTCCCAGCTCCGTTCAGTGAGTCAAAGCAGGAGACAGGACAATTACCCATTTAAGTAAGATAGAATATGAACATGAAGCACAGATGAAAATTCCTACTAAACAAGTGATTCGTGTAAGAAATGGATAAACGAGAATGCCACTATGCACCAATTATAAGGGTTCTCAAATCGTAGTATCAAACTGGCTAAAGTTACAATATTTTAGCGAAAATGAAATACAAAACATTAATATTAATGTATCTTATTTATTTTCCGAATGATTTTTTTTTATTTTTCTAATTTTTTTAGTTTATTTTATTATTTTTCATTTATATATATATATATATATATATATATATGAAATGTAATAATAAGAATTATGTAAAAATAAAAAAAATAAATATATATATATATGTATATATATATATATATATATCTATATATATACCTTTATATATATATATATATATATATATATATATATATATATATATATATATATATAATAGTAAATACACAAACAGATTGAAAAAGAGGGGAGGCATAAAGGAAGGGGGTAATTAATGGAGAGTGTTTACAGGAACGACAGAAAAAAGGCCGAGGGGGATTGTGACCCCCTGTTCCCGGTTAAAGCGCTTTTACTCCTGAAACACTCCCGGTGCCTTTGTCTTCCTGAAGCACTCCTCCGTCCGATGAAATCAATGAAACATCCCGAAGTAAAAAGACCATGAAGCACAAAGGGGCTCAAGAAATGAAAATAAACCTAACCTGACAATACAGCAGAATTCTTGAAGACCAAAAGTAAACGCCATGCAACGATACCGCACCGACATGCAATCATCATGTAAAACTGTTTTTTTCCCTTTCAAATACCAAGTCTACATAGTGCCTTAGATATCGAAGTGGGTGATTGCATTTTGCTGCTTCTTGGAGTAATTTATTGATACAGTGTTGCTGTTCCTCTTTTTCTGTATTTAGACGTCTATATCGATTTAATTGATTAATAATAATTTTTTTAGTTTATTTTATTATTTTTCATTTATATATATATATATATATATATATATATATATATATATATATAAATTGAAGGATTTTAATCGAAAATTATGCTTAAACTACTGTATGTACAAAAAAACCCATCTCTAGCATTTCTGTTACAAATGAGTAACTATAGGCCAAGACTAAGGATAAAGATAGAAGGTAACATATCACTACAATGGAAAGGGGGATGAGAAGAATATTAGGATTCAAAAAACACAATTAAAAGTATATAAAAGTAAATAAAAATAAAACTCGGCAAAAATGAGAATAGGCAATAATAATCAGCTCAAGATAAGAGATTAAGAATAGAGAACAATCAATTGAAACTACACAAAAATGGCGGTTAGTTCGAAATTGCATTCTCATCAAGACAGCCATACAATTCGAATTAAAACCGATAAAATAGCCAGTTTCTGACAATGGCGATAGTATTTAACTATAGACACCATTGATAAATCTATATAAATAAAATTTAAAAACCATCGATTACTCTCATCATCCCCACGGGAGTATGTCTGTACCAAATTTCATGAAATTTCGACGTTTAACCTTGATATGAGCTCACTTAAAATTTGGGTGTCCGTCTGTTTTCTGCCCTTCTGACTGCACCTCATTTCGAGAATAACCCGACCGTTATAGTAGCCTCTAACTAAACGGGACCCAACTGTTATTTGAGTCTCCAAACTAACGTGATCCAATCGTATTTCGTGCCTCTCTATGATAAATACAATTCAAAATCCGATAACGTTAACCAATCGTTATTTGCTCCTCTATCTCAAAAGTTGTGGAAGCTTTATAAATTAACGAAATAAAAAGTATATAAATGAAATATATTTTTATATTTCTGCTCCTAATAAGAAGACTGGGAATGTAGTCTAAAACAAAGCTAATTGTTTATTCAAAAAATTGCTTTCTCCTGTATAAACAAGAAAGATCAATCATGCTTAAAGCATTGATTATGAAACACATTCCAACTTCAATGCAATTTTATTTAAACATGTCTAAAATGCAATACATTCCTCGGTAATATTTTAAAACTTATCACAATACTACATTAATTTATTATATATGAAAACTTAAACCTTCATCGAAAAAAATGAACTTCATTCAAATGACGGCATTGAAATAAAAATTGCCTGGTTTAAACATCTCTAAAATGTGATACCTTTCTCGGTAATAATTTTAGAATTATCATAATACTACGATAATTTATTATATTTGAAAACTTCTTCGAAAACAACTGAAATTCATTTAACTGACGTCTTAGAAAAAATAACACGCCTGACTCTCTCTATAAAAGCAACATTTCATTCATAAATAATTTCCCATTCATGTCACTCATCAAAATACTATAATAATTTATTTTATTTAAAAATTAAGACCATGGAGCTACAAGTAATTAAACTCTAGGCGTAAAACTTCATTGAAAAAAATCGACCTTCTCTTTGTATAATCAATGAATATTTGAAAACTTAAACCTTCATCGAAAAAAATGAACTTCATTCAAATGACGGCATTGAAATATAAATTGTCTGGTTTAAACATCTCTAAAATGTGATACCTTTCTCGGTAATAATTTTAGAATTATCATAATACTACGATAATTTATTATATTTGAAAACTTCATCGAAAACAACTGAAATTCATTTAACTGACGTCATAGAAAAAATAACACGTCTGGCTCTCTCAATAAAAGCAACATTTGATTCATAAATAATTTCCCATTCATGTCATTCATCACAATACTATAATAATTTATTTTATTTAAAAATTAAGACCATGGAGCTACAAGTAATTAAACTCTATGCGTAAAACTTCATTGAAAAAAATCGTCCTTCTCTTTGTAAAATCAATTAATATTTCATTCATATCAGCTGTGCAGACTCCATGGACTAAATTATCTTGTGTTAACAGCAATTCTAATACAACTCATTCTACATATTTTGCTGTTTACGTTTTACATAAGTGAAAAATAGGCTTCGTTGTAGAAATAATCAAATTTGGATGACCATTTAAAGTCAAATATATTGTAATTGCGTTGTTTCAGTATGTAGATGCACAGAATTTAAGCAAAAATAAAGTTGTTTTAAGACGGATACAACACTCAAAATGAATTAAAAAAAACTTTAAAAATCACGATTTTGAGACAAGATGGATGCCATATATCATTTTGAAGTGGGTCACGTGATCTTTTCATATCATGGTCATGTGATCGCTTCATATAAGAGATGTTATTATTATTTTAATTTTTATTTAAAAAACTACTGAATATATTTCGCTGAATTTTTTTTTTATATATTTTATGGAACAATTTGAATATTACCTACAATTTTCGTAGCAATTTGTGAATTTTAAATCCGCTTAAAAAATTTTTGAAAAATTAGGTCCCATAGGGCTCAATATATTTCATTTTTCCAACCCGGGTTCAATCCACAACTAATTGGGTGATATTATTCATTTATATTCCCATAGGTCCTACAGACCGTCTGAACAATATACTAAAATTTCATTTTGATTGAGACATTTTTACGGCAGTTATCGTGCTAACGGACAGACAGACAGGCAAACAGACAGACAGACAGAATGAACAAAGTTATAAACACTTTTCAACTTTGTTGTAAAGTGTTAATAAAATTGTAAGTCGTGCTTCTGTCTATCTGTTCACCATCTTAATCCGAAAGATGCTCTTCTTACCGTTTTATAAGATTTATTATTAAATTTTCAATGGGAAGACTGCAAATATTCCAAGTTCGCCGCAAATTAAGAATTTGAGATTTTTTTTTACATTATATATTCCATACGAATAACGAGAATAGAGCTAGTGTACAATAGCGATAAAAAGTTCTTATTTTCAAAACATATTTTTATATTATAGAATTGAACACGTTTCTGGGATAAATAAATTGCTAAATAAATATGTCCCTCTTGACTTTAACTCATCTGCGTCGGTTTTAGTAGCTGAATATTTTTAATATTTTTGTCCATCCGCCTTTAGCATTGGAACCTAAAGAAAACTCCAAATATTGACAGTTCACCGTTAATTGTGAATTAAATTTCTTTACATTATATGTTCCGTACGAATAACGGGAATGCAGCTAGTGTACAATAACGACAAAAAGTTCTTATTTTCAAAAATTATTTTTATGTTATATAATTGTACACGTTTAGAGGATAAATAAATTGCGAGATAATTACATCCCTCTTGACTAATTCATCTTCGTCAGTTTTAGTAGCCGAATATTTTTAATACTTTTATCCATCCGCATTTAGCATTGCAACCTAAAGAAAACGCCAGATAGATATCAAATGTTCACCACAAATTGTAAATTTTAGATTTCTTTACATTATATGTTCCGTACGAAGAGTATACAGCTAGTTTAATATAAAATAAGTATACAGCTAAGGGGAACTTGATCAACGTATAAAAGCACAAATAACAACAATAATGCAGCATACGGCTGTTTCGAGGATACGCTATATCTCCTTCGTCGTGTAAGAGAACCAACGCACCCGAAGTCTAAAGGGGGACTGTGCGCGAAAACGTACGGGTGTCGTACTGGATAGAGCACCAGGGACGGTGAGTCTTTAATCTACAATAATCAGCTTCTGGTACTTACCTTCATGTTGTGGCATTAGGGAGGATTATACCGAAAACCTGGATTGAGAGGGAGCCAATCAGACAGCAGCTCTCTCTTAATCCAGGTCTTGTATATATAACTCCCCCCCTCCTGTTTCATTCTTTCGCGCCCATTCCTTTTTTGTATCTCGGGTGTGTTGGTTCACTTTCACGGACGAAGGGAATCCAGCGTATCCTCGAAACAGCTGTGTACTGCATTATTGTTGTTATTTGTGATTTTATACGTTGATCAAGTTATCCTTATCTTTCGCACAAAGTGTATTGTACTTATTGAAGTATACAGCTAGTTTAATACACAATTAATAATCATTGCGTTATTGGTCATTTGCAATATTCCGTTCGAGATTACTATTTATTTAGGAGTCTGCCGATCTGTTATACAATAAACCTAATATTTACCCTTACTGTGAATTATAATGTACACATTATATTTAGAAGCACTCATCCTTCCATAACTGTGTGCTGTATAAATTTGAACAGACATTACATACTGCAGTCCGCAATCTAATGGGGCATTTAGCTTGTATTTGCAAATAGTTATTTTGCAGTTTCAGACCATATGTTGAGATTGTACCTCGAGATTAAAGTGCCTATGAATAATGGGTTGGAATACAATAAATTCAAGTTGCAAAACTTGCATTCACTTGCAGAATGCGTTACATTCATAAATGAAACGGCTCTGTTCGTCTGGTATCAAATATACACTGCAAAATTATTAAATTTAAATTTAGAGCAGAATATTTATGTGAGAATATTTATGCGAGTGCCCAAATATTTATTTAATAGATAATTAAGAAATCAATTCCTAAACTACAGTAATTTATAGACTGTAGTTATCAACCACACCCGGAAACAAAAAAATCGTACCACACGAAGTATGCAGTTACATAAAAAAAAAATCTGATGTGGGCAACTCATGACTTTCCTTATATAATGAAATAAAATTTACTGAATTTCCAGTTTAAAAAAATGGGATTTTTATAGTAGATACTTATATTCTTCCCAAGATATTGAATTTTCTTCAATTAGTCGTCATTTTCATTGATTTAGCGTTATTTTGATCCATTTGGCGAGATTTTCGTTAATTTGGCAACATTTAAAAAAAGTCGCAAATTTGGCGACATTCCGTCAAATTCGTCGCAAAATCTCGCCAAGCGTTATGGACGGAGAAATAAGTTATTCTTACACCAGATAAATGACTATTGGCGTTCAAATACAAAAGTATTACTTAAAGTATCCTTTTTCATGAATGGAATGAGCTAGATCCGCGAGAATGATGTCACCCAATTTATCGTATGGCATTACATATGAAAAGTGAACATGTTTCTCAATAAGAAATATTTTGTTTTTATTTTATATGACTTTTTCATATTTTTTTTTAAAATGTGCAATATCTCGAGAACGGTTCATGCTAGCGTTCTAAAATTTATGTCAATCGTTTTCTAATGAAAAATTACATACGAAATATCTGTTTGCCTAAATTTATAAAAGGTTTTGATTTTTTGACGATTTTTTCAAAATTTCACTCGAAAATTTAGGGGGATTCTGAACATTCGATTGCGCATAAAAACAATAGGCTTCCAGTGTTTACGGATTGTGATTTTTGTACCAAGTTTCGTTCAAATCGGTCCATTCGTTCATCAGTTATCATCTCCACAGTCTCACTGACACACACACGCACACACACACACACATTGAAATACATTGAGCCCTATGGGACCCAATTATTCAAACATTTTTTAAGTGGATTTAAAATTCACAAATTGCTTGGAAAATTTTAGATAATATTCAAATTGTTCCATAAAATATATAAAAAAAAATTCAGCGAAATATATTCAGTAGTTTTTTAACTAAAAATTAAAATAATAATTACACCTCTAATATGAAACGATCACGTGATCATGATATGAAACGATCACATGACCCACTTCAAAATGATATATGGCATCCATCTTGTTTCAAAATCGTGAGTTTTTAAGTTCTTTTTAATTCATATTGAATGTTGTATCCGTCCTAAAACTACTTTATTTTTATTTAAATTCTGTGCATCTACATACTGAAACAACGCAAATACAATATATTTGAGTTTAAATGATTATCCAAATGTGATTATTTCTACAACTAAGCCTATTTTTCACCTACGTAAAATGTAAACAGCAAAATATGTAGAATGAGTTGTATTAGAATTGCTGTATTTGTTTAACACAAAATAATTTAGTCCATGGAGTCTGCATGGCTGATATGAATGAAATATTAATTGATTTTTTAAAAAGAAGGACGATTTTTTTCGATGAAGTTTTAAGCATAGAGTTTAATTACTTGAAGCTCCATGGTCTTAATTTTTAAATAAAATAAATTATTATATTATTGTGATGAATGAAATGAATGGGGGAAATTTATGAATGAAATCCTGTTTTTATAGAGAGATACAGGCGCGTTATTTTTTCTATGACGTCATTTGAATTAATTTCAGTTGTTTTCGATGAAGTTTTTATATAATAAATTATCGTAGTATTATGATAGTTTTAAAAATATTACCGTGGAATGTATCGCATTTTAGAGATATTTAAACCTGGCAATTTATATTTCAATGCCATCATTTGAATGAAGTTCATGTTTTTCAATGAAGGTTTAAGTTTTCGAATATAATAAATTAATGTAGTATTGTGATAAGTTTTAGAATATTACCGAGGAATGTATTGCATTTTCGACTGTTTTAAATAAAATTGAATTGAAGTTGGAAAGTGTTTCATAATCGATGCTTTAAGCATGATTGATCTTTCTTGTTTAAGTGCAGATTTTGAAAATTTTCAAATTATATAAAAGCATTTAGATAATTTTACAAAATTATTTATCAGATTATTTACGTAATTTCGCGGTTACATATAATTACTAGATTTCTTTTTTTTTTGTAATCGTCGAATGTAAAACTTTGCATTTTCTCACTTGGATTGTGTTTTAAAATCGAAATTAATCTTTCGACTTCTACGAAGGTAATAGGAGTGCATTTAAAACTTGTAGTATCTGTAATGATCCATTTCAATAAAAACTAAATTATTAGTATCACCTTCGTATATTTTAGCAATGACTTTTTCTCCCGGAGGGAAGGAAGTGATTATTTACTGAAAGAACTCGTTCGCATTTTTAACACTTGACAACATAGTTGAAAAGTGTTTATGACTTTGTTGATCCAGTCTGTCTGTCCGTTCGCACGATAACTGTCGTAAAAATGACTTTATCAAAATGAAATTTTAGTATGTTGTTCAGACGGTCTGTAGTACATATGAGAATATAAATGAATAATGTCATCCAATTAGTTTTGAACTGAAACCAGGTTGAAAAAATGAAACACACTGAACCCTATGGGACCTAATTTTTCAAACATTTTCTTAAGCGAATTTAAAATTCACAAATTGCTTCGAAAATTTTAGGAAATATTCAAATTATCCCTTAAAATATATAAAAAAATTTCATCAAAATATGTTCGGTATTGTTTTAAATAAACATTAAAATAATAATTGCACCCATATCATATGAAAAGATCACTTGACCCCCTTCAAAATAAAATATGCCATCCATCTTGTGTCAAAATCGTGATCCTGAATTTCCTTAACGCAAAATTATTTGTCTTGAGTCTGTAATATAGCTAATATGAATGAAACAAGATTATTTATTTTACATAGAGAAGCAGCCGATTCTATATTATTGCATTTTTGATGAAATTTTAAAAATCGAGTTAGAAAGTAATTTTACCTCCATGGTTTTGCGTTTTTATGTAAAATAAATTATTGTAGTATTGTGATAGTTTTAAAATATCGCCGCTGAATGAAAGGAATGGAAAAAAGTTTATGAATGAAATATTCAAAGCTTTTATATACAGAGCCTGGCGATTTATATTTAAATGACGTTATTTGAATAAAATTAATTTGTTTTCGATGAAGTTTTTCATTGATTCAAATATAATAAATTATTGTAGTATTGTGATAATTTCAAAAATATCAACGCTGAATGTATCGCATTGAGATGTTTAAATAAAATTGCATTTCATTTGGAAAGTGCTTCATAATCAATCCTTTATGCATGATTGATCTTTCTTGTTACATTATAATATGATCCTTTTGTCCAGAAACAGATTCAATTTCACTAACAACATCATTTACGGCATTCACAACGGTTATTTTATTTTCGACGAAAGTGATAATATCTACCAACAGAAATAAAATGTATAACGAAAGGAGTCTATAGATAGTATATGCTTAGAAATCCCTATTGAACTCGACTCTTCCTCATTCAAACTGTTAGCAATGCGAAGGAACAACTCATTAAAAATAAATTCCGTTTTCCTTGCGAATATTTGTGTCGTACAATTCAACTGCAATTTTTATTGGGAAAAAAATACCAATATGAAACATAAATTGAGGTTAATATAAACAAGAAAAGATTAAATACATAAAATGAAATTTCCTTCAACTACCAAACAAAAGGGCAAAAAAGACTTTTAAATATCTTTGCCTTAACTTCCGCGCGCTTTAATTATACGTCAGGGCGGGGCTGTAACCCTTCCAAAAATTAATTATAGCATCAAACCGTCCCCCTAAACTTCTCATTTTAATTCCTTTCAATACATACGTAATATAATGCATAGGGAAAGCAATGTGATTGAAGTCGAACATTCGAATTCGAATTTTCGAAGGATTTATACGTTTTAAGAATCCTTGAACTCAAATCGAACGTTTTTGAAGTTTTCTCGATGGGTATATGCGGATGATGTCGGTGTATGTGTGCGTATGTATGTACGCACGCTTGTCAGTCTATGGGTGTAATATCTAAAGAACGAAGCTAATTAACTTCTAATGCAATGTAAAACAATTATCGCAGTCAGTTAATATACAGGGTGTCCCAAAAAGATTGAAACACTCTTTAATTCTTCACCTGTTGGAGATAAGTGGGCAATGTAAATTGCAAAAATTTTGAAAGTAAGGTAGGAAATAAGATTATGTTAATGAAATAGTCCTCCCATTAATTTTTAAAAAGTTACACTTTTTATTTAAAATCAACTGAATTATGGTAAAGGGAAAAATCTGACTTATGCCACTTTTCCGTACCATGTGAAAGGCTGTTTCATCATTGAAAATAGGGATCATAAACAAATTAACGATGGAAATTGTTTAGATCAAAAGTACGTTAATGTGGGCCAAAAATTTTTATCTCAAATGCATCTAAATAAAGCATTGCACAGACAGAGATCATATAAAGCAGTGGTACTCATTACGCCATTGGGTATCCTATGTAATATCATCTAGTTTTATCTTTTTTTGTGATATGTCACAAATTTACATTTCTAATTTGATATATGGTCCCCCCATTCACACGGTACAATTTTCAATTAAACATAACTCGCTCGATTTTAAAGATACAGATATGCGGTTTTTTTAATGATCTTGTTGTATCAAAAATAAAAATTTCCTGATTGACGAAATTTGTCTAAGGGAATCGTATAAAAATTTAAAAAGTATAACTTTTTGAAAATTAATGGAAAGACTATTTCAATAACGCAGTCTTATTTCCTACTTTACTTTCAACATTTTTGCAATTTACATTGCCCGTTTATCTCCAACAGGTAAAAAATTAAAGCGCGTTTCAATCTTTTTGGGACCCCCTGTAGAAACTCTATTTATTATATAGGCAATCAACGACTCATAACGCATCACATTTTCAAATGATGAAAAAATAAGAAAGATCAATCATGCCTACATCATTGATTATGAAACACTTTCTGACTGAAACGAAATTTTATTTAAACATCTTTAAAATGCGATACATTCAGTGTTGATATTTTTAAAATTATCACAATACAATAATTCATTTTACTTGGAAAATTAAAACTTCATCAAAAAAAGGCAATGCTACAAAATCGTGTCCTTCTTTATGTAAAATCAATAAATATTTCCTTCATATCACTTATATTCTAAACTCCAGAGCTAAATAATTTCCCATGAAAAAAATTCAGCAATTCTTATACAACTCATCTTACAATCACTTGTTTACATTCTGCATCCATTAAAATTAGGCATCGTTGTAAAAATAATCAAAGTTTGATGATCATTTAAACTCAAAAATAATGTAATTGCGTTGGCACAGAATATAGATGCACAGAAAATACGCGAAAATAAAGCTGTTTTAGGACGAATGCACCTCTAAATATAAATTTAAAAGAACTTTAAAAATCACGATTTTTACACTGGTAAAAAAAGATGGATGCCATATTTTATTTTGAAGTGGGTCGCATGATCTCTTCATATAATATGGGTGTAATTATTATTTTAATTTTTATTTAAAATACTACCGAACGTATTTCGCTAAAAAAATTTATGTATTTTTTCGTATAATTTGAATATTCCCTAAAATATTCGAAGCAATTTGTGAATTTTAATTTTGCTTAAAATGCACTTGATAAATTAGGTCCCATAGAGTTTAAAATATGTCACTTTTTCAACCCGGGTTCAATCCAAAACTAATTAGGTGATATTATTCATTTACATTCCTATCCACTCATGTCTAAAAGTTAAGCAGAGTTGCCGTTTATGTGAAAATTTCAAGAAATCTGCGTCGAAATGCAAGGAAATGCGGTATGCGTGTGTAATATGGTTATAGGAGAAGAAAACAATGCAAAACAAGTATAATAACGACTTTTATTATCCACAGAAAAGGGTAAAAAGAAAAAGAGTCACACAACAATTTCCCATACTTTCGATGAGGGTTTGGATGAGTTGTATGCTCAAAGAGTTCCAAGCATCATGGAGAGCAGTTTTCAATCCCGGATCGGAGCTTGGTGGGTAGCGGAGGACTGCAAGATATCTCCCAAGCATATCCCACACATGCTGTATCGGATTCTGATCAGGAGAGTTTGTAGGCCACTGCATGGGCTGGATATCTTCAGTTTGAAGGAAGTCGTCGACCAAGGTCGCACGGTCAGGAGGCGCGTTATCATCTATAAATATGAAAGCAGGACCAACAGCTTCTCGAAACAATCGAACGGCAGGCTCAAGAACTTCACCTCTGTATCTTTGACCGGTAACCGACCCCGTGGCAAAGATGTGGAAGTCTGTGCGGCCGTCCATCATGATGCCAGTCCAGACCATGACCCACTAAACGGAAAACGATGTCTTTCAGTGATGTTTCCTGGATGATAAAGCGTTCCACGTTCTCTCCAGATCGTGGCACAACGAGAATCAGTTTGCAGGCTAAACCTGAATTCGTCACTGAACATGGCATTGTCCCACTGTTGTCCACTCCACAGCCGATGTTCCAAACTCCACTGTAAACGCTCGCGTTTCTATGCAGACGTCACAGGGATGCAAACTGCTAGTCGTCTGGTATAGAGATTAACGTGTCTGAGTCTCCTGTAAACAATTTGTCTCGAAACAGTGACTCCTGTGACGGCTGTCAGGACTGAACCCAGTTGTCTGGAAGAACGGTACCTCTGACGTCGTGCAGTTATCACCAAATATCGGTCTTGCCGAGCAGTTGTTACCCTTGGACGACCTGGTACTGGTCGTCGGGTAACATATCCTGTGGTTTAGAACCTCTGCCTGCCACAGTCTGGAGATCATACACTGATGGTCATTCAGAATTCGAAACGCTTCGGTTTGGGATCGACCGGATTCCAGCATTCCAATAATGGGTCTCTTTCCAAACATGTCTAGTTGGCATCTTTGTGACATCCTTCGTCCTTTTTTATTGTTAACAACGCTCCGTACCACAGCAATTGCGAAATTCTACCTCAACTGACCATGCCGCTCGAGGCCGTTTTATACTCATTCCCGGCGTGCGCCGGTGCTTTGCGCATATCGACGTCGACTGAACTGTTTTGCATATGTACAATGATTTACCTTCGTCCAACTATTCTCCACAACTGATTGTGAACCATTGTATCTATGTTAACTCCGAATTTTTCGCATTTTACGAATTATGCTTAACTTTTGGGCATAAGTGTACGTCCCACAGATCGTCTCAACAGAATGATAAAATTTCATTCAGTTTCAAAATTCAATGATGAATTTCAGTCATTTTATGGCAGTTATCTTGCAAACAGACAGATAGATTGAACAAAATCATGAACACTTTTCAACTATGCTTGAAAATCGTAAGAAGTTGAAGACAGTCAAACATGTTAAATGAAAAATATTTTATGCAACTATCATAAAAAAATATATTTTTGAAAAAATAAACTATACATGGTGGCAAGTGCTGTGTGGACTTCATTTTCGATAGAACAATAAGCATTTTCAGACAAAAACTGCAGTAGAAGCCCTTAGTAAATTCTCCAGCCCCATCAAAATTTGATACTGAATCTATATCGGTTATCATCTAAGCTCTATCTATAGCCAAACCTTAGAAATAGATGTTGAAAGTAAAATGAAAACTTTTGAACCGGAAGTGGATAAGGAACCGAAAGTGGATATCCTTAAGCAAATCCTCTACCATGTCTGGAATTTTATGATGGATACCTATGACTCATCATCTTAGCCCTATTTATAGCCGATTCAGAAAAATATCAATAATAAATTTTGAACCGGAAATGGAAAAACACGAAGTTTAAATCCTACGTAATTCTCTACCCCCTCAGGAACTTCATCCATATCAATCATCGTTTACGTTTTATTTATAACAGATACTGAGAAGTTGATGTTGCAAGGGAAATGTAACTTTTTAGCCAGAAATGAGAAGTTTTGATGACCCCCAGCCCCCTTCGTTACGTGATGCTGAGTTTATATCAGTCATCATCTAAACCAGAACTGGACAAACCGAGACCCGCGGTCCAACATGTTCTTTTTTACGGCCCGGTTAAAAATAAAATACAGAAAAATAAGAAATAAGATAAAGAGAAATACAATATTAGACTCAATGTACCACATCAGCTACCATTATAGATCTTGCGGCAAACCAAAACCGTAACACGTTAATCAAAACTAATTAGATTTTAATTTTGCACTTATCATTAGCAGGTACAATCGCACATGGTTTTTTAACACTTTACAACAAAGTTGAAAAGTGTTCATGACTTTGTTCATTCTGTCTGTCTGTCTGTCTGTCTGTTCGTTAGCACGATAACTGCCGTAAAAATGACTTAATCAAAATGAAATTTTAGTATGTTGTTCAGACGGTCTGTAGGACCTATGGGAATATAAATGACTAATATCACCCAATTGGTTTTGGATTGAACCGGGGTTGAAAAAATGAAATACATTGAGCCCTATGGAATCAAATTTTTCAAACATTTTTTAAGCGGATTTAAAACTCACAAATTGCTTCGAAAATTTCAGGTAATATTCAAATTGTTCTATAATATATATAAAAAAAAATTCAGCGAAATATATCCAGTAGTTTTTTAAATAAAAATTAAAATAATAATTACACCTCTTATATGAGACGATCACGTGACCATGATATGAAACGATCACATGACCTACTTCAAAATGATATATGGCATCCATCTTGTTTCAAAGTCGTGATTTTAAGTCCTTTTTAATTCATATTGAGTGTTGTATCTGTCCTAAAACTACTTTATTTTTCTTAAATTCTGTGCATCTACATACTTAAACAATGCAAATACAATATATTTGAGTTTAAATGAATATCCAAATTTGATTATTTCTACAACGAAGCCTATTTTTCACTTATGTAAAATGTAAACAGCAAAATATGTAGAATGAGTTGTATTAGAATTGCTGTTAACACAAAATAATTTAGTCCACGGAGTCTGCATGGTTGATATGAGTGAAATATTAATTGATTTTATAAAGAGAAGGACGATTTATTTCTATGAAGTTTTAAGCATAGAGTTTAATTACTTGTAGCTCCATGGTCTTAATTTTTAAATAAAATAAATTATTATAGTATTGTGATGAATGAAATGAATGGAAGAAAGTTATGAATGAAATCCTGTTTTTATAAAGAGATCCAGACGTGTTATTTTTTCTATAACGTCATTTAAATTAATTTCAGTTGTTTTCGATAAAGTTTTCAAATATAATAAATTGTAGTAGTATTATGATAGTTTTAAAAATATTACCGTGGAATGTATCGCATTTTAGAGATGTTTAAACCAGGCAATTTATATTTCAATGCCGTCATTTGAATGAAGTTCATTTTTTTCAATGAAGGTTTAAGTTTTCAAATATAATAAATTAATGTAGTATTGTGATAAGTTTTAAAATATTACTGAGGAATGTATTGCATTTTCGATTTTTTTAAATAAAATTGCATTGAAGTTGGAAAGTGTTTCATAATCAATGCTTTAAGCATGATTGATCTTTCTTGTTATATATGGTTTCGCCTTTATACTGGCATCCAATCAGGAGTAGTTTTGGTGTTCACGTCAGTGAGGGGGTGGGTAAATCCACCCTTTTTCTTTACTTCTAATCCCTTTATGGCGTAAAAAGCATTTTGATAGTAATTATCGTTAAGCATGCGCGTGGAGGATTAAGTAGCGCATGGAGACTCTTACAGCGCATGCGCGTTGAGGATTGATCAGCGCGCGGAAAGTCTTACAGTGCATGCACGTGAAAATTCTTACAACGCACGCACAAGACAGTTATAGCAAAGCATGCACGTAAACTATTACATGCAAGTGCACAAAAACTCTTACAACACACGCGCGTTGCAATTCTAACAGCGCATGCGCGTGGAGGGCTCTAACAGTGTATGCACGTTAAATATTTTATAGTTGTAATTGTAAACAGGCATGCACGTAGAGAACTCTTACAACGCACGCGCGTAGAGGGGGTGAGCCGCGTTACATGGGCGGTGAGATTTTTGGAGCACAAATCCTTACACAGAATACTCGTTGAAAACTGAACAATGCAAACGCGTTAAAGATTGAACAGTTCGTGGAGGGTCTTACAATGAATGAGCTGTTGTAGTTCTGGAAGAGCATGCATGTAGAAGGCTCTCACAGTACAAGTGCGTTGAGGATTGAGCAGAGAATGCGCGCGAAACGTCTCGCAGCACACAAAAGTTCTCTGGGCGCATGAGAGTGGAAACGCTTACAGTGTAAGCGCGTTAAGAGTATTACAGAGCATGCGCTTAAAGGGCCTAACAGCGCATGTGCGTATTGGCTTTTACAGCGTGCGCGTTAATAATTGATAGGCGCGTAAATCGTCTACTTATGCAAAACAAGTTTAAAACAGATATGGCAATTTCTCGAAGTACGACAATGAAGACAAATGTACGACAAACGATCGACATAGTTTGATAGTCGTTTCTCTGAACTTACAAAATATAAAAAGATGTGTATGTATGTATGTTCATGAAATATTTACACTCGTCTAAAAGGAGTAGAAACTTGTAATATCGTACATGGATGTCTTAAATGATGTAACTGACCAGAAATTTCCAAAATATCGGAATTTCTCCATAGGGGGGTAGGGGAGGAGGTTTTAGCAATATCTGCTACCATATCTGGTTCTGAATAAATATGGTTTTGAATAACCATTATGAAATTTTACGCACGTTATTGAAATGCCAATACATAATTATTTTAAATTAAACTTACTACGCAACAGTCCTTACAGAAATGTGCAAGAAACTGATGAAAATATGTGGAATGTGCATGTACATCACATTTTCTGACCCGATAACCTTATAAAGCAATAAAATTTTCTACCGGTCATGGTAGATAATGGTAGACTTTGTATCTTTATCATACAAACCCAAGAAGAAGAAAAATAAATGTTGAAAAATTCATTGTATAAAATTAATAGAAGAGGCATGAAGTCAAATTAAAAAAAAGCAATAACATTATATGCGAATTTTCTAATCAAACGTTTATAATTGGTCATGTGTAGTGTTAAAAGATTAAAAATATTATGTTTCAGAATATTTCTTTCAACATTTGATGCATGGGCTGGTTTGTCAAATGTTTAGGATTTATAATTGCCTAATTCTATTTAACATGTGAAGAACGGGCATTCGCTGCTTTAATATTGTTTAATAAAAATTAAATATCAAACTCCAATAACAGATGAAATTTGGAAAACCAGTTAAGATGTGCACGAATCAAAATTAATATAGACCTATAAAAAAATTGTAAGCACAAAGAAAATCAAGCATCTCACTGATACATTTATATAACAAATTGAGTAAATACAACAAATTTTTATATAATTTTATTTATTTTTAATTTCAAAAGACTATTTATTTTGTATGTGACCCTCAGAAAATATGTAGCCGGTCAAAGTGGTCTGTAGAATTATTTAGGTTAGCCAAGCCTAATCCAAGCTCTATCTATAGCCAATCATGAGAAATAGATACTTTAAAGAATTTTTTGAATCGGAAATGGAAAATGAACCGGAAGTTAAAAACCTTAGTGAAGCATCCTACTTCCTTTAAAATTCGATGCGGATTATTTTCTAAGCTCTATCTATAGACAATCTTGAGAAATGTACGTTTTAAGAAAAATTTATATTTTTGAGAACCGTAAATGGTAAAAGAACCACAAGTGAAAATCCTTTCTTGACCCCCCCCCCCCCCCCTCCTCTCCATTTATCTCCTTTGGATTGGAATATGATGCTAAATCCATATCACTCATCATCAAATCTGTATCCATAGTACATCCGTAGATCCCGAGAAATACATGCTTCAAAAAGTTAGTAAACGCATTTTGCCACCAACAAATGAAACACAATTTAGAACTCTGGCATGAAACGTTATTGAAAACTTGCATGTTTTACCAATAAATGTATCCTAAAAATTGCACAAATTTATTATTATATTAGGTATCGTTAAGCGGTTGATATTTTTTTTTCAGTATTGTGTGTGAAATTCATTACCATCATGGTCGTGAATTTAGCTTTTTCCATTAAAGTGAAGAGGATAATGTTATGTTCCAGTACCAACTGTATCACCAAATTTTTCTTATTTCTGCACGTTATTAATTATATACTAAAGCCGTTTTGTACGGATTTTGCTCGTGCAGATAAATAATTTTATCTGGCCAACAAGGCGGATTGAAATTTTATTTTATGGCCCAAGTTAGTTGACGTGGATATAAATGATAATGAAAATAGATATTTTGTAAATACGGTAAAACCTGTCTGTGATGATATTCTAGGAATGGGGGAAAATGTCATTATAGACAATTTATAGTTATAGACAAGTTCGATATACATATACACCTTAGTAGACGAACACGCGGAAAATGTTGTTATAGACAGGTTTATCGTTATAGACAACTAGCCGCAATTTCCCGGGCGTTGCTCGAGTTTTACCACTGGTTATAGAAACTCGAAACATAGACTAAATTTTAAGTGGGGCTATTTTAAGACTACCTACCAAATTTCATCAAATTCGGTTCAGCCGTTCTCCCGTGATGTTGGATCATACATACATACATACATATATATATACATACATACATACATACATACATACATACATGCATACTTTTCTTCTTTATATATATAGATACCGTTATGACTGGGTTTCACTGTATAACACAAGAATTGGTCACGGTTTTCAAGGGATGTAAAAGTACTGCACACATAAAACATTTTTTTTTACTTTATGTTCTGTCACGTGATCTTGATAAATTTATCTCATATATTACAAACAATTTCTTTTTGAAGGATCACCAGTTCCTTCTCCCTCGCAAAGTTTGAAATTAAAGCTCTCTACGGAGAGAGTTCATCACAAAAGAAAAACATTCCTTGATCACTTAAGAAGAGAACTCAATTTCTCGTTGGCGGCTTTCCTTTTTTTTTTTCATTAATCGCACAAAATGAGATTGTTTGATAGAATAGTACATCAATTCTAAAGTGAATTATGTTACCATTAATAATTGAGACTTCCATGAAGACCAACATTTCAAATGATGTTTTGTTTTTTATGGTTATTGGTCTTCGAAATGAAAACAGCAAGAATGTGAGGCTATACTATCCTCTCCCATTCATAAATATTCCATGTTATTGATATTCACTATACGCCACGTAAAGTTTACTTAACCCAAAAGAAATATAAGGAAAAACCGTGAGTTTCCTAAAAACAACAGAGTGTTTAAAAAAAACGACTAGGATTTAAACTTTTAAACCATTTGGACGGCCGGAGTGGAAGTATGTGTGTACACATACTTCCACTCCGGCCGTCCAAATGGTTGCTCACGTCTTCGGATGAGTCGGGCGGCCTGGGTCTTCAGCACATACTTCCACATGGAAAATTATTTTGAAACACTAGGGGGCTCTGTCTTCTTCCCACTAATCGCCAACCCCCATAACTCGCTTTGCTAGCTATTTCAAACCGCTAAAGTTTAAATAGGTAAACGGTTTATTTCATCGTATTAGCCTATTATTTCTCTATATATGTACCAAATTTCATATTTTTGTATACAATAGTTTTTGCAGTACGAGACAAAGAAAATCGATGGACGTGACGAAATGAAAGAATATTTTTCACTTAATAAGTGCATAAAAGATAAAATATCTCATAAACTGCATCGAAATTATAAAAAAGGGGGACTCCGTCCTGCAAAAATTCAACTATGTAGGTGCCTGCATGCAAAAATTCGTGGTCTTGCTATTGTTAGTCTATCCAGGATTCGAACTCGCAACTCAAATATTTTGCCTTTGACATTAAGTATTTCTTAAGCTACATTATATATAGAAAGACGGTTTATTTCAGCCTGTTCCCCAAACCTTTCTCTATAAATGTATCAAATTTTAGATTTCTGTATGCGATTTGTTTTTGCGATACAAAGCAGAGAAACTCGAACAAGAAATTTGTCAAACGGCGGCGGCGGCGGCGTCAGCTATATTTTTAATATGAAGAGATAAGAAAAGTGTGTCTCTTAAAATGCACATGACTCGACGTAGAAGAAAGTAGAAATGAGCTATGGATCAAAATACAGACTTCCACTATTATATAATAAAAAGAAAATGATTCAAGCTATTGCCATTGATCTAGATAAATATATTTATAAACTTTCAGGTAGATACCACTGAAGCCCTTAAGAGCTGGCAAGTGCAAGTCACCTGGCGTATAAAACAACTGTTTCATCAATTACCTATACAGAATTAAACACAAAGACATCTTAAATGAGATAAAATTACTACAAGACAAATTTGTAATCATATATGTTGATAAGGCTTCTAGTAATTATACGTTTATTTGCAAAAAATATTATTTGGAAAAACTCAAACTACAACTCAATATTTCAGTATTTTTATCTCCAATACACACTAATATTTCTATTATCAGTTAAAAACTAATTACTTACTGCAAATTACTTAAACAAAAACACAATATTAGTTTTCCTTACTTGATACTTATACCAAAATTCCATAAATCACCAATTACTTTTAGAGCTATTACTATAGGGTTTAATCCATATACCAATACAGCGGATAAACAACTTCTATCTATTCTATATCAAATTTATGATCATTTCACTACACAGCGAACATATATTATCAAACATAGTTTTGAACTAATTAAAAATTTCAAACAACAACTTTTCATACATGATATAAAAACTTTTGATTTTAAAAACCTCTTTAATAACATTCACATTCATGATTTGTACAAAGTCATACTAAATTTATATGAACAATTTACTCATTCTAAAAACATCACTATACCAAAATTCAAAACATTGTTGAAATTCATTCTGTTCAACCAGTATCTCTCTCAAGGTAATTACATTTACAAATTACATATGGGAATTCCACAGGGAGGAATCTCATCTACAATTCAGGCCAAGCTTTATCTATATTATTACGAAATTCAGCACCCATTCAACAGTAATATCATGTACAGAGTTATTGATGATCTAATTATTATTAAAATTAATAAAGATGCACCAATGTTAAACTTTCAATTTTATCCTCCTAATCTAGAACTAATTGGAAATGTTTATTCATCACCATGGATCAATTACCTTGACGTTAGTTTAAAAATTCAAAATATTGATAACTTAAAATTTAAAATTTATGACGAAACTGCATCATATAATTTCAAATTTAACAAACTTCAACACTATTTATCCAATCTTTCAAAATCAGTTTTAGAAATATCATTAATAATCAGTTAATAAGAATAAAACAGTTAAGTACACCATGTTATTACAAAGAAAATATTATTAAATTAATAAACACCACCATCCAAAATAAATAACCGCTCAAACCTTAATTTTTCTTTTATTAAAACACATTTTAAATTTGAATTCAACATCATGCTCCAACAACTTACAGCAACTTACAGACAGTTCAGTATCAACCACTATTAAATAAATAAAAATTAAATCAAATTATCATCACTATCCTGGGCCCGACACTCTTTAACATATACCTGAACGACATCCCCAGGACTCCAAAAACAGAGCTGGCACTCTATGCAGGCGACAGTGCGATACTTGCAAAACACCCCTATGTCTCAGTAATGCACAGACAGCTACAACAACACTTAGACATACTCCAAACATGGCTGGAAAAATGGCGAATAAAATTAAACCCCAATAAATGTCATTGGATTTATTTCTGGAGGAAAAACAAACCGCCGCCACCACTGTATATAAACAGTCATACCTTACGCGCGGAAAAATGTACTAAATACATAGGTGTAACGATAGATTCCCACCTAACCTGGAAACAGCACGTAACGAACTTAATCAAAAAAGCGTATATAACTACAGGAGCCTTATACCCAATGATAGGAAACGGAAATCTCAGTCATCAAAACAATCTGCTAATTTATAAATCGGTCATCCGCCCGGGAATGCTGTATGCAGCACCCGTATGGGGATATGCCTGTAAAACTACAATAGACCTCCTAGAGACAAAACAAAACAAAATCCTACGGATTATCAGGAAAGCTCCCAGGTACTTAAGAAACTCGGTAATTAGGAATGACTTCAAAATAAAAACTGTTAGAGCCCAAATTAAAAAGCTAGCGCTTAAATTTTACAAAAATTTGCCATCCGTTCCAAATGAACTGTTATTCAATCTGCATGACTATGATCATCGCAAGACCAAATCTCGTAAGAGACCCCGCGCTGTTCTAAACATCGATAATCGGAATTAAAAATCCCACCTCAAACATCTGATATTAAATAAAACTCGCGACTAATGTTCAAAACTCTAAGCTGCCAAAATGTTAGGTAACCCTCAGATCTGCATCAACCCCCCAAACTGCTTAAACTCTAAATGTGCAACAAACTGCTACACTAGGAGCTAGGACAAATAATAAAAAGTAGTAAATAAAAACCTCGAATCTCCAATTAGGGTCACTGAATTAATGTCACGGTTTGACGATAAGAACCACATATTGAAACCGGAGATTAAAGGCGCTTCGCGCCTGGTGCTCTGTCCTGTACGACACTCGACTTTCACTAAGAATCCATATATAAAACAACAAGTATAACTTCAAAATTGGATAGTTATCAAGTATTTGATCTATATAATAAAAGACAATGTCTGTGTGTGTGTCTGCCTGTCTTATACACTATAGGTTCAGCGACCGCGCGTCAGAGAGCTACGAAATTTGGCAATCGGAGATCCGGGGGTTGGGAAGGGGACACGTGAAAACCGATTTTTAAAATTTGAATTATTTTTTTTTTGTTACTTAATGTTTTATGCGATTTCGACCGTTTTTTCCCTTTCTCCCCTTTCTTCTCCACTATCCAGACGTCATAAAAAAACACGACCGGAAAGAGCAGACAATTGCGTGTAAAAATATATCAATTTCAAATCTCAATTTCAATTTCTAATATTTTTTAAAGATTTTAAAACAAAAGTCACTTTCGACTCAAAAAAACAAACTTTTGTTTTCAAATCCTCGCATCCGAAAAAGTAGCGAGATTTTCAACTAAAAATTTACATTTTTAGAGAGCTCAAACATCAGGCTTTCTTACAAGCCCAATCTGGTCAAGAAATAATTATAAATGGCAGCCCGATTCTGAATTTAAAGAAGTGATGGTTTTAAATTTCTCGACGACTTCACGGCGAAGAGGGCCGACTTCCCACTTCCCCTGCGTGCGCAGCTAGATGGGGAAACGTCACGCTGTCTCCATTAGTGTTTGCTTTTTATAAGGTTTTTGGCTCATTATGCTGGATTGAATTGTGGCGATGTATATATTTTAAATGATGGAAAGGTATGGATTTTTTAAATGGATATTTTAATTTATGGATATTTCAAATGGATATTTTAATTTATGGATATTTTAAATAGATATTTTAATTTTATGGATATTTTAAATAATGGAACGATGGATATTTTAATTTTGTGGATATTTTAAATGATGGAACGATATGATGGAACGATGGAATGATGGAATGAGGATGATGGAATTAAGAGCTTAGCATATAGTTATTATAAAATTTAAATTAGCGCGTGGGAAGTTAGCGCGCGAGAATTGCACTCGATAGGCCCGGGTTCGATTCCCTCCACTGCCAAAACTGCCGCTGTGTTTACGCGGAGTACAATCACGTTAAACATGTGAGTCCGTAAGTCCTTCCGAGAGGTTGGTGGTAGGGGAAGGAGGGTACGGTCCCTGTCGATACCTTCCTCACTAGGTTCCGGTCTAAATTGGGTGAATAAAACGAAAGTTATGGAGATTGTCGCGGAGGGCGAAGTAGTCCAGTGGTTAGTGCGCGGGAATTGCACTCGGTAAGCCCGGATTTGATTCCCGTCACTGCCAAAACTGCCGACGTGTTCACGCGGAGTACGATCACGTTAAACATGTGGGTCCGTAAGTCCTTCCGAGAGGTTGGTGGTAGGGGAAGAGGGGTACGGTCCCTGTCGATGCCTCCCCCACTGGGTTCCGGTCTAAATTGGGTGAATAAAACGAAAGTTATGGAGATTGTCGCGGAGGGCGAAGTAGTCCAGTGGTTAGTGTGCGGGAATTGCACTCGGTAAGCCCGGGTTCGATTCCCGCCACTGCCAAGACTGTCGCCGTGTTCACGCGGAGTACGATCACGTTAAACATGTGAGTCCGTAAGTCCTTCCGAGAGGTTGGTGGTAGGGAAAGGAGGGTACGGTCCCTGTGAATGCTTCCCCCACTGGGTTCCGGTCTAAATTAGGTGGCACTTCCTGGCCGTCCAAATAGTTACCTTACACCTTTTTGGTAGGTCGCGCCAGCGAGTTTGCCATGGTTAGAATTTTCAAGGGTAGCGAACAGGCTGGTCGCCGAAGGCGGCTAGTAACTAATAAAATAATAACATAAAATATTACTATTCTACATGTTTCTTTTCAACCAGTTACACTCTTAGACTTACCTTAACTGTAAATATTTTTGAGTTGACTCAAAGCTAAGACATTCTCACTTTTTCAACTTCAATGTATCCAGAGCATGTGGTAACTCATTTTACGTTATTTTATTCTTATTCAATTTCAATTTTTAAAGCATTGTATGCAACTATTATATTATTATTATTACATGGCATCAAGCTGAAAAATATTTTCGATTCATTTAAGTCATGCCAATAATATGAATATCCATCGGGACCATGGAAGTTCTACTTCTTTTCATCACTAAAGGTAACCGAAAGCCACTTTTCGCCATAAGACATATGATTAATGCTCCATTACAGTCGATCTGTTTGCAGTCTTTTCCGAACATAGCTTTCGCAGCATTTTCTTGTAGGCTATATTTCCAGAAGTCTTTATTCTTCTGGTGGATGGTATTCTTAAAAATTTCACTAGTTGAGGCAATTTGCGGCAGAGACATATTATGCAATGACGTCATTTTCAATATCATTCTATCATCACGAGTGGAAAGCTTCCTTGGTTTTCCAGAGTGACTTTTGATTGCCCATTCATCACCAAATGCTGAAACTTTGTAAATACTGCTTATGGATCTGTTCAGCATCCGTGAAATGTCTTTAACATTCTTTCAGCTTCCATTTAAACACCAATTGTTTTATAATTTCATCTTTCGAAAGCTCTTTAGTTCTCGCCATTTCAATACCATGCTTAAAAATCTGGTACAGGTCTAAATTCTGAAATTGCAAAGTTTACAGTTCATCTTAAAATAAATTAAAAGTAGACGATAATAAAAAAAAATTCTGCTATACAATAATATGAAAGCAGCAATTTTAAATATCAAAAATATATTTTGAAAAGGTATGAATTATATTATCTATACTTTTGGGACACCTCAATCTCAATTTTCTCCAAATTAATATTATATTTACCGAATTTTGTATAATTTTATGCAATGAAATCGAATAAAATTATCGAATAAGACATATTGCCTTTCATAGTTTCAGTTACCGTGTTACTTTTGCGAATGCAATGGTTTTCTCTATTATAAGAAATTGAGCTATAGCTAAGAAATTCAGCATATATGTATCATTTGCGGAGATATACAAATAATTAGAACTTGGGAGCAAAAATACACTTCATTAAAAAATGGTGGTGACAAGGAGATGACATTTTGTATATGCAAAGTATGTATATGTTTTTTTTATCTATGTAGAGTTTATATATGCAAATAATGTTCTGGGCTTCATGCACTATATATGTACTGATTATAAATTTTATTTTTTCCAATACTTTGACATTCGCTCTTTGAAATCTCTTACATTCTCTCCATTATTACTTATGGTTTTCTTATCTCCTAGTTCTGTCAGGTGTAAAATAACCATTTCGTTCAACGTAACAATGTTATTTAATTAAAATAAACTTTCCCTAGAAGGCGATTGATTTGTATACGCCTACTAATCATTTTACAATTTAATTGCCCTCTATTCATTCTTATTTATTCTATTTTATAATTAGTTTATATATATATATATATATATATATATATATATATATATATATATATATATATATATATATATATATATATATATAATTAAAAATGAATGTTACCACAGAAACTCGTAAACAACTAGACAGAAAATAAGAAACCAATATACAATACGCGCATAATGCAGCAGACAAGTATATGGATAAATATTTGAAATATAATAATAAGAATTATGTAAAAATAAAAAAAAAATAAAAATAAAAAAATACAATTCAAGTAATATTAACATCACCATAGAAGCAAATTCACGGCCATAATGCCGATAAGAGAAAAGAACAGAACCTTCCCAAATTCGATGATTAATCAGAATAAAATTCCTCTTCAGGTCTGAGTATTTAATTCTAATTAACCCAAACAAATGCCTGTTTCAGATTAAGCAATAGTACATTACTATAAATGCTTAAACTCAGACTACAGACATCAAAAAATGAAAAAATGAAAAAAGAATACATTAAGAAAATTGTATTACCATGCGGCATGAATCCTTCTTCCTCACCACGTGTATACACGAACAACCTCAACAGCTTCAATACATGAAAATGGTGTCAAATTTTAACTTCATTTTTATCTCATTATCCCTTATCTTATCATTTTAAAATGTCTGGTAATTGTAATTCCTAGGTAATAATTCTATTCTTAGCCATTGTTTTTGTGATCGATCTTAGTTTTCATGTATTGAAGCTGTTGAGGTTGTTCGTGTATACACGTGGTGAGGAAGAAGGATTCATGCCGCATGGTAATACAATTCTGGAGATTCAATTAAGAATTCTGGAATTCATATAGAATTTAACAGCACTTACTGGGAAATCCTAGAAACTTAAAACTTAGAGGATTGCAAACTTCGTTTCTTTCTTCAGAACTACGAATTCCTTCTTAAACGCTAAGTTTGAAATTAAGGCTCTCTGCTGATAGAAAAAACATGCTTCACAGAAAAAACATTTCCTCATCACTTAGGAAGAGAACTCAATCTCTCGTACGCAGTTTTTTCATTAATCGCACGAAATACGATCCCTAGATCGATTATATCTTTCCTGGAGTGAATTATGTTGTCATTAATAATCCGAAGACACCCCGAGAGACCCACTACTTAAGGAGCGTGTTTTGAAAATGGGAAGTAGTCAGGGGATGATTTGTAGGAGATGATTTGTATGCAACTTCAGGGGATGATTTGTATAATAATGAACCGTAAGCTGATATCTTCTTGGGGAATATTTGTGTCCTCATGGTATTATATAATTTCTAAGTTTTTCAATAGTATTTTTTTTTAATTTCAGAGTAATATTTTTCTAGCCATTCTTATGAAACTGTCTTTGAAAAGTTTCAAATGAAACACGTATGCTCTAAAACCCCTAACACATTAGTAAAGAGTTTTCGAGAAACTGAATCTGTTAATGTAAAGCCTATCTGTTCACACTTTGTCTGCAACAGATCAGCCATCTGCAAACAGAGTAGTCACTTCAGCAAAAGCAAAAAATATTTGTATACATAAAAATGCCCATGAAAATCTGGAAGAAAGCTTTGCCAATGAAATAATAATTATAACTTTATTTTTTGCCTTCGATACCGGTTGATATATTTAAACCATTATCTTATGCCGTAACCAACAACGTATTTTGCCTTTTAGATTATTTACATCAAACTTGGGAGTGATTTTTTATTCCAAACATATAATTTTACATTACGCCTTATCATTCTATATAGTATGATAAAACATCCTTTGACCGAACACACGGTTTTGTTCGTGATCCCCTTTGCATTTAAGAGCATATTTCGATGTTTATCATTCTCTGATTCTGAATAAGTGCTCTAAAGTCATGTAAAGAGCGATATTTTGGCTTTCGTAAGCAGGCTCTAGAGAAACTCATTAATTTGAACCAGGGATAATTTTACAACATTCTTGAAAATTTGTTTATTTTCCATAAAGTGAAAATTAATCATCTTCATATTCTTGAGAGAGGCCCATCTATAAATCCTTAGCAGTTGCCCAATATTAGAAGCAAATTAATTTTAATACATAAAAGTATCCTAAATTAAAAGTAGCGTGAAATTTACTGGAAAGATTATATAATGGAAATTAATTTCAACGGTTAAGTAACTTTCACCTGTAGGGTCTTTTAATTTCAAACTAAAACTTTTAAAATGTGCTTAGTGAGGTGGTATTATTAATAATCCTTTTAAATAGTGAGGTGGTATTATTAATAATACTTTTAAATCTTGAGTAGACTTCGTGATATGAAAAGAGACAATTCTAGTTAAATGGATAAAAAAGCACGAAAAATAGCATTAAAATAAGAAGAATTAACTCGGGTTATTAAAATGGGTACACCAAAATATCTGGACTTAACAGTAGTTTTTAAATTCCCTCGCGCAGTTATATAGCCCAAATTTATGACCATCTTGGGGGACTAAGACGACACATCACCTCTTCCACACGAAACACCAAGGATATAGTGGAGAAGTCAGCATGATCCCCCAAAATATCGAGATCTGAGCATCCAATGGAGAGAGGGTCAAACAACCACTCGCAAATCAGGGTCCATACAGAACAAATTCCATCCTAAATCTTTGAGTCACGCCAACAAGACATGATTTTGACATTCCTTGCTGACATCATGTACGCAGAGTTTAAATATGTGAAGGAAAGCAATCTTTTGTGAATGAAATATCGTCTGATACTATGTCTTCACGAAGTGATGAAGTGGAATTCTGTACATGTATACATAGTGCAATATACCTCGACGTCTGAATCCCGACCATCTACTGAGAAATTATGTCAGCCTGCTTAGTATTGATCAGTAAAATTTTCATAAATACTACTACCTTATTCAATTAACTATGCTTTGCCATCCCTCGATACTAGCTAATTCTTGTATATAATATAATTGATCACTGAAATGTATAAAATTATTAGCTTATTAAGAATTTTGAAATGAGTTATTAATTATGAAATATGTATGATTAATTTAGCGATCTCAGAGCAGGTGTAACGTTCAAAATCGTATTTATTATTGATCAACGATTATGTACTTGATTACAGTATTGATCAACGATTATGTACTTGATTAGAGTAATGAGTAAAAATGCAAAAATAAATGCATACAAAATTCCTGTGAATGTGTAAATAAATCTTACTTAAACAGGATAAAATATTAGCCATGTGCTCATTTGATCTATACGCCTGATTTATTTATTCTTTTCCGGCGGTCGGAAAGGTAATTTGGAATTCAATGTAATAGATTTGGTGGTGTCTGGCGATTAAAAATTAAAATTAACTTTCACTCTTGAAATAATCGTAAGTTTATTTGGAGTAAGATTACAGAAACAATTTATTCATTCTCCGTAATGAAGCTCTGACCTATGTGGCTTGTTTTCACACCTAGAAATTTCACATTAAGAAAAATTTAACTATTATATTACAATTTGAATCGAATTTTAAATTTTATTACATTGTATGAAAGTTCTCGTCGACCTGTTTAACAGTCAATGCAAAATTATCACTAGTTTTCTTCTTATTCAGCTGCACGTTTTCCAAGGAAGCTACTAAGATCGTAAGATAAATTGTGCGTTATTAAATCACTTAATTAGAAAACCAACTATCAGAAAGTTATGAATGTTAAATTATTTATTTATTGATCAGTAACTTTCATAACTCTTACCTACCAGTAGATTTAAGATAAAATGCAATGCAAATCAGAAAAACCACTATGTACTTGAATTAAACTTAAACCAAGTTAACATTCCCCTTTAGTTGCTATTCGTATACTATCTATAGGTATACTGAAATTCACACTGTAATACACTTTAACCAAAGTTTAGAAGCGGGATCTGCCTCAGCAAACTTGAGCTTCATGCCGAAAGTAAAGTGAGCCTCCCTTTCCTTCTCTCCTATCCAGAAAAATCGCACCCACGGTCACGTGTTCTACAGAAACAGTCACTGAATAAAATCAGGAGAACACACACTACGTCAATAACTCAATTGCCTACAGCTTTAAGCTCATATTATAAGTTAATTCGTCCTGCCTACCATCTGTAAGAATCTAGTTCATTATATGAGAAACTCTCCCGGATAAACCAAGAAATCCACCATGGCGCCACTACACAGTGTTATGTGCTCATTAGGAGAGATGGGTCCATGACTTAACCACGACCCCTCCACCCTGTAAAGGTAGGCCTCCATCCCCGAAAGGGTACTTAACTACATCACGAAGGGAGACAATACATCTCAGCCATACACCACCTCATTCTAAAACGTCCAGAAAGATGCTTCAAACTAATATAAGACTTCTAGTATTTTCGCATCTAACTAACCGAAGCCTGTTTCTAAGAAAACAGCTCAACAATTGCCGGTCGCTGAATGGTCAGGAATCTTTCATTTCAGAGAAAAAGATTATTATTTACAGTCAGCTATGGAATAGTCTCGGGATGTGTATAATAGGAAAATAACATTTCCATATCAGACTTCACACAGGATAATATCCAAATTCAAAGCTTTCTGCAGTCTTATCTAGCTGCTAACACTCTACCAAATTTAGTAGAAATACTTTTCAAATCAGACCGAAGTATGGCAAATGTGCGATGTAGAAATATATGCTGAGAAGGATATATATAAAATATAACTTTATTTTGCCGCCCAGGCGGTGAAGTGGATAGCGTCTTCGGCTGCTGTCTTGTGGACTCGGGTTCGAATCCCGAATAAGGCATGGATGTTTCTTGAGGATAAAGTCAGTCTTCCTCCTTCTGGGTCCTCGTCAAATGTGAACCTACACCCCCCCCCCTCCGTCCTTCGTCAGTGATGCTTTCTTGTAATAAACTTTGTTCTCTCGTCTTGTGTCTTTCTTCGTTCTTCCTGCATCACTGGCCCTGAATTGGCTCCGCCGAAGCAGTTGATCATTTAGTCAACAACAATAACTTTATTTACAAAATATAACTTAAATAAACAGTGCTACATACAACAAAGCAGAGTGCGTAGCTATCAAAATGAGAATGTTCTGAATCATTCTGAGCTTGCTTATATATATATGCCTGCGCAAAGGCATCACGAATTCCTCCTACCCAAATAATAGCGTCATTTCCACTACTCAAACTAAGTTCAATAAAGTTTGATGTTCTGTGATTTAACTGAAGGAGTGCTTCCATAGTACACTCCCCTCCTCGCACGCTGATAGGTATTCGAAAATGATGCTATTGTTATAAATGCGATGTTACAATATGTAAATAAAGTGTGATTGGCTGCATTGCCATGAATAAGAGATATAAATCTTGGTTACATTACGAATTAAATGCTGTTATTAAAAGTGGATAATTTCCTGACCAACTTAAATTTGCTGTTATTATTCCAGTTTATAAGAAAGGTGACAAACGTAATCCCGATAATTACAGGCACATTTCTCTTTCGTCTATTTGTACTAAAACTATTAAAAGAATAATTAAGAAAAGATTGATTAAGTTGAATTCCATAAATTTTTTCAGCTTTTGCCAATTTGTGTTTCGCGAAATAAAAGTACTGAGGACGCCTTAATGAAATTTTTTGGTGAAATCAGTGAGGATTTAGATGCTGACATTGGGTTACTGGTGTGTTTTGGATATCAAGAAAGCATTTGATTGTGTTGATCATAATATCTTGCTGTATAAATAGCAGAGGATTAATATTCGGGGCCTTGCGTTGGAATGGTTCAGATCTTATCTCAACGGGCATGAGCAATCCGTTAGAATTGGTTCTACTATAAGTTAAAAAAAGTTAATAAGGGTGATTTTCAGGGTTCGGTCCTGGGCCCGATCTTGTTTCTTGTCTTTTTTAATGACCTCTGTTTGTTTAATTTTAATGGGACTTTGACTGCTTTTGCTGATGATATTGCTTTATCTTATCATGGGACTACGTAACCTGATGTCTTGAGAAATATGGAAGACGATCTGGCTACTATTAGACAATGGTTCTGTGCTAATAATATTGTTCTCAATGTCAAAAAATCTACTTATTTGTTTTGCCTTTTCCGAAATTTTTTTATTTAGCTTTGTGTTAAAATATCATACTTGTTGTAATCCAGATATTTCTTACAATTGTGAAACTATTGAGCAGGTGAGTAGCTTTAAATACCTTAGTATTACCATCGATGGCTTGCTATCTTGGAAGCCCCATATTACTGGTCTTAGTAAACAATTAAATATCAGAAAATTTTATTTTCCACGCCAGTTTTGTCCTCCTGATGTTCTTAAATTTCTTTATTACTCCTTAATTCACTCACGGATTCAGTATCGCATAATCTGATTTGGTGGGACTTATCTGAATACTCTTAGGCCTGTTATTATGTTTCAAAAATTATTTATTAGGATTATCTTATGTAAACTTCGTCAGACAGACACCATCCTTTCCTCTTTTCCTCGATTTTATGATTATGCCATTTAGGCATCCTTATGTTTACAAAGCTCTTAATACGTTTTATATTGGAAATAAGAATGCGGGTGGTAGTCAAAGTAATTTCGGGCTAAGGCGGAGTATTGTGAAGCCTCCACGAGCCAATTCTACTAAGTTTCAGAAAATTTATCTATTTTTAGCTCCTAGATATTACAATCTTCTGCCTCAGTCTTTTAATAGCATTGTTACTTATCGTTCCTTTTCCAAAGTTATCAAAGAATGGTTATTTACTTGTAATTGAGTTGAAATTGAGAAATTTTTTCCATATTGATAGCTAATTTTTTACCTGCTTTTACTGTCATCTTCACCTTTTTAATTGTCTATGTTTATCTTTTTATGTGCTATGTTGTTATGATTTATTGTAATTGTTTTATCTGTAACTGTTTTTATGTCATTTGTTGCTGCTATAATTGCCGTGTTTAGCCATCTCCTTCTATAAGGTTATCTTTTAGGAGTGGGTATTCATGGATCTTGTAATCTCCTTGTTCTGAATATTAAAGTATATTAAAGTTTTATACGTTTAAAACCATGTACCATATTTGGTGGCCATTTTGAAAAAAAACTGACGACATTTCGGTCAGTGTATCCAAGAGGAAAAACATCACAACAAACATATTTAGTTATATCTGAAAAAAATAAAACCTCTATACACAAACTCTCCCACAGGATATATGCCGGCTCCCTCACTGCACAACAAAGAAAATGGGAAATATTCAAAAAGTCTTTCTACAACCTCCCATAGCCCTGTAGGTAACCTCTAAATCCGAATATTTGCACACTTATAGTATCAACCACGGGACAGAAATTTTATACAGAGTCAAATTTTATATCTCAACCGGGGGCGAAGAAATGAGGGGATATATTTCCATACCTTCCGGAAACCCGGGGGAGAAAATGGAATACTTACATACCTATAGTATGGTCTACGAGGCAGTGACGAAGGCTGCAGTATAGCTAATATGACGTCGTCAGACCATTAGAATTGAAGAAATAATTAAAATAAAATGTTCTGCATTGAACAAAGCATTGTAACACTTTGCTAGGAAATTTGAATTAGATGTATGCCTCTATGGGGTAGAGATACAATTTATCAGCGCCTTTATTCATGCCTTTCAACGAAGCAGAAGACGCGATTATCTAATGCGGTATCTCAGGGGGGGCGACAAGGTCGCGACAGCCCAGTGGTTACGCGAGGGAATTGCACTCGGACAACCGGAGTTCGATTCCTGCCTCTACCCAAATCTGTCGCAGTGTTCACGCGCAGTACGCTCGCGTTAAACATGTGAGTGCGTAAGTTCTTTCAAGAGATTAGTGGTAGGGTAAGAAGGGGTAGCCCCTCTGGATGCCTCCCCCACTGGGTTCTGATCTAAATTGAGTGACACTTCTCGGCCGTCCAAGCAGATACCTTTCACCTTCCGGCAGATCAGACGATTTGGGTCAAAGAAGGAGAAGAAGAAGGGGATAAACCTCAGACCAAATTAGTGTTTCTGCGCATGTCTCTCTATGAAGGAGAGATTTGCAGCCCAGCGCTTAACAATGTGTCAAATCATGCTGACGAATTTTTCCGGCTATAGCGGGTAATGCTCGTCAGTAAATATTATTTTCAGCAATTCGAGATTCAATTCAGCAACATTCAAGAATTGTTATAAATTCCCTTTTGCAGATATTTAGCAAACACGATAAAAATAATAGAGGACGGGAGACCCAATCTGTTTTTGCAAAAAGTCAAGAGTGTATATATAAGGATAAAAAGACACTTGTGCTCGAAGTTTTTAGGTCGCTCAATATGATTTGTACGCATGGTTAACAGGCTGCGAAAATCTATTTTTCTGGCCTTTCTTACTGTTTTCTGAAAATGAAAATACTTGGAGATAATTTAAAATCTTCACAATTTTAATTTTTTCATTGAAAACGTTTAGAATTAGAAGTTTATTCCCTATTGAAATTAAATTTAACATTTTGCGGAATATCGGCAAATTTTTGTAACTTTTGACAAATAAGTGCTCGGTGAATTTTGTTATTTTTTTTCGTAAAAGAAATCCCTGCCCTAGTTATAATGAATAACACAGCAGAAGTAGCATTATTCATTATCATTACTATTATGGCCACCAATACCCCTAGAGCATTGCAGTGCAATTGACAAAGCGGGTGTGGAGGGGAGGTTAATAGCATTTCCGCATGACCTACATTCTAAACCATAATTCGCCACTGTAATGGAACCAAATTTCCGATTTCTTTTCCGGGGGTGGACAAAATTGATTGTTTCTAGACCCTCCAAGGTCCTCAGTGACCTAGAAGGCTTTGAAAATTAGCAGATCTGACCACTGGGTAGAAACTACTTGAGACAATTTCGATTAAGATGACTGCTTTCGACACTAAGCACCCTAATTTCATAAACAAAAGAGAACTTATCAAGTTGAAGATTAATTTTTAAGAATAATTTTCCCGTCTTTGGCAAGCTTAAGCTCTTGCATACATATAAACGCCAAAAGCACTGTGCCGTCGATCTTGTACATCATTATTTCGCTAGGAAAGAATTGAAGTTATAGCAGCAATCCTTCAGATAAATTGAGGAACATAAAACTTTCTTGAACTTGACAGATACTCCAAAATTTACAAACGACGCATGCGCAAAGCCTCTGCGCAAGCGCATAAAAGCAAGCCCAGAGCCCTTTCAGTTCATTCTTATTTCTGATGTCTACGTTATACGCGAGGTAGAATGTAGCACAGTTTTAGTAATGTTTAGTTTAGTTTGTAAATAAAGTTCTCTTTTAACTATGGCTTTCTGATAAATACAATACCATATCGCACCTTCGCCATAAAGTCATTGCATTATATAGTGAAAAACATCTACTTTCCAATATACAGTTCACCGAAATGCCACCAGTTATAAACCATTGAACATTCGTGGTGCCTTCTCGTTGTCTAAGAGGAGTGTTTCATCAATTTGAATTAACTGGAGTGTGGCTCAACTAGACTTTCTTATACCAGTATCCATTTTTAAATAGCTTATCATTTTTTTTCGATAACAAAGCCGGATAAGTTTAGTAACCATCCCTTAATATGTGTGGCAGCAGTAGTGTATATAATAAATGGACCACAGACAGATGACGCTTTTTATGATGATTACCTCAGATTTTGTCCTACGCTTCCATGTTAAGAAAATATAAAATTTCGAAGTTTTCACTCGGGTTTAAAAAAGTTGTTTAATTGTAGATATTTCGTTAACAAAGCTGAATGTAACGTTTCGGGAAAATCCATTCATAGTTGTGGCAGCTATCGTGTGTACAATAAATGGACCACAGACAGATGATCCTTTTTATGCATGATTTTCTCAAATTTTGCCCTATGCTGCTATGTTAAGGAAATATAAAATTTCGAAAAAAATATCGCAATTTTCGATCTAATTAAAAAAAATTCTATCTAATTTTATATTTTTCGTTAACAAAGCCGAATATAAAGTTTCGTGAAAATCCGAATTATTTAAGAAATTCGAGAATTTAAGAAAATCCGAATTATTTAAGAAATTCGAGAATTTAAGAAAATCCGAATTATTTAAGAAATTCGAGAATTTAAGAAAATCCGAATTATTTAAGAAATTCGAGAATTTAAGAAAATCCGAATTATTTAAGAAATTCGAGAATTTAAGAAAATCCGAATTATTTAAGAAATTCGAGAATTTAAGAAAATCCGAATTATTTAAGAAATTCGAGAATTTAAGAAAATCCGAATTATTTAAGAAATTCGAGAATTTAAGAAAATCCGAATTATTTAAGAAATTCGAGAATTTAAGAAAATCCGAATTATTTAAGAAATTCGAGAATTTAAGAAAATCCGAATTATTTAAGAAATTCGAGAATTTAAGAAAATCCGAATTATTTAAGAAATTCGAGAATTTAAGAAAATCCGAATTATTTAAGAAATTCGAGAATTTAAGAAAATCCGAATTATTTAAGAAATTCGAGAATTTAAGAAAATCCGAATTATTTAAGAAATATTTTTGTGGCAGCTACCCTGTGCACAAGAAATCGACCACAGACAGACGACTTTATTTCAGAAATAGTCAGAACGTGTTCAGGAGGTTCTTGAACGTAGGGGAGACCGGGGTAAGATGACGAGCTAGGCAAGATGAAGAATCACAGTTTTAACGACTTTATTCTTAGGTGGCAGCACTTGACGAGCATAGGTATACAATCCCCTGTATCACAGCAACTAATTGCATGCGGAATGGCCCCATTCATGCTACACTTACAATTTATATTCTTAGTCAAACTTTATGAAGGGTCGTGAAACTATTTTCGACTTGTACTAAATAAGCTTGGGCTACTTAAAGGTAAGTCATAAAATTCTGATATAATTTATGGCTACACTTTATAGTATTAAATACTCAACTGAGTTTTAATCTGATGCACAGTTTTAATCTGATGCATAGTTTTAATCTGATGCATAGTTTACTGTATACCAGTCATGTTGTTTCTTTTAGTCATTCGGGGCAAGATGACGAAGTTCGTCAGCCTCCACAAATGAAAGCACGCCTATTTCTTTAGTTGCTAATAATAGCGACACTGAAAGTGTAGTCCCAACTATGCAGTGTAGATAATCCCACAAGATGCTCCCCTCTTCCATCAATGTTTAACTTTAAATTCTTACCACAAATTAAAAGATCAACATAAAAGAGAAGAAAAATGTCAACTAGTGTCTTAACAAGTTCACTAATAAGAAGTTTGTTGCTTGAGAAACAAAATTTAAAGAATGAAATGGAAAAAAAAAAGAAAACACAGAGAAATAAGAAGAAAATTGCTAAACAATTGCGTTTCGAGGTAAGCGCAGATCAAAAGAGCGAGAAAATTAAAATGCCCAGCTTCTGATGAACTTTATATTGATCCACCCGACGAAGACTGGATACTGTGCTTGCTCTCAATGCGTAGCTTGGTAGCATGAAAATTGTAATGGATACGAAGGAAGGAAATTCATCTGTGACTTTTGTCAATAACATAATTCATTATTGATTGTACACCTTTAAACTCAATTAGTGTTTTTCACGTTCTTTAAATACCTCAAAAGTCTTGTTAGATCAAAATTTACGAGTTGTCATCTTGCCCTAGCACTGAGGCAAGATGATTTGACAATATGTTAAAACATGTTTTTGTATGGTTTAATTTGAGAGCTTATCCGATATAATTTTTTTCATTAATAATGGAACGTATGAATGATTAATTTATGTTGCAAACAATGTGCATTATTAGTTTCACGAATAAAAAAAAAATCAAATTCGTTAACATCGTCGTCTTACCCCGGTCTCCCCTATATTGGCATCAAAATCTCGAAATCAATAATTTCCTTGAATACTTTCTTTATACTATATTCTATAGTAATAGAAAGTAAAAATGTCATATATATTTTCTGTTTCAATTTAATCTCATTCTTTATACTTACCCGAATCTAATATTCAAGCTAATGTCAGTTAAAAGGGGAGTTATGAATTTTGTCAACATACTTTGAGGAAAACACTTTAACTGGAAGGAGAAGAGTCAATTTTACATCATTAAGTACAGTTTGTTTACTTTACAGTAAAGAGAGAATTAATAAACTTTTTGATTAAATCCCAGCCCCTTCCTTTAATGGATGAAATCATTTTTAACGAAGTTCCCAGAAACTGAAACGGAAATGATTCTTGTCAAAGATCACGAGTCAAAAGAATGAGTTAAAGCAGCTGAGTTAATTTAGCTTAGAAGTTTACTTAATTAAAGAGCTGAAAATTTTAATGTATTTTGAGGAGTTATGTTAATGACGTTAGTTCATCGCTGGTATAATCGGGTTGCTTCAACGTCTATGGACGGAAAGGGAAGGAACTGCAAGGCACTAATTTAGGTCACTACATTGTATGTATTTCTGTGACGAAAGTCTCATATTGTATTACATAATATCACATTCAGTTGCGGAAAAAAAATTATCAGCGAATTGCAAATTTGATCTAAAAAAATCTGATGTGGGGAACATATGACTTTCCTTATGTAATGTAATAAATTTACTACTTTTACAGTAAAAAAATAGGTTTTTCTTATAGTAGATACTTATATTCTTTCCAAGATATTGAATTTTCGACAATTAGTCGCCATTTTCATTGATTTAACGTCATTTTTATACATTTGGTGAGCTTTTCGTTAATTTGGCAACATTTTAAAAAGTCGCCAAGTTGGCGACATTTCGCCAAATTCGTCGCCAAAATCTCGCCAAGCGTTATGCACTAAGAAATAAGTTATTCTTACAGCAGATAAATGACTATTGGCGTTCAAATACAAAAGTATTACTCAGAGTATCTTTTTTCATGAATGGAACGAGCTAGATCCACGAGAATGATGTCACCCAATTTAGAATATTTTGGCACTAGGGATACCTACGCCTACTGGTGGCAGACGAGTTGCCCGGATTTCTGAGGTAACCGCGCCAATTGACTACATGCTGTGCTCCACAATTACAGCAACGGACGTAATCAGCTTTGCAGTTTTTGGCGGTGTGGGGCCCTGCACAACGCACGCATCTCAGCGGCAGTGTTCATGCTATGCTCGAATGAAAATATCCGGAACAAGAATGGCACTGCGAAGCGTAGCCTCTTCTGCCTGTGTAGGGCTCCAGCTTCACTTCTGTGCCCAATAGACTATTTATAGCAAAGATTTCTTCCGGGTTGTCCCGGGTTCTAACTGAAGGTAATAAAGGGGGGGGAGGCTGTTTGCTTCCTCTTCGGGTAAGTACAACATTGCTAAGGACTTTATAGCCCATAGCATTTACAACTGAAGTTAATGTTTCGAAGTCAGTCGCCACCGGAAGTCCTCGGATGACAATTCTGACTGGTCTGTTCTCCTTTAGAGAAAAGGTTTTAAATTGGACTCCAGACTTCTTAAGGAAGTCTGTACATGTTCAAATTCTTCTCCGTTGTCCGTAAACATTTTAAAGAAACGTCCTTCCAATTTTGGGCTAATACTTTCGGCTATTTTCTTCAAAGAAAACAATATTGAAGGCCAGTCAGGCTGAGAGGCACTGATAAGAATCGCTGGCGAGAGGGGGGGGCCTTCGGTACTGAGGCCGATGGAACGTCCATTCCCGAGCCAGTACTCTCCGGCTGCAAAACCACTCGAAGATTCAAATTTATTTTCAATCTTGATTGCCTCTCTGTAGGCTTCTAGGGTGATACTATTCCTGCTATTTTTATTTTTATGTCTAACCTCGGCCCATCGACCGTCATCAAAGTCGGAGTGAGATTCCTCATCACTTCGTCTACGTTTACTCAAAGGGCTAGAGTTAAATGAATTTCCAGAGTTCGGGTTTAAATTAGTCAAATCCTTATTCACAAGTTTAAGTTTTTGAACTTTATTAATTACATCATCAGTTGCCGGGCCCACATTCGTATTCGGAGGGTTTTGATTAGAATCAGAGTTTGAGACTTTAGGAGTCACAGGGTCAACAGTGGGGGGATGAAGGAGAAAAATAGTTATATATACCTACATTGCAAGCTTCAGCCATCCGCAGTAGGTACATCACCAATCCCTCTCGCTTCAGCAACATCTGGGTGTAGTCCGCTTTATCCTGTGGAGTTTTTAATAGAAAAATTAGAACATTGGTTGTGCAGAGGTAATTGCGCACTGCCTCACCAATAAGAAGTATGTCATTATTTCTTTTTTCTTTCATAACAGCATAATAATAATAATAAGGTAAAGAAGCCTACCTTTTCTGTACAAAGGGCGTAGTTTACTATTTCGATCCAATTCCCTTAAAGTCTTTAACAACCCTACGTTGGACAGCATTCCTCACTATCGAATAGGACACCCGGGATCGCACAAGCGCCCCCGGTCGTTACTTACTAGATCGGTGAGAGATGTTTTCTTCCGCCCTAAAAAGCGGTTGCGTCCATCCTAGCCTTGTGCTCTCATTTTAGATGCTGACTCTAGTATGCTGTACCCCTCCCTTGCTTTTGGGAATTCGCGTTTTTCGTTGGCAAGCTTCCGTTTATGGCGTCGCTACTAGGCACAGCTCAAGCTCAAGGCCCTGCGCCCCTCGGGGCGCCCCAGTCTATCCCCCTCTTTTTTCTCTCTGTTGGGAACCCACTCGGGCCCCAACTTCTTTCAGTTTTCTGAAGACCTGGGGAAGGGCACGACCTCGGTTGCGCTCCCCCCCAGGCGTATCTTAGATGTTAAATTCTATCAGTTGTTTAAAAGCTTTTTATTACTCTCTCTTTATGCCTATTTCTCTTCTGCTTGGAGTTTAAAGGGAGGAGTCTTCCTCTCCTGGGTACTCCACTAACCCCCGTCCTTGAGTCCTTGAGTCCCCTTAAAGTCTCAAAAAATATCGTTTAATTATGTTTGGTTTTTTCTTGATGTCAGGCATCTTTGTGACACGGAATGATTGCACTTGATTGAAAGAAAAGAGTTTATTTTATTAAATTCTGCATTAAAAGTTACACTTAAAAGAAACGAGCATTTTGCTCTGTAGTAATACAAAAGCAGAAGAACAACAACAAAAAAGAACTTCACGCAAAAGAGTTCACGCAAGTGTACCTGTACATGTTTTTATGAAGCGCGCGCAGATCACATGATATAAACAAATTCCTTTTCTTGCGGAAAGGAGAGAGTGGGGGATGAAAAAAAAAATGTCAAAAGTGCATGAAAGTGGTATTTTTTTGGATACGTTTTTCGCAGTGATAAGAGATCATTCATTTCTAACAGTTTTTCCTTCCTTAGCAGAGGCAATCATAATCCGCTTGTCCAAGTCCTTCAGATGGTCTCTAAAAGCATTCACTTTCTCTATCTCGCTGGCTGTATTATCCGCCATACTATTAGCATCAACAATTTCATCATCACCAACACCTTCCATAGGGTGAACCGGCGCTACTGGAACTTCACTAAGCATCCTGACGGAGAGCTCAAAACGTTCAACCTACCAGTTCGGAGTCCAAGCTCCGAATCCAAAATCATAAGAGAAGAAATCAGAAGAGAATGAATCAACGACAGGAGCAGAATCAATCTTGTATTAAAGAACCTTGGATTTAGACACACGTATAAACAAACATATTTTAAAGAAAGTTTTTTTATAAAATTTCGATAGCTAATTCAATTTTTTTTAAGTATGAATTTCAAAACATTATTTCATTAAAAATGTGTTGTAAATTTCGGTACAAAGTAATACATCCCTTATTATAATTATGTGGGTAACATGCTGTGTATATGTGTAGTGTACCGTATGGCTTACTCACTACACTTGAATGTATTTATTCTCTTTCAAAAACCTCCATTAAACTCTATGAGGGAAAAATATTACTGTTTTAGATTTTTTTTACAAACGTACAGGTAAAGATAGGAATTTTATAACCTAAAAATTTCATTGAGTTTGTATTTATCATCTTATATACATTAAGTTTTGAACTTGGTGTGAAAAATGAATGAATTTTTGTTGTAACGATTACGGCATCCATATTACAGTTTCACATTTATTATGGGTTTGTCAGTAGAAAATAGCCGACACCCGCAATGGCATCGATAAAAATTGCTATGTGTCACAATTTCGTGAACCTCTGAGGAAACTGACAAATTCACGCCTACCACGCAGCAAAGGCGATTCAAATTTCTTCAAAACATGTTGCTCGAAGTTGCAACGGCCAAGTTCATACTCACAGAATCCGCCTATAGGGAACGTTTCCATAGTCCTACAGTCTTTTTACAGATTACCTGATCCATGGACCGAGTTTGCTCTTATTATGCATTCGTTAACAAATAATAGTCGACTCCTGCAATGACAGCAAGAAAACTTTCCATGTGCCACAATTTTGAGATTGGGTATGGAGACAGAGAAATTCAGTTTTACACAAAGAGACACTCCACTCTAAAATCATGAAAACGAAAATAAATGCATTTTACTGTCTTTTTGTATAGTTGTAATTTCTAAACAGTTTGGTACCATTGATATTTCTAAATGTTAATTATTTTCGGAGATATTAAGAAATATGTAATTTGACTATGTTTTTTTTCAAAACGCCGATTTCTTAACTTGCGCGCTTGAAATTTCAATAACAGTCTCATGAATTATTATGAAATTTTGTATGATTTGAAATATATCATGGTGCAATAATTGTGCTTGAATTATCTGTGTAACTTATAAAAAAAAATTTTAGAAGTAAAAATATTGTTAAAAATTCTGCAGAAAATTAAATTAAAAATTTATTGACTTGACCCCACTAAAATTAAAGTAGTTAAATAATACTGCGACCAAGGGTGCAGTGTGCATATTCAAAACGAACTACCAAGAAGTCAACCCTAATTTTGTCTTAAAAATCTTTAATGAATCCATCCCTTTCTCCCGCTCCGTTAAGTATTTGGGCGTCACCTTAGACGCCCATATGACTTACCGAGAGCACGTAGACCTCAGGGATGCAGTCCTAAAATAGAAAGTGCCGGGGCGCTAGTAGCGCCGCGCTACGAAAAGAGGCACGTAAGAAGCCCCTTAAAAATTTCTTTTAAGAAGGGGGCGTGGCCAACTTTTTTTTCCATGAAGTGTTTATTAAATGTACAATTTATCTATTTACAACAACAAGATACAATAGGAGAAAACAATTAATTTAGAACAACAATTCCCCTTTTCCTTGACTGTGAGTCGTGGAACACTCGTGATTGACATAACGAGACTGGCTATCTTCAGCATTTCTGTGTCGAAGCAACCACGTTTTCATGCAAGGTATTGCGTCCCATTGTTGAAGTGGAGGACCATTAAGTTTAATGAACAGTGAGGATGACACATGTTTTATTAGAAGTTTTGTGCGCAATGAAGTAATAATGAAATTCATGGCACTAAAACTGCGTTCGCATTCACTGCCGCTACAAGGAATTATTTTTAGGATATCCATGAGTGGTGTCAGATATGCAGGAGTAATTTTTCCACTTGATTAAAAAAAATCTCTGAAGCCGCTGATCACTAAACGCTCATCACCAATGTTAAAACGAGTGCACATATTTCTTATTTCTTCTTCTCCGTGTATTGACATTGCTTGGTCATCATCAGTATCTACATCTTCGGGCCAGGTGTCAGGATTTAGAATTGCAAATTCTTCTAGCATCGTATTATATCTGGACCTCTTCTTCTCAAACTCATTATTATTTCTCGATCTTTTAGATGCAGTCAACGTAAAACAACGAGATTCCAAATTGTTTCTGATGCTAGCAATAAACTGCTCTCTATTTATAGAAACAATTTTTCTACTACTATTCAGCTCTATACCTTTAAAATTCATCTTTTCTGCAGATCTAATACATTCTTGTTACTTAGATCAAGGTTTATTTCTCATACTTCCTATAACTCTAATGGTTCTTTTGATTAATCTATCGGCACTGACGATAGTACATAATCTTTCCTGGAGCTACAAAGACAGACCAGATAATTCTTCTAAAACATCATACATCAGGACCAAATCTTTTAGAAATTCAATAGATTCCATTCTTTCAAACAGGCCTCTGTATTTATTGCGATCTGTACTTGGCCTAGAAGTGTCAGTGGCGGCTTCTTTAAAATGTTTCACTAAGGCTAAATGATTAACTAAGGCTGTTTCACTAAGGCTAGGATATGATTAACAGCATTTATATCACTGATGCTATCATCCAAGGCCAATTCTAAAAGGTGATTTAGGCAGTGCCAGGTAATAATGTCCGGAATTTTTAATCTGTCTTTAAACAATTTGGAAACACCTGAATTTTCCCCTAGCATTGTAGTAGCACCATCTGAAGTAAAACATAAGTTCTTTTGTAAAAATTCTTCATTGAGGCCATATGACGAAAAACAATTCAAGAGTGCTTCCAAAATAACTGGTGCAGATTTTACTTTTAAAGATATCAAGTCAAGAAATATAAGCTCTTTTTTTTCTCTGACGCACGTTTGAATATAAATAATTAGAACGGCTTCTTTACCTAATGTAGTCGACTCATCAATTAAAACTGAGAATTTTTTGTTTTCCTCAATTAAATTAGCTGTTAATTTTTTTCTAAATTCTGCGACTATGTACATTATTATTTCAGTACCACTAGTACGAGAATATAACGTGATTCCTAAATCTACACCGTTTTTCATTTGCAGTTCAATTAAGCTCTCGTAATCTGTAAAGGACTTGTCATTTTTTATAGTGTAATAAGCCGTGTGAAAAAGTTTTTCAGTTTTTTCAATATAAGCTTCCTTCTGTTTAATATTGTTTTGTTCCAACGCTGTTTTCTTAGCCTCCTGTACAATTTTGAAAGCAATTTCATGAGTTTTTGATAACTGATGTGCAGAAATCTTAGTCCGCAACGATTTTAGTTTTTGATTTCTGTCAAAACCATTAAAAGTAACAAAGCAATTAACCCACTCTGGACTTAATGAGACACCTTGGATTTTATATGAGCCTAATTTCTGCACTTCAGAACAATAGTTGCATCCCAAACAACCATTTATTGTTATTAACCATGCGTGCTTCTGTTTCCGTTTCGACCATTGGTTTTCACACCAAACATTCCAAATACCAGTTGATTCTTTATTCTCTGCTTTTTCGACACTTAAAAGTTCATTACTAGGGACATTTTCGTTGGGTTTCGATATCGACGATATAGATATATTATTTTCATTTTTGCTTGCCTTTTCTGTTTCTTCACATATTTTGATAGCTGATGTTGAAGCCTCGTCGTCTACACTCGGAATTTTTGATGAAAAAAACTTGTAATTTTTCTTTCTGCAGTTCTCTTCATCGTTAAACGTAAAATAAAAAATTCGATAAAAAACCTTTTAAAAAAAAATCAAAATTTTACTTCCAAAAAACAAAATATGTAAATACTAACAATAATACGATTCTGCGATAGATAAACATGCAAGATGTGAGATGTCATCAGATAACGATAAACACACTCACATCACTTCACTGCACACAACTCACATCACTTCACTGCCGAAAGAAGCAAATAAATGTGGTGTTTTGGAGAAAGAGAAACAGTTCCTATGCATTCGCGATTCAAAGTACCTATAGGTGGCGCTGGCGCCACAGATCTCAATAGCAAGAAGGGAAACATTGCCATGTGCGTCTCTCTCTATCATTGAAATTCAAATGGTGGGCCTTATCAGTTATTTTGGAACGGGGGGGGGGGGAGTTCCTCGGAAGTATTAACTGTGAAGAAATCTTCTTCACAAAAGAAAAGAATAAAAGACATAAATTAGGTAGTACAAGTGTCCCGCTTGGCGGAAATGGAGTGCCAACAAATCTGTCACATCTTACATTTGAAATTGCAGGCTTTTTTTAAGAGCTGATATTTTTATTAACCAGGGCGGCGCCCTGCCTTCAAAAAATGTACCGGGTCTCAGCCCCGGTGCGCCCTGGCCCCTGGTAATGTAATCAAAATTATGGAATCACTTCCATGTTATTTCAATGGGGTACGAAGTTCAATGCTCTACAACTTTTGATGCACGGATACCCTAAAAAACCCTTTTTGAGCGAAATTGAAAAATAAAAACTTAATAAAATAAAAAATGTTTGAACAATTTTGCACTTTTCATTATTTAATAATTCACAACCAAAGAATGGGAAAAGAGCTGTAGGCTAAAAGAAAAAACTCGTAAAAACTAATTTAGAATAATAAATTTGATCATATAAACATGAGGAGCTATATCTTAATGATTTTCCATGTTCAAATTTATTATTCCAAATTAGTTTTTACGAGTTTTTTCTTTCAACCTCTAGTTTATTCCCATTTTTTGATCGTGAATTATTAAATAACGAAAAGTGCAAACTTTTTCAAACATTTTTTGTTTTGTTAAGCGTTTAAAGTTCTTCAATTTCGCTCAAAAAGGGTTTTTCAGGGTATCCGTGCATCAAAAGTTGTAGGGTATTGAACTTCGTATCCCATTGAAATAACATGGAAGTGATTCCATAATTTTTGCCAGGGGTAGTACCTATAACACTATTCAAGTGCAATTGCCAATTCTGCTTATTGTCGATCATTATCCCTAACAGCCTTACGGAATCCATCGCAAAAACCCTGGCGCCGTTAACCTCCCAGGAAGGATCATCATTATAACATCAACTCATAGTCTTCTTGCTTTTTCTTTAGCAAATCGATCTAAAATTGTTACTGATGAAATTGCGATATCATAATGCACATTCAACAAAGCCAATCCCACTAGCAGATCTTCTCTAATTGTGTTTCGAAACCATGTCCGCTGAATTATATTTTTTAAATTTTATAATTTATCTGATAAAACGGCGACATTTGTCAGGCGTTTGGGGGGGGGGGGGGGGAGCGATTGCCTCGATCGCCCCTCCTGAAATCCGCCACTGCGTTCTTGTATCTTGCGTTTCCACTCAAGGTTCTGAAGGATACGTTTCATAACAATATGATATACAGACTTTTTTCTCGCCATTTAACGCATGAGTCTCCTTCAATATTCAATTTCTCCTATTTCATCTGCTTGTCCTTTTTTTCAAGATTTGGCCGCAACCTTTCGGTCTGCTCGAACTGAACATAGACATAAGTATTTTTATTCAGGAGATCTAATTGAAGGCATGATGGAGAAAGTTATCTAAAAACAATTCCATTCCCTGTCCCAACAGGAAATCATTAAGTTTTACTAGGAAGCCTTTTCCCAGTCCCCCTTTCGGGGTTTTCTTTCTTACCCGTCGAAAACCCAGACCGTCCGACTCATCCGTGGATATAGAGCGTTGGGCGGCCGGTCTTTCTTACCTGTGTACAAACCAAACTGATACACATACACAGTTCCAGAATCACGTGATTCCAGAATATAAGTTTTAGAAATATTTTGCAACTAACAGTAGGCATTGGGCATACCAACGTAACATTTCCCCTTGAGGACCATGGGGACCATACGCCCCAAACACTGTAAATTACTGTAAATTTCTATGCAATTAGAATGTACAAATGGCATATGTGGGTTTAGTACGTGTTTCATTCTGCATAAAAAAAAAGCTGCTTTCTTGCTACAAAAAATATCAATAAAGCAGCTTTTTGCTGTAAATTTCTATACAATTAAAATCTACAAATGGCATATGTGTGTTTAGTACGTATTTAATTCTACATAAAAAAAAACTGCTTTTTTTACATGAAAAATGTTTTCTTCACATTTAATTAAATTGAAAGAATGTATTTTTCTTGTATTAAATTTAGGAACATTAAAAAAGAAATTATACTATATAGAACAAATTTAGCTAATTTTTTTTTACTGTTAAAACAAATTCCGTGTAATAATACATCGATAGAGTTGAAAAATGTACACGCTGAAGAGTTTCGAAAAAGTTTTAGAAATCTAGGATTAAATACGTCCCTTGATCCTTAAAATTAAAATCCTGATGCGATAATTTCCCAAATTCGAAATTTTTTAAGAAAACAATATCTTTTCTATACAATAGTTTGAGAAGATAGATTTGCTTTTCCTATTCATGGTTGCCTCCATAACTTCTGCTATTCTTCTAGTGATAATCAACTTTCCCAGTTCTAAGCAACATATAATAGCCATTAAAACTGCCCCAGCTGCTGATTAGGTAAAGTAAGAATTTTTACTCAGCAGCTTTTAGTTAAGAATAATGCATCCATACTATTCTAAGAGAAATATTAAAAGTTAGAATGTTTCATAATTACCCTGCTGAAGAATATGGGGATAATTCTCTTCTCACTTATAAAGCAGTCAGTAGTCAATTAATTTCCATTTATACTTGAGAAGTGAAGTGAAATAAAGTAAAGTGAATACTTTTATGAATGCAGTTGACGCTCTGAGATCCAGCTTTAGGTTCAAATACGTTTTGTTTAAGAGTACGGAATTTAAAATTTAAGAGGAAATATGGGTATTTCTACTTCCTCAGTTGTATAAAGTGATATTTCTCAAAAATTTTTCAATTAGTTATTTTGACGGTATATCACGATTTAAACACCTTGTCGAAAAGATGAGAATAAGGCCATACAACCCCGGACTCCAGATTACTAAGAGTTCCACTGTCTTTTATAGAGGTACAACTAATATAACTCCGTTAAGAGTAGTATTAAATACTATTAAATAAATAGTATTAAATAGTAGTAAATAGGAATAGTATTAAATAAGCATCCTTCTTCGTTAGGACACACAAGAAACGCAACCTTCACTTGTGAGAGAAATATTGGCGACTTAGTGAAGGCTTTCACAAGTGACGGTTGCGCTTCTTGAGTATCCTGCCGAAGAAGGCTCATTTTGCCTTCGAAATTGGTCAATACTGTTGATTTTATATTGTATGTTGCTCTTGAAGAAGTTGTTTTTGTTGAATTACTTTATAATTTTAGCAGCAGTTTGAGCTGTACGTATTTCTATGGTGGACTTTGTTTAAAAATATTTTTTAGAAAATTTTATTTTCAACAATTGCTTAATTTCATCTTTAAGAAATAAATTTTGGGCCATTAAAGTCCCATTGTTCATAATATAGTGTTTAAAGTTCCTATTATTGATTTTCAAATTTTTTATTACTATAAAATTACCTGATACAACTACATTTGTTAAAAATTTTGCTGACACTGGCATTATGGAGTGTAGCTCAACTCTCTTTCTCATACCAAAATTATAGTTTTCAAATATTATAAAAAAAAAAAAATTGAAAATTCGATATCATGGGCAAATTATTACTACTAGATCGTGTTACCCTTCACTTTAAAAGACTTGAAAAAGTCTTCGATTGATACCATACTTGATAATGTACCCCCGGGGGTGGGTTAACTTGCCCTCAAGGGGGGCTAATGACTTCACAAACAAAAAAATTATAGTTTTCAAATATTATAAAAAAAAATTGAAAATTCGATATCATGGGCAAATTATTACTACTAGATCGTGTTACCCTTCACTTTAAAAGACTTGAAAAAGTCTTCGATTGATACCATACTTGATAATGTACCCCCGGGGGTGGGTTAACTTGCCCTCAAGGGGGGCTAATGACTTCACAAACAAAAAAATCTCATGTGGACAGCACATGACTTCCGTTATATAATGCAATGAATTTACTACATTGACAGTAAAAAAAATAGATTATTTTTGTAGTTGTTACGTATTTATATTCTTTCCAAGATATTGAATTTTCGTCAATGAGTCATCATTTTCCATGTCGTCATCATCAATGAGTCATGATTGATTTAGCGTCATTATTATCCATTTGACGAGTTTTTCGTTAATTAAGCGACATTTGAAAAAGTCGCCAAGTTGGCAACATTCCACCAAATTCGTCGCCAAAATCTCTCCAAGCGTTATGGACGAAGAAATAAGTTATTCTTACAGCAGATAAATGACTATTGGCGTTGAAATACAAAAGTATTACTCAAAGTATCTTTTTTCATAAATGGAACGAGCTAGATCCACGAGAATGATGTCACCCAATTTATTGCATGGTATTACATATGAAAAGTGAAAATGTTTCTCAATAGGAAATATTTTTTTTTATTTTATATGACTTTTCGATAATTTTTTTGAATAATGTGCAATATCTCATAAATCGAAAATTCGAATTCGAGTTTTCGACGGGAGAGCACGTTTCAAGCATCAATGATCACGAATCAAACATTTTTGGAGTGATGTTTGTGTGTGTGTATGTGTGTGTGTGTGTGTGTGTGTCAGTGAGTCTGTGTAGACGATAACTGACGAACGAATGGACAAATTCGAACGAAATTTGGAACAACAATCACAATCCGTAAACACTGGAAGCCTATTGTTTTTATACGCAATCGAATGTTCAGAACCCCCCTAAATTTTCGAGTGAAATTTTGAAAAAATCGTCAAAAAATCAAAACCGCTAATAAAGTTACGCAAATAGACATTTCTTATGTAATTTTTCATTAGAAAGCGATTGACATAAATTTTAAAACGCTAACATGAACCATTCTCGAGATATTGCACATTTTTCAAAAAAAATTATCAAAAAGTTTTATAAAATAAAACATATATATTTCCTATTAAGAAACATGTTCACTTTTCATATGTAATACCATGCGATAAATTGGGTGACATTATTCTCGTGGATCTAGCTCGTTCTATTCATGAAAAAAGATACTTTGAGTAATACTTTTGTATTTGAACGCCGATAGTTATTTATCTGCTGTAAGAATAACTTATTTTTCCGTCCATAACGCTTGGCGAGATTTTGGCGACGAATTTGGCGGAATGTCGCCAATGTGGCGACATTTTTAATTGTTGCCAAATTAACAAAAATCTCGCCAAATTGATAAAAATGACTTTAAATCAATGAAAATGACGACTAATTGAAGAAAATTCAATATCTTGGAAAGAATATAAGTATCTACTATAAGAATAACATTTTTTTTTAACTGTAAAAGTAGTAAATTCATTGCATTATATAAGGAAAGTCATGTGTTGCCCACTTCAGATTTTTTCTTCATGCCGTCACCTTTAGACTTAGCAAATGCCCGTCTTAGCAGCAAAAAAGCATATAGCAATTTAAATGAATGTTAAATATTTTAGGACACATGAGACCTATTAGAAATTGAATAAAGTGAAAATCCTGATAATTATGTTCAAGTATAAAATTTACTGGAATGGAGCTCAACTCGACTTTTTCATTCTAGAATCCACTGTTAAATAGCATGTGATTTTTTTTCATTGCAATCTTTGCAAGGCAAATTTGAGAAACCTGTATCGTTGGCCCAGATGATCACAATTATCACAACAAAAATTGCAATTATGGCATGTTAAAAAAATAAAACATTTCAAATAAATTTCGAAGTTTTCGCTCGAATTTCAAAATATTCTATCTAGTTCCAGATTTTTCAATACCAAAGCAGGATATAAAGTTTCGTTAAAATCCATTAATGTTTTCTGGCAGCTATCGTCCACAAAATATCGACCACACACAGACAGACGGACATCACTCTAAATATAGTCAAAGCGTGTTTAGAAGATCCTAAAATATATATTAGCATCAAAATCTCGAAATCGAAAATTTCGTGAAAACAATGCGTTCTCTATACTGTATTCTATAGAATGAAAAAGTATAAAGTATTATTCTGAAAATACCGACACAATTTAATTGTAAAAAGCCAGGCCAACATGTATCAACAATTTATTTGGCCATGCCAATTTTTTTTCATTCGGAGTTCTCTTTAGGTATTAAAATAGTATTTATTTTCAATAAATATAAAAAAAAGGATGTGTGTAAAATTTTAATTATATATATATAGACGATTTCAAATTCATTTCAAATCACTATATCAACAAGTAAAAAAGTGACAAGGAAATATTTCAAAAATTGAAATAACTTTTCTGTGTGGATTTAATATTGGAACTAATTCTTCCATATCAAGTCTAAATTATTTTATTTTATCTATGGCCCGAAGGGTCATTGGTCATATTTATAAGGGCAGTCATATGTTAATCTCTGAATAGATAACAGTTATCGACCCGCTAAGTATAAGATTGCAAAAAATATAAAATGAAATATTTCTGCTGATCGTAAATAGTTACCGGTAATATTTTATTAATATATTTATATGAAGTATTTTCGTGTAGTTAACTATATTAGTTCACGTAGAGTTGCTTCATTCGAGAACTCTGCACCGAATAGACGGCGCAGTAGTCAAAATTAGCAGAAAACTTTGACAGTGTGTAATACAATGCAAGCTGTTTCGAAAACGCTGGGTCCCTCTTTTTTTCTCCTTCAAAAACGGATTGTTTCGGAAGTCGTCAGTCGGATCAAACCGTTACTGGAAAAGCAGGTTGCTCCTCTGAAACCGGAAATATTATTGGATATGTTCGGTCGTGTGCCATGTTGAGGGTCAAAATAGAGCAGTGTTGTTAGATTTTGGTTAGTATTCTCATTGCGGCCGTGGGAAAATATGGGCAGTCAGCATGACTTTAAAAGGCGTCATTTACACAAAATAGAATATCGACATTTAGCCAATTTTACAGGGCTGGGACAGATAATAGTGTTTTTATTGGGGTTTTTTCTATTTTGGTGGAAATGTTGCTGAAGCCCTGGCTTAATGAATGAATGCCCTGGCTTAACTTGCAATGGTTTTTAATTTTGATATTAGTATAATGCTGCAAGGCTGTAAGGTATTTTTGCTCGAAGCTTTTGATGATTGGTTGTAGGGGAGTTTATTTGAATGGTCTTTGGATTAGATTATTTTAGAAGGTGTTGTTGAAATTATATTTTTCTATATGCTGGTTTTTGCGCTCGATTATTACGGTTATTTTAGATGGATTTTTCTCTGTTCGAGATATGACAATTTATGATGCTATGAAAATTTTGTTTTACTAGGATAGTATGTTCTTACTGTACAGTTATTAACTGCAGAGGAAGCTAAAGAGGCCACTCTCACGTGTCTATTGTTATCGCATACTTGAAATATGGAACACAAGGACCAACAATTGGCTTGTTTGCGAATGAAAAGAATTGAGTGCGGGAACGATTTTTGTTCAAAACATTTGGCAAATGTCTTCCATTTTTTTTCACAAGCATTTTGGAAACTGAGTTGTGTTAGTTCAATCTTCATTTGTATAATTTACACAGTAGGCATATATTTAAGACCCAGGTTGCGCTGGGTAAATCGTTCTAGTCGTCTATTAGAAATTTTACTTTTCGACGGGGGGAGGGCGCGCAATAACTATCAAGATAATCAAGCAATTTCAATAACATTTTGTTCGTTTATTTTAATTGGTAAGAACAAAAAAATCTACAGATTTTTTGAGCAATATTGCAATCATGTTACACTATTGCTCGAAAAATTAGTAGAATTTTTAGTTTCAGCTTATAACCAAAAAACCGATTGTTTAAACGGCAAAAAAAGGCAAAACTTTTCCTGTTCTACTAAAACTTGAGGTCATAATCGGTGTCCTGAAATTTCGTAGAATAAATCATTTTTATCCTTAGCAATATTTATCAGAAACAATGCGTGAAGTGTGCTAGTACCAGTAAGACGAGAGAAGTAGGCAATTACCGCCGCACTTATGCACCGTCATCCCTCAGCGTCTGAAATATTAAACCTCGTAGCAACTGTTCAAACAATTCTCGGATATTATAACAGCCAAGTTTCTCATTAATACTCCACTGTTGATAACAGTTGGAATTAATGAGCAAGTGCAATCTAGTTAGACCTCTAAGGAGCATGACAATCAATCCGTTTAGCCAATGATGATAGTTTGAAATGAAATTTTAAGGAACTGAAGTAGCAAATATTAAATTTTTTTTTATAAAAGAGTAGTTAAATATTTAAGATATAATAACACCGTTTTGATAAGTTGAGGATTACTTTGAAAAGGGATGGTAACTCCTTGGACCTCAAATCACGATATCCCAGCTAAAGAATTCCAGGATTAGAAATACTAAAATCCCGGGATTTTGGGGTTTATCTCAGTTATTTTAATTTATAAAATACCTAAAAAATATAATAAACTGGTTTACAACTTAAAATATAGATAAATAAACATGTATACAAAAAAGCATACATGCAAATTAAGATAAATAAGCATACATACGTTTCGGAAATTAACTGAATTTCCTACATTAGTGAAAAAGTCTAGACCTAAACTTTTGGCACTGATGAACTTATTAACAAACTCCTTATTTTTACCTCAAGAATTTTTTGCAGTATGATAATTATTAGCTGATAAGGCAGAAAGCTCGTTAGCTAAACAGCGTGCATAAAGATATAAAGCAGTGCCATTGTTAGACACAGTGGAACTAAAAGGAATATTCGTCTTGTGGACATTTTTGAAGTGCGTAAAATGATGCACAATTAACAATAAGAGACACAACTGTCTTCTTAGTAGTTCCACTCAATACTACAGAGGGCCAACGGCCGTACTGTGCTGAAAACACCGGTTCTTGTTAGATCACTTAAGTCAGGCAGCATCGGGCGCGGTTAGTACTTGGGTGGGTGACCACCTGGGAACACCGCGTGCTGTTGGCACATTTCGGGCGCGGTAGCCCGGTGGTTTGCGCGCTGGATTTGCACGCTGCCACAACTGCCGCCGTGTTCATGCGGAGTACGATCACGTTAAACATGTGGGTCCGTAAGTCCTTCCGAGAGGTTGGTGGTAGGGGAAGGAGGATACGGTCCCTGTGGATGCCTCCCCCACTGGGTTCCAGTCTAAATTGGGTGGCACTTCCCGGCCGTCCAAACAGTTACCTTACACTTTTCTGGTAGGTCGGACGGTCTGGGTCTCAACAACAACTCAATACTACAGAGTTTTTAAAAAAAAATTTCGATACTTTTAAGATGTGCTTTACTTCATCTGTGTGCTTAAGATGTGCTTTACTTTTTTCACTTCATCTTAAAGTCCCTTATTTATTCAATTTTCCAAGTTTTCAACATAAGAAGATTTATCAAGTAAGACAATGTGGTCTCCCTTGTCAGCTTTAGTAATAAACACATCAGGATTACATTTCAGCTTTTTTAGTGCATGCTGCTTGTTCTTAGTAAAGTTGGAATGATAATGACTGATAATAATGATTATGATTGAAGGAACAACTTTAGCAACTAAATGCCTAAGACATTCTTTTGGGGGTCGAAGGAATTTGGCTACCCTTAGATATCCCCCAATAGGCGCCAAAGAGCTTCAAGAATAGCTTTAAAGAGGAGGGTAATATATAGATTTAAGCTAGGGTAATATATAGTTTAATAGCATCAATGAAGAGGAAGGATCAATATAGAATATTTCAGTCCTTTCTCGAAAGAAACACTTCTTAAATTTTACTGATACACAGTAAAAAAAAATATAAATATATATATATATATACATACATACAGGGTGTCCAGTGCTATCGGTGCCCAATGGCTATTTCCTCAACCGTTAGTCACAGAGATATACTTCCAATTGCAAAAATGTTTTAAAGTTTAAAATTATTATCTTAGAAACAGTTTAAATCAATAAATACATTTCTGAAAGAAATACAAAACATAAATTTTTATGCGGTCCCCCGGTCCTACGAATTATATTTAGGAAAATCATCCTCATACAATTTCATGCAAAATAAAAAAAATCTTCCTTTTACGACCAAAATTCACCGAGTTATGAAACACTAAACTTTATGACTTAAGTCGCTGTTCCACGCATAAAAATGTCCTGTTTCAGGTAACCAACCAAGCAGGGACCGCATTGATCATTTCTCCAGGCAACCAACCAATTAGGGACCTTATTGACCATTTCTCAGCACAAAAAGTGCTCCTAATTTAAATAGCTATAAATCGGTAAATTTTGGTCGTAAAAAAATGATTTTGTTTATTTTGCTTAAATTGTATGAGGATGATTTTCCTAAATATAATTGGTAGGACTGGAGGACTGTATAAAAATTTATATTTCGTATTTCTTTCAGAAATGCATTTATTGATTTAAACTGTTTCTAAGATAATAGATTTTAAAATTTAAAATATTTTTGCAATTAGAAGTGTATCTCTGTGAGTAACAGTTGAGGAAATAGCCATTGGGCACCGATAGCACTGGACACCCTGTATAGTTTAATAGCATCAATGAGGAGGAAAGATCAATATAGAAAATATCAGTCCGTTTTCAAAAGAAACACCCCTTCCAGTAAGACTCCCTTCTCTTTAAATCGGGATTGTGCTATCAATCTATCAATACATACCTTAAATGCGGATCAAAATGTTGTTACTAAACTTATTGCGCCTATTGGGGGATCTCTGAAGCATAACCAAATCTCTTCGACCAACGTTGTTTCTTCATATAACAATCATTATCATTTCAACCTTACTAGGAACATACAACATGCATTAAAAGAGTTGAAATGTGATCTGATTTGATCATTATCAAAGCTGACAAGGAATACACTGTTTTGCTTAATAAGTCTGCTTATATTGAAAAGGTAGAAAATGTACTAAATGAGAGCCCTTATACTGAAATGAAAAACGACCCAACTAAAGTACATCTTAAAAGTATCAAAACCTTTCTTTAAAAATTCTGTAGCATTGAGTGAAACGACTAAGTTTTCAGTTGTGCCCTCTATTGCTTATTGTACACTATTTTATGCTTTCCCAAAGGTCCAAAAAACGAATATTACTCGTACATTTAGATCCATTCTATCTAGCACTGTCACTGCTTCATATACTCATGAACAATTTTTAGCTAACACGCTTTCTCCCTTATCTGCTAATATATATATTTGTCACAGTGTAAAAAATTCTTATGAGTTTGTTAATAAGCTAAAATATTTCTCTCCGGTAAACTATAGGATGCTATCTTTTGATGTCAAATCCTTGTTCACTAATGTTCCTATGCAGGCCGCTTTTCTGTGCTTAATAAAAAAAAACATAGGGAATTTCATTACTCTGCTTGAAGTTAATGAATTTTTGGCAATGAGTGCATTACCCAATATACAAAACACTTTCCTTTCAATGTAAAATATTTTAAACAGTTTTAAAAGCTCGAGATGAGGAATTTTTTGCCATTGTTTTTTATGATTTATACATGCATAATTTTGAGGGAAAAATATTTCAAAAAATCTGATATGAGCAACACATGACTTTCCTTATATAATGCAATGAATTTTCAACTTTTACAATTAAAAAAATCTGATGTGGGCAACACATGACTTTCCTTATATAATGTAATGAATTTACTACTTTTACAGTAAAAAAATAGGTTTTTCTTAAAGTAGATACTAATATTCTTTCCAAGACATTGAATTTTCGACAATTAGTCGTCATTTTCATTGATTTAGCGTCATTTTTATCCATTTGGCGAGATTTTCGTTAATTTGGCAACATTTCAAAAAGTCGCCAAGTTGGCGACATTTCGCCAAATTCGTCGCCAAAATCTCGCCAAGCGTTATGCACTAAGAAATAAGTTATTCTTACAGCAGATAAATGACTATTGGCGTTCAAATGCAAAAGTATTACTCAGAGTATCTTTTTTCATGAATGGAACGAGCTAGATCCACGAGAATGATGTCACCCAATTTATCGCATGGTATTGCATATGAAAAGTGAACATGTTTATCAATAGGAAATATTTTTTTTTATTTTATATGACTTTTTGATATTTTTTTTTAAATGTACAATATCTCGAGAACGGTTCGTGTTAGCGTTCTAAAATTTATGTCAATCGTTTTCTAATGAAAAATTACATAAGAAATGTCTATTTGCGTAACTATATTAGTGGTTTTGTTTTTTTGACGATTTTTTCAAAATTTCATTCGAAAATTTAGGGGGGTTCTGAACATTCGTTTGCGTATAAAAACAATAGGCTTCCAGTACTTACGGATTGTGATTTTTGTATCAAATTTGGTTCAAATCGGTCCATTCGTTCGTCAGTTATCGTCTCCACAGACCCACTGACACACACACACACACACACACACACACACACACACACACACACATACAGACATCACTTCAAAAATGTTTTATTCGTGATCAGGGATGCTTGAAACGTGCTCTCCCGTCGAAAACTCGAATTGGAATTTTCGACCCCGTCACAATACTTTCCTTATACATTATGTATATAAGGAAAGTAAAAATTACATTCAAATGCTGGTTTCGGTATGAGGATAATACTTTTATTTTTGAAGAGATTCCATTCGATCACTCCTATTCTTGATCTTGTTAGTGCCATTCACTCTCATACTCAATTTATGCATGAAATTGAAATGAGCAATCAACTCTCCTTTTTAGATGTTCTTAGTTTTAGATAGGATTTTCCTTTTAGTACTTCTGTTGTTATTTGTGAAGCTTTCTTTATATATTTCTATGCCTTCAAATTTTCTTTCAAACCATTCTCCCCAACTTTAATTGACTGCATTTTACACATATGTAAACCCCGCGGTTCACTTATGCCCTGATTCAACTTTAACTACAGAAATTAAGTTATTTACATCTTTAACTAAAAACAAGGACTTCAATCCTTCTATCATCGATAAAGCTTTTTTAGCATTTAACAGACAGAGTCCACTTTCTACTCTTTCTTCTGATAAATTTTTCTTTCCTAAAAACCTGACAGTTTTGCCTTTTTACGCTTCTTTAAGCTTTAAAATTTCTAGAGTTTTATCAAAATCAAATTTTAAAGTTGTTTTGAGGCCATTTAATAAATTCCAGTTTCCATTAAAACTGCTATTCCACACTTTGGTTAAAGTAGTTTTCATTCTGTTAATTGTCAATATACTTCTGTTTGTAAAAATTGCAACACCATGAAAGAATCATCAGAATTGAATGAAATTTATTCCACAAACGACATGTAATGACAAATAAATGATTAAATTTACAATACATGTCGAAAATCTGTATTTGGTAAAGCCATCAATCGCTGCAATAAGTTCTTCTATACGACGTGGCATCGAATCAAACAGATTTTGAATCTGTACCTGAGGCAGAGCATTCCAGATTGCTTCGATCCGAACCCAGAGTTCAGCTGTATTAGCAACGGGACGAACGTCACGAGCAAGACGCCGACCGATGAAATCCCACACAAGTTCAACAGGCGACATATCCGGTAAATAGGCAGGCCAATGAAGGAAAAAGCTGTATCTGCTGTGCTGAAAAGAAGTCTTAAATATTCCTATGTGGACGGGCATTATCCTTTTGAAATACAGTTCTAGGGATAGGTTGATGGAATGCTATGACTTTGGCTTCAGAACTTCTCTGATGTACCGGTTGCTGTTGAGATTACCCACAATTATTAGCAACAGAGATCATCGAAGATACCCAATGGAGCCCCCAGACAATCATGCTTGGCGTTCGTTTAGTATGACGTTGGATAAAGCACTCCGGATGGTGGCGTTCACCGCTATAGTGTCTAACGTGGATGCGGCCATCACTGTACCCCAAATTAAAGTGAGATTAATTTTAAATGCCGACTTGTTGCCAATCGGCACACCGGTATCTATGTTGATGAGCACATTGTAGCCGCAAGCGTCGACGGCTTCACGTCAGGGGAATCCTTTGAAAAGAAATTCTTGCACTCAGTCCACGGTGCAACAGATGCCTACGAATTGTTGGAGCAAACAATGACATACCTGTAGCAGTCCGACCACTCAAATAGCGGCTGTAAACCCTATGGCAGTCGAGTGACCTGAATGTTGACACCTGTAGCAGTGTTCCAACGTTCTGCCAACTATCGAGATGAAGCTGTACGGCCCATCACTGCCATGCGGTTAAGGTGTCCATCATCCCGCACTGACGTAACATTTCGTCGGCCACTACCAGATTTGCAACTTGTCCGGTTCTCTACAGTCCACTGCTTCCACACTCGTATCACTGTCGTGTCATTGTGCTCTATACAAACTGCTACTGTACGATTAACAAAAACTCCCTTCACGAAAGCCGATCATTCGCCTCCGTTCAAACTCCGCAACTTGCTCATATGACTTCCTCTGTCATCGTACATGCATACTGACTTCTCATAAAACGTTTACCGCTGGCAGACAACCATAGATTATTTTCAAAGTCCCGCTACAGCTTTCCATTTATAAGGCTAAAACAGCATTTCAGAGGGCGCTGCTCAGCTAACGCATGCACGGTGACTCTAAGAATGAAGATGAAATTCTAAGCATTTACACAGCACACCCCAATTTGCATTTTCTGTCAGTTTCAGCTCAATCACATGATTCTTTTATGGTGTACCAATTTTTACAAACATGAGTATATCTTAGCCTACAGACAAAGAGGAACCTTGAGAAGTGTATTAAAAACATTCTAGGATGGCCGTTATGCAAGAAACTAAGCCATCAATTTACTACCATTGTTGGTCTGAAAATCATTATGCTTCAATTTTCTAATGCTAAAGTCATCGTTCACGCCCGCACTGCATCTGAACCAGATTTTTCTGGAAAGAGGTTTTATTTACTTGAACTCTGATCAGCCTGTTAATGATAAATCAATAGTTCCTTACGTCTCGGTAGCCTGTAAAAATGCCTCCATACACATTCTTGACTACAAATTTTAGCTTCTGAAACAGTTTTTTTTTCTTTAATTCCAGTCTCATTTGATAGTGGTTTAAAATTTGTATGTTCGTTTGTTATTTGAATTTAGTTTATAATGTTGATTCATAAAGTTTTCGTAACCGGTCACGTCTTTAAATTTTATTCATATTCTTAATTCCAATCTCATTTAATAGTGGTTTAAAAAATGTTTGTTATTTGAATTTAGTTTATAATGTTAATTCTTGAAATGTCCGTAACCGGCCACGTCTTTAAATTTTATTCATATTCTTAATTCCAATCTCATTTAATAGTGGTTTAAAAAATGTTTGTTCGTTTGTTATTTGAATTTAGTTTATAATGTTAATTCTTGAAATGTCCGTAACCGGTCACGTCTTTAAATTTTATTCATATTCTTAATTCCAATCTCATTTAATAGTGGTTTAAAAAATGTTTGTTCGTTTGTTATTTGAATTTAGTTTATAATGTTAATTTTTGAAATGTCCGTAACCGGTCACGTCTTTAAATTTTATTCATATTCTTAATTCCAATCTCATTTAATAGTGGTTTAAAAAATGTTTGTTCGTTTGTTATTTGAATTTAGTTTATAATGTTAATTCTTGAAATGTCCGTAACCGGTCACGTCTTTAAATTTTATTCATATTCTTAATTCCAATCTCATTTAATAGTGGTTTAAAAAATGTTTGTTCGTTTGTTATTTGAATTTAGTTTATAATGTTAATTCTTGAAATGTCCGTAACCGGTCACGTCTTTAAATTTTATTCATATTCTTAATTCCAATCTCATTTAATAGTGGTTTAAAAAATGTTTGTTCGTTTGTTATTTGAATTTAGTTTATAATGTTAATTCTTGAAATGTCCGTAACCGGTCACGTCTTTAAATTTTATTCATATTCTTAATTCCAATCTCATTTAATAGTGGTTTAAAAAATGTTTGTTCGTTTGTTATTTGAATTTAGTTTATAATGTTAATTCTTGAAATGTCCGTAACCGGTCACGTCTTTAAATTTTATTCATATTCTTAATTCCAATCTCATTTAATAGTGGTTTAAAAAATGTTTGTTCGTTTGTTATTTGAATTTAGTTTATAATGTTAATTCTTGAAATGTCCATAACCGGTCACGTCTTTAAATTTTATTCATATTCTTAATTCCAATCTCATTTAATAGTGGTTTAAAAAATGTTTGTTATTTGAATTTAGTTAATAATGTTAATTCTTGAAATGTCCGTAACCGGTCACGTCTTTAAATTTTATTCATATTCTTAATTCCAATCTCATTTAATAGTGGTTTAAAAAATGTTTGTTCGTTTGTTATTTGAATTTAGTTTATAATGTTAATTCTTGAAATGTCCGTAACCGGTCACATCTTTAAATTTTATTCATATTCTTAATTCCAATCTCATTTAATAGTGGTTTAAAAAATGTTTGTTCGTTTGTTATTTGAATTTAGTTTATAATGTTAATTCTTGAAATGTCCGTAACCGGTCACGTCTTTAAATTTTATTCATATTCTTAATTCCAATCTCATTTAATAGTGGTTTAAAAAATGTTTGTTCGTTTGTTATTTGAATTTAGTTTATAATGTTAATTCTTGAAATGTCCGTAACCGGTCACGTCTTTAAATTTTATTCATATTCTTAATTCCCGTCTCATTGAATAGTGGTTTAAAATTTGTTTGTTCGTCTGTTATTTGAATTTAGTTTATAATGTTAATTCTTGAAGTGTTCGTAACCGGTCATGTCTTTAAATTTTATTCATATTCTTAATTCCCGTCTCATTTAATAGTGGTTTTAAATTTGTTTGTTCGTTTGTTATTTGAATTTAGTTTATAATGTTGATTCATTTTTTTTATCAAATGGCCAGGCACTTGACTTTCATCATTCTCCTATACGTCGGCCAGGAACGTGAACCATTTAGCCATCCTAGGACGTTGCCCCAGGCGTACCAGAGGGGGGCGGAACACACTGCGCCCAACAACCCAACATCCATGCCTTACGTGGGACTCGAACCCACAACGCGGCGGTCGAACGATCGCTTGGAAACACGCGCCTTGACCGCTCAACCACCGCGTTGGCTAATGTTGATTCATAAAGTTTCCGTAACCGGTTGCGTCTTTAAATTTTATTCATATTCTTAATTCCCGTCTCATTTAAATGTGGTTTAAAATTTGTTGTTCGTTTGTTATTTGAATTTAGTTTATAATGTTGATTCATAACGTTTCCTTAACCGGCCACGTCTTTAAATTTTATTCATATATTCATATTCTTAGTTTCAGTATCATGCACTGTTACTTTAAAAGTAGTTTGTTAATCGGTTATTTGTTTGTCAGTTGATGACGTCAGCATTGCAGCACTCCAAAACCAGTTAATTCTCCACATTACTACTGCAGTTGTTCTTCAACTAGGAGTTTTTATTTACTTGAACTCCTATGATTTTTTATCCATAAATATGCAGTTTCTTTCATCTTCGTAGACAGATGAGTATTCTTATACACATCTTTGGCTTTAAAAGTTATATCATTTAACTTCCGAAACCGCTTGTTTTTCTTTCAATTTGGTTATGTCCTTCTTAATTCCAGTCTCATTCGTTAATATTTTTAATTACTTTAATCGATTGATACTTTCATTTAATTGTAGCCCGGCAGTTTGCGCGCTGCCACAACTGCCGCCGTGTTTATGCGGAGTACGATCACGTTAAACATGTGGATCCGTAAGTCTTTTCGAGAGGTTGGTGGTAGGGGAAGAAGGATACGGTTCCTGTGGATGCCTTCCCCACTGGGTTCCGGTCTAAATTGGGTGGCACTTCCCGACCGTCCAAACAGTTACCTTACACCTTTCTGGTAGGTCGGACGGTCTGGGTCGCAACAACAACTTTCATTTAATTGATAAAGATAGCTGATATAGCTTCTGAAACTGATTTTTCCTCCATTCTGTGTTTTATTCTTCTTTGGTCCAGTCTCAACCACTGTTAATTTTTCAAGTGTGATTGCTGAAATTAACTTTTGAAACCCGTTACTTCCTTCTGTTATATTGGTCTTACTTACTACCTCATTCCCCTGTAATTATTTTATCTTTCTTCCAGCACAAGGGTTTGTCTATTTCTTCCTCCCTCTAAATTTATTCATTTTTAACACTTAAATTTTAAAAATTATTCAAATTATCACATAATGTATAAAACAAATTTAAGCAAAATATATTGTATAGTTTTTTTCAAATAACAATTGAAATAATAATTACACCCATATTATATGAAAAAATCACGCGACTAGTTGCAAAATAAAATATGGCATCCATTTTTTTCCCGCTGTCGTGCTGTTTAAAGAACGTTTACATTTATATTTAGTGTTGCATTCGTCACAAAACCGCTTTATTTTTGCGAATTATTTGTGTATCTAAATTCTGTGCCAACGCAATTTCAATATTTTTGATTTTAAATGATCATTAAGCTTTGAATACTTCTACAACGAAGCCTAATTTTATGCATGCAGAATGTAAACACATCAAGCGATTGTAAGGTGAGTAGTATAAGAATTGCCGAATTTCTTTCACGCAAAATTATTTAGTTCAGGAGTCTGGAATATAAGTAATGTGAATGAAATATTCATTGATTTTACATAGAAAGGCAGACGATTTATTTTTCGATTACGTCATTTGAATAAAGTTCATTTTATGTAACTAGCATTGTCTTTTTCGATGAAATTTTAAGTTTTCAAGTATATTAAATTTCTGTAGTACTGTGATAATTGAAAAAACATCAGCGCTGAATGTATCGTAATTCTATTAAATCCTTTTCCGTCCCTTCACTAGGTAGCATGATTATTATTGTATTTTAGTTGTCGTCAGCACATGGTATGCTCATTTGGCATTTTGTTTTTGATTTGCTCACACTGAAGAGAGCCGTCGAAATGAACGTTTGCAGTTTACATATTTACACAGTTAATATTTGTGCAACAATTTATATTGAAATCTATTTATTTAAAATAGTGGTATTTTCTTAGGGGCGTATCTACTGCAGGCACTGAAATTGCGCCCTATTTAAACACTCGACATCTATATTTTAAGTAATTTTACCATAATATCAGTTCAGAAGTAAAATGCAAGTTCGTTAAGCTTTTAAAATTGTTCATTAAGCTTTTTTTTAAATGAAATATATTTTAAGGTCCAATAAGTTGCAGTGAAGAATTTTCGTCCATATACCCCGTCACTCCTGCTGTCTCAATCTGTGATTTATAATACAATGCTCTAAAATAAGAAAAATGCACTTTAATAAATCTATCACCCATAATAATCAAAGACGGATATAAAGATTTCTTTTTCACTATCCGCGGATTACTTGCCTGACTTTAATAGAAACTCAGTGATGCCCGCTTCAGGTGGCGCCTAGGACATGTGGCATACCCTAGATACGACACTGAACTTACTCCTTACAATTTCAAAGTAAATTACCGAACCTTGCTTTCAAACAATGTAACAGTAACTTATTCGTTACATTTTCAACGTAAATTTACCCAACCATGCTTACTAACAGTGTAAGGTAGCGTACTTGTTACATATTCAAAGTAATTACTTATTCCCGTATGTAAGTCCAATCTACGTACACAAAAACCAAACTATATTGGCACAATGGTTATGTCCCCAGTGCTATTAAGGTTCGTTTAAAAAAAGAAGACAAATGAGACACAAATTCGAAATGTTTAATATGAAAAATGAAATATATTCTAAGGTCCAATAAAACTGCATACATCACTATGAAGTTTGTACATATAAAATATGACATACATAAAGAATTAAACTTTGAAAACACAGTAATGTCTCACAGAATAAGGATGATCGCATTAAAATTTTATACAACTTTGATATAACTCTTTAAAATATGAATATAATATTTTTATACATTTGTACAGTTCAACAAATATATAATGGTCACTTCTAAACATAAATTACTGGCATATGTACCATGACAAGTCTCAACAAATAATTTGGAAATAGAGTAAATAAGAAAGTAATTGATAAGTATTATTAAATGGCAGTTTTTATCGTTATCTAGTCGATAGTTTTGAAAACCTACCACCAATTTTTATAATTTGGCGTCCTTTTCATATTTTTCAAATTCAACCAAATTTAAAGCTTTATATACAATAGCAGTCATTTGGAAGGTTAATTGGTTAGCTGATGTGGCCGCTTTATTGAATCAAAAATGTAAAATCAAACAAAAATAACTTTTATATTCGCATAACCTGCTTAAAAGAGCGACCGTAAAACTAGAAACACGCCCCAACCCCAGTTACTAGAATCCATTGATCGGTTAAGAGACTTTATCTCTTTCCAAGAATAGTCAATATCTGCAATAGCAGCAAGTAAATTTATGCCACAAATTTGAGAGCCTCCATAAAGATCGTGAAATCCTGCCTGTCAGTATGAATTTAAGTTGAATCTTCATGAAATTTAACGACAGCAGTCTGATAAGACCGAATTTGTCGGTGCCATAAGAGGATTGCAAAATTTTCGCCAATCCCTGCAATAGCAGCACTCCATATTGAAAAACAAGCAAAAAGCTCTAAACATGTTCACGGGTGCTGATATCTGTAGTAGGAAATTTTAAAATAACAAATAACTATATTATAAATCAAATCTTGATCGAATTAAATCACTGGTTAATTGATTAACGGAAAACACGAGAGTCTCTATAGATGTACTTAAAAAAAAAATTACTGAGATTATAAAAAAATATTCAAATATCACAATGTCAAGATTATTTTATCCAATATAAACGTATTTTTGCTATCCCTTTAATACAAAGTGGCTGCAAAAGGGTTTATTGTAGAGCCATTATGATTAAGACTGCGTCCTAAGAGTATATATTTGCAGGATAGATAAACATTCAATTTACAGAAATTTCGTATGTTGTATTATCAATATTTGAAAAAAAAATGGGTGTGATATACTTAAATTCATAGAAAATAGAAATTTCAAAATTCCAATGCCCCAATTTTTCCTAATTAATAAAGGTTCACTAAACCATTAAGTCTGCAATATAGAATTTTAGAGTAAATTAATACGGCCAATTTTTAATTCATGTCGAAAGCGTACAGTATTTGAAATTTTCCTGTGACAGGTTAAAAACTGGGAGGTAGGATAAGTGCCCCAAAAGACTGTGTGGTACAATCGAGGAATGCGCACAAATTCTTCCAATTTTTTTTTAATTCAGAAATACAGATTGTCTCAAGGAAATAGACTGATACGAGGATTTTAATTATTAGCATTTTGAATGCGTATATATTTATAAATTTTCGACTTAACAATGTGTGATAAAAGCTTATAAAGCAGTATTGAATGTCTTTGAAGATGTTTTTAACTCACTGCTACAATGCTCGCTTCAGCCGTGGGATACAGCACTGTTAAGTTGGTGTTTCATGCTCTCACAAGAAGTGACAGACTAATTGTAATCTTTAACCATTGATCTTCAATCGATCTTAGCGACTGCGAACAATTATTCTATTACCCACCCGGTGTAACTACCATCATATTATAACGAAGTCTTAATTTAAACCATCTGTTCATCTCTCCACGACGAGAACTACCATCTCCCGCGCAATATTAGCCCGTGGGATTGGAAGATGTAGCAAACGCTTATAAGGCAACATTAACTGCCTTGAATTGGAAATATCTTTAGCTCAACGTTAAAATGCTCACCTACCACGCCTTAACCCCGCACTGAAAGTTTAGCATAAAAGAAACTTACTTTTAAATATTATCGAAGAGTAATTTTGTAACATTCACCATATTGACAAGCAATAATAACAAGGTAGATTTATAAATTTCTAATTGGGGGGAGGGGGTTACAACCAGTGTTTCATTCAGAAACATTGGTTGTAATCAATGCAGAAATAATTAAATCATTAGAAATTTTGCTCATCCGAATTCTCAAAAGAAAAAGGCGCCAAATTAATGCAATTGGAGTTTTGAGTTTTTCAAGAAAAACAAAATTTCATGGATGAAAAAACATTTATATTTTCAAGTATGATTTGAAGCTCAGAGGTGCAATGATCATGAGAACTACATTGTCGTTGCACCAGTACATAATCATACTCTCATAAGAAGAATTAGACAAGCAAGGGCAATAGTTTTGACCACTTGCAAATGACGAGTTGTCCTAAAGAGAAACCATACGTTAGAGATGATATTAAACCATTTAAAAATGTGATTCGAACTCGGTTGATAGAGTCATATATTTAACAATAATGAATACAGGGTGCAGATCTTTCAATTAAATGCAATTTAATTTTAGTTCAATTTTAGTCATTTGGTGTGTTAAATTCTGAAATGAAATAATTCACAGCAAAATTATGCATATATTAAATCTTAAACGGTATAGAGAGAATCCAAAAGCTCATGGCCACCTTAAAATACGGAGACATGCAGTATAACCTCGCTAATCCGTCATCGTTTTATTTGTCACATCCGCTAAACTGTGATCGCACAAATTTCAGTTTGCGCTGCTTCAATCAGACAATAACCAACGAAATGAAGGATGTGCGGCAGCAAAGACATCTGATCAAAGATGCTTGGAATCTATACCCGAATTATAAGAACGGAGCCAAAGCTAGGTTTTGCTCTATGATTATAATGTCGGTCTTGTAAGCACGAGGTCCCGAGTTCGGTCCTGGCGACTCCTTCCACTACAATGATGACTGGACGTTTGAAATACGCAACCTTCTCACGCCAACGATCTCACCTCTCAACACGAGATGGCAGCACCACACGGAGTCAGAGGCCTTGCCATGACAACGACTGACGTCACGCCCGAGGCAACACGCCTCCCGGCCTTCAGCCCCTCAACTGCATTTCGGGGAGACACGCGGGGGTTTTCTCAGCGCCCCCCCCCCTCGCCGAAATTATACCGGGGCTTTCTCATCAGGTGAAGGAGTGTGCGGCAGCAAAGACATCTGTTCAAAGATGCTTGGAACCTATAACCGAATTATAAGAACGGAGCTGTAGCTAGCTTTTGCTCTATGATTATAATGTCGGTCTTGTAAGCACATGGTCCTGGCTCGGGACAGGTGACGCTCAATCGCCACAGATGGTTAATGTCAGGAGAGTGATGAAGAGTGTAAAACAAAGGAGTGTGTTGTAACTCATCGAGAAGCTGTTAAAATGTGTTCTAAATATATAGATTGGGTACGAGTGTCAAGAAGAAGTGGATGCAACACAACTTCTACTGCTCAGTGAAATGCGCAATATAACATCATAAAAGGCACATAGTGATATGAGACAAAGAAAATCCAGATTTTTTGTTTTAAGATGTAAAAATCAAATTTCATTGCACAGTATATTTCAGTTGTTTCTGATATTCATGATGAAGCTTGCAACTTTAATAATTGCATTGGAAGATAATAATATAAAATGCGTTTGTGGAATATGCTTAGGCATCTTTTGAGAAGCCATTGCGTGATTATTTTTGTGTAATTATGTAATAATTTGTGTAAGAATAATAATTTTATGCAATAGTTATTTGTGTTATTGTGTATGGGTAAGTAGATTTGTGTACATATGAAAACAAATGGAAAATGTTCCATATACTCGCTAATCCGTTTGTTTCATTCATTCCTCAGTCCCGACCCCTGACGGATGAGCGGGGTTCTACTGTATTTGTATATGAGAAAATAATTTAATTTATCTTAAGGGCTTAATAACGAGTTAAACTAACGTTTACCGATTTAAATTCAAACAAAAAATTGTCCATATTGTGAGTGTATGTGTACAAAATGCATTATGAAATTCTATGAAGCGTCCTTTCTGAAGTTTGGATTCTTGTGAAGGGCCTATTTGCCAACAAACCCAAAGTCAAGACACGAAAAGGCCTATCTTGTCTTTTTAACATCGGGTTTGTTGTTTCTCCTGCACTGACGAAGGGGATCCAGTATATCCACGAAACACTTGTATGCTGCATTATTATTTTATTTGTGCTTAAATGTGTTGCTCAAGTTTTCCTTATCCTTTGTACAAAGTGTTGTTTACTTCACAATTTAAATGCTTTCTCACATACTGTAAAGTGTAATCCCGCCTGTGTAACTTTTTAGGCAAATAAATATCACATTTATTGTCCATTATCTTGTTTTAAATTAATTTTTTCCATTTTAACTTTGTATTGAGTTGACATCTAATAATCCGGCAAATTTGGTAATCAGGCTCAACTGAAGTTCGTACGAGTTTGATTTATTACACTCGTATATTGTGTTTAACCAATTGTTGAAACATAATGAAGTTGGTACGGGTATATATCTTCTAATACCATTTTAGTGTTTTTATTTTGGCATACACTGATTCAATTTCATATTTTTTGTAAGTTTATTTGAAATCGGAACCAGGATATTTTATTCTTCAGATCTGCCTGTGAAGATAATTTTGTATAGCGAGAACATATATTCTTATTCTTCATTTTAGGCGAATTAAATTAAATGGTTTCATAGAATGTTTTAAATAACAATGCCATTCAGGATACTATAGGAATTTGCACATAATTGAATTGTGAAATTTAAATTATAATATATAATCCGTACGAAGAATGGGTATATTTCTAGTGTACTATATAATTTTGTACTACAATATTCAAACTTATATTATTTCTTTGATAAGAGTTGGAAGCTTTAAATTTATAAAGGTAATAAAATAATTTTTGACTGTATAAAGAATCGACGTCATGAAAATTGTGACGAAGAATAATTAGGGCAATAAAGGTGATATACATAAAATATACGGAAAAGGAAAGAGCTGTATATAAAAAAAGTAAACTATTCCTGCTTTTGACAAAACATTTGTCACAACCTACAATTAAAACATTAATTTTTACAATTTACAATTAAAACATTAATTTAATTAATCTGTTGTTAATTACATATATATTAATAAAATTGTGTAGAAACACATCAAAATAATTAATACTTAATAAAGACAACCAAAAAATTGGCCATAATTAAAAGTATTTTAATAAAATTACGACGTACTAAAATTACACAATCATAAAGCTTTCTTTCGGGCATTACTAAGCCCTTAATTAGTGGCGAAGTACTGATGAAGGGCACTGATGAAGGGCAGCGACCACTGATAAAGGGCGTAGTAATGCCCAAAAGAGCTATGGCTGTGTAATTTTAGTACGTCATAAAAGGAGATTTTAATAAAATACTTTTAATTATAGCCAATTTTTTTGCTGCCTTTATTTTTAAAGTATTAAATATATATTGCTTAAGATTCATTAAAAATGCTTCACAAATATAATAAATTGCCAAGAACCTTTGAATCAATGCGTTATTTTTTATATTAAGAGACAACAGAAATTAAATACATAAATACGTTTCAGCATAAATTTTTGTGTTACTTAACCTTTTAATTCGACAAAAATAGCTTTTGTCGAATTAAAAGTCGAATTAATTTTTACTGTTTGACTCACCCAAATTTGAATGAAGAAATTTCTAATAAAAATACAAGTTCTGAAAACGAAATACACAACATAAAATTAAGTAAAGCAGAAACTGAAATATAAGTAGAAAATGGGTGTAGAGAAATAACATTCTGTGTTAGTAGCAATACTAAAACATGAGAAATTATGTTAGACATACAATATTTAAATATAATACAAACAAGCCATAAAACAAAATTCACATATTTCGTTGGGAAACATCAACATATTTAACTTGGCATGTTGGTTAAACTCGTGAGGAATGGGAAAAGTCTTATTAGCTCCGAGTACAGCAATGTAAAAATACAAAATGCAATAAACACTGAAAGTTGCAGTATTTCAATGTTACATGAAAGGAAATGTTTAATGGATGTAATCCATTAATAAATGATTATAAATTTGTCACAAATGTATATTTGAATGAAATTAAAGATAAAATTATGATGAAGAAACAATTTCAACTGAGTACTTATGATCGACTGTACTATGACTTATATATTCATCCCTTTGATTTTTAAAATGAATTTTCTCCAAAACATATTGGCAATTCGTTTGGGGAAATTTGGCTAAAAATTCTGAGCATTCCCAATACACAGAATGAAAACCTAGAACGATTTACTAATAATTCTCAAACTTTTATTTTAGTAAAATTTTATTTATATAATAGACGAGAAAAATATAATTTTGGCATTCGAAAATGAAAATAATCAATTCGTAAAAATTCTACGACAGGCCCGTAACCAAGCCGAAATTCCTATGTGGAGGGATAATAATAAATAATGTAGGGTGACCACCCTCCTTATTTTTAAAAATAACTTGAGTAGTTTGTCTGTGTGTTATGGCTGATTTTTTTTTTAAATATTCGCAGATATTGAAGCCCTAACAGAAAATAATATAAATAAATACACGAAAAAAAATAGATTTTTTTTTACTTGAGTTTTCGACGGGATCTACACGTTTGGAGACCTCTAGAATACGAAAAAACTATTTTTAGCGTGACGTCTGTGTGTGTGTCTGTCTGTCTGTGCAGATTTTGTATCCACTCTAACTAAAAAACTAATGGACCGAATTTCATAAAATTTGTCACTTGTGGGCGAATCTGGTGCTGATTAGTTTTTGGTACGATTCGGGATAAAAGAACCCACCTTTTTTTTGCGAAATGGCCCGCAAAAGCTTGTATCCACTCCAACTGAAAAACTAATGGACCGAATTTCACAAAATTCGGTAAATAAGTCACTTGTGGGTCACTCTCGTACTGATTAGATTTTGGTATGATTCGGAAAAAAATAACCTGCCTTTTTTTGCAAAATGGCCCGCAAAAATCGCCAATATCTAAAATAAAAAACTACGTATGCTCAAATATATCCATTAAATGCTTGTTTAATACGTAATTTTTAACGAAGAAAAGAATAAGACCAACCCTATTACACTAAGATAAGCCGTTCTCGAGATATTTTAGTCTTTTCGTATTTTCTCTACGCCACCTCGGAAAATAAGTCCAGTTATCAAATGAGAACGAAAATTGAATTAAAAGTGAATTAAATTTAATTAAAATAAAGATAACGTGGATGTAAGTCTGCAGGGAAAGTCATGTGCTGCCCACATCATTTTATGTATAATTTCTCTGTTGTTCCACATTGTAAAACCGAAAATGAATGTAAAACCCTCCGGCCGTCCAAATGGATGCTATATGTTTTCGGATGAGTCGGGCGGTCTGGGTCTTCAGCGTTGTAAAACCCTAAAAAGTCACTAATTTAAATCAAAAATAAGCTATTAAAAAAAACATGACCGTTTTCTTGTCTTTGATGCTGCTAAATATATCACAAGTTCCTGCAGTTCGATGCTGCAATAATATACTTCTTAAAGCTTAAAATAAAACGAAAAATAAATCCAAATATCTTATTTGCTACAATAGGCCGTTGTTTACATCGGGAAACAGATAAATTGCACTGAAAAACACTTTATGCACAATGTCTTATTTCTACCTTTAATTTTTAAAATAATTAATATTATTTTAAAATGGTTTTGATTTCATTGAAATTTATTATTATATTAATTTTTTAAAATTAATCAATAATTTAAAAAAAGGTTTTGAAATTTGTGAGGTACTGAAAGAAATTATTTTAAATCATCCTTTCCTTAGACACTCTGCTCCCTGGCTACGAGAATGTTCAACACTAACAAAAAATTAGAGATGGGCGAATACTATCCGCGAATACTCGAATATTAAAAACATTTCGAGATTCGAGATCTCGAATATAACGTCATTAGAAGACATTCCAATACTTTGAATATCACATCATGATTGACAGTAAATTCTGGAACAAAAAACCAGGATACTACAGAAGAAGAAATGCGGAAGTACCAACTGAACATTAAATCACCAACTGAATACTTTCAACAACTGAAAGTATTAATGATTACTGGAAAAAGAACAGTCTGTATCCTCGCTTGAAAGAATAATCTTTGAAGTATTCAATCACATCGACATTAACAATTTTTACAAAGAGACTCATCAGCACGTCTAGTTTTGATTTGTGGGGAGGAGGGGGGAGGCAAACAAGATTAGGATTCTTATAATGTTGTTTAACGTAAAAGCTGGGACATTTTCAAATTTTTACTTAAAAAACTTGGGACATTTTGCAAAAAACTTGACATTTTAAAAATTAAGAAAACCAAAAATAAATCTATTATATATCATATGTTGCATAATATACATATAATACTGGTATAAAATACTGTTATAAAAATACACACATTAACTAACATAAATTCCAATAATTGTAAATCACAAACTTTATTAGGAATATTGCACCTGCTGTCAAGTTGCATTGTTGTCCAGTTTATATTTCAGATTCATCAGAATATTTATCAGATTTATGGATCTGTTCAAGAAGTTCTTTTTTTTTCTTCTGATATTTGGATATATCACAAGGGAAACCTTTAAATTCGGCCTTTATATTGGATAAAGTTTTCACTTTTTAAATTTTAGATCTGTTGTTTTCATTTGCCTAAAGTGCATTTATTAATGAAAACAGCTGCATTGAAATCAACTGCACTGAATCATTTCAGCTGCACTGAAATTCAACAGCTGCATTGAACCCTGGCACTGCCAAACAAAAACTAACCAGGAATATTAGGTTCTCAATGTTTATATTCTGCTTTTTAAATGTGCGAACATTTCACACTATTTTTTAATGATACTTAAATCCTCCAGTTCAAGCCAAATGTGTTTCCGCGATATTTTCTCACATATGCAAACTCATCAAATGAGTCCGTTAAAATCCGTCACCCACAGATTTTTTTTAGGAAGAACACTTCAAAGCGGGACATTTGGAATACATCCGGGAGAAACATTTTATCAAAAAATGGGATTGTCGCGATAAAAACGGGACAAATGATAGGAACCCTAGATTAGATCCCGAATATGTTCGATTGCTTACTTGTTTAAATAAAAATCTGCAGTACGTGAGAAGCATTTGCAATTATCCAATTATTGTAGTTAAGAGTAATTAAAATAAAAAACTACTGCAAAATAATTAATATATATATATTTATTTAAATTACTCTAGATTTATTATACTTTCTCCTTTTTTATTTTATTTTATTCTTTTATTTACTGATAATTAATAAATAATATTTAAAAAATATAAATATTATTTAGTATTAACAGTTTGAAATAATGTATTCGAATATTCGAATTCTTGTTAATATTCGAATTTGATATTCAAATTCGAAAAAAGTGCTATTCGCCCATCTCTGTAAAAATACATTTCAATCCAAATTCTGCAGAGCTAATAGAGAAAATCAATAGTTGGACAAAGGGAAATATTTCATAAGGTTAGGTAACCAATTAATTAATACTCCGGCATTCATGCAATTCATTTGTTATAAAAACTTCCAACATTCTTTTATATTACACGACATGCACAATATAAAATATACAATAAATATACACCAAATATTCAGTTCCGAAATGAAAATTACAAATATGATTATACACACAAATATAATTATATATATGAAAATTACAAATATAACTGTAAAACTATACAAATATTGAAATTCGTGCCAAAAAAGAAGTCAACTCAATATTATTTGAATTAAATGGTAGAAAATCAAGGACAAAAAACTTTCACACATAAATAATTTTAACCTCATATATTAAATAAGATTTTCAAACAAATAAAAAATACAATAAAATATTTCTCATTATACAGGATATTTAAAAAAGATTGCACGATTAAATATCTTTTGAACGATGGGTCTATATGATGGCTAATTTAGAAACACTGTAATTAAGGTAGACAACCATCGTTTGCAATTTGGATCAAGTAATAAATATATTTTTAGTAAAAATTTATAAAATGTAACATTTTAAACAAAACCCCTAGAATAAAAATTTCAATTATAAAAATATTTTTCATAGACCAATTTTTCACAGCCAATATTGCATGCCAACGGCCGTACTGTGCTGAAAACACCGGTTCTCGTTAGAGCACCGAAGTCAGGCAGCATCGGGCGCGGTTAGTACTTGGGTGGGTGACCACCTGGGAACACCGCGTACTGTTGGCACATTTCGGGCGCGGTAGCCCGGTGGTTTGCGCGCTGGATTTGCACGCTGCCACAACTGCCGCCGTGTTCATGCGGAGTACGATCACGTTAAACATGTAGGTCCGTAAGTCCTTCCGAGAGGTTGGTGGTAGTGGAAGGAGGGTACGGTCCCTGTGGATGCCTTCCCCACTGGGTTCCGGTCTAAATTAGGTGGCACTTCCCGGCCGTCCAAACAGTTACCTTACACCTTTCTGGTAGGTCGGACGGTCTGGGTCTCAACAACAGCCAATATTGCATATTAAGAGAACCGGGTTTTTTTCTTAAAAAATCCTTACATGAATAAGGAATAATTTGCTAATTGGAAATGCCTTTGAATTCCAAGCGAATTCACAAAGGATTCCTTGAGAATTTCCTTGGAATTGTAGTAAAACTAATACATGTCAAATAACCAAAACTGCCATAGTCTGAATGGAATATTTTTTAAAGCATTCCTTATATTGGAACTATAGGTCTGCGACTAATCGTTCAAAAGATATTTATTCGTGCAATATTTATGAAACATCCTGTATAGCAGGAAAAATATAAAGTTATGGTATTATATGAACAATATATCTTTAAACATTGAAATCGCAAAATGTGTTAGTTTTATTTTTGTTTGCTACAGCTTCGTGATCTAAAAATATTCCATCGTATTTTCATAGCCTATACTAAGACGGATATAGTTCAAAACTTAATCAAATGATTGAGCTACTAATTGATTCCTATACGAAATACATTTGAGCTCATTTACCAGCTTTCAGCTGACTTATTAGATTTAAACTCGACAAATTTAATTCCAAACTTTACTCATTACTAAAATGACAAGCCACTCTAATTTAGAAGTTTTTTCATTGGTTAGATGTTTACGTAAACTGATCAATTTAAGCAAATGGAATTGCGAAAACGGCGCTAAATCCAGAAGTACAGAAAACTTTCAGGACTACAGATATGGCCTGTAATAATTTTGAATTAATACTTTGGGGAAACTCGAGAAATTCCTTCATAACTGAAAATTGCTCTCGCAAAGATATGTAATCATTCATAATGCATATTTTTCGTAATAAGATATATTTCCTACAAAGGTAAAAAAAAAAACATATTACGGTATTACAGATGCATAAACTTCTGCAAAAAATTAAAAATATTTAAACTTCTAAAGCATAACTTAAGGAACGTTTTATAAAAAAAAAAAAGATTATTATTTTTTTTTCTTTTGTCTTGCCAAAAGAAAAATTAATCGTGTATATTATTTATTTTTCAGAATCATAGATTCAGATCCGTACTATACAAAAGTTGAAGAGAGTAGTTGATTGTACATGTTAAGTAGTACAAAAGTTGAGTGTACGTGTTAAGTAGCCAAATTAAATAATTTTGTTTATTCATAAACAGATATGAAGTTGCAATCATGTGTAACGCCGATTTTAAAATATAGTTGCAAGTCCGATTCCAGTTGATTATTGCGGAATAATTGCACATCTGACGAAACTTGCAACAGGATCTGAACCAAAACTGCCAATATGTGGAAATGATATCAGGTGCTTTGATCCCCCATCAGTTCATTGGATGGCATGAAGAATTTTTTCCAACTTTTCCTGCAGTGATACACATGAACTAAAAATTTACAACCGAGTGGTTTTAACTTTATGGTGCAATCGTAAAGCAGTTTGCAAACGTTTCACTTGAGTGCAACACTTGGTCTTAAATAGAAAATTACTTATATTAGATTGATATAAGGAGACAAATATTCATAGATAAAATGGAAACACAATAGTTTTGCTCCAAATCAGTCGAAAAAATGCTTAAACGTACATATTAAGTAGCCAGAATAAATAAATGTGTCTGTTCATAAACTGATATAAAGATACATATGTACAACGTCGACTGCAAAATTGTGTTTCAAATTCGAATCCAATCAAATGCTGCAGAACATTTGCAAATCTGCTGCACATTCTGCCGATGCTTGACATAGCTATTGCAAGATTGCAATCGGTAGAAAAGATAGTTTTCTACCGATTGCAATCGGTAGAAAAGATAGTTTTCTACCGATTGGTTGGTTTTCACTGGATGGATCGATGGAATGACAACCGTTGTAGCAGCGTTACACATGAATTGCAACTTTGCTGCAATTATAACGAAGTCAGTGCAATGTAATACACTTTAATGTAACCCTAAATTGGAAAATTGCCTATATCAGATCGATCTTAGAACATATATTTATGAAAAAATTCAAGACTGATTTTATTTAAGGTCAGTGGATTTGTTCCGCGAGTTGATGACAAACATGAGGTTCTTCTTACTCTAAAAGTCCGGCTTGAACGTGATTTAAAGAAGAGTTTATGTAGTGTGATATATTTTTCTGTTGGATGTCCAGATGTTTAAGATTTCAGATGTTTGTTTTCGGTTCCCGTATAATAAGTTAATAGTAAAGCTAAAATATACTCGATATTTTAGTTTCTTGTAATCTACCTATAAATAGTATTTATCTGCAACTGACATCAAATTCCATTGGTTATCTTTCCTCTTAAGTTCATATTATACATAGCAATATATGTTACAGCAATTTTAGCTGCACTAATCATTCCCTCAGCCCTGTCTTTATTCTGTAAAGTGGGTTATAAATGGACCAGATGGCGTAAATGAGCGTGTGATACCAGGAAACAGCAACTGTTTTTGTGCTTGACTATAAAAAAATCTGTAATTGTTAAAAGGTTTTCCTAAAAGTTTAAATGGAGTTGTTGAAGCGTTGCCCACAAGATTCGTCACTTTTGTTACCGCTATTATATTTACAAGCATTATTCAGTTACACTTTTAAACATGCACTATAAATGTATTGCATTAAAATAACGTTTAAATTAGCCTATTTTAATTAACTTAATAGATTTAAAGACTTTCCCATCATTTTGTGTCAAATAAATATTAACCGCTTTCAGTTTATCAATTAAACTTTTTCAAATTTAAAATTTAACAATTGAAATGATATTTCGTTCTAATTCAGTTTCCTGTATTGTGTGTCCATATTTGAATTGTTGCTATTGAATTACACTTAATTCTGCAAAATAAAATCCGATCCTTTTTACAAAAAAATATTACCAAAAGTATATCGACATCTTACGGGATTCACATGTTCTGGGTCCAAGAATGCCTTGTTCCATCTGCATGGAACTCGGTTCGCTGGATTGTGTGACTACAACCTGGAATTTGCTGAGTTTTCTAATAATTTGAACATTTCTGAGCGTTTCATATTGTACCATTTTTACTTTCCTTATATACATATAACGTATAAGGAAAGTATTGTGACGGGGTCGAAAATTCGAATTAGAGTTTTCGACGGGAGAGCACGTTTCAAGCATCCCTGAACACGAATTAGACGTTTTTGAGGCGATGTCTCTCTCTCTCTCTCTGTGTGTGTGTGTAAAAGTATGTATGTATGTGTGTGTCAGTGAGTCTGTGGAGACGATAACTGACGGACGAATGAACCGATTCGAAAGAAATTTGGTACAAAAATTACAATCCGTGAATACTGGAAGTCTATTGTATATAAACGCAATCGAATGTTCAGAACCCCCCTCCCACTAAATTTTCGAGTGAAATTTTGAAAAAATCATCAAAAAATTAAAACCTTTAATAAAGTACGCAAATAGACATTTATTATGTAATGCTTCCTTAGAAAACGAGTAACATAAACTTTAGGACGCTAGCACGAACAGTTCTTGAGATATTGCACATTTTACAAATAAATTTACCAAAATATCCCATAAATTAAAAAAAATATTAACTATTGAAAAACATGTTCACTTCTCATATGTAATATCACGCGATAAATTGGGTGACATCATTCTGGTGGATCTAGCTCGTTCCATTCATGAGAAAAGATACTTTAAGTAATACTTTTGTATTTGAACGCCAATAATCATTTATCTGCTATAAGAATAACTTATTTTTCCGTCCATAACGCTTGGTGATTTTGACGACGAATTTGGCGAAATGTCGCCAACTTGGCGCCTTTTTTAAATGCTGCCAGATTAATGAACATCTTGCCAAATGGATAAAAGTGACGCTAAATCAATGAAATTAACGACTCATTGACGAAAATTCAATATCTTGGAAAGAATATAAGTATCTACTATAAGAGTAACTTTTTTTTTTTACTGTAAAAATAGTAAATTAATTGCATTATATAAGGAAAGTCGTGTACTGCCCACATCAGATTTTTATAGAATAAATTATTGTCTTTTCCAGGTCAGCAGAGTTCCTTCTCAACCTCCAAAGTATGCACAGGAATGGTCTATGAAAATTGATATGAACATATTGACCTAGCCAACTCAAAAGTCATATTTAAACACCAGAGAACACTTTTGAAACAAAACTCATATTTTTATTTCAGCTTAAATAACCTTCTAAAACATCTGCTACACATTTTTGTAAAGAGATTATCCGAACTGCAGTTTGTTGAGCGTTTTATTGGGTTATTGCGTGGACAGTAGATTATAAAATGTCTTGTCTAGCATTTCCATCTTTGTCTCAACAACTTTGGATAAGTCTTTCACATAGCTGGAAAAGATAACGATCTGCTCTATAAAAGTTGCAATATGCAAAACTGCTCATAATACTAGTTATATACTGAATTCAACTTTATGGATTCAAAAATTACAGACTGAAGTCTTATAACGCTGAAATAAGGCATTCCTGACGCTACAGTATGCGGTCTCGATAAAGGTGTGTAAATACGTTTGATAATGTAGTGTATACTTCTATTCTTAAAATACATATTCTTAGAGTATTTTTACTTTCCCTGCAATACATGGTAATATATAGGGGAAGTATTGGAATCATGTCGAACATCGCAACTCGAGTTTTCGACGAATCTACACGTTTCGAGACCTCTAGAATACGAAAAAACTACTTTTAGAGTGACGTCTGTGTGTGTGTGTGTCTGTCTGTGTGTCTGTGCAATGTATGTATCCACTCTAACTCAAAAACTATTGGACCGAATTTCATAAAATGTGGTAGGTAAGTCACTTCGATGTGACCTGGTGCTGATTAGTTTTTGGTACGATTTGTAAAAACAGAACCCGCCTTTTTTTGCGAAATGGCCCGTAAAAATTTAATTTATCCACTCTAGCTAAAATACTAATTGACCAAATTTCACAAAATTTGGTAGATAAGTTACTTGTGGGATACTCTGGTGCTGATTAGATTTGGGTACGATTCGGAAAAGGACAACCTACCTTTTTTTACGAAATGGCCCGCCAAAATCGCAAAAATCTAAAAAAAAAAAAGACTAAGTAGTGTATGCTCAAATGTATCAATTAACTTCTTGTTTCATATGCAATTTTTGAAAAGGAAAATAATATAACACACTCCATTATACTTTAGAACTAACCGTTCTCAAGATATTTGAGATTTCTTGCATTTCTGTTACGCCGATTTCGGAAAAATGTCCAATTACCAAATAAAAACAAAAATTGAATTAAAAGTGCAAATGTAGCGTTATTTGGTTCAATTAAACTCAATCTAATGAATTATTAAAGAAATAAAGAAAATATGAATTTGAGTCGGCAGGGAAATTCATGTGCTGCCCACATCAGATTTTTTATACTATTAATAAAATGGCAGAGTGTATCCTATTAAAGCCGGTCTTTGAAAGGACTTGCGTATATGAAGTACGCGAGCTGTTAAATAATTCAAATTAAAATTCAATTTAACAAATAATTATGAAATTAAGAATATATAAAACATTTATTTCAATATTTGAGAATTCTAATACAAAAGAGCATATAAGTGCTTAGAATTTAAATATTAAATTAAACAAATTTGAATACAAGAAAACAATGAAATCAAAGTAGCACGTTTAAATCGCAAAAATGTATTTAATGTGCAGAAGCACGGTTAAATCACGATGCATGCAAATGAACAGGAGTTGATTAGCTGTTTAAAAGTTGTTGTTTACTTGTTATTTGTACAAAGCGTAGTGAAAATGCACGGTTTAAAAATGGGTGTTTCACCCTGTTACAGATCATTTCAATTATTGGAATTATGATTAAGCACATCTGTGTACAAATTTTCATCTTCTTACCTATTGTAGTTTTCGAGTAAAATGAATCACAAAATTTAGGTACATTCAGGTAAATTCAAGTTTCGCTTCATTGGGAATGGAGAATGGACTTAATTTCGCTCACTCATAATAAAATTAAAATAAATCACTATTATTACTTTCCCTGCAATACATGGTAATGTATAGGGAAAGTATTGGAATCATGCCGAAAATCACAACTCGAGTTTTCGACGGATCTACACGTTTCGAGACCTCTAGAATACGAAAAAACTATTTTAAGCGTGACGTCTGTGTGTGTGTCTGTATGTCTGTCTGTGCAGATTTTGTATCCACTCTAACTAAAAAACTAATTAACCGATTTTCATAAAATTTGGTAGGTAAGTCACTTGTAGGCGAATCTGGTGCTGATTAGTTTTGGGTACGATTGGGGAAAAAAGAATCCGCCTTTTTTTGCGAAATGGCCCGCAAAAGCTTGTATCCACTCTAGCTAAAAATCTAATGGACCGAATTTCACAAAATTTGGTAGATAAGTCGCTTGTGGGTCACCCTGGTGCTGATTAGATTTTGGTACGATTCGGAAAAAAATAACCTGCCTTTTTTTGCAAAATGGCCCGCAAAAACCTTCAAAATTTAAAATAAGAAACTACGTACGCTCAAATATATCCATTAAAAGCTTGTTTTATACGTAATTTTTAACGAAGAAAAGAATAAGACCAACCTCATTACACTAGGACTAGCCGTTCTCGAGATATTTTAGTTTTTTCGTATTTCTCTAAGTCACCTTTGTAAATAAGTGCAGTTACCAAATGAGAACGAAAATTGAATTAAAGTGAATTAAATTTAATTAAAATAAAGAGAGCGTGGATATAAGTCTGCAGGGAAAGTCATGTGCTGCCCACATCAGATTTTTTTTCATTCTAGAGGCGAAATGACGGTGTTAAATTGATAATCTCAATGTGTTGCTTTGAATTTATATCTGGACACACTACATTTATATGATTTACAGAAAATATTTTAAGGAGAATGAAGGCTCCCTCGTGAATGGCTGGTATACATCATTCAAAGCATTTTTAAAACTGAATATTTGCTTCTCACTTAGAGTTTGGACTAAATTTTTCTGTTCCATTCTGCTTTTTCAGGGTCTGCATAGCGCAATATCATTGAACACATACGGAAATTTTCCTGATATTTATAAATAACACAATCCGCAAAAAATATTAATAAATAATGATGAAACAAACACAATACATAAAGATTTTGAAATACTGTTAAAAACAATCAAGTACCTTAAAAATAAATTTCTGATATCACTCAAAACCAAAATGCTAAAATTTGTATACCGTATCTTTTTTCAATAAACAAAACAAATAATTACTTCATTTCATAACTATAAATTAAATTAGTAAATTCTAATAGAATTCACAAAACATTCACTTTAAACTTTTCATTAGATTTCCTTTTCAATATTCTATTATGAAAATATTTTTCATAAAACTAATACTTAAATTATGACTAAATCATGTCCAATAGAAAAATCTGTCTTCGAAAATATTATTTCCCGATGCTTGAAATACGTCTTTTTGCATCTCTCCGATAAATGCTCTTCAATAAGTATTCTCATAATTTCTCCAACTGCTGCCACTTTTTATTGAAGAGAAACTGTCATCAATAGTATATAGTGGTTTCTCCAATTCGACCACAGAAATGGCTTGACGTGGCTAAAAAGGTCCTCAGTCAACTGTGTCGGTAAATTTTGAATCTGGGGTCAACCAGAGTATTTTTTAGAAAGCACCATGGGTAAAAAAATTCCTTTAAAGAAGCTAAATTTCACCTTGCTAGATACCATAGTAGAATAGTAAAAAATAACGTTAGCGCGCTGCTTGGATATTGCAGTACGCTGCAACAAGGCAATTCATCGTAGTAGTATTTTTTATCTGCAGCTGCATATAAATATTTCACGGAATCTGGTTGACAGTTAATGTCATTCTCCTGCAAAGAAAGGAAAAATACACGATAGGCAAAATACTATAATAAGAAACTTAATACTTTAAAATAAAAATAGTTTGAAAGAAAAATAATACGCGAAAATAAACTAAAATAAAATTCCAATAAAGTTTAATAAGTGTATTCTTTTTTTTAGTTTTATTTGTTTTATTTATGGGCCTACGACATGAAATGGGTGCACTTGGGAATTAATCAATATCTGCACATCTAGAAATTCATTAAAATTTTTAAAAAATTTGAATTTAAAATTTATTAAAATTCACCTGAAATTCCGGTTTGTTGTGGTGAAAAATTCTCAGAAAGAGGTTTGTAAAAACAAATTGTTGACCAAAGAACAGAATTTCCTATTGAAAAATTTTCCCTTACTATTTTCATCTATCGTTCAAAGAGAAATGAAAACTCGCTCGGGCAAAACATTTATTGTTTTATTTCTTTTATTTTTTATTTTATTTATTTATTTATTTTCGGAAAAAAAATTGTTCAAAATATCAAAATATTGAAATTATTTTGTACATTTATAAATGGTGCCATACTTTTGACAAAATGAGTATAAATTGTTTATATTTTTATCAATTAGTTTTGGAGATATGCGTCCAAAGAGTTTGCATTTTTCATAACATTCAATTTCAGTCGGATACACTGACAATAATTATGTTTAAAGACAGCAAGTGCAATGTGAATAACATTCAGTATTTGCTTTTGATGTATCATAATAGGAAACATTTCGATATCAAATACGGCAGAACCTCGTTAATGTAAGCGGGCATTTTTAACTACGTTTACTATTAACTACTTTTGCAATGCTTTAATTTACAATAATTATTTTTGGTCTCATTGGTCGGGAAACTGCTTTTAACACAAACAATTTTTCGATCGCGTTGTCTGTTCACGTTAACGAGATCCAACTGTAAATGTCTTCCAATACTACTACGAAATGAAATATCTTAACTGCACATCTAGCTGCATCATCCTGACAACTTCAACTTATCCTGTAAAAAATTAGTTTATAAACAGATTGTGAAATAAAGAGTAGAGCAGATCATCTGGAAAAATATTATCAAATAATTTATAATTAACTTATTAATTTTATAAATTTTTCACTTTAAAAAAAATTCGGTAAAATATACTTTTTTCCGTTTTTGTTAACGTTTATTTTATTTTTATTTTTATTTATTCAAAAGATTGCAAGCTATAGGACAAAGTCCCAGTAACAGCGCGCAAGATAAAATACAATACAAAATATACAGATGAAAATGTAATAAAATACATTAAAATGCAAACTATTGACAACAAATGATTTTTAAAAGCACTTGCAAATAATTAAATACATATTAAAATATAAAATATTTACAACAAATGATTTTTAAAAGCAATTTCCGATGAATAAAACACATCAAGAAGCTGCTGTATAGTTTACAAAAATTATCAATCGCACAATAACAACCACTATTCGTAATAAAATCCCTTTCATCAAATAAACTCATGCTTCTGGTAGAATACTGCGGAACATGAAACCCGATCCTACACAAGACAGGGGAACAATCAATTCTGCCATTAAATAAATTCCTGAAGAATGAAAATAAAATGAAATCCCTTCTATTTTGTAAGCTTTTAATATTAAACATATCACGAAGAAAAGTAGCAGATAAGGTATAACAAAATGTACCAGTTTTCTTATAATATAGATATCTCAATTTATTTTGAATAATTTCGATCTTGTGTGCAAGATTTTTAGATTCTTTGTTTGTTAGATTCTTTCTTGCAGGCATTTTGCCGAAAATTATAGCAACTTAATTCTCTGATCTTCTCTAGCTATCCTAGTCAGATCCATATGATCGTAAAGTCATGCAAATTACATTTTAAAACATATAACGTAATTGAAATGCTTGAATTTTTATCTGTTAAGCGATGTCTGCACGGGATCGGGCTTGGTCGGTGGGCGTAGGCCAGATTCGGTCAACGAACCGGACTTTGCCGAATTTTTAGGAAACTACTTTGCGCCGGGACGGGTCAGGTTTTTAAAAATTCGAGTTGGGTCGGGTCGGGTAAAAGTAATTAAAAAAAGACAAAAATATAGATAAAAATTTAAACGGAAAAGTTAAAACGAAAAGAAAAATTTGAAATTACGTATGAAACAAAATTTTCAAAGCGCGGATGAAACTCACCCTGTCCCATATTAAGTAATAAAAATTTGGTCTATACGGAGCACGCAAATATGTAAATTAGAACCGGGTATAGAAAAATAATAATTTCAGATAGGAAATTGAAGATTTATTTATTTGAAGGTATTCTGAAGTCAAAATAAAACATTGCTCTTCTCGACTTTCACCTACTGATATGTAATATAATGACAAATCATGGTCACAACAGAAGGCAACAGAAGTACGCTAGCGTTAGTCAGACTTAAATGTATTTAAAAAAAAAATTGGACCGGGCCACGTTGGACACGAGCGAATTCTTTTTAATATTTATCGGACTCATGTTGGGTCAAATCTTACTATCTTCGAGCAGGGCCGGGTAAACATTTTAAAATTAGGCCCTTGCAGATCTCTAATATATCACAATTATACCCTCAAAAATATATCAGAAATATTGTCTGCTGTTTTTAATACGTGAGACGATATTTACAGAAACTGATATCTTATAAATCGATGAACATGTTGTTTTCCCAGAGAAAAAACATTTCTATTATAAAGCGACGTTTCTCTAATCATTCATATGAGAGTGTCAATGAAGAATATTATTAAAAGACGTATTTTCCATTTGCTGATTGTCCCTGACAGTCCAGTTGTACTGCGCTTACTATGGTACACATAGCTATCCAACATGCAGAGATATCTGTTTCAAAAAATTGAGGAGAATAGCTAATTTCCTTGCTGCCATTACAGCTATCAGATATTTGATGCTAACAAGTGCAAACCCTCAAAACCGGTCTATGGATACTGTGATTTGCAAAGGGAGATGATCCTAACGATATCCTTCTTGGATGATGCGGCGTAACTATTTATTGACAGGCACCAACTTGCTTTTGCTGGTGTAGTTGCCCTGTTTTTATCTTTAAGGAAGTTATTTTGTACTCCAAAACCAGTTGATGACGCTACTAATTAGTTGTATACTGTATTTCTAATGACGTGTTTTCTTTACAGTATAATTAAGTTTTCTGAAATTCCTCGGTTCCGAAAAAGGGTTTGATGCATTGGCAATCGAAATACCATATCTAAAATAACAAAGTTATATTAAAAATGCCGCATTCTCGAGAAATTTTCAAAATGATACTCACTCCGCAGATTTCATGACAGGGTGGGCATACGATGGTACCTATGTGGAGCCATCCTTGGAAGAAGATCTGGATCTTCAACTGCTGGCCAGTATGGAAGCACGTGTAGGTGTGGTTAGCCACGATCACATGGAGGTGTCCCGATACACACTCAAACTGCAAAGCACAGAAAAGCACAAAAGTCACACCAAATACATTCATACAACCATAAAGTTAACAATAAGCTTTGGTTTTATCATGGGCAACATGTTATTCATCATACTCTTTGGATTCACATTGTTAAACGTATTTATACACTATGTGGAGAAACGACTCCAGACAGCAGGGCCGATTTTGACTATAGGCAAAGTAGGGAAGTGGTGGGAGCCGACAAAGCTTTGGGGGATCTCTCTTCCATGCTCAATATACCTTTTTACTATAAAATTTATATGAGTCCTAGAGTTTAATTTTGCCGACGGGCCCCAGCACGGGTTAACGCGGCTCTGTCGGACACCGGTGGTTTTACAACAATAGTAGAACTGCATGATCAATAGGTTTACCTTTGACCGAAATTATAGCTTGCATTCTCTTCGGCATGTTTTTAATGATTCAATGGTTTTCGGTAACAAGCAGCAGGTATATTGAGAAAAAGCGATACGCAAAAGTTTAATGTTCGCTCTATCCTTCTTAACACGATCAAGCAGATTCCAAATTACCTCTGTTGGAGTTAGATAGACATTGAATACGCAACTCTAGTTTTACACATCAATATTCTAATTTTTATTCACTTGCACTCACTGAGAGGTTGCTAATATAGAACTCTATAATAACACCATGTTGGAAGTTTATAAGCTCAAAACAGTTCGCCATGATCGTCTGTACCACGTGTAAGACTTGCGCATGTATATTTTTTGAAGAATACAACCACTCGTTCACTGCCAAAATGCACAATTTTTCTTAAAGAAGTTGATATCTGAAGACTTTATTTCACATAGTCTATATTGATATATAACTAACTACATTATTAGAATCACGATTACAATTCACCTGAATTCTTTATTAAAATGAGGTGCTGTCTCACCACGCCCAATTAAAACATAGATCGTAAACTAAACATTATGTTCCAAATTCAAAATGCGGGTGTAAAATAATCAATCTGTAGAAAATTCATTAAAAGCATAATGGGACAATGGATGATTCGCCATGCGGATCAAGATTAAATCACTTACATCCAATTAAATTTTACGAAAAAAAAAATCTTTTGGATCTGTAGAATATCCACCGATTTTAAAAATTGGTAGAAAGTACATAGATCCCCAGAAAAAAATTTATACGTCAAAAACGGGCATAAATTTAATCTTGTAATGAATCACTAAATCGCAAAAATAAAAATAAAAATTACACAGCTTATCAAATTTTAAAAAATCTGATGTGGGCAACACATGACTTTCCTTATATAATGTAATGAATTTACTACTTTTACAGTAAAAAAATAGGTTTTTCTTATAGTAGATACTAATATTCTTTCCAAGATATTGAATTTTCGACAATTAGTGGTCATTTTCATTGATTTAGCGTCATTTTTATCCATTTGGCAAGATTTTCGTTAATTTGCCAACATTTAAAAAGTCGCCAAGTTGGCGACATTCCGCCAATTTCGTCGCTAAAATCTCGCCAAGCGTTATGGACGAAGAAATAAGTTATTCTTACAGCAGATAAATAATTATTGACGTTCAAATACAAAAGTATTACTCAAAGTATCTTTTTTCATGAATGAAACGATCTAGATCCACGAGAATGATGTCACCCAATTTATCGCATGATATTACATATGAAAAGTGAACATGTTTCTCAATAGGATTTTTTTTTTCTATTTTATATGACTTTTTGATAATTTTTTTGAAAAATGTGCAATATCTCCAGAACGGTTCATGTTAGCGTTCTAAAACATATGTCAATCGTTTTCTAATAAAAAATTACATAAGAAATGTCTATTTGCGTAACTTTATTAGTGGTTTTGATTTTTTGACGATTTTTTCAAAATTTCATTCGAAAATTTAGGGGTGTTCTGAACATTCGATTGCGTATAAAAACAATAGGCTTCCAGTGTTTACTGATTGTGATTTTTGTACCAAATTTGGTTCGAATCGGTCCATTCGTTCGTCAGTTATCGTCTCCACAGACCCACTGACACACACACACACACACACACACACACACACACACACACACACACACACACACACACACACACAGACAGACATCACTTCAAAAATGTTTGATTCGTGATCAGGGATGCTTGAAACGTGCTCTCCCGTCGAAAACTCGAATTCGAATTTTCGACCCCGTCACAATACTTTCCTTATACATTGTGTATATAAGGAAAGTAAAAATGCCATGAGCAGAAACAGCGGAAAAATTCGTTTGTAAAATGCAGATGTTCCACTGAACTTTTAAGTTTTATCAATAATTTATGTTTTATAAACGATATTACACGAAAATTCCCAGCATACTTGTACATCGAAAACTTATAATGTTGAAAATGCAGTAATTTATCAAACTTTTTATGAATATTCAGCTTTTAACCTAAGATATCGTTAGATATACAAGGTTTCTCCAGGAGACCCAAATATTCCTCAATAACTCTTTTAATTTTTGTATGGTTCCTGTGGGGTTTACTCAAGGTCTATTGAAAGGTAAAGTTGGCCAAAGAGTGTACGCCAACAGCTGGAATTCTCCCCTCCCTTCGCGACTGACGTCACTAGTCCCAAAGACAGGTCCGTAGCCCGTTGCTGTCATAAGAAATACATTGAATACCGCAGCAATTTTCTTAATTTAAATACACATCATATAGTATATTGAAATTTCTACCGAGTAAATGATAGATTACATTTCATTATTCATATATAAGAATATAACATTAAATAAAACTAGTTATGGTAAATTTTATTTAGGACTGTATTGTTAGAGTTGTTTTAAGCATCTCTAACGATGACATTAGCAATTGAGCTGCTTAAACTATGCTAAAATATTTTCTGCATTTTAAAATTGTTATTAGTTTTTCTTTAATACTTGCATAGTAAAATATCGGAGGATTTAGCTAAAATACAAGGCACTATTATTCTATCTGAGACTAGAATAATAAGCCAACAAAACCTGTCCATTTTTATCGAACTGCTTTAAAATATCATGCTTGTAGACTTGACATGATAAAATAATTAGAAGACAGTGAATGACTTGCTGAATGTAATTCAAGAATAGTTTTCAGAATTACAGAAATAAATAAATATGTGACGTCCTTAAAGTTTTCAGGCAGAAAAATGCTCGTATTATTATTTTTTTTCATAATGAAATTGTTATGTGTACGAAATCCAATTATTTAAAGACTTCTCCGAATGCGAACAAATGTGGAAATCATACTTTGTACGATACAAAAGTACAATTGTTTTCTTTAATTATGCATTATTATTGTTTCATGATGGTTAAAAAATTGAATTATTCAAGAAATTAAATGAGCACTGAATTTCATATAACGATAGGCAATTTTTTAATATAGGTACTTCATGATAAAAAAAATTTAAAAATTAAAAAAAGTAAAGAGATAGGACGAGATATTGATTAGATAAGTTCAGTTGTTGCCAGATTTTGAAAATGCCTTTCATAAAGGAACATCTACCGAAATTGTGCCTTATTTACGCTATATGTTTGACAATCAATGAAAACTAACACGTCCAACCAGTCAGTAGGTTTTAATCAATTGCGTCGACAGAAAAAATGGGGGGGGGGGCGATAATGAAATGAGTTGTTTCCTATTTCTCCTAATATCCTTCCTTCTAACTTCAATAGTTTTCGATAGGTTTCTGGAGGGGGGGGGGGGGGGTATATCTCCCAATACCTCTTTAGTGACTTTACTAGATTTGATCTCACGATCTTTCAACTAATTCTGTTGTTACAAAGGTCAGTGATCAAATGACTGGGTTACGGATTTTCCCCTATGGGAGAGAAGGATAATTTTAAAAATGGCCATTCTATAAAGGAGGAATGCCTTCATGGAGGATTTTTTAAGGGAAGCTGCGTCACATTTATGTTACATGTTAGGAAAACCATGAAAACCTAACACACGCAGCCCGCCAATTCCTAACTACTAGGTCATGAGTAAACCTTAAAATTTAAAGCTCTCTCTTCATTGCTTATTTTTCATTTCTTCACGTCAATGACCGGAAATTCTTTCAGCTTTTCTTTTCATGGCGTTTCTTTTTATCTGTTCATTTATGTGCCTTATTCGAAAGAAAGTTCTGCTTCTGGTATATGTTCTTACAACATCAAGAGCTATTTTAGGAAATTGTTCTTTTATTTTCAGTTGGAGGTTCTCTAAAATATTTCTTGAATTAGAAATAAAATTTCCGTGTAGTTTAAAAAAAATATCTTATAATTGGGTGACTGTTTCTACCCAGGTATCATGTGGAACAATTAAACCACCTCTTGATAAAGATCAATCTATTTTTTGTCATTTTCGGATGTTGATTCCACTAGATATGAATAAGTTCCTAGCTGCGCTTCTTTGTGACGATATGCCAAATATCCTGCAAAAAAAACGCAAGGCTTCTTTTTCATTTACATCAGGACTGAAATGAATGTCATGTTGAGGCTCAATATCTGCAGTGATGCTGACTGCATCGTCTTTTTCTTCTAATTTGAAAAATAAAGTCGCAGTTAGTGTTTCATCTTGGTCATTTTCCACATTTGTATTTATTGGCATAGGAAGCTTAGACCCAAACAATAATGTTTTAAGTCGGGATTTGAAATTAGTAGCAAGAGGATGGTTATAAAATTGTCCAAGACCTCTAATTTGGGAAAATATATTTTCTAAAGCATCTTGATTGACTCTACTTGTCATTATGTATTTAATATTGTTTTCTTTCATGTCATCATAAAGTTCTTTTAAGCTTGCTATTGAAACAAGAATGCCTTTTTGCAAAGGCAGTATAGATGAAGTTTTAGAAATGACTCGGAGTTCCGTAATATCCGCTTGCATTTGACTCAGAATTTGCATTTGGTCATTTATATTATTTCCAAAAGCTGAGCGCTTTGATTTATTTTCATCATTAGGAACGCGAGAGATAAAAACATCGACACATTTTCCCATGCTTTGGAAAGGTCCGGCTAGGGACCAGTGACGTCAGTAATTCCAAGAACTCTGGACAGGAGTAGGTTGACAGAAACGAATGGCCTACCTCTCTCCGTATACAGCAACAAATTGCGAATACTTGACGCCCTCAAAGAAGAGATACGGAGGAAGGTTTCTGCCTTTACCGATGTCATATTAACACGTGCATTCAATCTGTCTGGTTGTCTGGTGCATTCAATCTGTCAGTTGTCTGGTGCATTCGCATCGACAAATGGCAGACTTGCGTACAAAGGTGCTTAGAAGCCTGAGGGAAACATTTTCAGATTATGCTCTAGACAGACTTTGTTTTGCAACATACAAAGTCTTGTTTTGTACACGCCATTGTGATATTTTGTACATACTTTGTTTTGTATTTTGTTTTGTAAATACTTTGTTAATTTTCATAGAGTATAATACAAAAATTAAAACGTTATTAAAAAATGCTTGGTTTTCATAGCGAGAGAATCATCTTGCATATCGTCGTTGACACTGTAATACGTCGGATGTAAAAAAAATAGCAAATCGGGATTATGTCGCTTCTGTAATCGAAATAGCCAGTTTTACCTTTCGGCAAAATAGCAATGGAATAAAATGTTTTATTGTTCTCTTGAAAATATGCAAATTTTAACACACAAACTCGGTGCCATCTTAACTCATGTCGGCCCCCAAAGCAAAAATAAGTACTAGAAACCCAACCCCACTATAAGAAAGTTATAGTAAAACAAGAAAGATCAATCATGCTTAAAGCATTGATTATGAAACACTTTCCAACTTCAATGCAATTTTATTTAAACATGTCTAAAATGCAATACATTCCTCGGTAATATCTTAAAACTTATCACAATACTACATTAATTTATTATATTTGAAAACTTAAACCTTCATCGAAAAAAATGAACTTCATTCAAATGACGGCATTGAAATATAAATTGCCTGGTTTAAACATCTCTAAAATGTGATACATTCCTCGGTAATAATTTTAGAATTATCATAATATTACGATAATTTATTATATTTGAAAACTTCATACAAAACAACTGAAATTCATTCAAATGACGTCATAGAAAAAATAACACGCCTGGCTCTCTCTATAAAAGCAGCATTTCATTCATAAATAATTTCGCATTCATGTCATTCATCACAATACTGTAATAATTTATTTTATTTAAAAATTAAGACCATGAAGCTACAAGTAATTAAACTCTATGCGTAAAACTTCATCGAAAAAAATCGTCCTTCCCTTTGTAAAATCAATGAATATTTCATTCATATCAGCTATGCAGACTCCATGAACTGAATGATTTTGTGTTAAAGAAATACAGCAATTCTAATACAACTCATTCTACATATTTTGCTGTTTACATATTACATAGGTGAAAAATAGGCTTCGTTGTAGAAATAATCAAATTTGGATGAGCATTTAAACTCACATATATTGTCATTGCGTTGTTTCAGTATGTAGATGAACAGAATTTAAGCAAAAATAAAGTGGTTTCAGGACGGATACAACACTCTGAATTAAAAAGAACTTAAAAAATCACGATTTTGAGACAAGATGGATGCCATATATCATTTTGAAGTGGGTGACGTGATTTTTTCATATCATGGGCACGTGATCGCTTCATATAAGAAGTGTTATTATTATTTTAATTTTTATTTAAAAAACTACTGAATATATTTTGCTGAATTTTTTTTTCATATATTTTATGGAACAATTTGAATATTACCTAAAATTTTCGAAGCAATTTGTGAATTTGAAATCCGCTTAAAAAATGTTTGAAAAATTAGGTCCCATAGGGCTCAATGTATTTCATTTTTTCAACCCGGGTTCAATTCAAAACTAATTGGGTGATATTATTCATTTATATTCCCCTAGTTCCTACAGACCGTCTGAACAACATACTAAAATTTCATTTTAATTAATTCATTTTTACAGTAGTTATCGTGCTAACGGACAGACAGACAGACAGACAGAATGAACAAAGTCATAAACACTTTTCAACTTTGTTGTAAAGTGTTAAAAATGTAGATCGAGCACAGAAGATAGGCTTCTTGAGTTTTGCGGACTCCCAGCATGTACTTACTTTGTCTATGGTCAATAACATCCCTGTGAGAACTATTCCAGTATCCAATGCTAATTGCTGTGCTAAGTATTCCAATTCTAATTGCTGAGGTACAAACGAACAAGGATAGGGAAATAGCAACGTAGAATCTAAAAATTACAGACTTGCACGCACCCATACGTAGTATATAAATAAATGTATACTTTACCTTATAACAACCGCTGCCCCAATGCTGCCATTGTCGTACTTGCTGGCAAGTCCGTTCTTCCCACATTTCTTTATTGTGGTTGAAGCATTTCGAACCCGGCCCATAGTACTCCAAGGCAAAATTTTTCTCCGGCTCTGCAATCAATAGTAATAAAAAAGGTGATATCTAAGAATGAAGATATTCGTAATTGATATGTGAATCTTGATTAAGATTTTGACTCTACTTACGTGGCATGTTTTCAGGAAACTGACACTGAGATCCTCTCACTACGATATTGTTTGATTTCCACGTAAATTCCTGCAAGGAAAGTTCTTTATATAATGTTTCGAACGTCCATAGATATAAAAGCATCAATTGACAAGCTTATTAAGCCTGTGAAATGATGGGATGTATAAAGCTATGTTGCTTTACAATGCGATTTAGTTACACTGAGTTTAGTGTAAAAATTTATTAATTTATTAATTTGTAAAAAATTATTTCCTAAATAAATAAAGTTTAATCGTGGAAATGCACTAAAAATAGGTATTTATAATGTCTGTAAATTTTTTAAAGAATTGACGTTTTATTAAAAGAATTGTTTAAGGCCCTACAAAATATTAAAGAACTGTATTCGTCAACTAGTAACTTCTAAATGTTAACAGACTAATGAAAAAAGACTGTAATTTGGTTGAGCCGTTTTTGAGAATACTTAAATTAATCAGAGTCGCGCTTCGAAAGCAGTCAAGTCGCGAGCGAGGAATAAAAGCCCCGTGGGGCAGTTAGTTAAAATCTATAGCAGCCCTAGTTTTGGGGGGGGGGGGGAAATCGATTGGGAAAAGTTGAGGGAGTTTCGGTTTTAAAAAAGTATGAAGAGCGCATGGAGCGACCTGCCAGTACAATACTGATTTTCGGGATTGTTACATTCAAATATAAATAATTGAACTGACGGCAAAAGAGGCTTCATATAGTTACTTAGCGTAAATAAAAAATTAATCTATACATTGAACCAAGAGACTTTTTTTGTGTGTGTGAATTAAAAAAGAACACACCTACGCTCAGGGCCGCCCATAGAAATTGTGGGAACAAACATTTATCAAGGGCCCTCTCTATATTTGATTTTCTCTTGTGAATTTTCCATGTCTTCTCCAGACACAGAGAGAAAGTATTGGAGGTCTAAGACCCCTTACCCCCCCCCCCCTCTAGTGGTATCTGCCCCCTTACGAGCGGCCCTGCGGTGCTACACTGCCAAAAGCACCAGGATTAATTTTAGCTTCGAAAGAATTATAAAAAGATCGCTTTTGAAGAAAAGGCATTTGTTGACAAGATTAAATTTACTCTACAGAATTACTGTATATTTTTACAAGCACAGGATTTACTGGAAGCCAAATACTCGATACGTAATCATGGTAAGACATGTTTATTTCTATTTAGTTGCAGGGGGTAAAGGGAGTGGAGAAACCGGACTTGAGACTTCTAGCTGAAGTATTGGGTGAATCCGTAATAAAGTGTTTGAATATTAAGAACATTATTTGGAAAAATAAAGAAAATCTATATACTGAATTCGTCCAGGAATTTCTGGTTTCGTTCATAGCAGACAGCAAACAGGATTAGGAACACAAAATAGCACACATTGACTTAGAACGGAACACAAAATAGCACAGATTGACTTAGAACGGAACACAAAATAGCACAGATTGACTTAGAACGGAACACAAAATAGCACATATTGACTTAGAACGGAACACAAAATAGCACAGATTGACTTAGAACGGAACACAAAATAGCACAGATTGACTTAGAACGGAACACAAAATAGCACAGATTGACTTGGAACGGAACACAAAATAGCACAGATTGACTTAGAACGGAACACAAAATAGCACAGATTGACTTAGAACGGAACACAAAATAGCACAGATTGACTTAGAACGGAACACAAAATAGCACAGATTGACTTAGAACGGAACACAAAATAGCACAGATTGACTTAGAACGGAACACAAAAGGCTAGAAATTAATTCTAGAAATTCAGATTATCTGCCCGGCAGCAGTAAAGTTTTTTATTACATAACATTTTTGACAAAAAAACTTTCTTCCGCCAATGGCTGTAGCTCTCAGATTTGATTCGTTTGGATAATTTTGGCGCTCCACTGTTCTTTTTATGCGTACCAAGACTACTTTAACCCAGATCCACAGTTTAGTCTAAATACCGAATCCTAATAGACATGTATGCATACACATAACTCCAACAGCACCAAAAGAAAACCACCTCCTGTGGAACTGAAGTCCAGAGAGTGTTCTGTTAAGTCAGAAGTGAATCTTGTAGCTCGCGGTAATTCTTCTATGAGAAGTATTTACGAAATTTTCTGTTTTTAATAATAATTTTTAAAATAAGTTTTCTGGGCTCTAAGTTTGACTTATTGAGTTTCGTATTTAAAAAAAACCGACCCACAAGCACCAAATAAAATCCACTTCTCGTGGACTTGACTTCCAGAGAATGCCTCGTTTAATCAGAAGTTAATCTTGTAGCTGACAGAAATTATTCTATGAGAAGAATATTTGCGTTTACGCATTTAAGAAAATTTTCTGTTAAAAGTTTTTTGGGATCTAAGTTTGACTCACTGAGTTTCGTAAAAGAAAACTACCGACTTTTCTGAACTTAGTAAAGAAATGTTTCACAGTGTATTCAAACATGTTATACATTAAATACTTTGTGTATAAAATTGGCGCCCTGCAACGCAATACACACAAAAAAAAATAGAACTCCGTTTCGTGCAGAACTTTGAAATAATGAAGAAACTCAAAAATAAAAGCTATAGTAGTAAAATCACATGAAAAATATTTGCGAAATGTTTGATTCGATATACAAGTAATCACTATACATTATCTATGCGAATTTAAAAATTTGCGCAGGCTGGGTGCTTTATTTTTATAATCATGCCTCTTCTCAAATTCATCGAATAAGAGTTAAATGCTATTCCAAAAATAACAAATTTTTCCTTACTTGTATATATGGGCAGTAATCAGCAAGGCTTACTGATCCTCCATATTTTCCAATTTCTGTCGTTAAAACACCAGGAATGTAGTCAAAATTCTGAAAGTGAAAAATGCTATTTGTTATGAATTTGGTACAAATTTCAATATACAATAGAACATTTTGAAATAATATAAAAGTGATTATTAGAGACATTTTGTACTATAATTTAAGCTTCTTTTTACGATAACGGCGTCAAAACCCGGTTTACAGATATATCCCGTCTAGTTATATAAAGTCGGTGAAAGAATGCAGATGGATTTAGCTAATTTTTTATGAAGAACGGATAAAGGGATTTTCGAATTGTAAAGAAATTTGTGAAATAGAAGAAACAGTGCATTTTCCGGCTGAGAGAAACGATAACGTGGTTTTTCTTGATCTTGAATCTACAGAGCGACGGATATCTGGATTCCGGTTTTTGCAAACATATGTTGAAAGCTTGCTTTTGAAAATCCTAAGTCTCCAATTGGGTCAAAACGAAAGATATTGGTGATTCCCGAGGATTTTTTGCAGAAAGAAATACGGAACTGATGGCCTAACAACATCACGTTCCGCCTCGGGTAGATTTTTCTTAAGCCCGATTCTAGGAAAGTAGAGTGCACAGTTCAATGGACAAGATCTTCTCGAAAGCGCATCAGCGTTTCTATGAGACGATTCCATCCAGTATCGAATCTCCATATCGTATTCTTGAAGCTGATGAATCCATCTTGCAGCCTATCCCGCTCAAAGCAGCCTCGTCAGTCTGCAACAGGAATGTCCTTCAGTAGAGATAATGATGGAAATGATCGACGGATTTAACAATTGCCAACAGTTATTGACTTGTTACGCAATAATTTCTTTCGAGCTTCGACAAGCAATTACTAATGCGGATTGAAGGCGTCTTCACATTCCGCCGTCTATATTGTCTTCTTTCGTTAAACGATGTAAGGGCCTGGTAATGTTTGGGGAATTCTTTACAAATTCACAGAAGAGTCCTTTCAACTTATTCTTCATTAAGCGTTCAAATGCTGTGGATGCATTACAAAGTCCAAATGGCATCAATTTAAACTGCCAGATTCCATGTTCGATGACACGTCTTACCCTCCTATTTCCTGAGAAACTAACTTTACTAATTGTTTACTGCCAGCGGTATCTAGATTAAAGCTCTCTGTTGGTCAAGTATATACTAGAATGAGAGTTGAAAGAATCATTTCCTTAAGGCGATTGAAGGCATCTTCACATTCCGTCGTCCATTCAAATTTCTTGTCTATTTCCATTAACCGATGCAAGGGTCTGGCAATGCTTGAGAAGTTCTTTACAAATTAACGGTAATAGGTACACAGGCCAAGGAATCTCCTCAGTTGATGAACATCATGCGGTCCGCACTGTTCTTTGACAGCATAGACCTTTCAGAACAGTCTCCATTAAGCATTCAAATATAGCGTAGATTACAAAGTTCAAATGGCATCACTTTAAACTGCATTGTCCTTGTCCAGGGGGGTTAAAGCTGTTTTTTCTCAGACATCGGGGTGGATTTCTACTTGCCAGTAGTCACTTTTGATATCTAGAGTCGAAAACCACTTGCTGCCAGAGAGAGTATTTAAATTGTCGCCAATACCTGGTAGTGGATAGCTGTCTTACTTTGTCTTCTATAATCAACGCATAATATCGTAGAACCATCTTTCTTCTTCAAGAAGATTGGTGAAGCTCAAGTACTCCTGCATGTCTTCAAAAAGCTTATCAAATTCTTCTCAGTGGAAATCTTCAGGAAGCCTGTTTAATCTGAAACTGGTTACCGGTGTGTAGATTGCCGGTGTGGCGAGTTAGTTCAGTGCGTACCATGTCTTTTGAAATAGTTAAGAAGATTTCACTAAATTCAAAAATGAGTCTTTTACACGTATCTTCTGCACGATGTAGTCCGCCGAGATTGCTTAAGATGGTGTTTAAGTATTCGGGACTGCTGCTTCTTTAGGATAACCATGCATTCATACATGATAAAGGGAGACGCTGGTTAGACATTAAACTAACTGCTCCCCTTTATGAATTATTTTGGGCTTGTCGCTAATGTGCGCTATTCGGACAGGTAAGTAGTCTCTTGAAATATCCACAAGAGCCGAAGCCACAAGAATTAATCTTTATACACAGGAGATGAAACAACTGTTACTGCCATTCCATATGTTCTTTGGTCTTCCCGGATTCATTTCACTACTCGCTACATGTGGGAAATGAAACATCTTCTACAGTGACTATGTTACACTATAGGAAGTCTCCAGTTTCTACTCCAAACAAAGGAATCTCTTCCGTGGCTGTCCGCAATTCGTTGTTTTTGAAGTCTAGGTCAAATCCGTGTTTCATTAGAAAGTTCAGTCTGAGAATGCATGAATTAAAAATCTGATGTGGGCAGCACATGACTTTCCATGCAGACTTATATTCACGTTCTCTTTATTTTAATTACATTTATTTGACTTTTAATTCAATTTTCGTTCTCATTCGGTAACCGGACTTATTTTCAAAGGTGGCGTAGAGAAAATACGAAAAACTAAAATATCTCGAGAACGGCTAGTCCTAGTGTCATGGGGTTGGTCTTATTCTTTTCGTCGTTAAAAAATACGTATTAAACGAGCATTTATTGGATATATTTGAGTATACCTAGTTCTTTAGTTTAGATTTTGGCGATTTTTGCGGGCCATTTTGCAAAAAAAGGCAGGTTATTTTTTACCGAATCGTACCAAAATCTAATCAGCACCAGAGTAACCCACAAGTGACTTATCTACCGAATTTTATGAAATTAGGTCCATTAGTTTTTCAGTTAGACTGGATACAAGCTTTTGCGGGCCATTTCGCAAAACAAGGCGGGTTCTTTTATCCCGAATCGTACCCAAAACTAATCAGCACCAGACTCGCTCACACGTGACTTACCCACCAAATTTTGTGAAATTCGGTCGATTAGTTTTTTAGTTAGAATGGATACAAAATCTGCACAGACAGACACACAGACAGGCAGACAGATACACAGACACACACACAGACGTCACGCTAAAAATGGTTTTTTCGTATTCTAGAGGTCTTGAAACGTGTATATCCGTCGAAAACTCGAGTTGTGATATTCGGTATGATTCCAATACTTTCCCTATACATTACCATGTATTGCAGGGAAAGTAAAAATCTGATGTGGGCAGCACATGACTTTCCCTGCAGACTTATATTAACGTTCTCTTTATTTTAATTAAATTTATTTCACTTTTAATACAATTTTCGTTCTCATTCGATAACCGGACTTATTTTCAAAGGTGGCGTAGGGAAAGTACGAAAAACTAAAATATCTCGAGAACGGCTAGACCTAGTGTAATGGGGTTGGTCTTATTCTTTTCGTCGTTAAAAATTACGTATTAAATCAGCATTTAATGGATATATTTGAGTATACCCAGTTCTTTAGTTTAGATTTGGACGATTTTTGCGGGCCATTTTGCAAAAAAAGGCAGGTCATTTTTTTCCGAATCGTACCAAAATCTAATCAGCACCAAGGTATCCCACAAGTGACTCATCTACCAAATTTTGTGAAATTCGGTCCATTAGTTTTTCAGCTACAGTGGATAAAAGCTTTTGCGGACCATTTCACAAAAAAAGCGGGTTCTTTTATTCTGAATCGTACCCAAAACTAATCAGCACCAGCCCCGCCCACAAGTGACTTACCTACAAAATTTTGTGAAATTCGGTCCATTAGTTTTTTAGTTAGAGTGGATACAAAATCTGCACAGACAGACACACAGACACACAGACACACAGACAGACACACAGACAGACACACACACAGACGTCACGCTAAAAATGGTTTTTTCGTATTCTAGAGGTCTCGAAACGTGTAGATCCGTCGAAAACTCGAGTTGCGATTTTCGACATGATTCCAATACTTTCCTTATACATTACCATGTATTGCAGGGAAAGTAAAAATCTGATGTGGGCAGCACATGACTTTCCCTGCAGACTTATATCCACGTTCTCTTTATTTTAATTAAATTCATTTCACTTTTAATTCAATTTCTGTTCTCATTCGGTAACCGGACTTGTTTTCAAAGGTGGTGTAGAGAAAATACGAAAAACTAAAATATCTCGAGAACGGCTAGTCCTAGTGTAATGGGGTTGGTCGTACTATTTTCGTCGTTAAAAATTACGTATTAAACGAGCATTTAATGGATATATTTGAGTATACCTAGTTCTTTAGTTTAGATTTTGACGATTTTTGCGGGCCATTTTGCAAAAAAAGGCAGGTTATTTTTTTCCGAATCGTACCAAAATCTAATCAGCACCAGGTTGGCCTACAAGCGACTTATCCACCAAATTTTGTGAAATTCGGTCCATTAGTTTTTCAGTTAGAGTGGATACAAGCTTTTGCGGGCCATTTCACAAAAAAGGCGGGTTCTTTCATTCCGAATCGTACCCAAAACTAACCAGCATTAGCCCCGCCCACAAGTGACTTACCTACAAAATTTTGTGAAATTCGGACCATTAGTTTTTTAATTAGAGTGGATACAAAATCTGCACAGACAGACACACAGACAGACAGACAGACAGACACACAGACAGACACACACACAGACGTCACGCTAAAAATGGTTTTTTCGTATTCTAGAGGTCTCGAAACGTGTAGATCCGTCGAAAACTCCAGTTGTGATTTTCGGCATGATTCCAATACTTTCCCTATACATTACCATGTATTGCAGGGAAAGTAAAAATGGCTGCAACGTAAGTAACATGATGATAACAGCTCACCCCGATAGAAATATTAATTTCCATTTTCCCATACATATTCGCGCCGTTTCTCCAGTAATTGTGCGCAGAGAGATGGAGGGTGCTGTATAAAGAAGTTAACCATTAATCTGGCGAGATACGTCACTTTTAATGATAGTCACATTCGCATCCGTATCTAGTTCATACGGCCCATGACGTAATGTCCATTATCTCCTCCGTGCAACTATGAAATCTAGAATATATTAATTGGAGCATATTCTTCATACGACAACCTCCGCCTGGCAAGATGGTTGGTCACTGATTAGTTCTCCGGTGACTTTTCTGGAGACAGATATCAAACACCATTTCAATATCAGACGCCAGCTTCTGTAGATTCTATCCAGAACTTTGACGGCAAGATTTTAAATGAATTCTGCTCGTATCTTCTAGACTATTTTCAACATAGCGGAGTTCTACAGCATTTACCAGGACTTCGAAGTCGAGACGTTTTCTGTCGAGAGCGTCAGTAAAACATCAGTCGCAGGACCTCGGAAGGAAACAGCGTGTTGACAAGCTTTTGGCATTTCACCCCACCCGTTTACTCCTGCAACAATATCGAATTGTGTTCATGTGCGTCGTCCGAAATACGTATGAAATATATTATCTCACTTTAATCTTGTTCTATACACACCTAAATGTACTTAAAAATTTTTATCTAAAGTAAATTTGTTATCTTCCTCTGAGCTTGCTCTGATTCTATTTGCTTCCCTTAAGGCATTGGCCCCTCCCCCTTCACCACCGACTTGCAAGTCGAAGCCTTCCAAGACATAGTCCAACTTGAGAACAACATCCAGCAACTGCCATACCAGCGCCCTCAATGGAGTAGAGCGCCAACGCATATTGCTATACATGTAAAATCCATCAACAAGTTAACATTGCTATATATTCGATGTGGGGTTAAGTGCATCCTGCACAGGAACCCCGAAAGGAATCGTCTTGGCTTGGCTTGGGCACTTTTCATAGTGAAGGAATGCAGAAATCGCATTGGCGACTGGGGATTTTAGCTGTCCCCAGCCATTAATCTCTGTTCGAGTCCCTTCACAGTTTTCTTCACGTCGCCGAATTTCTGATGAACGTCTACTTGTACTGCTCTTGTGTCCACTTGTACTGCACTTATGTCCACTTGTACTGCTCTCATGTGCTCTTTCACCTCATCGATGATTGCCGGTTCATTTCGTACTTTAGAACTCCAAGCTACTTCTCGATCTCATCCCTAAATTCCTTTTCAAGTCTGCTAGTCCTATGTTTTCATTAACCTTTTTACCTGAATTCGGGGAAACACGCCTTCCTCCTTTATTGGAGTTCCTTTGCTCCATGTAAATAAATGCTGGTTTAATGGTCGGTCTTGATAGGGCATTGGTTAGCACCTCTCTTGTTAAAGTTGATTTCCCGGGTTAGGCCCGCAGCGTGGGTTTAGCGCATTCGGACTTTCTATCTCCCTTGAATGTTAGTTTTAATCTTAATTAGAGTATTTCTGGGTCATAAATAAATGTTCGATTTACTCTAAACGTTGGGGGCGTTCAGTCTGGTTAATTCTTTAGCTCATCTCACCACTTATTCTCTAATTTTGTTCTAATGTTCTAACTTATATCTCTGTCCCCCTCCCTCTTTTTTTGTCTCAAATCACCTAAAGTTTTAGTCATGACCAGAAAAATTCTAAAATCTTTAGAGTTTTGTAAATCTTGATCATGATATTGTCTACAATCTTTGGTCATGACCAGAAAAATATTAGAATTATTTGCTTAGTTACGTTTTTAGACCCATAGTCATGATATTGTCTACTCATTGCTGGAAAATGTTAAAAACCACGAAATCAGTCTATGAATAGTGTAAAGATGACCAAGTCTTTCTTTTCTCATCAGTTAGTTATCATGAAAAAGTAGCTGGTTTCTTTAATAACTATGCAGAGTGCTAATATTTTCTAGCAGATAAAACGGTTTTGTATGTTTTAAGCTAACGAAATACAATAAAATTCACATTTTATTATAAAGACATTTTCATAAAATTTTCAAAATTCAATCTTACTTGAAAAACAGATGGCAATTCTTTGGTGTATTCTACAAGATTACACAAAGCAACCGAATCTCTGCTGTCAGTGCACTCAGTTTCTAGTGGATCTTTCTTAACTTTATCACAGTAGGGATGTATGCTTTCCCCTCTGTAAAGATAAAGAAATGCCCCATTGGTAAAAGTTATATCAGTAGAATACAAGTGTTTTTGTTTACTGTGGAAACCATTTAACGCGAATTGTTGGGGGACTACCGTAAATATTTTGTTTGCATCAAATTTTGAGCAAAATGAATTCCATGGTGATTAGGACAATCACCGGAGAAAAATAAAAAATCTGATGTGGGCAGCATATGACTTTCGCTGCAAACTCAAATTCATTTTTTCTCTATTTCTTTAACAATTCATTAAATTAGGTTTAACTGCACAATGTAACGCCAATTTGCACTTTTAATTCAATTTTTATTTTTATTTGGTAATTGGCCAATTTCCCAAAGGCGGCGTAACAAAAATGCGAAAAATCTCAAATATCTCGAGAACGGTTAATCCTGAACTAATGGAGTTGGTCTTATTCTTTTTCCCGTGAAAAATTACGTATAAAACAAGCATTAAATTGATACATTTGAGCATGTAGTTTTTTTATTAGATTTTAACGATTTTTGAGGGGCATTTCATAAAGAAAGGCAAGTTGTTCTTCTCCGAATCGTACCAAAATTTAATTAGCACCAGAGTCTCCCACAAGTAACATATCTACCAAATTTTGTGAAATTGGGTCAATCAGTGTATCAGTTAGAATGGATACATGAGATTTTTGCGGATCATTTCGTAAAAAAGGCGGGTTCTTTCATCCCGATTCGTCTGCAAAACAAATCAGCACCAGGGTCACACCCAAGTGACTTACCTACCAAATTTTATGAAATTCGGTTTGTTAGTTTTTGAGTTAAAGTGGATGCACAGACAGACACACAGACAGACGTCACGATAAAAATAATTATTTCGTATTCTAGCGGTCCCAAAACATGTAGATCAGTCGAAACCTCGAGTTGCGGTTTTCGGCATAATTCCAATACTTTCCCTATAATACATCACCATGTATTACAGGGAAAGTAAACATCTGATGTGGGCAGAATGTGACTTTCTCTAATTAACATATACTTCCATGTATTGCAGGGAAAGTAAAAACCGACACAGTTTTTTTTTTCTCAAAACCGACTCTTAAGCTTAAACCGACTCGTGGGGCAAGGAAGCCCTTACCCCACGAGTGCACAATATAAAAGAATTTACATAAATAAATTAGCAAATTGCCAGGAATAGCATGTTCGGGAAAATGTTTGTTAAAATTTCGTTTACTGCAGCTGAAGTTTCCTTATACATAAATTCATTTCAAACATGTAAAGAAGACTTTAACCGGAGTTATGCATTTAGTACGATACTAGCTGAGATGCCGCAACTAGCTAACGAAATTTTAAACAGTCACTTTTTAGCAATCATCGCTAACGAGAGTAGAACCGAATATACTAGCTTCTTCACTTTCGTGGTGAGTAACAAAATAATAACAAATTCTTTCATTTTGAATATAATTGACTGCGCCGCCCCCCCTCGCCCCCATCACACAGTGTAAAGTAGTCTGGATCAGAGCAAAGAAAGCTCATCGAAAACACCCCTTCACACCTCTAAAGATAATGCAACAAAATAAAATGAAAATCATAACCTTAATGAAACCTTATCATAATGAAATATATATGTTAGAATTTCCAATTTGAAGCATACACCTATAAGATGGAGAATTAGAATATTTTATTTATTGGAACATTCCGTTCTTTATTAACTTTACTTCCATTCTTTATTAACTTTACTTCCGTTCTTTATTAACTTTACTTTATTAACTTTACAACCGTTCTTTATTAACTTTACATCCGTTCTTTAATAACTTTACGTCCTTCTTTATTACCTTTACATCCGTTCTTTATTACCTTTACATCCGTTCTTTATTAACTTTACTTCCAGTCTTTATTAACTTTATTAAATTTACTTCCTTTCTTTATTAACTTTACTTTATTAACTTTATATCCGTTATTTAATAACTTTACTTCCGTTCTTTATTAACTTTACATCCGTTCTTTATTAACTTTACATCCGTTCTTTATTAACTTTACTTCCGTTCTTTATTAACTTTACTTCCGTTCTTTAATAACTTTACTTTCTTAACTTTACTTCAGTTCTTTATTAACGGTGAGTGAGTTTTACTTCCCAACCGTTCGAAATTTCTAAGACCAGTAGCGTGCCACTCAACTTATATATACACTCATGGACCTTTTCTTACAAAGTTATTGAGGTGCTTAAGGGCATCCCTAGGAACACTGTATATACAAAAGTTTGTAACAATCTAGTTTCGTTATAAACGGTTTCCACTTCAGTGCAAGAAATTTTAATCTCTCAACTTATTGCATAAATAATACTACCTAGATCTTCTGGCGTCGATCCAATCTTTACAACTTTTGAAAGCAAAATCACATCCTAAGCTCTTCCCCCACTTTAATTCCTGGGCCATACTATAATTTGGCACATACCACCTGAAATGCAAGATTGAAATTAGATCTCAACTACAGACAGTAAATATTTAAATTAAAAACTTATAAGTAATCAATGTGTACAAAAATATTTTAGAAAATTCAATTTAAATGCATACCCAGTGTCCTCCATGAGAGCTAATGTAATCCTTGAATAGACAGGATTTTGGGTATGAGTCCCAGTCATGGCTTCATTCTAATCACAAGAAATACATGAAAATTATTCATATTTATATCTAGTTTATTATAAATAGTCATGCCATATAAAAACAAATCTGAAGACACGGCAAAATGACTTCATTATTAATAAGTAAAGCCCGGAGTTTAACGTAATAAAAAATACTAAAATAGGCAGACAAATAAGCAAAATACAATGTCAAAATAGGCAGACAAATAAGAAATTTAAAATGTCAAATCAGGCAGACAAATAAGAAAAATTTGTAAAAATAGGCAGCAAAAATAGGTAAAATAAAATGTAAAAATAGGCAGATAAATAAGCAAAAGAAAATGTAAAAATAGGCAGACAAATAAGAAGAATAAAATGGTAAAATAGTCAGACAAATAAGAAAAATAAAATGTAAAAATAGGCATCAAAAATATGCAAAATAAAATGTAAAAATAGGCAGACGAATAAGTAAAAGAAAATGCAAAAATTGGCAGACAAATAAGCAAAATAAAATGTAAAAATAGACAGCAAAAATAGGCATTTATTTAGTGCATAGTGTTTGAAAAAGTTCAAATTATATAGAAGTATTTCATAAAATAATTTTGTAAAATTAGCAAATTATACAGAAGTATTTAGCTAATTTTTCAAAAATTATTTAAATCATTTACTCATTTTTTGATTATACAAAATTACTATACTTTTTTTTTAATTGTCAACAGTTAAATTTTGCCTTAGAATGTGTCACTTAGTCATTAGTCACTTAGAATGTGTTTTAGAATTGAAAATTATCTTTCAACATCTACGAAGGTAAAAGCAACGTACATAAAACTTATAGCATTTGTAAAGATTCATCATCAATAAAAGCTTAATTATCAGTATCACCATCAAGTAATTAAGCGATGTTTTTCAGTTTTTCAAAGTCATTATTTGTTAAAAGATTGCGCTTTGCATTTTTCACTCATGATATGACCCTTCGTTGAGGGAAAATATTTAATTTCACTGACAATATCATTTTTTAACTTCATGGCATTCACTTTCCTTCGAAGTGCATGCCATATGAAGCAAATTTGAAAATTGTGCTTGAATAAAATTTAAATAGTAATAAATGGAATCTTTTGATAGTATTTGTTTAGCATTTCGTTTTAAACTGGATTCTTTCCCATCTACACTGTTGAAAGTGCGATAACGCAACTCATTCCAAGCAAAAATTCATTTTCCATGCGAATGTTTTTGTCGAACAGTTCAACTATGCTTTGTTTTATGAAAAATAGAATGCTATAAAACAGAATTTGGGACCATTATAAGAAAAAAAAATCTGATCCTTGTATAATGCAATGAAATTACTACTTTCACAGTGAAAACAAAAATAGGTTATTCTTATAGTAGATACTTATATTTTTCCCAAGATATTGAATTTTCGGCTATTAGTCGTCATTTTCATTAATTTAGTGTCATTTTTATCCATTTGGCGAGATTTGGGTTAATTTGGTAACATTTAAAAAAGTCGTCAAAGCGGCAATCAGTCTAATTCGTCGCCAAAATCTCGCCAAGCATTATGGATGGAGAAATAAGTATTCTTATAGCAGATAAATGACTATTGGCGTTCAAATACAAAATTATTACTTAAAGTATCTTTTCTCATGAATGGAACGAGTTAGATCCACAAGAATGATGTCACCAAATTCATCGTATGATAATAAATATGAAAAGTGAACATGTTTCTCAACAGTTAATAATTTTTTTAATTCATGGGATTTTTTGATAAATTTATTTGAAAAATGTGCAGTATCTCGAGAACGGTTCATACTAGCGTTCTAAAGTTTATGTCAATCGTTTTCAAAGGAAAAATTACATACGAAATATCTATTTGTGTAACTATAGTAAAGGTTCTGATTTTTTGATGATTTTTTTAAAATTTCACTCGAAAATTTAGGGGGTTCTAAACATTCGATTATGTTTAAACACAATGAGCTTCTAGTATTCACGGATTGTAATTTTTGTACCAAATTGCATTCTAATCGCGCCATTCGTTCGTGAGATATCGTCTCCTCAGGCTCACTGACACACACAGACACACACACACACACACAGACATCACCTCAAAAATGTTTGATTCGTGACCACGGTTGCTTGAAACGTGCTCTTCCGTCGAAAACTCGGATTCGAATTTTCGACCCCGTCACAATACTTTCCTTATACATTATACTATGTATATAAGGAAAATAAAAAGGAATTAAAAATAAACAAAGACATTTTTTTCATACATTAGACCAAAATGTGAAGAATGCATTTTAAGACATTTTATCTCACCTTCAGAACTTTATTAATAAGTAAAAACACTTTGTGCAATGAATAAGGAAAAACTCAAACAACGCAATTAATAAAATTACATTGTTGTAAATTCGTTTTAAAATTCGTTGAATTTTTAATGTTGAAATTCGTTAAATACAACATACTAAATGTGACTGTGTAAATCTATTAATATAACACTGAGGGTCTGTTTGTCTGTCTGTTCAGTATACAAATACACAGTTTTTGACGGAATTTTTATTTTTCCTAAATACAGGGAAAGTATTGTGATGGTGCGAAAATTAGAATTCGAATTTTCAAAGGAAAAAACAGATTCCAAGCATCTCTCAATTGGAATCGAACGTTTTTGAGGTGATGGCCCTGTATGCATGTTATTGTTACTATGTGTGAATGTACGTTAGTGTATGAGAATGTATATTAGTGTGTGTATGAACGTTAGTGTATGAAAATGTATATTAGTGTGTGTATGCATGTTAATGTGTGTACATGCATATTAGTGTGTGTATGTATGCTAAGAGTGGTGACACGTCACGGTTTCAAATACAAATTACCAACAAATGACAAATCTGACAGATCCAATAGTCATTTTATTTTAAAATCATCGTACAGACGTAAAAATAATAGCCAAAGAGCTTTGGTATATTTTACATGTCCATCCGCAGTGGCAGTACAATTAGAAAACAATTATAAACGTACAATTATAAACGTACAATTATAAACGTACGGTTGGTATCCGTTTATCCGAACATGCAAGAGACATAAAAAATGGTAAATTAATGACTGCCCTTTCCCTGTTCGTGAATAAAGATAATTTTCGTACTAGTTTTGAAAAACTTTTCTTTTAGTTAGCTGTAATAGCCCCCGTTCGATCTTGCTTTATGAATCCCTTTTTATTTATTTATACCGTTCTTCTATTTGTAATTTTGACCCTGTTCAGGTCCTAAGTTATACTTGGCGACTCGTTCTCGATTCCCTGCATGTTAAGCCTTTGCATAGCTACATCGATTTATAATTATTATGTGATTTTTAAAAATCATATATTTTTAAACCTTTTTGGAGTATTTGCTCTTGAGCTTTGTATAAATTATAATCTGACTCGTACCCCACATTTTTATATAACTGGCAATTTCAGGATATGCAAATTTTTCTTGAAAGTATTGAAGTGTGTTTAAGCACGTTGGCATCATTTCTAATTCTACTGCCACTGAGGTTGGACGTGTAAAATGTCCGAAAGCGCTTTGGCTATTATTTTTACAGCTGCAGGATGATTTTAAAATAAAATGACTATTGGATCTGTGAGATTTGTCATTTGTTGGGAATTTGTGTGTATGTATGTTACTGTGTGTGCATATATGTTATTGTGTGTGTATATATTGTTGTGTGTGCGTGTGTCCGTGAGCCTATGGATGGGATATATGAACAAATGCAGGATGTCAAATGAAATTTGATACGATTGTTAGAATCCGTAAATACTGGAACCCTATTGGTTTTAAATGTACTCAAATGTCCAGAAGATCCCTTAAATTTTCGAATGAAATTGAAAAATTATTAAAGAATTAGCACCGTGAATACATATCAGATAAAAGATCATTTCTTTTGTAATTTTTCATTAGAAAACAAATGATAACTTTAGAACGCTAGCATGAACTGTTCTCAAAGTGTTGAATATTTTTAAATAAATTTATAAAAAAAAATCTAATGTGGGCAGCACATGACTTTCCTTATATAATGCAATGAATTTATTACTTTTACAGCAAAAAATAGCTTATTCTTATAGTAGATACTTATATTCTTTTCAAGATATTGAATGTTCGTCAATTAGTTGTCATTTTCATTGATTTAGGTTCATTTTTAACCATTTGGCGAGATTTTCATTAATTTGGCGACATTCCGCAAAATTCTTTGCCAAAATCTCGCCAAGTGTTATGGAAGGAGAAATAAATAATTCTTCCAGCAGATAAATTACTATTGGCGTTCAAATACAAAAGTATTATTCAAATTATTTTTTTTTTTCATGAATGAAACGAGCTAGATCCACGAGAGTGATGTCACCCAATTTATCGCATGGTATTACATATGAAAAGTGAACATATTTCTCAAAAGAAAATATTTTTTTTATTTTATAAGACTTTTTGATAATTTTTTTGAAAAATGTACAATATCTCGAGAACGGTACATATTAGCGTTCTAAAATTTATGTCAGTCGTTTTCTAATGAAAAATTACATAAGAAATGTCTATTTGCGTAATTTTATTAGCGGTTTTGATTTTTTGACGATTTTATCAAAATTTCACTCGAAAATTTAGGGGGTTCTGAACATTTGATTGCGTATAAAAACAATAGGCTTCCAGTGTTTACGGATTGTGAGTTTTGTACCAAATTTTATTAGAATCGGTCCATTCGTTGGTCAGTTATCGTCTCCACAGACTCACTGACACACACATACTTTCACACACACACACACACACATCACTTCAAAAATGTTTGATTTGTGATCAGGGATGCTTGAAACGTGGTCTCCCGTCGAAAACTCGAATTCGAATTTTCGACCCCGTCACAATACTGTCCTTATACATTATTTATATAAGGAAAGTAAAAATTATATAAATCATTAAAATAATACCCATCGTGAAATGTGTTTGCTGTTCATATGCAATATTATGCAACAAATTTGTTAACATCAGTTTTGTATTTTGACACCCAGCAATTCGCCTCTTATTACTTCCCCTTATTTCTACTTGAAAATATGATTAGCCAAGTTCTTTAACAGTTATGAAATACTAAATAAAACATAATTAAATTACCTCAAATAACCTCTTTTCCCAGTGTGTGAGAACCGTGCCATCTTCTCCTTGGTCTTCTAATTCTGCTCCTTCGAGATAGGAACAATTAAAATGCAACCTAACTTCTTCCTGAAACGATAATTTATGATATTTACTAACACCAATATGTAATGAAATCTAAATATATTTTTCATTATAACAACGATATGGAAAACTAAAAATTATTAAAAAATTTTATTAAAATTATCAATAATTTTAAAATTATTAATACATATTATTAAAATTTATTTTATGTTTTTATAGTTATACATGTTTTCAAAAATGTTTGAATTTTATAGTTTTTGTCTTACTGTGATCCATACTCCAGCAAGTAACTAAATCTGGAAAAAATTAAATCTAACAATTTCATCTTACAATCTTACATAAAAGAAACTGTAAAAAAAAAATCCCCCTCCACACACAAACACAAAATAGCTTCGGTCTTAAGCACAAACATGTTTACATTCATGTTCTGGTGCAAAAATTAGTCTCCTCCTTCGCCAGGATAAATGAGACAGAGCAGTCACTACAGCAAAGGCATGAAAATACCTGTTAACAGAACCTGTTGTGTCCATTATTTGTATCTGCCATGTTACAATATTTTGATTTTTAGTTACCTAATGTTGTTTCTTAAACCTATTGCTTCTTTCATATTTTTGTTAAGCACTATTTCGTATATTTCGTATTTTCGTATATTCAGTTACTTTTTACCAGATTTTGAGCGAATTTTTAGATTATTCTGCTGCTTGTTTTATCCTGTTTAACACCTTTGAGTTTTTTGTGGTTATTTATTTTTTCAGGTTGGCAACGTTTTTCTTCCAGAATCGCATGAACAGATTTCTGTTGACAGACATTTTCCTACTTTTGCTGGAGTGACAACTAATTTGACGAAAATCAGACATTTTATTAAAAAAAAGTGTCTTTTGCTTAAAACAAATGCTATCATCTATACCTGAAAAAAATGTCCTAAAACAAACTATTGTATTTCTAAGCTAAATAATTTTTAATATTTAAAAACCTGTCCCAAATCTAATTTATCAAAATAAATTTTAGATAAAAATTCACTAGATAAAAATGTATCACTAAACTACATTTAAAATTCAGTTAAAAATATTTCTGTATCGAATTTAAACAAGAATTATAGCAATAAAGTCAAGCTAACCTGCACTCGAGGTGTAACAACCATTTTAACAGTTTTCTTTAAATTATTTCCTCTCACTTTCCATTCTCTCCTTTCTACTTCTCTGATCACTCGATCACTCCACTGGTGAGCTTGGATACTGAAAAACAATATTTTACACGTTACAAAAGAAAATTATTGATATAAATACTAGCTGGAATTTTTTATCAGTTAAAATTAACAATAATATATCCGGACGGGGATTCATGAACTCTATACTTTCGGGGGAGTTTCTGCGGTCTGGGTTTACAAGTTAACAATATATAAACCAAAAAATACCAGCTACTTTCTTCGCTTTCTTGACCCGAAACGAAACATCCTTTTTTACCCAATACAGTCGTCTGTCTGCGTTGAAACATTTTTGCGTCTCTCATTGTTTTATCATGGCTGGGAAGAGGTTTTAGCAGTTGATATACTTAGGCTAAAATGTTAAAAATTACTACATAGCTCAGGTACTGAAACTGTCTATAAAAAAGGTTTAAATGCCACATTTACTTATAGGGTGCGGTGGCAGATCAGATTGAATTATTTTATTAATATCCCTGAATCAGACTGAACTAGTCATAGTCCCTGTTCCGTGGGTTTTCACCACACGTCCGGTCAGAACGCAAATTATTATTATTACCCTCCATTTTCACAAGACTCGATATTGGCCGTATCGAAAAACCTGTCCCCTTTACAACTTCAAGCATTTCACTAATTTGATCATATTTCAGGTTCCATTTATGCTAGAGCTTAGCTTTAAAATCAAGACTTCTTAGATTGGGGTAACGAAGACCGGGTTGTCGAATTGCATGCGCCTAGCGTGCTCATTTAGAGCATATAAAACTTGCACAGCAAGCAAGGCACATACGCGCCCATACAGCAGGTTTTCTCATTTATTTTATTTTTGTTGCAAACAGGCATATTGTTAAAGTGTTATTTGGTATTTGAAAATCCGCTTTATGTTCTGGGGCAATTTGAATCACAGGTTTTCATCTTAAATGTTGGACAACGTCGCACATTTACTGCTAGTGAATAATACGAACATGTCAATCGTAAAAATAATAATTTGAGAAAGAATAATGAATGTCTAATTAATACAGGGTGATTAAAAAAAGATGGACCAAACTTTACGAGGTGGTAGTACACACCAAGCATCTTTCGTCATAGTAACTTAACATAAGTAACGTTTCGTAATATAGTAACGTTTCGTTATGGTAACGTTTCGTCATAGAAACGTAAAGGCGTTACAAAGCGCTTAATAGTTGGGAAGCTCCCGTAGCTTGGCCATCCACGACAGCCTGATCTGTCGGATCTTGACTTCTTTTTGTGGGGGATATCTAAAGCGTCTCGTTCATGACACGCCCCTTAAATTTGAAGAGGAATTCGTAGCCGGAATTTCGGCCGCTGATGCCGAAATGCGTTACATGCCTGGTCTGTTAGTTCGCAAATCCTCCATCGCCGCTGTGAGACGTGCATTCAGGTTGGCAGTCGCTCTTTTGAGCTATTAGTGTGCTTATTGTTTATTAAATGTCATTTTATAACTTATAAGCCATTCTTGTGTTTTTGCCTCACCTCATTGGTTTCACCATTAATCGTCCACCGGCGCCTTTATGTTTCATTTCCGACCCGATAAACTATGACGAAAAATGCTTGGTTTGGTGTGTGCTACCACCTCGTAAAGTTTGGCCCATCTTATTTTAATCACTCTGTATAATAAAAGATAGTAATATTGAAAAATAAAACAAATTAAAAAATCTGGTAAGGGCAGCACATGACTTTCCCTGCAGACTCATATTCAAGTTCACTTTATTTCTCCAATAATTCATTATATTGAGTTTAATTGCACAAAATAACACCCATAATTATTTAAAATTACATTAATTCAATTTTCGTTCTCATTCGGTAACTGGACTTATTTTTAAAAGTGGCGTAGCGAAAATGTGACAAACTAATATCTCAAGAACGGCTAATCTTACTGTAATGGGATTAGTCTTACTCTTTTCATCGTTAAACAATACGTATAAAACAAGCATTTAATTGATATATTTCAGCATACGTAGTTTTTTATATTAGATTTTGAAGATTTTTGCGGGCCATTTCGCAAAAAAAGGCAGATTCTTTTTTTTTCCGAATCATACCAAAATCTAATCAGCACCAGGGTAACCCATAAGTGACTTATTTACAAAATTTTGTAAAATTTGATTAATTAGTTTTTCAGCTAGAGTGGAGACAGGCAATTTTTGAGGGCCATTTTGCAAAATCAGGCGGGTTCTTTTATCCCGAAGGGCCCTCAAAACAAATCAGCACCAGGGTCACACACAAGTGATTTACCTACCAAATTTTATAAAATTTAGTTCATTAGTTTTTATGTTAGAGTGGATACATGCATTGCGCAGACAGGCAGACGCCAAAAATAGTTTTTTCGTGTTCTAGACGTCCCAAAACATGTAGATCCGTCGAAAACTTGATTTGTGATTATCAGCATAATTCCAATACTTTCCCTATATATTACCATGTATTGCAGGGAAAGTGAAAAAAATATTCAGCATAAGAATCAAAATACAGTGTAACATATACAATCAAACTATCCATGTTTTTAGTGCAGTTGAGTTACTTACGCTACGGCAGCCCTCCTAAAAATCGTGGTTTGTATCAGTTCTTAAGATATCTTAATTATGTTAACAATATACAGAAGCCGACTAAAGGGTTTTTTTTTCCAAAGTTCAGCGCACTCTCCTATTTATATGTTCGTGTTCCCAAGATAGCAGTATCAACGGTCTAAAATATCTCGAGAACGGCTAGTCCTAGTGTAATGGGGTTGGTCTAATTCTTTTCTTCGTTAAAAATTACGCATTAATCAAGCATTTCATGGATATATTTGAGCATACGTAGCTTTTTAGTTTAGATTTTGACAATTTTTGCGGGCCATTTTGCAAAAAAAGGCAGGTTATTTTTTCTGAATCGTACCAAAATCTAATCAGCACCAGGGTGACCTATACGTGACTCATCTACCGAATTTTGTGAAATTCGGTCCATTTGTTTTCCAGCTAGAGTGGATACAAGCTTTTGCGGGCCATTTCGCAAAAAAAGGCGGGTTCTTTTATTCCGAATCGTACCCAAAACTAATCAGCACCAGCCCCATCCACAAGTGACTTACCTACAAAATTTTGTGAAATTCGGTCCATTAGTTTTTTAGTTAGAGTGGATACAAAATCTGCACAGACAGACAGACACACAGACAGACAGACACACAGACGGACAGACACACAGACAGACAGACACACAGACAGACACACAGATACACACACAGACGTCATGCTAAAAATGGTTTTTTCGTATTCTAGAGGTCTCGAAACGTGTAGATCCGTCTAAAACTCGAGTTGCGATTTTCGGCATGATTCCAATACTTTCCCTATACATTACCATGTATTGCAGGGAAAGTAAAAACTTGCTTTTAATAAATTTTGTGTAGCTCAAACCGCGAAAAGGTCCGTGGATGCTGATCTGCAATGACGGCGCAATTACGATTATACTACGTTTATTCTCCAAAAGTTTAAATTTTAAAATATTACATTATTTCACATTCTGCTTTACTTCACGGTAAATACCCGTATTCGACGAATGTCTGCTTAAGATGGATTTTAATAACAACCAGCGATTGTCGATTAATGAGCTCCACTGCTCACAATTGCACAAAAATCAACACACAAAAGAAGCAGAGACTTTTTAAATAAATATAAATCCCACTGAAAACTTACACTTTATTGACCATAGGTTTTCCATTTCTTCCCCTAGGCGTCAATGGAATGCCGTATTGGTCTCGAAAATAAGCATATAAACTAACAGAAAAACCCTAGAAAGGAAAAGAACAGTAAAATACTGTGAACATCAAGGAAAAACTTTAACATCAACACCACTAAAACAAAAATATAATTTAACAAAAGTTTACTGTTTATTTTTGAGCTTACTGTTTATTTAAGGTTGTTTCAGTATTAAAAAAAAATTAAAATTATTAAAATTAAGTAATCATAAAATGCTACTTTTACGAGTACGGTTACATTAATAACTCACCACATTATTTCGCGTTGCACGTGATTCGAATAATATACAAATTCTAGAAGCATTTGGAATCACATTTTTATTGAAGAAATTCTGAAATTCTCTTGTTTTATTTCTCTCGCTATATATATATATATATATATATTTATATATATATATATATATATATATATATATATATATATATATATATATATATATATATATATATATATATATATATATATATATATATACTTGAAGGTCTGTCTGTTTATATATCTATTCCGTATACAAAAACCACAGTTATTTTTATAGATTTGAAGTTCAAATTTAGTTTAGTATGTTTATTCTCTATTTCAATGCGATAATCCTGTTCATATTTCAAGTTTCTAGTACAAGTGGTTGTTGAGATATTAATAAAAAGGGTAAAATTAAATTCCCATAGAAATAGTATTATGCAGACGATTTTTTTTCTCAAATTTATTTATTAAGGAAAATTATATCATGTTGTTTAGCAAGGGCTTATACTATGCGGCAGACGATTTTTATTTCATTTATACGATTTATAAAGAAATTAATATAAAATAAATTTTATAAATGAACAATACTATAATTTTTGTTTTGGTGAATTACTGATATTATAGATTTCTTAAGCCATCTGTTTTATTTTGAAAATTAAAATTAATATTTTTCATTGTGTTTAACCGACTGTTAAAGCGGGATAAAAAAAATAGCACAGGTACATTTTCTACCATTTCAGCATCTTTATTTTGCCATATGTTGACCAAATTTCATATTTTTGTAAAATTGTTTAGAAAAGGGACCAACATTTTTAGTTATTACGGTCCAGCTATGAACATAATTTTGTATCGCGAGAAAATAGATTTCCACATTTACTTTTAGAGGAATTTAATAATTTAATAGAATTTCTAAGAACTATATCATTCAAAATACTACTGGAATTTGTGCATATTTTAAATCACGAGCAACGGCGAGTACGTCAGATAATAAAAGATAGAAAAATTAACTTGAATGTGTGAAAGCCCCAGGCCGTCCGGCTCGTCCAGAGGACTTGGAGCAACAGAGTGGACGACCGGCAAAGTCAACTCGATTTTCTCACAAACAGAATCCATTTTTAACACTTTACACCAAAGTTGAAAAGTGTTTATGACTTTGTTCATTCTGTCTCTCTGTCTGTCTGTCCGTTAGCACGATAACTGTCGTAAAAATGACTTAATCAAAATGAAATTTTAGTATGTTGTTCAGACGGTCTGTAGGACCTATGGGAATATAAATGAATAATATCACCCAAATAGTTTTGGATTGAACCCGGGTTGAAAAAATGAAATACATTGAGCCCTATGGGAACTAATTTTTCAAACATTTTTTAAGCGGATTTAAAATTCACAAATTGCTTCGAAAATTTTAGGTAATATTCAAATTGTTCCATAAAATATATAAAAAAAAATTCAGCGAAATATATTTAGTAGTTTTTTAAATAAAAATTAAAATAATAATTACACCTCTTATATGAAACGATCACGTGACCATGATATGAAACGATCACATGGCCCACTTCAAAATGATATATGGCATCCATCTTGTTTCAAAATCGTGATTTTTTTAAGTTCTTTTTAATTTATATTGAGTGTTGTATCCGTCCTAAAGCTACTTTATTTTTGCTTAAATTCTGTGCATCTACATACTGAAACAACGCAATGACAATATATTTGAGTTTAAATGCTCATCTAAATTTGATTATTTCTACAACTAAGCCTATTTTTCACCTATGTAAAATGTAAACAGCAAAATATGTAGAATGAGTTGTATTAGAATTCCTGTATTTTTTTAACACAAAATAATTTAGTCCATGGAGTCTGCATGGCTGATATGAATGAAATATTAATTGATTTTATAAAGAGAAGGACGATTTTTTTCGATGAAGTTTTAAGCATAGAGTTTAATTATTTGTAGCTCCATGGTCTTGAATAAAACTTTTAAATAAAATAAATTATTATAGTATTGTGATGAATGAAATGAATGGGAGAAAGTTATGAATGAAATCCTGTTTTTATAGAGAGATCCAGGCGTGTTATTTTTTCTATGACGTCATTTGAATTAATTTCAGTTGTTTTCGATGAAGTTTTCAAATATAATAAATTATCGTAGCATTATGATAATTCAAAAACTATTACCGAAGAATGTATAACATTTTAGAGATGTTTAAACCAGGCAATTTATATTTCAATGCCATCATTTGAATGAAGTTCATTTTTTTCGATGAAGGTTTAAGTTTTCAAATATAATAAATTAATGCAGCATTGTGATAAGTTTCAAAATATTACCGAGGAATGTATTGCATTTTAGACTTGTTTAAATAAAATTGCATTGAAGTTGGAAAGTATTTCATAATCAATGCTTTAAGCATGATTGATCTTTCTTGTTAATATCTTTATTTAACTTTACAAGAGACATTTTGAAAAATCGATATCATGGGTTCAAATGATTATAATTATATCGCGTTACCCTTCACTTTAAAGAACTTGAAAAAATATTTCAATTGATGCCATACTTGACAATGTACCCGAAGGGGACGTGGAACTTGCCCCCCGGGGGGGGGGCTAATGACGTCACTATCAAAAAGTTTTATTGCAGCTACATCTTGTACCAATGATTTAAATTGTAAAATATCGTGATCATTAAGCGATAAATAAACCCTTTTATGTTTGATTATGTCCAATTTTGTCCTATGTTGTCATGTTAAAAATAATATAAAATTTCGAATAAATTTCGAAGTTTTTCGCTCTAATTAAAAAAAAAAATCTGTCTGGTTCCAGATTTTTTGATAATAAAGCCGGATATAAAGTTTCGGGAAAACCCATTAATATTTGCGGCCGCTATCGAGCACACCCATTACTCGACCACAGACATACAGACAGACAGACGGACTACACTCCAAAAATAGTCAAAACGTGTTCAGGATGTCTTAAAACATATATTGGCATCAAAATCTCGAATTGGAGAATTTTCGTGAAAACAATACTTTCTCAATACCATGTATGAGAAATTAAAAAAGCATAGATAAGAATATCTGTTCTCTCGACAGTAAATAAAATTTATGGCCAAAGGTATAAATCCAAAAAATAAAACATTCTGCACTGATCGTTGAAAAAAATATAAAAAAATCTAAATGTGATCGTACTATCTGAAATATTGGATACTTAACATCAGAAGATATAAAGAATTCCGTTATATATATATATATATATATATATATATATATATACTTGTTTTATCCCAATGTAAACCACCAATAGAAATCTATTTTTAAAAGTCTTAAGTTTGATATCTTATCCTATGACAATACTGAATAATGATTCGAAAATTCAAATATTAGAAATTTTCTTAATCTAATTTTGCCCCGTTCAAACTACCGATAAAACACAATTTGAAAGAAATACATCTGCTTTTATTAAATTAATTTATCTAATGTTTCTGTTAAAATCCAATTCCGTAAAATAGCCTAGCTTATCATATCAACACAAATGACTGCTTTATTTGATTTTTTTTTTTATAAATATTTGTTTTTGTTGATAAGCAACATGATATTCTTCTAAGATTTGATTTTAACTGGTTTGCGTAAAACTAATTCTACAATGTAAAGAGGCAGATGTCTTTATTGAATTTTCGAAGACTTCTTAAATTTGAATCTAAAAATAAGTTTATAAACTTGCGATAAAACAAAATATAATTATACTAAAATAATAAAAAAAAATGTTAAAGAAACGCAGGACAGTATGCAAAATAAGACGGATAAAATTTCAATGTTATACATTTAAAATAATGCTTTTAATTTTCTAAACTTCTCTGAAGAAAATTATGAAGCACTTCCAATAAAAAATTAAATTATTACAAATAATACGTTTCAATATCAGAATACAATATATTAAAAAATTAAGCTATGAAATATTTATGCCCCAAAATATATTATAGGTGCCTAAGCGTTAGAAATTCAAAATATATACACATCAATTAATAATAAGTATTTGAAATAAATACTAAATTTATCAAATGAATCAAAGTATTTAATTATAATAAATAAAATCAATTAATAATATATCCGGTTTTTTATTTTATTTTACGAAATATTAATCCTAAAATTTTAAACAAAATTTTGAAAAACAAAATGAACTATAGAATATAGGATATATAAATAGTAGAATGTATACTTAAAAGAAATAATAACAGAATAAATGAAAATATATTAACATTGTTATTTTTAGTTTTTGAATCAACCAAATAATATGTACCACTTTCTCATATAATTTAATTGCATTTTAACATTAACTATATCATACTATTTCCTTTCAGCCCAACCTGCTAAATAATAAATCTTTAAAATATGTTTAAACATCACAAAGTATTACATAAACTGAATTTTAATTATTTTCGTTTAAAAGTTAAAATAATACATCGTGTTCATAAACGAAGCATTCAACTTTATGCTGTATTAATGCAGAGTGGAGATAGATAAGAACTTACAGTAATCGTTACAATGTATGGCAACTGCCAAAGCATTTTTGCATTCAATGATAGGCGACGCTGGGTGTCATGTAGAACCGACAGTTACTACCCTAACAGCATTTTTTTTCACAGTGACGTAAGATTTACGTCACACTGTGACGTCACAGGACGTCGCAGTACGTCTCGGCAATGTCATATTGAGGTCACAGCGAAGTAATTTTGGTCATTTTCATGGTCGTTTGTGACGTCGCATATTAACATGTTTGTGACGTCACATTGTAATTGCCATTCTAATGTCGTCACATTGTTAGGTGTTAATTAAATTGCGGAAACGTCACAGAATATAGTAACAATGAAATTACAAAGTTACTAATACGTAACGTCGCACAGAAATCACAAATATGATGCCACATTGTGACCCATGTGACTACAACGTCACTGTCACACATGTGACGATCTTTGCTGTGAGGGTAGCAATACGTACCTGAGCAAAATGCCACTCTTCATAATTCCACAACTGGGGGATATAACAAACATAATTTTCTAACAAGGTGGTGCTCCTCACATTGGTCTTTGGATGTTTGCAGTTACTTACACTAACCTATCTCGGAGTCTTGGATAAGACGGGGGGAAGGGTCCAATAAAATGGACAATTGATTCTTCTGATATTATCTCGTGTGACTTTGTCCTCTGTGGCTTTATTAAAGACATTTTCTACAAGACAAAGATAATGTTCCCCCTTGAGCTCCAGAAATTTATTACTGCAGTTTCCCCCCATGTAACATATGACATTCTGTAGAGTACCTGATTTTTATCAGATTACCATCTAGACATCCTCCGCACAACTAAAGAAGTGCGTTTTACAGTTAATATATATCGAAAAAATAATTGTAAGTTCTTATCTACTGCGGTTCCCGATGAAATACAACTGAAATTGTATGCTTCATTTATGAACACCCTGTTTGTGAACTCAATTATTTTAATTCATTGGAATACAAGAAATATGCAACTTACTAATGCATGTAAAATTTCGTGTTTTACTGTTGATAAAAGAGTATCTAAATCTTGAGGCTTTGTAGATATTGAATTAGGACATAGATTAGCATGACCAGCAATAGGCCTAAAGGTAAAAAGGAAATTTTTACTGTAAATACATATGAATAGATGTAAATATGGATTTTTAACAAGTTTCAGCAAATAATAATGTTATAAAATTTTGATAGTAATGTTGATAATGTTATATAATGTATTTAATAATGATTGATGTTAGTTTAATAATGATTGATGTTAGAAGACCCAGACTGCCCGACTCATCCAGGGGACACGAGCAACCATTTGTACGGTAGGATGATTGATATTAATGTAATTTTAGTGTTATATAATATAGATGATAAGGTTATAATAGGCTGACAATAACTCACACAATGTTGTGAAAGAATTATATGGCCATTGTAACCGCCTTGGCTAGGCACCTCTGATTTATCTAAATAATTGGCTAGTGGAGTCGTTCGTCCTAATGGAATGGAACATACTAATAATAATGGAACACATTTATATAGTATTTAATTTTGAACATATAGCTAATATATTAAGAAATGCATTTTCACTTTTTCTATCAGTCAATTTATACAGCATTCTATATACAGCTGGCCAATCTCTGTTTTAGAAATCTATGAGCTAGACTGGTTGTTGGAATCCTATCATATATCATATATATTTTATGAGCCAAAAAATTCAAATGTTGAAGCAAATGGTGCAAGTCCGGAGAAATATTTCCGGTTAGTTGCAAAATAATTAAAAATCTAATTATTATTTAAAAATTTTTTTTAATTTATATATGCATTTCGGGATCTGTGACTATCCATTTAATACAAATTACGTCTTTCTAAGCCGATAATTCTTGTTTTAAATACCTAGAGGAACCTAAATACATTCTTCCAAAATCCACGAGGGACGAAAACTTCACTGGCCATTGCGATAAGGCATTTCGAAATGTATTTAGAAATCGATGACGAATTCACACAGTTTGACAACTCCACAAAAATGTTCAATTTAACAATATCAAGTAATTATCACAGATTTGACGTGATTGTCCCTATCCTCCAGGTGTCTTCACAATCGGTAGTATTATTGTATAGCTGCCAATCGGTTTAACGTGTTAAAAAAAAAGTTTGAAGTTTTAAAAAGTTTTATGCCAATAAAGTCATATACATTTTTTAGATCAAATGAAAAAAACAATTGTCCATATAATCGCCCATCTTAATTTGGAGGTTTATTTATAAGAAAATATCGTTAATTATTCAGCATCCTAAAAACAATTCGTTAAAGAGGCGTTCGTTAAATCGAAGTTCAACTGTATTTAATTTGAAAATAAAATTATATGTTTCAAAAAAGTAAAAAAAAACACAGACAATTGACACAATTGGCTACACAACGCAGGAATTATTAGAAAGATATAAAAAATAAATAATGAAAAGCTTTAAAATACATGTTATATAAATACACTAAGAGATAAATCATCGGAATGTGATGATATGGGGAACGTTCCCGTGGTTTACATTGGGAGGGCCCTCTCGTCCGTTTATGGAGCAATCGCTGAGAGGTATGAGATACGTGGACCATAGATCACTTTTACCCCTTCACGACTTTCGATCTCCCTGATGGTGAAGGGGTATTCCAACAAGATACAATGTATCACCAGTCTCTGGTTGCTAAAAAAGTGAATCGACGACTCACTCATCCGACATTACCACCATGATTTGGACCTCACGGTTCCCCTATATAAACTTCTTGGAACATGAGGCACAAAGGAAACAAGATTACGGTCCATGAATCCCACCATCCAATGTAATACAATTATGGAAATAAGATTACGATCCATGAATCCCACCATCCAATGCAATACAATTATGGAAACAAGATTACGATCCATGAATACCACCATCCAATGCAATACAATTATGGAAACAAGATTACGGTCCATGAATACCACCATCCAATGCAATACAATTATGGAAACAAGATTACGATCCATGAATCCCACCATCCAATGCAATACAATTATGGAAACAAGATTACGATCCATGAATCCCACCACCCAATGCAATACAATTATGGAAACAAGATTACGATCCAGGAATACCACCATCCAATGCAATACAATTATGGAAACAAGATTACGATCCATGAATCCCACCATCCAATGCAATACAATTATGGAAACAAGATTACGATCTATGAATACCACCACTCAATGCAATACAATTATGGAAACAAGATTGCGATCCATGAATACCACCATCCAATGCAATACAATTATGGAAACAAGATTACGATCCATGAATCCCATCATCCAATGCAATACAATTATGGTCTACACTACTATGTGTGGGCGGCTAACCCTGCAACTCGTTGTACTTTCTGCAAGTACAGGCAACTCGTTGACTTCGTACCTCGGCGTGTAGCTGCACTGTTGAAGCTTCGAGAAGGACCAACCCGTTATTAGGTGCCTATCCCATGACTTTTGGCCTGTCAGTGTATTTTTACATATTAATTTTATAAAGGAAAAACATGTTGATAATTCATTGAAGGATAACCATTTTCAGATTATCTCTCAAGGTTCCATACATTTTGGCTACTAAAAGGGCAAATTACATGCTCTTTAACTCTGATAGCACATGAATAATATATATTACATAATGAAGGAATATGCTTGTGTGTGTGTGCGTGTGTGTGTGTGTGTGTGTGTGTGTGTGTGCGTGCGCGCGCGAGTGCGCGGTCTGTAGCGGGAAATCTAAGCGTCGTACGGCCATAAAATTTGGTGAACAAGTACTTCGCGGCGATATTTCTTTCATAATCTGAATTAGTTTTTTTAGTTATTTTATGTTTTCGCACGATTTTGAGCGATATTTACAATTTTCACATTCCTTAGTGACCAAAAATATTATCACAGAGTTTCTATCTTGACACCATCGGAAAGATCATAATGTGGACTATAGTATATTGGTCAAACTTAAGGTCCTTTAAAGTACTAATCATTGCTAGATTGCTAGTCACCTGTTAGATTTTTCTTATGGCTCCATTATTTTAAAGTCTCTTCAGTTTTCTATTTTGATTTCTTTGTAGCTTTTAATTTAATAAAAATTTTATTTATCTAGGTAATGATTTGTCAATAACACCCTATTTTCCGGGGTATGGCATGACACGCCTAAACACTTCTTTCTCTGTCTCACTTTTTCTCCACTCTCTAAGTTCATATACTCCATATTATTTTTTTTCTTTGCTTGCCCCGCAAATTTATATTCTCTGATTTTACTTTCATCACACTAAGCAGCGCTACCGTATTGGGTTATGTTGTTTAGCCATTTTTGGATACCCGGTGTAAGGATCGCATCGCCAAAGAAGACAATGTTTGGCGCTCCTTGGTAATCCTGAGAGTGAGTGGAGAAGAGGTATTTTAATAAAATATTTATAAAGAAATTCGTGGTTTTTACGGTTCAAAAATACGATAATCATTCACAACATATAACCAAAACATTGATAATGGTGAATGCGAGAACCGTAATTTTTACGATTTGTCACGAGAAAAATCTGCCAAGAAATAGTCTCCTTCTGGTGGAAGACGGTTAATTGTAAGTCTATCAGAAACTGGATTCGTTATCTACACGTCTTGATCACATGTCTCGAGGGAATAAACTGACATTAGATTCGTGCTACACATGGCCTCATAAGGGAGGCTTATAAGGCTCTAGTCAGGGGGCCCGTCATGGCGGATTGTCCAGCTAAGTGAGATGAACGAGCAGCGACTTTATAAAATATTGACTTTTGTTTTGTCTATTCAACTAAAATTAGATATTTTATTTTATTAGATGTAATGACTATGGTGTACGGAAAAATTATTTTTTTCAGTAACAAACTTAATTATTATATTTTGTTTTAGATATATAAAATATATAAAACACCTATGCCTGATTCAAATTACAAGTCTGGAGCTCAGAAGAGGAAACCTACATCTCCAAGGGAATCGAATCATCACGAGGTCTTTAATCCATAACCAAATTTTTCGGATCTGAAAACCGAAAGAACTGGCTCCTGGATCTGATAGCAGTGAAGGAGATGATGATGATAATTATGACATTGAAATCCAAACAAGAATCAATATGAAACGGAATCACGAACTCAAAAACCAGTCGAAGGAGAAGCGACTGTTGCAATTGAAGAAAATCGCAAGCGAAAAATATAAGGAAGGAGTGAGTAAGAAAAAACATGACACATTCGATGCTTCAATTGCACATCCTATCCAAAACTCTGATATGAAACATGACCCTGATACTTAACCCAAAGTAATCTCAAATAACATACGACAAGAGAAGGCTCAAACTATTAGCTTTCAAGAAATGCAAAAGATTTATAAAGAATTGCCAAGAGATCATAATGGTCGACAATTTAAAGATCCCTTGCTCTATGCGAAAATGAATAATTTGTTCTGTGCAGCACTGCTGCACATGCATATTAGCCGTTCTCCAATTGTTAAAATGCACAACATTTTTTTTAAAGTAGAACTGAAGCTTAACTGGTTGATTTTTATTAATTTGAAAACTTTCCAATAACCTTTAACTAAGAACAAAACAGTATTAACTAAAATTTTATTAGTTATAACATGTGCTATTTGTGTTACTCGCGGACCTACTTAGAGTATGTTACGCACCTCACTTTTTGAACCACAGGTCTAATTGATTACAGCTGAATTGGGCTGGGCAGACAGACACGCATCACCTTAGCCACAAATTTAAAGTACATATTTTTATACAATAGTAATAATAAAGTATACCAAAAGAGTCTTACCGGTCTAGAGCAGCTTCTTGCTGGCAGTGAGCAGCGTAGGCAACTGTCTGCCCTTTATGGCATCTATCCGTCTGCATAGCAGACACGTAAAATACAAAATCGGCATCCTGTATGCCCCGCCCTTCAGGTATAGAGGTTTTACAGGAATGTCCTGTAGGACCGCATACACGGCAGGCCTGTCAGAAAAAATTGTTACCAAATACAGGAAAATGGATCAATACAAATAATGTGAAATTTTATGTTATACTGTAAAATAATCTGATGTGATCGGTGTAAGACTTTTAAATTGACTTTCTTTTCTGTATTAGTACGCTCCCCTACATACAGGTATAGGGCAGGTATTGTGACAGGGTCGGAAATTCGAATTCGAGATTTTGGCAGAAGATCCCGTTTCAAACATCCCTGAACTCGAATCGACCATTTTTGAGGTGGTGTGCGTGTGATGTGTGTGTGTGTGTGTGTGTGTGTGACACTGTGGATACGCTATCTTAGAAACGAATAGAGCGTTTTGAACGTGATTTAGTACGATCCATGAATACTGGAGCCATATTGATTTTAAATGAATCGAACGTTCGGAAGACCCTTTTATTTTCAAATGAATTATTGAAAAAATCAAGACATTCCATAATGTTAAATAAATAAACATTTTGTACGTGTTTTTTATACTAAACCGAATGATATAAATTTTAGAATGCTAGCTTCTCGAAATAAACGTTTTTGAAATAAATGCATCTAAAAAAATACATGAAAATAAACAGTAAGTATCATCAAATATGTAACACTTGGTAACAATTTTGGCAACACTGGCAACTCATTTGGCGAAATATCGCCAACTTAACGACTTTTTCATGTGGGCTCTTTGATCAAAAGAAACTGTGAAAATACGGATTTCAAGGATCATACAAAAATTGAATTTCCTTAAATAAAATGTCCATTCAATAACTTACATGCGCATCTATCTTTAGCAAAAGTTTTATATACGCTCCAATTATCCATTAAAAACTTAAATTAATCTCCGGTAATTTTGATCATATGACAATGGAACTTTTTGTTTGACTAATTGGACTGTGGAAAATATTTTTATACTCACGATTTTTTTCTAGGTGGCCTGTGTAAAAAGCTACATTTTGCACTTTTTACTAAAAGGTGTAGCATGGTCGAAATTTGTAGACGATGATAATCTACCTTAATTAAAGCACTTCTTAAATTAGAACAATGCATCTACGATCGAGAGTTTAAGTGACATTTTGTCGTGTAATCGTTTTGAAACACTTTGTATATAAAGATAAACCAAAAGATTTCACTTACCTCTAAGTGTTCCTCAGGAACAATAACTTCACCGCAAGTGGTGATGTTTTCACATCTCTCTTTGCAGTGCTGTAGGGACACGTCCCCCGGGAAGAAAGCTTGGTTGTTGGGACATTTCCTGAAAAATGACCAGCACTCACCTCAGAATAAGAACCATGAAAGCTATTTCTTATGAAGATATTCTCAAGATCTCAAGGACAGGGTTAGAGAAGTGTCCAGGAGAGGATATGATCCTCCCTTTAAACTTCTAGCGAAGAGAAAAGATAATAGAAAAAAAGGAGATTCATAACAGGATAGAATTTGAATAGAGGTTGTGGTCGGAGAGGGGCGACGACCGAAATTGTGTCCTCCGCCAAGTCTTCAGAAAGGAATAAACTGGGGCCCAAGCAGGCTTCCAGTAGAAATAGAGAAAGGTAAGTTGGGAAAAGGTGCACCCCGAGGAGCGAAGGACCTATCCCATGTGTCCATCGAAGGATATCCCATGTAACGACCGAGGACGCTTGCGCGCTCTCGCGTTCCTGGGGTGGTACAGTGGGATACTGTCGAGCGTAGGATTATTCACACTTCTGAGTCCTCTGTGGAATTTTAAAGATAATTTTTGAACATATTCTAAAATTGGCCTAATTTTGAGGTCTTTGTGCAAGACTTCTAAATGGACGAAGGTCGGAAAATTAACAAACGAACGCAAGGAATTATTTTGAAGAACATGAAGCTTCCTGGGGCGAATCTCGGCTGCGGTGCCCCATATAGGGGATCCATACGTCATAATTGGAGAAATGCAAAACTTGTATAGTAATAACTCATTTTTGGTTGGCATGCAGCTGCTTCTAGCCAAGAGGGGGCGCAGTTGGGCAAGTGAAGACTTCGCTTTCTTACTAATTTCAGAAATGTGAAGTTTCACGTTAAATTAGAATCCAAGTACACTCCTAGGTACTTGTAGCTAGATTGCTAGGGAATAGGCTCATTATTTAAAGTTAAATAATTATTGATAGGGGTATGCCAAGGGAGGGGGGGGGTGACGGTAGCACATTTGCTCAAGTTGACCTTAATCCTCCATTTAATTAGCCATTGCATCAGGACATGAAGATAATTTTGAAGTGTGTTCTGCACCACTTGTGTTTGTTTATGTTGTGTGATCAGGGCCATGTCGTCGGCGTATAAGCTCATTATGAAGATATTGTTTGTGGTGCGCGGGAGTGATCATTAATTAAGAATTCTTCAAAGTATTCATGTACAGAGCTTACTTCATAAATATCTAGCGGCAGATTTGCAACCAAACTCAAAGAGAACGGTCTTCAGAGTATGAATTCGGAAGTGATCTGTACAAAAATAAAATCGATTTAAGATATTCTCATTATGGATCTATTTGAAGATGTCGGGAAAAAATCTAATTCACGTCCCTTTACGACCCACCAATAGGATTTTTGTAGATCATCAGTAATTGTTTCTCACTATATTAAGAAGTAGTTGACGCCGCAGATGCTGCTTAACAAATTTCTCGTCCCTCGGATTTCTCTGTCTTGCATCACAAATACGTATTATAGCACACAAAACTATAAAATTTAGTACAGTTGTAGAGAAATGTTAGAAAAATACGCTGAAATAAACTGTTTATCGATTTAAACTTTAGTTAAAAAATATTTAATATCAAATTCAAGGGGAAATATTTGAGCTATGAGTTCGCCTCCTGGACAGACTAACAATAACAAGACCACGAATTTTTTGCAGGCATGTAGTACATAGTAAAATTGTGCATCGCGGAGTCCCTTTTTTATAAATTTCTATTTCATTTATGAGTTATTCTATTTTTATGCAATTTTTAAAATTTTATTTTTTGCCACCATTTTTCCTTCATTTACCTTTAGAATCTAGTCTCTCATTAGTTAAACAGCTTTTATAGTTGTCATTTCAAAAGAAGTAAAATTTAAATGATTTCAACAATTAAAAATAAATTTATTATTCGTAACTTTAATACTGAAGCTATCGTGGAGGCTTTAATTATCATTTAATCACTGAAATAGGGGGTTGGAGAACACAGTGAAGAAGAAGCAGAGTCCCCTAGTACCACAAAAAATTGTAAAACAGCTATATTTATTCAACTGAGGTCACAACTGGTGTCATCCAAACAGGGTGATACGTATAAACATTTTATTTCAACATTATTTAAATATTAGAATTTACATATTTTCAATATATTATTAAAATTGAACATATTACCAATATATTATTAGAGTTGAACATATTACCAATATATTATTAGATTGAACATATTTCCAATTAAAATCTATCAAAATTGTTCCGAAAGAGAAATTTATGCCGACCAGTGTTATCATGTTATTTTAAAACTAAGATTCTGACCATTCTATAAAAACGAAAATTTATAACTGATGTCTTATTATTACTTCTAGAAAAGCATAAATTCACATTTTTAGCATTGCATTTTTTTGCCACAAACACTAATTCACATTTTTCAACAAAATATAAATTCATGTTTGTAGTGTCTCAAAATTGTTATATTTTTTTCTTTTCAGGAAACGTGCAAACATACGAATTTATTTTAAATAACACTTTATAATAATAGCCTTTACTTGATGACATCAAAAACCGAGCGTTTTCAGATATCAGACGTCCATGTCAGTAACATAAACGTCTTATTAACTTAATCAAAAAAAGACTTTTATTAATGTGTTAATCTCTAAAATTTAATGTTCAGACGTGTAGCTATACATGTTAGTATACGAATTCATTATTGATCTTATTCTTTATATGTATATTAATATGCATTTGGATTTTGTTATCTCTGGTTATCTCATATAAAAAATTATTAATGGATTTAGCTCGTACAATGATATTTTTAAAAAATATATTATTTATCATGTTAAAAATATGTGCATTATACATATGTGTAATTAGCATCTTGGAAAAGAGGGGTTACAGTGCTGAATTTCATTGACAAAGTTGCACCACAGAACTCTGCCAAAGGTGCTTGTAGATGAGAGGGAAATATTGTCCAAGACCTCATTAACACGTTCGAGACGGTATCGTAAGTTTTGTAAAGTGCTTTTTATATTTTATAAGTCTATTTATCAGTTGTTTTTTTAATAAGTTTTTTTATAATTTTATTTATTTTATAAGTTTATTTATCAGATTCGATACAGTCGATTCACATATTCCAACGCCAGCTAAACGGAAAATTTAGAGTCGCTCTTCAATAGGGTCCTAAGGAGCGAATCTGAATTTTCCGTTTATCTGGCGTCGGATTATGTGAACCGACTGTATCGAATCTGATAAATAAACTTATAAAAAAACTGATAAATAAACTTATAAAATATAAAAAGCACACTTACAAAACTTCATTTATATAACATTAAAAATACACTTACAAAATTGTAATTTATATAACATAAAAAATATACTTACAGTTCTTCAGTGTATTTTATTGAAACATTCTAAACAAGAAGCGAAATAGAATCTCTATTGCGTTGAGCGTGTTATCTTCTGTCTATACTCTGTACGATCAAACATCCACAGAGTACTTACTCTCCGCCGACTGAACGGAAAGTATATCAAAATCGGCTCCATCTCGAACATGTTAATACGCTTATCAACAGCATGATGGATTAAAGCCATATGGCTGATTATACACCATGGGTGATAACACGCCGCATTAATATGACGTGTACCCCTGCATCGAACAATGCAAATATTGAATTCCTGCACCTCCTCTGGTACCTAAGAAATAATATTTTTAAATTCCATAATAGTGTTAACATTCCTCCCACATCTGATGAATCGTGTAATAAATTTACATACCGAATTTCAGAGCATTTCCTTATTTCTAAAACGAATCGCGTACAGTTTTATAAATAATATCTTATTTTGAGCAGCAGTCCATATGAGTATACCAGAAACGTTTTTGAAACCTTTTTATTTTAATTACACCTCTAGGCTTCAATTTACATTTATTTTTCTAACAAAACGACATGATGAATTACACGGTAACAATTTTATTGGATATGTACGGATGAAATATTTCAAAAGCTTTCATTTTAATGACTCCTTTAAGAGCTGTGATTTTTTTCAAACAAAGTCGATGTCAGATTTCATTGTAAAACAGTCTCCATTGCTAGGCTATGCTAATAGCCATGGAAGAACGGTTTTCAATGTTTTATTTTATTTTATTTTATTTTTCGGTTTTTTTTATCGCTTGAAAAATTGCGACTCCAAATAATGAGTAGAAGTTCCGAGATAACTTTTGTGGAAAGGTATAGCAACATCATTGTGAGAGGTTTAAATTGGGATTAATGAGTGAAATTAGAGGATTTTAAATTGGTTTTATAAAATTAGATTAATTTTTGTTCAATAACGGGCACGTTGCTATTTATTCTTTTTAGCTTTGCATTTTGTGTTTAAACCACTATCTGGATAATTGATATTGTTATACTTTAGATGAATAGACCTTGTTATTTTTCAACTTCTGTGTACTCCCATGATCCAAGTTTTATATTTCAGCAAATTTGAATTACACTTTGGATTTCAAAGTTCCATGGCATAACCCAGTTAAGTTTCTAAAACACAATGCAAGAAATTGAATCTATAAATTCAACTGTTAACTTATTCTGAAATGTTACATCGTGCAAAATGAAACTTAAACGGTCAGCAACTTCAGTTATACTTCTCGAAAATATATATTTTTGCATCTGCAAAGGAAAAGCAAATTTTTCGTTATAACTGACCAATCAGAAGATTTACTGCGTATAATGTCACACTAGGCTTATTCGGCAAGAAACAGAAGAGTCATGGTAAGTACGCCAAAAAGACTAACTTAATAATTGACTTTTTAAAATATGTCTAGAGAAGATTGAGTAATAGAATAAAAATTATTATGGTTTTAACGTGATCTATAAATAAAACGATGAAGCACGTTAAACGTTTAACTTGGTTAGATTTTGCGAATGACAGATAAATTTGAAGCTTTCCAAAGAGTTTTACAAAGAGAAATTTTAATGAAATTGCAAATATTTTTAGAGGCAAGGGAAATTGCAATTGGAAGTACATTATCCGCATTCCTGCCAACTACTTCATGGGGTTGCCAGATAAAAATTTTGACATAGATTCAAACAATAAAAAATCTGATGTGGGCAACACATGACTTTCCTTATATAATGCAATGATTCTACTACATTTACAGTTAAAAAAAAATGTTATTCTTATAGTAGATACTTATTTCCTTTCCAAGATATTGAATTTTCTTCAATTAGTCGAATGAATTTTCTTCAATTGAATTTTCTTCAATTTCTTCAATTCTTTTCATTGATTTAGCGTCATTTTTAACAATTTGGCGAGATTTTTGTTAATTTGGTAACAATTAAAAATGTAGTCATGTAGATTATTTTTTAATGTCCAAAAAAGTTTATATTTTCATTTATATATTTGAAAACATCGAATTTTTGGAAGGTTTAGCCGTCTATGACTATATGTCGAAGGTTTAAATTTAAAGTCAGAATGCTAACTGTTTTTGCAAAATAAAAATATTAAAATATTTCATATAAAAATTATATGTAAGTAGTAGATAAAGTAATGAAAGAAATATAGATTCCTTTAGAGAGAGAGACATATTAACTTTACAGAGTCCAAGTCGACGATAAGAGCTTGCGATTTCGTTTTCGTAGCTCAATGGCAGAGCGTCGGCTAGCCAGTACGAAAATCCGCCGTTTTATTCCCGGTGGGGGCAACAAGGTTCCAATGGAATCCAATATATATATATATATATATATATATATATACTCGTTTGCAAAAAATACGAAGCACCATGAAGTAAATGACTTTTTTTTTGTTATTAAATATGCGTACAGCTCATACACAGGTAATGAAATGATTACAAAATCAAGGCCGCAGGACCCATCAATGGTTAGGAATTGCACATTGAATTTTCAAATCAGTAATTGGTGAAACCTACCTTGGCCGCAATGCATGCTTATATACGTCCAGCTAAGAAGTGATAAAGTTTCTTAATGTCATCTTGCGATACATTCTGCCAGGCATTCCTCAATTGTTGCTCCAGATCTGCTACATTTCGGGGTGCCCGAATCTGGCGGCCAAGCATGTCCCATACATGCTCGATTGGCGAAAGGTCTGGTGACCTTGCTGGCCAAGAAACAGTATCAACCGCACGGAGACAGTCCACAGATGTGCAAGCCGTATGTGGCGTGGTATTATCCTGCTGGAAATGGCCCCAGAATGACGTGCCATGAAGGGTTACGCAAACGGCCGCAAGATTTCATCAACATATCGCTGCGCTGTTAAAGTTGTACGCAGGATGACTAGGGGCGACCTGCTATCGTAAGAGATAGCACCCCACACCATCACACCAGGAGTAATGGCTGTGTGCCTGTGTAAAACAAAGGCTGATTGGGACCGCTAGCTCTGGCGTCTCCACACACGTACCCAAAGGTCATCTGCTGAAAGACTGAAGCGTGATTCATCGCTGAACACTATACGATGCCAGTCTGCTGGCAGCTATGATGCTCGGCAACGACACCACTCCAAACGACTCTATCGATGTTGTAGAGTTATAAGTAGATGTCTTAAAGGCCGCCGTGAGCGTAACCCCACCTCAGTCAAGCGCCGTGAGATGGTGGAAGGTACCAAGGGTGGTATGGAAGAGGCTGTAGCACGTTGGATGGCGGACAATGATGCCGTTGGGTCAGTTCGGGCCTGTCGCAGAATCATCCGATCTTGCTTGGCATTCGTGCACCTTAGTCTTCCAGAGCCTTCAATCCGCCGATGAGTTCCTTGCAGCAACCATTGCTGCCAGCACCTTTGCACAACAGTATCCATTCGTGCAGGTGGCGGCTTATTGCTCGGTATGACCAGCCAACTTCATTCCAGCTTCATTCCGACTATACGACCACCTTCGAAGTCGTCTAATTGATTATAAGGGCTTCGGCAACGTCGTAACGGTATTATTGGTTGTGCCTCCACGAAACTGCAACGCCGAGAACGAGCAAAGATAAACCGTCCACATATTTTAACCTGTTTTATAGGATGCTAATTGCGCAGTTGAAACGCGCGCTATGACCAAAGTTAACATTCATTGGTCTTACAAATTTAATCATTTGTATACTTGATATAAAGGAATTTGCATGCGAAATTTCGAGATGATCGGATTATGTTTTAGGGGTGCTTCGTTTTTTTTTTACAAAAGAGTGTATATATATTGAAGGATATTTGCCACCATTTCTTAAAAAAAAAAATTCATTAAAAAGTGGTGGCAACAAGAAGATTATATTTTAGTAAGTGGCAAAAAAATGTATACAATCATAGAAATTGAGCTACGGCACGAAACTCTGACTTCATGTATGTAACGTTTGAAGAAATATGTAAATGAGTAGAATTTTGGACCAAAAAGCATTTTATTTAGAAGTGGTGGCAACAAGATGATATTTTAGTAAGTGGTAAATTTTCGGTGCGGCATAAAGTCAAAAATTGAAGATATCCATAAATATATATTCAATAAATAGAATACAAAATACTGATATAAAATCTCACCTATTAAGCCTAATTGGAACACTCATTGGTCTTACTAATAACGTCTTCTGCCAGTAATCTAAAGCTTGAGGCAGGATAGCTGACTAAGGGAGAAAAACAGGAATGCGATTACTTCTTAAAACATAAATATTTAACTATTTATATTCAAAACACTTGTTTAATCGACTGAAACGAACAGACCAAAAACATGTAATATGAAATAATCTGCTCAAATGAAGTTGGCGTGGAAGCTAGTATTAAAGGATGTGTTCAATCAAACGAAACTTGTTCTTTTCAATTGAATCAGATATAACATAAAACTACTGCCGAAGAAGCTCGGATAGAGATTGAATTGACAAATATTGAAGACATTGTTCAAAGAATGTTGTAGCTTCGAATTTGAGGATTTTGCCGTACAGCAGTAATGTAACTAATGTTAATCATGGTTAAGCGACGCTTAAAGGCCCAAGAAACATAAAGGCCCAAAGCAAGCTGGAATATTTGTAGCGTCAAGAACAACACATTTTTTTCTCGTCAAAATTTTTATTGAAAATTATAAAATTATTTTGTCATTTTATCTATTAAAAATTTTATTGAAAAATATAAAATTGTTTTACTGTTATAATTATACGTATCAAAGTATTTATGACTAATTAAGCTTATTTTTATGAAAAATACGAAAACCCTTTTAGACAAAATACCCATTGCTTGTTAAATAAAATCTGATGTGGGCACCACATGACTTTCCTTATATAATGCAATGAATTTACTACTTTTACAGTAAAAAAAATAGATTATTTTTATAGTAGATATTTATATTCTTTCCAAGATATTGAATTTTCGTCAATGAGTCGTCATTTTCATTGATTTAGCGTCATTTTTATCTATTTGGCGAGTTTTTCGTTAATTTAGCAATATTTAAAAAAAGTCGCCAAGTTGGCGACATTCCACCAAATTTGTCGCCAAAATCTCGCCAAGCGTTATGGACAAAGAAATAAGTTATTCTTACAGCAGATAAATGGCTATTGGCATTCAAATACAAAGTATTACTCAAAGTATCTTTTTTCATGAATGGAACGAGCTAGATTCACGAGAATTATGTCACCCAATTTATCGCATGGTATTATATATGAAAAGTGGACATGTTTCTCAATATGAAGCATTTTTTTTTATTTTATATGACTTTTTGATAATTTTTTTTTTTTAAATATGCAATATCTCGAGAACAGGTCAAGTTAGCGTTCTAAAATTTATGCCAATCGTTTTCTAATGAAAAATTACATAAGAAATGCCTATTTGCGTAACTTTATTAGCGGTTTTGATTTTTTGACGATTTTTTCAAAATTTCACTCGAAAATTTAGGGGGATTCTGAACATTCTATTGTGTATAAAAACAATAGGCATCCAGTGTTTACAGATTGTGATTTTTGTACCAAATTTCGATCGAATCGGTCAATTCGTTCGTCAGTTATCGTCTCCACAGATTCACTGACACACACACACACACACACACACACACACACACACAGACACACACACACATACTTTCTCACAAACACACACACACACAGATATCACTTCAAAAATGTTCGATTCGTGATCAGGGATGCTCGAAACGTGCTCTCCCGTCGAAAACTCGAATTCGAATTTTTGATTACGTTACAATACTTTCCTTATACATTATGTATATAAGGAAAGTAATAAATAAAAATATTTCTCGAAATTTGAAAAATGTGGGGCCCTATCATGCGCGAGGCAGAAACCAGGATAAAACCAAACGCGTACGCGTGCGTTTGACGATGCTCATTTTCGCAATTGCCTCCACTTCACAGTGGGGAATAGCACATAATGTGTAAATAGTTTAAAGGTTCTAACAGTTTTTTGATACAAGCTAAAGCAGGAAATTGTATTTTAACACATTTGAAAAGAGTTTCCATTCAAATACCTATGGTTGACAAACATTTGGGTAGAACTACTGGAGTTTCAAAAAGAAGATGAGCAGAAAAGAAAAAATAAATAAATAAAAATGAGAAATTAAAGAAAATAACAAAATAATATATATATATATATTTTTCACCTATAAAAATGACTTTCTAAATTTTTGTTTTGAAAAAACTAAAATTTGGGGGTATGGGGCCATTTTACATATTCATAGTTATGCCGCTGCATTACAGTTATCATTAGATCGAGAAAATTGTGACGCCATTCAGTACATGACTTTTTCTAGAAATTAAAAGCTATTATGATATCGTATGAAAACATTAACAAAAAATCTGATGTGGGCAACACATGACTTTCCTTATATAATGTAATGAATTTACTACTTTTACAGTAAAAAGATAGGTTGTTCTTATAGTAGATACTTATATTCTTTCCAAGATATTGAATTTTCGACAATTAGTCGTCATTTTCATTGATTTAGCCTCATTTTAATCCATTTGGCGAGATTTTCATTAATTTGACAACATTTCAAAAAGTCGCCAAGATGGCGACATTCCGTCAAATTCATCGCCAAAATCTCGCCAAGCTTTACTGACGGAGAAATAAGTTATTCTTATAACAGATAAATGACTTTTGTCGTTCAAATACAAAAGTATTACTCGAAGTATCTTTTCTCATGAATGGAACGAGCTAGATCCACGAAAATGATGTCACCCAATTTATCGCATGGTATTACATATGAAAAGTGAACATGTTTCTCAATAGGAAATATATTTTTTTTTATTTTATATGACTTTTTGATATATTTTTTTTAAAAATGCGAAATATCTCGAAAACGGTTCATGTTAGCGTTCTACATTTTATGTTAATCGTTTTCTAATGAAAAATTACATAAGAAATGTCTATTTGCGTAACTTTATTAGCAGTTTTAATTTTTTAACGATTTTTTCAAAATTTCCCTCGAAAATTTAGGGGGGTTCTGAACATTCGATTACATTTAAAAACAATAGGCTTCCAGTGTTTACAGATTGTGATTTTTGTATCAAATTTCGCTCGAATCGGTCCATTCGCTCGTGAGGTATCGTCTCCACAGACCCACTGACACACACACACACACACACACACACACACACAGACATGATTTTTTGGTACATTTATTTGAAAAATGCGCAATATCTTGAGATCGGTTCATGCTAGCATTCTAAAGTTTGTGTCAATCATTTTCTAATGAAAAATTACATAAGAAATGACTATTTACGTAACTTTATTAAAGCGAAAATTTAGAGGGTTCTAAACAAGCGATTGCGTTTAAAAACAATAGACTTCCAGTATTCACGGATTGTAATTTTTGTGCCAAATTTAATTCGAATCTCTCCATTCGTTCGTGAGATATCATCTCCACAGACTCACTGACACACACACACCACTGACACAGACATCATCTGAAAAATGTTTAATTCATGTTCAGGGATGGTTGAAACGTGCTCTTCCGTCGAAAACTCCAATTCCAATTTTCGATCCCGTCACAAAAATTTCTTTATACATTATACTATGTATATAAAGAAAGTAATAGGAAGGTTCCTTTTTCTCAAATCGTACCAAAATCTAATCAGTACCACAGTCACCCACAAGTGACTTACGTTCTACTAAAAGTTAGGAAATTTGGTCTATTAATATTTTAGCTAGAAAGGATATATACAATTTTTGCGGCATTTGTTGCAAAAAAATGCAGGTTCTTTTTCCCAAATCGTACCATCGTACTCCAAATCGTACCAGGGTCACCCACAATTGATTTACCTATAAAATTTTATGAAATTTGGTCAATTAAGTTTTGCATTAGAGTAGATACATACATTTCACATACATACTCATAGATATACACACATACTCACAGATATACACACATACACACAGACGTCATGCTAAAAATATTTTTTTCGTGTTCTATGGTGGTCGAAACGTGTAGATCCGCTGAAAACTCGAGTTGTGATTTTCGACACGATCCCGATACTTTATGCATTACCATGTATTGCAGAGAAAGTAAAAAATAGAACAAAATTATTTAAGATAAGGAGTATTGCAATAGTGAAAACAATCACAAATATCATTCAAAACTGAACATAACCTGATTTTTTGAACACGATACTTGACAGTAGAACATTCGGATTGTTATGCATAAGTATAAATTAAAGTCAAGAAGTTATAATAAAGTCAAGAAGCTACAAGTAATCAGATATTACTGAAAACTGTAGAAATTATGTCACTAGATAATTCATTACATGGCTACTCTTTATTACCTGCCATTAGTAAGATTGAACTAGTTGCTATCACAGAATGTTGACAAGAAAATTGCCTTACAGCGGTTTTAACTTTATTTAGAACAAATTATAAATAACAAATACTTAATTATTGTAAATTTGAACACGCGTTCCTTTTGTGAAATTGGCTAAGAATCCACGATTTTAAATGGTATGATATTGAGTATGATGCTCTTCCCAATAATAACTCTGAAAACTATGTCTATGATTTAGTTAAATGACATATCGTGCATATATGTCATTCAATTCAATGTTTACTGATTCTCGTTGGCCGCAAAGGCTATCCATTCCAGCTTTTATGTCACTGTTCCTTTGATGTCACAATATGTGTAATTCAATTATTCTCATACAGCGTTAAGTCGTAGTTACGTTCTTAAAAATTAAATTGTTGGCACCACAAGACAATCGTGCTTACTGTGTTAATAAATAATATAAACACCTTGATTTATCTGTCTGTTTATCTATCTATCTCAGGGTAACACTGCTACAAGATGTTACCAAACGTGTTTCAATCACAGACTAACTGAGAAAAGGTTTTGGGATGTACGCTATGGAAAACCCGGCATTATCCCTATTGCTCCACACAAAGTCACGGAAAAACAAGCACAATTTCTCACAAAGAAAATATAAACACTGTAAGTCACAGGAAAAACACACTGACAAATGCGCAAAGTTAAAAACCAAAATGGGAGAAAAGCGCAGTCTCTGATCTCATCTCTTAGCTCTCTAAATCCTCCTCCGAAGACTTCGTTCCGTGTCGTGTTTGATAGTTGTAACGTCTTTATAGTTTCGGATTTCCATTTCCGCTCAGTTTCATGTCTTGAGTTTGTTTCTTCGTCCGTGTCACTTTCCTCCGATTCCGTTTCTATGTTGTTTCGGTCTGATTCTGTGTCGGTATTGTTCTCCTCTGTAACCGATTCTATGTTGCTCCCCTTTGGTTCAGTCTCAACTTCTCTTTCCTTCTGTTTTGCTCTTTCTCTTTCCCTTTGTATTATTCTTTATCCCTCTTCAAGTTGACTCAGTTTGGATTCTAGAATTTGGATTCTCTTTTCCAGTTTTGAGTTGGTCTGGGTTAGTTCCTCTACTTTTTCTATATAATAGCTCTGTATCTTTTCTACAGTTTCCTGAAGTTCTACCAGGATTTTTCCCAAGCGTTCATTGCCTGTATCTTTTGTATCCACTCTTATACCTCCCTGAGGGATTGAGTTTTTGCAAGTTGCTGTGTACTCGTCTTTTTCCTCTATTTCCTGTTTAGCTATTCTGTTAGGTTCTTTGTCTCTTTTTATTGTTTGGTGAAACTATTTATCCTTCTTCACAAAAGAACAGTGTATACTTGTTGCCAAATGGCTTTATCCACACCTAAAGCAGGTTTTTATTTCCGCATCACAGGTTGTCAGTTCATGTTTTCCACCGCATGCACTACACTCGGGTTTATCAGTACAGTTCTGTTTGGAATGATTAAATTTTAGACAGTTTTAGCAAATTATAGGTCTGTCTATGTAGGGAACCGCTCTATATCGATTATAACCAATCTTAAGATGTTCTCTTTTGATTTTCCCTATTTCCCGTAATAGGATCACTGGAATTTGTTCATCGCTTTTAGGCTTAGTGAATCTTACGATTCCACTCCATGAGATGCCTTGAATATTTAGTTCTTCTGCTATTTCCTCTAACAATAGATTGGTTTCTAAGTTCCAGATGATTACCTTGTTACTAATTGAATCATCTACTATACGCGTTGTCACTAATCGTCCACATATTTGCGTTTTCTTTAGTAGGCTTACGGCACTATCACAGGAGTTGACGATAATTCCCAAGTTTCCATTCCTTGTAGCCTCGACCCTGACTACTTTCCTCGTTCCCAGATATTCGTCCAATTCCCTTTTTAGCGCCACTGGGTTCACTTTTGAAATTTTTTCATTTTCGCTTGTGACGATAATCTTTACCGAGTAAATTCCATTTTGAAAAGCTATTTGAGGTTTTTCTATGTCATTCCATTTATTTATTTTCCACCGCTCCGTATTCCGGGAAATTCTGCGGTTTTTTTCTGAAACATTGTCAAAGTTTGTATTTTTCCGTTTACGTGTGATCCGTACACTTGTTCCTCCTGACTCGTTTTCCATGCAAACTTACCCGCAACTCGTTCCCGAAATGGGCAAATAAAGAGTTTACATTTTCCAATGCAAACGTCAAAATAATTAAAGTTTTTTCTTTTCACTTTACACCGCAAGACCCCTTATTTCTGGAAAAATCTCACTATGAAAATTGAGTTCTTGATACACCCCGAGAAATATTTGTTTATTTTCATTTGATTCGAAAAGACTGTGCTTTAAAAGTTCATCAACTCTCAATCACGGATAAGCATTTAAATTTAGATACTAACCCAGACCCAGAGAAATAACGTTGTAACCATGGAGCTTTACGTAGCGTATGATTTCAGATACTGAAAGTGAATTATTTCTTATCATTTTATAAACTGTTTTAATTATTTAACTGTATAAATTATTATTAACTGTATAAATTATTTCTTATCATTTTATATACTGTTATTTTATTTCTTATCATTTTATAAACTTTTGAGATACCACGCAACTAGGAGTATCACGTTCATATTGCCAACAAGTCAAATTTTTCAAGCTTTTTTCAGCAAAATATAGACTATAAGAATAACCCATTTCTCCGTCCGTAATACTTGGCGAGAAATTTAGAGGGACGTCGCCAACTTGGCGACTTTTTTAAATGCTGCCAAAGTGATAAAAATGAAGCCAAATGAGAAATAATGTTTCGCAAATTCTGATTCTAGAGACACAATAATTGATATATGCATAATCATATTGTACCAGATTGTACCCCTGTTTGTACTAAAAACTCGCAGTACCATATTTAATTGGTTATATATTTGGTGAGCAGCTACTTGTTTTATATATACATAATCCTATCATATTAAATAACAGATCCTTTATAATTAATTTGGAAGACAAAATTTCTCAAGTCTTGTTTATTTATATTGTCACTTATTGCTTTGCGATAGTGTTTCGTTTAGAGTCACATTGAAATGTAACGAACAGCATATTGGATATGTAATGGGGCATAAAATGAATACATTGATATATGATAATATGGGTTCAAAATAAAATTTCTTAAAATTTATAATGAACAAACGGTTAAGCAATAGTTCACACATCTACATATCTGTTTTCATTGTTGATTTTCTGCAGACGATTGAACAGGCTGAAGTTGAAAATATGCTTACTTAACTAAAAGTATATTTAATAAGCGCCATAATAGCTATTTTTATGAAAGTAAGCATTAATTATTGAGTAATAGGTTCTGAAATGGTGATACTCTGCGAATGTTTTGATTCATATCGATCAAAAATAATCATGGAATTATTCCATGCCGGTTGGATTCGGATTAGTGCGAATGGACTTCTATTGAGTTGATTCGGAACGATTGATTTCGATTAACTCACCTGAAGAAAATTCAAATGGCAATCAATTGATTATATTCGAGTCATTTCGCTATGTCGAATCGCTCGAACTCTGGTGGTTTCTATTAGTTGAATGGTAGTAATATAGAATGTATACTAGTCGCTTGGATTTATCAGTTGGATTAATAGGCATCTACAGATTCGATGATGTGAATTAAAAGTTTATCGCCGTATTTTGAAACTGTTCGATTACGAACAATTTCCATTGATTGCCTCTGTTTGAATTGAATACAGACTTTTGGGAATATACCGCAATACAGGACGGGACATAGGGCCAAACGCTGAATCGAATGCCTCCTAATTTTGAGGTTGATCGTCGTGACATATGTCGTGGCGCCAAAATGTGAGCACATAGGGAGAAGTATGGTGAGGAAATGGGCTAGGCAGCACAGACGCGTGTATAATGTCGCGGAGCTTGTGGTAGGGAATAGGAAGTATATTTAGAGGAAAGCTCGTTAGGGCTCCAGTAATAGTTTCATTTTTACTTTCCTTATATACATAATGTATAAGGAAAGTATTGTGACGGGGTCGAAAATTCGAATTCGAGTTTTCGACGGGAGAACACGTTTCAAGCATCCCTGATCACGAATCAAACATTTTTTAGGTGATGTCTGTGTGTGTGCGTGTGTATGTGTGTGTGTGTGTGTGTCAGTGAGCCTGTGGAGACGATAACTGACGAACGAATGGACCGATTCGGACGAAATTTGGTACAAAAATCACAATCCGTAAACACTGTAAGCCTATTGTTTTTAAACGTAATCGAATGTTCAGAATCCCCCTAAATTTTCGAGTGAAATTTTGAAAAAATTGTCAAAAAATCAAAACCGCTAATAAAATTACGCAAATAGACATTTTTTATGTAATTTTTCCTTAGAAAACGATTGACATAAATTTTAGATCGCTAGCATGAACCGTTCTCGAGATATTGCACATTTTTAAAATAAATTTATCAAAAAATCCCATAAATTAAATAAAATCTATAAACTGTTGAGAAACATGTTTACTTTTCATATGTAATATCATGCGATATATTGGGTGACATCATTCTCGTGGATCTAGCTCATTCCAATCATGAGAAAAGGTACTTTGAGTAATACTTTTGCATTTGAACGCAAATAATTATTTATATGCTATAAAAATAACTTATTTCTCCGTCCATAATGCTTGGCGACGAATTGGGCGGAATGTCGCTTCAATATCTTGGAAAGAATATAAGTATCTACTAGAAGAAAATCCTATTTTTTTACTGTAAAAGTAGTAAATTCATTATATAAGGAAAGTCATGTGTTGCCCACATCAGATTTTTATTGTTTTGCGGTAATATTCCGTTTAGAGCCACATTGAAGTGTAATGAGCAGTATATTGGATACGTAATGGGGCATAAAATGAATACATTGATATATGATAATATGGGTTCAAAATAAACTTCCCTAATATTTATAATGAACAAACAGTTAAGCAATAGTTCATACATCTACATATTTGTTTTCATTGTTGATGTCTGCAGACCATTGAACAGGCTGTAGTTAAAAATATGCCTACTTAACTAAAAGTATATTTAATAAGCGCCGTAATAGCTATTTTTATGAAAGGAAGCATTATTGAATAACAGGTTCCGAAATCGTGCTACTCTACGAATGTTTTGATTCATATCGATCAAAAATAATCATGGAATTATACCATGTCGGTTGGATTCGGATTAGTGCGAATGGACTTCTATTGAGTTGATTCGGAACGATTGATTTCGATTAACTCACCTGAAGAAAATTCAAATGGCAATCAATTGATTATATTCGAATCATTTCGCTATGTCGAATCGCTCGAACTCTGGTGGTTGCTATTAGTTGAATGGTAGTAATAGAATGTGTACTAGTCGCTTGGTTTTATCAGTTGGATTAATAGGTATCTACCGATCCGATGATGTGAATTAGAAATTTATCGCCGTATTTTGAAACTGTTCGATTATGGACAATTTCCATTGATTGCCTCTGTTTGAATTGAATACAGCCTTTAGGGAATATACTGCAATACAGGACGGAACCTGGGACGGAACCGCTGAATCGAATGCATCCTAATTTTGAGGTTGATCGTCGTGACATATGTCGTGGCGCCAAAATGTGAGCACATAGGGAGGAGAAGTATGGTGGAGAAATGTGCTATGCGGCACAGACGCGTGTACATATGTCGAGGCGCTTGTGGTAGGGAATAGGAAGTATGTCTAGAGAAAAGCCCGTTAGGGCTCCAGTAATATTTTCATTTTTTTATACTTCTTTCCATAGTTAAAATTCACAGTCCCATTAAGGAGTAAGTTGTGCCCGTATCCAACCCTCTCCATTATTTGTCACCCATTCAACCAAAAAAATGGAAATTCGGCACCCAGATGTACGTTTCTGGTCAAATGAAAACTTGCTTCATGTAAAAATTCTAGTATTTTAATTCCGAACGTGTATTTATGAGTGCGAGAGTGTTAGACATACTCAAATGTGGGTCAAATATGTGCTAGAGGACGGAACCTGGGGCCGATCGCTGAATCGAATGCATCATAGATTGAAGACATCTATAGACGTGGCACCAAAATGTGAGCAAATAGGGGACTCATTTGAATTTGGATGGACCGGCATGCCGCTGCTTGGACTCTATTATATAATTTTAGAAGTTTTTTTTACAAATATTTAAGAATATATCAAATTTTTCGTATTTCTGAAAGTTCCCTACATATTCCCGCATCGTTAGCTACCTTTCAAAGGATGCAAAACGCGAGTTTCTCAGCCAAATAGATATTTCGGAATTTGGGAGTACACGAATGACGTCGTTACCTGTGGGACGCATTTGTTCTTTTGGATTTTAATAGAGTAGATTCAAATATATCGTGAGACAGTCCTATTATTATATCGAACTGCAAATTTCCTGCTGGGTTGGAAGGATAACCAAAGGCTTAAAATAGATAGCCCTGTTGGATTTGCTCATAAATTGGGACTACTTCAACCAAGTGCAGAACACCATAAACTGGCTTCATGTATGGCCCCCATTGATAACTTACCTAATGTTCAATTTCACGAACAGCTCCTTGTTGCAACTAACAAAGGCAATCAAGTTCCCGAACTGTTGAAGCATTTGGCATTGGAGGTTATTAATAATACTCCGGAGGATGCCATTCAAATCGTCACGGATGGCAGCAAAAATGAGCAGGGTAACACTGGCAGTGGTATACTCGTAAAGACGCATGACAATATGGTGAGCATAAGTCGGAGAAACCCAGATTTCTGTTCAGTATTCAGGTCCGAATTAATTGTTATTGACGAGGCGCTTAAATACCTTATTGATCACAACTTCAATGAAAATGTCTGGATATTCTCGGACAGTAGAAATGCCATTCAATATCTATGCAAATGGAGGGGTGTTGGTAATCGCACCAGCTTAGAAATTATAGATAAACTTAAAAAGTTGTCGGAGCATAATGAAATCCATATTCAGTGGATTCCCTCACATGTTGATATATATTTCAGTGATAAGTCGGAGAAACCCAGATTTCTGTTCAGTATTCAGGTCCGAATTAATTGTTATTGACGAGGCGCTTAAATACCTTATTGATCACAACTTCAATGAAAATGTCTGGATATTCTCGGACAGTAGAAATGCCATTCAATATCTATGCAAATGGAGGGGTGTTGGTAATCGCACCAGCTTAGAAATTATAGATAAACTTAAAAAGTTGTCGGAGCATAATGAAATCCATATTCAGTGGATTCCCTCACATGTTGATATATATTTCAGTGATGTTGCAGATGGCTTGGCCAAGGCAGGCACTATGACCCCAGGGATCTCTTCGGGAGCACTTGCGTTTCTGGAATTATCCTCCAAGCGTAAATTCATGATTAACAAGAACTGGCGTACAGCTCCCCCTCATGAGTGGTACAGAGGTCTCCACCCGGGGACTGCTTTGGAGTTCAAAGGAGCAAGAATTGAACAGACGGTCCTAACAAGATTTAATAGTAGGCATATAAGGTCACTCTTCTATGACAGGGGATATAAAATATTCACTTTATGTACTAAATGTGAGCAAGAACCGGCTTCTCCCGGGCATATCCTCTCTTGCTTGGTGCTGAGTCGAGAAGATCTTGAAAGGACCCCTGTCTTAGTGATGGATTTTCTGAGAGTGTGTGATTTGCTGGACCTGGTTTAGTATATTCTAGATTGGGTGGAATAAGTAACAACAATATTATATCTGGTAACACTGTAAGCGTGATTTAGAAGTTCCAGACTCATTTCCCAGTGCATACCGATCAGCTTTTACAGTAAATAAAAAATCTGATGTAGGCAGCACATGACTTTCCCTGCAGATTCAAATTCATTTTGCCATTTTTTATTTCATTATGCATTAAAGTGAGTCTAATTGCAGAAAATAACATAGATATTTTTCTGATATTATATTCAATGTGCCTTTTTAATGCATCTTCGTTTCATTTGGCAACTTATAATTCACTTTAAATTCTTCAGATCCTCAAAATTCCAAAAAACTAAAATATCTCGAGAACGGTTTATTCTATAGACATGGGGTCTGCCTTATTCGCTTTTTCGTCAAAATTTACCAGAAGAACAAGTACTTAATTAATATATTTCAACAAGTTTAGTCATTTCACTCTCTTTCATTTTCACAATCGTATTTATTTATTTTATTCATTTATCAAATGCCAGCCTGTTGACTATTAAGTCATAAGGCTTCGTGCTCTCCAATATTTTTCCACAATGCAATTACAATGAGATGATGCAGGGCATTCGTCAATGTGTGCAGCAGTCATGTCTTGTCCAGTTGTACACAGAACACACAGGTGAATTGATAATATTAAAACGAAAGAAGATGGGCACGAAGACAATCGTGCCCAATCGCACGTAGGCCTAAAATAAATCCCCTCGCACGATCATCCAAATGCTGAAACAGACTTCGTCATTGGCCAGGTATCTCTTCAACAACACGTGTCTTCTGAAGTGAAATACAGCTCGGAAAACGGGTTTCCGTCGGCGACAGACAGTAACAACTTTTGGCTCATCTGCCGTTTCCATCCTTTTCATCCCGAGCTTTAATCACGTGACATACTTGCATTTCAGATCATTTGCATACATCGGCCAGCTGAGTTTGTCTTGCAATTTACATAATTATACGGCCAAAGCTTCATGGTGTTGCATTTTCTATGTCGGGTAGTGTATTATCATGTATTGTAAGGAAAGTAGAAAATGGGACGAATATTTTAATGTTGTGTAAAAAGTTTATAACGTCGCGTTGCATTTACAAAACTTTAGAAATATATTTCAATTCTATTAAAATATGTTTTTTTTATGAAATACTCCGTTCTTAACATAAGTTTCCACATTCATAGAGTTTTCGTGTACTTTTGTAACATCATGCTATTTTATAAATAAAATAACATTTTTTTTTACATTTGCATAATTTATACTTGCAATATTATTCAGTGACTATAATAATACACTACCCGACACAGAAAATGTAACACCATGAAAAAGCGAATACAGTGTGATGATAAAGGACACACAGCCAGAGATGACAGGGTGAACAGTAGGCAGTAGGACCACCTCTTGTGGCGATACGAGCAACAACCCTTCGAGGAACATCTGCAATGAGAGTGAGGATAGTTTCCTGAGGGATGGATAGCCATATGCCTTCAACCATCCTCCACAGGTCGTCTTCCGTTTGAGGTGGAGGTAGAACAGCCAAACGACAGCAATTCACGTCCCATACATGTTCGATGGGTGAGAGATCTGGAGACAGCAGAGGCCAAGGAAGCACCTGGATACCTTGTAAGGCTTGTCTGCTGATGGTTGCCGTGTGCGGTCGCGCATTATCTTGCTTCAATTATTACTCCCAACTGTTTTAATTATACTGTTATATAATTCCCAATTATTTTTAAAAGAGCTTTAAGGTTTATTTAGCTGAAAGTTGGTAGCAACATAGTGAAGCAACAATTACACACACTTCAGAAGGTTTGTATTAATAAATATTACTTTCAGGCATAAGAGTCAAACTATCATGGAAGATGTGAACTACATCTGTTTCATAAGAATAAGTAGTATCATAATCTTAATTCAATTCTGCGAATTTTTCAACTAATAATGCAAATAACTAAACATTTTAATTACTTTTAAACACAATACAATCTGAATAGAAAATTTCAAAGAAATAACTGCAATCACTTTAGGTACATTCATCATACGTACAATTAAATATATCCACAACTTTATGCAACTAATTATATAAGTTTTAATCCTTAAAAACTTAACATAAAAAATAAACTTCACTTACATTTATCACTTCAAATTTTTCTCTAGGTAACCTGAAAAAAATTATAAAAAATTAAATCCATGTGAAGTTTTCTGAAAACATAACATAATTTTTATAAAACAGATGTGTGGTACGATTCGAAAAAATTCTAATGCAAAAATATAAATGTTCGAATTTAAGAATTTGTATTATCGAATATGTCTAACTCTTATAAAGCTAGCGAATATCTCCCGGTTAATTCAAATTTATTCCGTCTGCGTCTCCAATACAGTTGCACTTATTCTAAAGATACCGTGTGAAAATGCTTGTAACTAGCCCTTTTAAAACCGAGGAAATATTCAATGACACTTGTTGCAAGAATAAATTCGAGGGTAAAACAGCTATAAAAGCCGATACGTAGTATGATTCGAAAATAATTTTAATGAATAAAATATCGATGTTGAAGTTTAAGAAGTTGCAATATCGATTATTTTAATTTTAACAACTAGCGAAATTCTTGCAGCTAGTTCAAATTTATCATGTCTGCGTCTCCAATTCAGCTGCACTTATTCTAAAGATACAGTGTTGTTGTTGAAACCCAGACCGTCCGACCTACCAGAAAGGTGTAAGGTAACTGTTTGGACGGTCGGGAAGTGCCACCCAATTCAGACCGGAACCCAGTGGGGGAGGCATCCACAGGGACCGTACCCTCCTCCCCGTACCACCAACCTCTCGGAAGGACTTTCGGACCCACATGTTTAACGTGATCGTACTCCGCATGAACACGGCGGCAGTTTTGGCAGTGGCTGGAATCGAACCCGGGCCTACCGAGTGCAACTCCAGCGCGCTAACCAATGGGCTACCGCGCCCTAAAGATACAGTGTGAAAATGCTTGTAAATAGCCCTTTTAAATACGAGGAAATATACAATGACACATGAAAAAATGGGGGACAAACAGCTATAAATACCGACACGCAGTATGAATCGAAAATAATTTTAATGAATAAAATATGAATGTTCAAGTCTTAAAAATTTGCAATATCGAATATTTTAACTGTAACAACTCGCGAAATTCTCCCAGCTAGTTCAAATTTATCATTTGTGTATCTCCAATACAGCTGCACTTATTCTAAAGGTACCGCGTGAAAATGCTTGTAAATAGTACTTTTAAAATGGAAGAGTTATACAAAGACACTTGTTGAAGGAATATATTCAGAATAAATTCAAAGAAGGCAGACACTGTTGTTTTCTTAGGATATACCGGGTGGTCAAAATTAAAACACCCCTACTCTGAGCTGTCTGTACATCGAACTACTCAGTGTAAAGGCTCCAAAATTGTTGAACCTACTATTCAAGACATGGGGAAAGGGACTACGCGGAAAAAAAAAAAAAAAAAAAAAAAAAAATAGTTCCGTACAACAGAAAATATGCTGGAAAGACACCAATTAATCACAAAAAAACAAACACATGCGATATGGAATTTTTCCTTTTTAATTTCTTTTGCTGATATGAAAAAAAAGAAGATAAAAAAGTGAAGAAACTTAAACTGTCATTGTAACTGCAATTTCGCACTGTAAGCACAAAAATTTGCATAAACCCTTGGTTTGCAGCTACTATGTTCTGGGCATAAAAGGGGATCAAACTGGGAAATTTTCATTCTTATCAGCGATGGCTGTCACACTCCCAGACCGCGCTTTGCTTGTGAAGCTGTTTTATGAAAGGACATGCTGCAGCTGCACTTCGAGAGTTTCGTCGACTTGAGAATTTGCGCTAAGAACCATTACTTCCACAAGCTCTCAGGAGAATGATCGCTCGATTCGAGAAAACTGGACATCTTGGAGTTCAGCCGGGTCGAGGACGCAAATCGACTCGTTCAGATGTCGTTGACGATGTTGCCACCGCTATTGTTGAACAATCAATGGATAACGTTATACGCAGCAATCCCTGCATCGATAAGGTCCTTGTGATATGAATGTTTGGTACGTTCAAATAAAATGTGTTACAAATGTGTATTTTGTGTCTATTCAGCATATTTTCTGTTGTACAGCGCCACCTATTGGTGTTTCTGGAACTAATATTTTGTTCAAGAATTTTGGAGTCTTTACACTGAGTAGTTCGATCTATAGAGAGCTCAGAGTAGGGATGTTTTAATTCTGACCACCCGGTACTTAATTCAAAACGTGAAAAATATTCAATAAATTCAATTTATTCTATTTATACATATCACATGTTTCAGTGAAAGTAACAAATCTACATTTGGCAAACACCCCCATGTTTTGGCAGAAGGATTTTGTGATTATGAGTATATTTACAGCTTTAACTGACAAAGGTAAAAACTTGAAACTTAACATACAAATGGAACTTAATCTATAAGTAGTGAAAAAAATCTAAGTTCTTGGAATTCTGTTCGAAAAATTTATAACTCTTGGAATATTTTGCCCTTCAGCAAACAGAAAGTCTACTAAAATACTTGTTTACATTGGTATTTTTTACAAAAACATTAAAATATATCTATGAAAAAAAACCATGCATAAAAATTAAAACTTTAGTATTTTGAAAATTGCATCTCTGGCAACATGATTTTTATTGTTTTGTTTCAATAATCCGACAGTAATAAATGATTCAAAACCTATTGTTTACATTAGATTCCATGCTTGTTTATTCGTGAATTTGTGTTTTACCGTGCAAATTAATTAATTATTATTTATTTTGATTATTTTCTTATATTGATATGGATAAAGATTCGCAAAGAAAAAGTAATCGTAAGCCGTAGTTTCATGGTAATCATACGCCATTCAAAACGCTGCCCTACCTCCGCAATAAAAGAACGTACATAAAATTTGAGATTCCTCAGGGGAAAAAAAGAACCATTTTTAATTGAAAAGAGAGCGCGTTCCTTAAATAATTCAGGGGCATTTTAGACATTAATTAAATAATTTGAAGTAAGAAATATGTTTTAATGCCATTTTTGTTTTTTCTTAAATCAATGTGTAGCGTGAATGCGAAATCACCAACTTGGCAGTACCGGGATTGGATCCCGCGGCCAAAGCGTGGTAGGCGAGTATCATAGCGTTGTCAGCGGAAATTCAGTATGTCATAAATTGTTACGGAAATATCCGGAAATTACACGACTGAATTCCGAAATATCGAGTACAGCGTTCGCTACAGTACACCGACTCCCAGCGAGTTTCCTGGAAACTGAACGAAATTGTCACTGGGTTGCAGATGAGGCAGCGAGCTCCTAAGTTGAAGTTGTTGTTGAGACCCAGACCGTCCGACCTACCAGAAAGGTGTAAGGTAACTGTTTGGATGGTCGGGAAGAGCCACCCAATTGAGACCAGAACCCATCGGGGAAGGCATTTACTGGGACAGTACTCTTTTTCCCCTACCACCAACCTCTCAGAAGGACTTACGGACCCACATGTTTAACGTGATCATACTTCGCGTGAATACGGCGGCAGTTTTGGTAGCGGAGGGAATCGAACCTGGGCCTATTGAATGCAATTCCCGCGCGTTAACCACTGGGCTACCGCGCCCACTCCTAAGTTGAAGTGAAGGAGTTGTTAAAAGCGGCCTCGTAGTGAGTCGCAAGGTCAGATGACATACGGTAAGTCAACGTCAGAGAATCTTGGAAGATAGAGTAAGTGTGGTGGCGCCATCTCATGGGGACTACAGAAAGTACATTTATACAATGCATCTATAATATTCGGAAAGCAGAATAACTGGAAGTAATTGAGAAGGTCACCAACGTAGCATGAATGCGAAATCACCAACTTCACATTGCCGGAGTTTGATCCCGGGGCCAAAACTGAGTAGGCTAGTATCATAGCGTTGAGCTAAAGACATCTCCAGTTCAAGGCAATTATAACTGCCTTATGAGCGTTCGCTACAAATGCTTTTCTCATTTGTAGCTTTTATTCAATTGTTTTTTCACAGTTTTTCTTTATCTAAAACATAATCTATAAAAAAGTTGTTCATGAAATGACTAGAAATTTTCTACCAATACATGATGGTTTTAGATTAAGCTCGAAACTATAAATAAATTATATGAGATTTTATACATGTATAGACTGTGAATTATAATTGTTTTAGGGGATTTTCTATATATTATTACAAAAAATTATGTATCTTCACATTTAAAATAATATCCAGGAAATAGTCCAAATGCAAGAGGAGGTTATTATTATCATTATTCAACTTACAGAAATATAGTTTTTATGTTATCATGTTTTGCAGAAGTGTTAATTTCTTTTAGTATTTTCACACTATTTATCTTAATAAAAACCAAAATTAAATATAACAACTGAATTTTACATATGATTTTAAGACATTTCCTAAAATGCAAATCTGAAAACAAAATGTTAATGATTTTAAAAAACCACCACCCGAAGGTGTGCTTATACCTTAATTAACTCTATGATAGTGTAAAACCAACTGCTCTGGAGATAGTTTAATCTATAGGTTGCAGCAAACGACAATTTTTGTTATATTTTATCATTTTTATCGTTGAATTGATTTACAGTTTTTTATTTATTGTGGTAACTACAGTAACCGAGTTACGCATCAAATACCAAAATTGTTTGTTCGCTATTCTTCTAATCAATCTATAGAAAAATAACGTTATAATGAATTAAATTTTAGCTTAAAACATCTGAAAACTTTGAAAATAAGGCAACATGTGATCGAAGATGAAATATTTTTTTTAACATACCGCAATTTCTGTTGACATTTTTATGCTTAAATCTGGAACAGATTTTGATATTTACAACTGTTATTAAATGTGTAGGTGTCATAATGATGGATAACAAGCCCTTTCGCAAGAGCGAAGAGTGGGTGGAAATGGCTTTACACATTGCATTGTGCCATGTGTAAAGTCATTGTACATTGTATTTACACTGTACATTGTATTTACATTGTACATTGTATTTACATTGCAATTATATTGATATTTACAACTTTTATTAAATGTGTAGGTGTCATAATGATGAATAACAAGCCCTTTTACACGCGCGAAGAGTGGTTGGAAATGGCTGTACACATTGTATTGTGCCATATGTAAAGCCATTATACATGATATTTACACTGTACATTGTATTTACATTGTATTTACATTGATCATTGTATTTACATTGTACATTGTATTTACATTGTACATTGTATTTACATTGTATTTATATTGTATTTAAATTGTACATTGTATTCATATTGTATTTACATTGTACATTGTATTTATATTGTGTTTAAATTGTATTTATATTGTATTTACATTGTATTTATATTGTATTTATATTGTATTTACATTGTATTTATATTGTATTTACATTGTATTTATATTGTATTTACATTGTATTTATATTGTATTTACATTGTACAATGTAAATACAATGTAAATACTGCCCATTGTATTTACACATTGTATTACACAGTAAAGAAAAAGAAAAATAGTACAATTCAAGTATCTCGTCAAAGAAAAATAGTACAATAGTACCTCGTCAGAAAGTTCAGAATATTTTCTGTCTTTCATTTAAAATGTGAAAGAATAAAACAAAGATCCTTACGAAAACAATATTCCTTCACTGAAAAAAATGCGAAGAGCAAAAATTTTAATTTATCTTAAAAATGATTCGCTGACAGCACAGCAGTTTAGGAAAGGAATTTGATTTGAAGTAAATAAAAAGGGGTGATCTTCGAAATAGGGAGAGTAATTCAAAATCAGATGACAGAAACGTCATCGACGGAGAAAAAGTATGGCCAGGATAGAATTGAACAAGGCATTTGGAACTGCAAACTCAAAGTCATCGCTCATTTAGAACGGAAAACATTTCTCCCAGAAAATTTTAAAATGATCCTTAAATGATGGATAAAAATATATTTTATCGTGAATTAAAATCAACGATAAGGCGCGATATATGTATATCTGTGGCTCCATTAATGATTAAAATTTTAAAACATTTCAGAATTGCTTTACTTGCGTTGGGTCGTAGCTTAAATCTGCATTTCTACTTAAATTTACTTCACTTGAACTTTTGTATTCAATAAGGTAGAGAAACCGAGATGAATTTATAATTACACTAAAACAAACTGCTGCTTAGACAAGAAGTTACACGACTTCCTTGTTTGTAACCTAACTGGCATATGCCTGCTTTTCTACAAGAAAGTTATGTAAATTCATAAGTTGACAACAATATATTGTTTTAAATTTTATCCTGAAGAAACACTGTTTACATGTTACATGTTTCTTTTTTGATCGCGAGCCAGGGTTTTGCTTTGTTCCTGATGCGGGTCGGGTTGCATGTTAGCAATTCTGTTTGTTGAGGCTGCGGCTTAGGTCTAATCCGACCCGCGCCAGACGAGACCCTGATAAACGCACGGTCCTCCGCCCCCTCAATTTTGTATGTAAAATATAAGCATAAATATTTTTGGATTAATTTAAAACTGGTAACATAAGTTATTACTTTAAATTATAAAATATTTGAATAGTTTTAAATATTACATATATATTACTTTAAGTAAAACTTTAGAAGTTTTTTCTACAAAATGGCTTCTTATGATCCTGAGCCCCCAAAATTTGTTATGTATTCATACTTTGTATATTTTTGATACGCCGTGACAATACGGGGCCCCGAATTAATACTGGGCCCTGGGCCCCATGTTGGCTTGATCAGGTCCCGCGTAAGACTATACAGCAATACTGCAAGCCATCTCCCCTAAACACATGCCTCGTCTGCCACAGTGTAAAAATGAAGCTACAATGACCCACGAGCACTTGCACTAGGGACCCGACCTTTATTTTTGGAAGCTCTGCCACTCAGTAATCTTTCTCTTTCTCTTATATCTAGCTACTTTTCCTTTGACTTCTCTTTACTTCAGCTGTCGTCCATCAGCCGAGGTGCTACAGACCACGCCTACGAGTCATCGGCTCAACCAATCAACAGCCAGCATCAGTGGAAAAAATGCTAAACACTGCATTGCTATTAAACGAAAATGATATATGGAAAATGTTACTATTTCAAGTGGGGATGCAAGGGTTTCCCCTAAGGTACACCGAAATGCTAACGTCTTGGATTCCTTGGAAGACTATATAGGTAAGGTTTGCCTGGGAAAGCCGCAGAGCTCGCGATCGTTAATTTGATGCTGTCTTTAGTCTTGAAATTTTTGCAGTATTTACTACCCTTATTAACACTTTACAACAAAATTGAAATGTGTATGACTTTGTCCATTCTGTCTGTCTGTCTGTCTGTCCGTCCGTTAGCATAACTGCCATAAAAATGACTTTCTCAAAATGAAATTTTAGTATGTTTTTCAGACGGTCAGTGGGACCTATGGGAATATAAATATATAATTTCACCCAATTAGGTTTGGATTGAACCCGGGTTGAAAAAATGAAATACATTGAACCCTACGGGATCCAATTTTTTGAAACATTTTTAAGCGGATTTAAAATTCACAAATTGCTTCGAAAATTTTAGGAAATATTGAAATTATCCCATAAAATATATGAAAAAAATTCAGCAAAATATATTCAGTAGTTTTTTAAATAAAAATTAAAATAATAATTACACCTTTTATATGAAGTGATCACGTGACCCACTTCAAAATAAAATATAGCATCCATCTTGTTGTAGTTGAGACCCAGACCGTCCGCCCTACCAGAAAGGTGTAAGGTAACTGTTTGGACGGCCGGGAAGTGCCACCCAATTTAGACCGGAACCCAGTGGGGGACACATCCACAGGGACCGTACCCTCCTTCCCCTACCACCAACCTCTCGGAAGGACTAACGGATCCACATGTTTAACGTGATCGTACTCCGCATGAACACGGCGGCAGTTGTGGCAGCATGCAAATCCAGCGCGCAAACCACCGGGCTACCGCGCCCGAAATGTGCCAACAGCACGAGGAGTTCCCAGGTGGTCACCCAAGTACTAACCGCGCCCGATGCTGCTTGACTTCGGTGATCTAACGAGAACCGGTGTTTTCAGCAAGGTACGGCCGTTGGTGGCATCCATCTTGTGTCAAAGTCGTGATTTTAAGTTCTTTTTAATTCATATTTAGTGTTATATCCGCCCTAAAACCGCTTTATTTTTGCTTAAATTATGTGCGCCTACATACTGAAACAAAGCAATTGCAATATATTTGAGTTTAAATTATCATCCAAATTTTATTATTTCTACAACGAAGCCTACTTTTCACTTATGGAAAATGTAAACAGCAAAATATGTAGAATGAGTTGTATAAGAATTGCTGCATTTCTTTAACGCAAAATTATTTAGCTCATGGAGTCTGCAATATAACTGATATGAATGAAATATTCATTGATTTTACAGAGAGAAGGACGATTATTTCGATGAAGTTTTATGCATAGAGTTTAATTACTTGTACCTCCATGGTCTTTTTAAATAAAATAAATTATTATAGTACTGTGATGAATAAAATTAACGGAAAAATGTTATGAATGAATTGCTGCTTTTATAGAGAGAGCCAGGCGTGTTATATTTCGATGACGTCATTTGAATAAATTTCAGTTGTGTTTGATGAAATTTTCAAATATAATAAATTATTGTACTATTATGATAATTTTAAAAATATTACCGAGGAATGTATCGCATTTTAGAGAAATTTAAACCAGGCAATTTATATTTTAATGCCGTCACTTGAATGAAGTTCATTTTTTTCGATGAAGTTTTAAATTTTCAAATATAATAAATTAATGTAGTATTGTGATAATTTCAAAATATTACCTAGGTATGTATCGCATTTTAGAGATGTTTAAATGAAATTCCAATGAAGTTGGAAAGTGTTTCATAATGAATGCTTTATGCATGAATGATCTTTCTTGTTAATTTCATAATATTATTCATGAAAAGACTGTTTTATATTCAATACTATGAAATTAGATAAATTGAAGAATCTTTAAATGATTGATATATTTATAAAAAAATCAATCTGCAACTATGACAATATAGCATGTTCCCACGGCGTTCATGGAATTTACTAAAAATAAATTAGAATATCTGCAATTAGGAAAAAAACATTGTGTTGAAAAGTTATATAATTCGGAGAAGTTCAACTACTAATTTCAATCAACTAAGAAAAATTACGTATATACTTCTCTGCTGACTTTTTAAATTTGTCACCCAGGGCGCTTTAATCCCTTTTCGTCGATCGGGGATGGACACTTTACTATAGATAGACCCTGACGTGTACAGATTAGACCTTTAAAGAAGTTAGAATCCCTATTTCGAAAACGAAGCAAGGTAGGCCAAAATTAATTACAAAGTTGTGGAACGTTCTTTATTTAGTATAGAAAGTCTTTCAGTTTGCACATAATATATACACAGTCGATAAATATGATGCCAACTAAAGAGGTTATTATTGTACTGCCTCGTTTGACTGCTATTTCGATACAACATTTATTACTTTCTGATATTGCGTAATATAGTACAGAGAAAATAATGTTTTCACGAAAATTTACACATTTAAGAATTTGACGCCAATATACGCTTTTAAACCCCCTGAACACGTTTTGGCTATTTTTGGAGTCAAGTCTGTCTGTCTGATGTCTATGGTTGAATATTTGTGTACACAATAGCGGCCAAAAATATTAATCGATTTTTACGAAACTTGATACCCGGCATTGTTCTTAAAAATCTAGAATTAGATAGAATTGCTTCCAATTCAAGCGAAAACTTCGAAATTTATTCGAAATTTTATATTTTTACTTTCCTTATATACAATAATGTATAAGGAAAGTATTGTAACGGGATCGAAAATTCAAATTCGAGTTTTTGACAGGAGAGCACGTTTCAAGCATCCCTGATCACGAATCGAACATTTTTGAAGTGATGTCTGTGTGTGTATGTGTGTGTCAGTGAGTCTGGGGAGACGATAACTGAGAAACGAATGGAGCGATTCGAACGACATTTGGTACAAAATTATAATCCGTAAACACTGAAAGCCTATTGTTTTTATACGCAATCGAATGTTCAGAATCCCACTAAATTTGCGAGTGAAATTTTGAAAAACTCGTCAAAAACTCAAAACCTCTAATAAAATTACGCAAATAGACATTTCTTATGCAACTTTTCATTAGAAACGATTGACATAAATTTTAGAACGCAAACACGAACCGTTTTTGAGATATTGCACATTTTTCAAAAAAATTATTAAAAAGACATATAAAATAAAAAAAAATATTTCCCATTGAGAAACATGTTCACTTTTCATGTGTAACATGATGCGATAAATTGGGTGACATCATTCTCGTGGATCTAGCTCGTTCCATTCATGAGAAAAGATACTTTGAGTAATACTTTTGTATTTGAAAGCCAATAGTCATTTATCTGCTGTAAGAATAACTTATTTCTCCATCCATAACGCTTGGCGAGATTTTGGCGACGAATTTGGTTGAATGTCGCCAACTTGGCGATTTTTTTCAATGTTGCTATATTAACGAAAAACTCGCCAAATGGATAAAAATGACGCTAAATCAAAGAAAATGACGACTCATTGACGAAAATTCAGTATCTTGGATAGAATATAGATATTTACTATAAAAATAATCTATTACTTTCCCTGCAATACAGGGTAATGTATAGGGAAAGTATTGGAATCATGCCGAAAATCACAACTCGAGTTTTCGACGGATCTACACGTTTCGAGACCTCTAGAATACTTAAAAATTATTTTTAGCGTGACGTCTGTGTGTGTGTCTGTGTGTCTGTCTGTGTGTCTGTCTGTCTGTCTGTCTGTAAAGATTTTGTATCCACTCTAACTAAAAAACTAATGGACCGAATTTCACAAAATTTGGTTGGTAAGTTACTTGTGAGCGAGTCTGGTGCTGATTAGTTTTGGGTACGATTCGGAATAAAAGAACCCGCTTTTTTTTTTGCGAAATGGCCCGCAAAAGCTTGTATCCACTCTAACTGAAAAACTGATAGACAGAATTTCACAAAATTCGGTAGATGAGTCACTTGTGGGTTACCTTGGTGCTGATTAGATTTTGGTACGATTCGGAAAAAAATGACCTGCCTTTTTTTGCAAAATGGCCCGCAAAAATCGTCCAAATCTAAACTAAAGAACTGGGTATACTCAAATATATCCATTAAATGCTGATTTAATATGTAATTTTTAACGACGAAAAGAATAAGACCAACCCCATTACACTAGGACTAGCCGTTCTCGAGATATTTTAGTTTTTCGTACTTTCCCTACGCCACCTTTGAAAATAAGCCCGGTTACCACATGAGAACGAAAATTGAATTAAAATTGAAATAAATTTAGTTAAAATAAAGAGAACGTTAATATAAGTCTGCAGGAAAGTCATGTGCTGCCCACATCAGATTTTTTTTTATTGTAAAAATAATAAATTCATTGCATTATATACATAAGGAAAGTCATGTGCTGCCCACATCAGATTTTTTACATGGCAGCATAGAGAGCTCAATTTGACATAATCATGCACAAAATGGTTTATTTACGTCTTAACGATTATAAGACTTAATAGTTTCAATCATTGTTGGAAAAAATAGCCGCAATACAAATTTTTCTTGTTCGTGAAGCCGTTATCCCCCCTTGGGGGGCAATTTTCTCCATTTGTCAAGCAGTGTCAACATTATCAACATGTCAACATGTTACATTGTCAATATGTCACACATTGTCATCAACACTTGTTTACATTGTCAAACATGGTATTAAACAAAACACTTTTTCAAGCCCTTTAAAGTGAAAGGTAACACGCGATAATTGTAATCATTTAAACCCATTATAATGATTTTCCAAAACTTTTCTTGTAAAATTTGGAAAAAAAAAGCTATTAAAAATGGATTCTATTATGAGAAAGGCAAGTTGAGCAACACTCCAGTTAATATTTTACTGCAAAATTGATAATTCAAAATGAACTAAAATTAGCTTAATACACGAATTATTATTTTTCGTATTTTCTTCATTATAACGAGATATTTACACACTCATCGCTTTTTGTTGATCCATTTCTTTATCGTCTGTGTAGATATTATGAGCAAACCATACGCCTTTTCATACTAAATAGAAAAATCTGATGTGGGCAGCACATGACTTTCCCTGCAGACTTATATATACATTCTCTTATTTTAATTAAATTTAATTCACTATTAATTCAATTTTCGCTCTCATTTGGTAACTGGACTCATTTTCAAAGGTGGCGAAAAAAACAAAACAAAAAAAAAAAAATATCTCGAGAACGGCTAGTCCTAGTGTAATGGGGTTGGTCTTATTCTTTTCTTCGTTAAAAATTACGTATAAAACAAGCATTTAATGGATATATTTCAGTATACGTAGTTTTTTATTTTAGATTTTGTCGATTTTTGCGGCCATTTTGCAAAAAAAGGCAGGTTATTTTTTTCCGAACGGTACTAAAATCTAATCAGCACCAGGGTGACCCACATGCGACTTATCTACCAAATTTTGTGAAATTCGGTCAATTAGATTTTTAGGTATAGTGGATACAAAATCTGCACAGACAGACAGACAGACACACAGACACACAGACAGACACACAGACACACAGACAGACACACAGACGCACACACAGACGTCACGCTAAAAATAGTTTTTTCGTATTCTAGAGGTCTCGAAACGTGTAGATCCGTCGAAAACTCGAGTTGCGATTTTCGGCATAATTCCAATACTTTCCCTATACATTACCATGTATTGCAGGGAAAGTAAAAAATCTGATGTGGGCAGCACATGACTTTCCCTGCAGACTTATATCCACGTTCTCTTTGTTTTAATTACATTTATTTCACTTTTATTCAATTTTCGTTCTCATTCGGTAACCGGGCTTATTTTCAAAGGTGGCGTAGGGAAAGTACGAAAAACTAAAATATCTCGAGAACGGCTAGTCCTAGTGTAATGGGGTTGGTCTTATTCTTTTCGTCGTTAAACATTACGTATTAAACGGGCATTTTATGGATATATCTGAGTATACCTAGTTCCTTAGTTTAGATTTTGAAGATTTTTGCGGGCCGTTTTGCAAAAAAAGGCAGGTTATTTTTTTCCGAATCGTACCAAAATCTAATCAGCACCAGAGTGACCTATACGTGACTTATCTACCGAATTTTGTGAAATTCGGTCCATTAGTTTTTCAGCTAGAGTGGATACAAGCTTTTGCGGGCCATTTCGCAAAAAAAAGGCGGGTTCTTTTATTCCGAATCGTACCCAAAACTAATCAGCACCAGCCCCGCCCACAAGTGACTTACGTACCAAATTTTGTGAAATTCGGTCCATTAGTTCTTTAGTTACAGTGGATACAAAATCTGCACAGACAGACAGACAGACAGACACACAGACACACACACAGACGTCACGCTAAAAATGGTTTTTTCGTATTCTAGAGGTCTCGAAACGTGTAGATCAGTCGAAAACTCGAGTTGTGATTTTCGGCATGATTCCAATACTTTCCCTATACATTACCTTGTATTGCAGGGAAAGTAAAATCTCTATAATTAAATTTTTTCGTCTATCTTGCTTCGTTTTCGAGATAGGAAATTTACTTCTTCAATTCGCTTCTGAAAAATTTCTCAATCGATAGAACAAAGTCGTTTTTCTATTAGTAGATAATGCCTTTGCCGCTGTGGAACATTTCACTCGAAAATATCGAAGTACATTAGGTGAAATCTATATCCAAAGAGAGAAAAACCTTCATTTTTACTTTCCCTGCAATACATGGTAATGTATAGGGAAAGTATTGGAATCATGCCGAAAATCACAACTCGAGTTTTCGACGGATCTACACGTTTCGAGACCTCTAGAATACGAAAAAACCATTTTTAGCGTGACGTCTGTGCGTGTGTCTGTGTGTCTGTCTGTCTGTCTGTCTGTCTGTCTGTCTGTCTGTGTGTCTGTCTGTGTGTCTGTCTGTCTGTCTGTGCAGATTTTGTATCCACTGTAACTAAAAAACTAATGGACCGAATTTCACAAAATTTGGTAGGTAAGTCACTTGTGGGCGGGGCTAGTGCTGATTAGTTTTGGGTACGATTCGGAATAAAAGAACCCGCCTTTTTTTGCGAAATGGCCCGCAAAAGCTTGTATCCACTCTAGCTGAAAAACTAATGAACCGAATTTCACAAAATTCGGTAGGTGAGTCACGTATAGGTCACTCTGGTGCTGATTAGATTTTGGTACGATTCGGAAAAAAATAACCTGCCTTTTTTTGCAAAACGGCCCGCAAAAATCTTCAAAATCTAAACTAAAGAACTTGGTATACTTAGATATATCCATTAAATGCCCGTTTAATACGTAATGTTTAACGACGAAAAGAATAAGACCAACCCCATTACACTAGGACTAGCCGTTCTCGAGATATTTTAGTTTTTCGTACTTTCCCTACGCCACCTTTGAAAATAAGCCCGGTTACCGAATGAGAACGAAAATTGAATTAAAACTGAATTACATTTAATTGAAATAAATAGAACGTGGATATGAGTGTGCAGGGAAAGTCATGTGCTGCCCACATCAGATTTTTACTTTCCCTGCAATACATGGTAATGTATAGGGAAAGTATTGGAATCATGCCGAAAATCACAACTCGAGTTTTCGACGGATCTACACGTTTCGAGACCCCTAGAATACGAAAAAACCATTTTTAGCGTGACGTCTGTGCGTGTGTCTGTGTGTCTGTCTGTCTGTCTGTCTGTCTGTCTGTCTGTCTGTGTGTCTGTCTGTGTGTCTGTCTGTCTGTCTGTGCAGATTTTGTATCCACTGTAACTAAAAAACTAATCGACCGAATTTCACAAAATTTGGTAGGTAAGTCACTTGTGGGCGGGGCTAGTGCTGATTAGTTTTGGGTACGATTCGGAATAAAAGAACCCGCCTTTTTTTGCAAAATGGCCCGCAAAAGCTTGTATCCACTCTAGCTGAAAAACTAATGAACCGAATTTCACAAAATTCGGTAGATGAGTCACGTATAGGTCACTCTGGTGCTGATTACATTTTGGTACGATTCGGAAAAAAATAACCTGCCTTTTTTTGCAAAACGGCCCGCAAAAATCTTCAAAATCTAAACTAAAGAACTTGGTATACTTAGATATATCCATTAAATGCCCGTTTAATACGTAATGTTTAACGACGAAAAGAATAAGACCAACCCCATTACACTAGGACTAGCCGTTCTCGAGATATTTTAGTTTTTCGTACTTTCCCTACGCCACCTTTGATAATAAGCCCGGTTACCGCATGAGAACGAAAATTGAATTAAAAGTGAATTACATTTAATTGAAATAAATAGAACGTGGATATAAGTTTGCAGGGAAAGTCATGTGCTGCCCACATCAGATTTTTTATTTTGAACAACACACAAACAGAAATCATTAAACCCATTTCACGTATTGTAGGTTAAACATAGAACAAATTAATTTCACTCTATTCAACTTTTTTGGCTCAAATAATATTTCAAACCCATGAAAATAATATTGATAAATCCGCAGTTATGTTTCTCAGGAGGCTTCGATAGATTTCCTGTCATCAGTTTCAGAACAGACAAAAATATAAAACCCTCTCTTAACGTAATATTTATCCAACAAAATAATGCAGATCATTTTTAATTTATCCGTTCTTTGACATCGCAGAATAGATTCACAAATCTAAGCAGATATAAGAGCAAGAATGCTTTAAGGTGCTCAGATTTTTTGCCTCTGAAATTTTTTACTTTCCTTATATACATAATGCATAAGGAAAGTATTGTGACGGGGTCAAAATTCGAATTCGAGTTTTCGACGGGAGAGCACGTTTCAAGCATCCCTGATCACGAATCAAACATTTTTGAGGTAATGTCTCTGTGTGTGTGTGTGTGTGTGTGTGTGTCAGTGAGTCAGTGGAGACGATATCTCACGAACGAATGGAGCGATTCGAATGAAATTCGGTACAAAAATCACAATCTGTGAATACTAGAAACTTATTGTTTTAAAACACAATCAAATGTCCAGAACCTCCCAACATTTTTGAGTGAAATTTTGAAAAAATCATCAAAAAATCAAAATTTTTAATAAAGTTACGCAAATAGACACTTCTTATGTAATTTTTCCTTAGCAAACGATTGACATAAATTTTAGAACGCTAGCATGAACCGTTCTTGAGATATTGCACATTTTAAAAATAAATTTATGAAAAAATACCATAAATTAAAATAAAATATTAACTGTTGAGAAACATGTTCACTTTTCATATGTAATACCATGCGATAAATTGGGTAACATCATTCTCGTGGATCTAGTTCGTTCCATTCATGAGAAAAGATTCTTTGAGTAATACTTCTGTATTTGAACGCCAATAGTCATTTATCTTCTATAAGAATAACTTATTTCTCCCTCCATAATGCTTGGCGATATTTTGGCGACGAATTTGACGGAATGTCGCCAGCTTGGCGACATTTTAAATGTTGTCAAATTATCGAAAATCTCGCCAAATGTATAATAATGACGCTAAATCAATGAAAATGATGACTAATTGACGAAAATTAAATATCTTGGAAAGAATATAAGTATCTACTATAAGAATAACCTATTTTTTTTTTTTGCAGTAAAAGTAGTAAATTCATTGCATTATATAAGAAAAGTCATGTGCTGCCCAGATCAAATTTTTTTAAATTACTTCAGACTGCTGCCTATATAAATTTGCAAAATAGAAATGTTGTTAGAGCCAGTATACAAGGTTGAAGAAAAATATTAGCTGGTCTCAAAAACATAAAAGCTCCTTCTTCCTCGGAATAAATGGGACAGAATACCAGTACAACAATTCTACGTGTTGGTACTAGTAGAGAGAAGTGTTTGTTGTTGGTACCAGAGCATAGCTTTGGCCTATTTTCTAGACGAAGAAAGCTCCTTTTTGTTTTTGAAACAAGGTATATCATTATACAACCTTATACTGTGCCTACCTCATGTCAGGCGCTTATTGTGGCCACATTAAATTCTATCTATCGCCATTAATATTACACAGAATAAACTCATTCCTTCTTTTTATCAGCAGAAGCATATTTGGCCACTAATCCTAACCACAAACTTTAACTTATACGATAACTGACGATAACTGACGACCGAATGGACCGATTCGAACCAAATTTTGTACAAAAATCACAATCCGTAAACACTGGAAGCCTATTGTTTTTATACGCAATCGAATGTTCAGAACCCCCCTAAATTTTCAAATGAAATTTTGAAAAATCGTCAAAAAATCAAAACCGCTAATAAAGTTACGCAAATAGACATTTATTTCTTATGTAATTTTTCATTAGAAAACGATTGGCATAAATTTTAGAACGCTAACATGAATCATTCTCGAGATATTGCACATTTTTAAAAAAGATTATCAAAAAGTCATATAAAATAAAAAAAAATATTTCCTGAGAAAGATGTCCACTTTTAATATGTAATACCATACGATAAATTGGGTGACATCATTCTCGTGGATCTAGCTCGTTCCATTCATGAAAAAAGATACATTGAGTAATACGTTTGTATTTGAACGCTAATAGTCATTTGTCTGTTGTAAGAATAACTTATTTCTTCGTCCATAACGCTTGGCGATATTTTGGCGGCAAATTTGGCGGAATGTCGCCAACTTGGCGCCTTTTTTAAATGTTGCCAAATTAACGAAAATCTCTCCAAATGGATGAAAATGACGACTAACTGTCGAAAATTCAATGTCTTGAAAAGAATATAAGTATCTACCATAAGAAAAACCTATTTTTTTTACTGTAAAAGTAGTAAATTCAGTACATTATATAAGGAAAATCATGTGTTGCCCACATCAGATTTTTACTACTCTGAACGCATTTGAATGTGCATTTATGGCTGGTACAAAACTAATTAATGGAAGTCATTATGCTAATAATGTATATAATTTCTGTATATATTAATGTATTTAATTTCTGTAGATCACAATGGTGGGGATACACCCTATGAATGTTATTAATCTGTTACGTGAAGAGTACAACATTACTGATGAGAGGCAATTGCCAGCAGTTAATGGGCACGAAATAGAGTTAAAGGAACTTATAAAGGAACATAAACATACCACATGTATATTTGTTTCTGCTTAATCACACGCACTATGCAAATATACATATTATACTTCAAATAAAAGCTACCAAACATGCTAATCCATGTAAACTTTGGGATTTTTTTTCTACGGATCTCCACGCTCAATTCAAGAGATATTTCAGGGACAGTTTCTCGCTAGTACCCACCGTTTTCACCTAATTCCAGCTGAAACTAAAAGGAACAAAAGTTGAGGTTCCTTTGTAAGATAAATTTTCCCATCAACTACATCCCCATCACATTTTTGTAATATAGAAACCGCCAGGACGGCACATTTCCCATGACTTGATGAGAACTGGATATATATATATATATATATATATATATATATATATATATATATATATATATGCCATATCCGAAACAAGCATTTATTTGGGTTAATTTTGGGTTGGATGCTCGGACCTGAAGAAGAATCTAATCTGAAATAACTTCTAACTTACACCTAGTGCTGTTTATCTTTCTTCGATCAGGATGGCCGTGTTTTAACTGTTTTAGTTAATTTATTGTTTTAATGTTTTGTCATTAATAACTTGGTATTAGTTATTAAACCGGTATTCTAATATATATATATATATATATATATATATATATATATATATATATATATATATATATATATATATATATATATATATATTTCCTACCACGACCAACTAGTAAAATCCTTAAACACACCAATAACTTTGTAAAGAAAGATCGATGAGTGTACACGCTGGATCCATCTATAGTAAGCGTTATAGATGGCGCTTCTAGCGGAAAATTGAAAATGTTAGAAATATAATTGCGACAATAAAGTGAGATATAAGAAAAAATGTCAATTACAAGGTTGTAGGGAATGATATAATGCGATCGACATCAGGGACGCACGAAACGCATATATAGAAAGCAATAAATAACAGTCAAAAAGTCGTATAATCAGGGACTGTCACCATGACAGCTGCAATGTCTGTCAAAGTACGCGATTACGTTCTTTCTGGAATTTAAATGTACATTATTGTTGATGGAAAGAATTTTGAACAGGTTGTACATTAGATTCTTATGCATGTACGTGTTGTTTACTTTATCATTTCTGAATAGGATAAACATTCACCAGAAAGCATATAGTGTCAGTACTATAACAGTTTTACTGCCGATACACACTCATTAAGCAATGCTCTAAAATTCTGTAATTGGCTTTTTTCGTTTACCTCGCTTTGTTGCCGAGTACATATTTAACTTTTGAAATTCTAAGCTAAGAGCACTGCATAATCTATTGTATTCGATCGGGTACGGTCATGTTACTATACCTAACGTATATATTCAAGGACCTTTTCTAATCAAAAATCGTCTGCCCGCATTTCTTTAGGAGAAACGGCTATAGCAGAAGAATTTTAGCAGTAGAAAAGAGGAATTTAGAAAATCTAAAAGAAGGCTGTCCAACTGACGGCTAGCAGCCCGGATTTAAACCTGTGAATGAGCTGGTGTTGCCCCAAGCAGTTGCTCCTCTGCATTATTTGATGACATGACAGCAAATTGAAATAAACATTTTGTCTGTCACTGTTCAATCCATGATTTGAAACAAAACACAGTTAAAGATACGTAGCTAGCTGATACGTAGCACAGTAAAAGATACGTAGCTAGCTAATACGTAGCAGAGTAAAAGATACGTAGCTAGCTGATACGTAGCACAGTAAAAGCTACGTAGCTAGCTGATACGTAGCACAGTAAAAGATACGTAGCTAGCTGATGCGTAGCACAGTAAAAGATACGTAGCACATACTGCTAAAGATACGTAGCTAGCTGATACGTAGCACAGTAAAAGATACGTAGCATAGTAAAAGATACGTAGCACATACTGTTAAAGATACGTAGCTAGCTGATACGTAGCACAGTAAAAGATACGTAGCTAGCTGTCCTGTGGGACGAAGAGAAATTCAAATCTTCTGCAGAATGCAAAAAGTATTCTGCTAAAATAAAGAATTTAATCAGAATAATTTCTTCGGTGGATGATTGAAGCTCTCCGATTAGACTGGACCAGACGTTCTACTAGGTTTTGCTTTTTATTTTGATTTTTCATGCACACGAGAATAAATGCGTACACATCAATTATGCACATTTAAAAAGTACAGAAAGGGACACTTAACACTAGAACGACGGAAGCGGTCATTTTGACCGCATAACTACTTTGAGAACAGATTCCTCCAAAACGGCTAATCCCAGTCCATTGAAATTTTATAACTTTTTCTTAAAGTTATTGAAAACACAGAAGAACATTATTCTAGGTTTTGTAATAAGAGAACAAATCAACGGTTTTAAATTAAAGGTACGTTCTATTTTTTCTATGGCGGTCAAATTGACCGCTACCCGTCGTTCTAGGTAGTTCAAAATATCCGTCGTTCTAGTGTTAAAATGCCACTCAACACCCACGTTTGAGACTCTAAGAGATTTCTTGCCTTAACAAGCTCCTATTTTCCTAAAAGACAGCAAATGCATTTTCCACACTTTTCCTTTTCAAGGAAAGAAATCTTAATAAAATTAGTCTTGTTCAATCGTCTTTAAATATCTAGCCAGTCGTCTAGGGTTAGGGATAGCTGCCTCTTCACATTAGCGGCACATTACATTACTACTACATAGGGTTCATATTGAAAAATTAAATCATCCCCTTATTCGATCGTTACCCCCTCCTACTCCGAGATTCTGGATGACAGATAACTTTTATGGTCACCACAGACTAACAAAATTGAGACACAAATAAAGTTTTCACTCTACTAAAGCAGTTGATATTTTTTACTGCTGAGGAACTAACTCTATAAGAACAAAACCGCCGCCCAGGCGGTGAAGTGGATAGCGTCTTCGGCTGCTGTCTTGTGGGCTCGGGTTCGAATCCCGAATAAGGCATGGATGCTTCTTGAGGATAAAGTCAGTCTTTCGCCTTTTGGGTCCTCGTCAAAATGTGAAGCTGCACCCCCTCAGACCTTCGTCAGTGATGCTCTTGTAATAAACTTTGTTCTCTCGTCTTGTGTCGCTCTTCGTTCTTTCCTGCATCACTGGTCCTGAATTGGTTCCGCCGAAACAGGAGGTCATTTAGTCAAGAACAAAATCAGTCAAGAAATATTTTTTGATACCCTGCGAGTTAGATATCATGAATACAGTGCCTGTATTCCACAAGGAAATAAAAAAACCAATTCCTTTCTATACACAATTCTTTTAACAAAGACTATCCAAATCCATAAAAATGTTATTGATTAATGCGCAATTGTCTGTCCCAGGAGTCTTGAATGGATTTCCTGTCATCAATTTCAGAACATGCAAAATAAAAATCTTCTCAAAAAAAATATTTATCCACTAAAGATAAAAACAGGAAGCACAATTTTAATTTATCCGTTCTTTGACAGCGCAGACGTTTTGGAGCAGACGAAGTAAACAGATAAAAAGCAAACACACTCTAGAATTTCGAAGATTTCCATCTCTCAAAAATCGTCTGTTACAGGCTTTATCAAAAGTACTAGACAGATATGGTAGAATAGAATTGGCATTTAGGAACTTCATTGTTCATTTTGTATTGCTAAAATGCGTTTTTTAAAAGGTTTAAATTAGAAAAGTTTCTATAAATTAAAAAATTTTGGTATTGTGGGCAAACTACAACATAAATTAGAATAGTTTTATAACTCATTTCGCTGATCATTAATAGGCTTATGGCTATTACTGATTGAAATAAGCATACCGAATTTCATTTAATTTGACTGACTATTTCCAGCAACATCCACTTCCTGTGCAGATATAAAATGCATAACATGTCGAGAACAACACATGCCAACACATAAACAACTAGCATTATATTTTGTTATTTTGAATAAAAAGTACTTAGCACAGAAATACCTTATGTAATCAGTCATATTCCAAATATTAGTTATCTCAAACTAATATTTAGAAATTCATTAAAAGCAACATATAATACAAAATTAATAGTGTCGACCGATTTCGAAGACAAGAAACAGCCTTCGTCAGGACACACAAGAAGCGTAAACTCCATTGATTAGAGCTAGATCGGCAATTGATGAGAGAACAGCAAACATGAATGAAACTCGGAAGGGGGTTGACAACAGGGAGAGGAGAAAAAACGCGGTAAAAAAGATGGAGGAAGAAAAGAGTGGAATGACTCTAGGAATTAATAGTACCAAAGATGCACCAAAGAATGAAAGATGTACCAAAGGATGAGAGATGTACCAAAGAAGAAAGTGAACGTCCAACAAAGTATTCAAAACACTTATTCAGTGAGTAGAACTGACAAGGGAACCTCAAATTTTGTTCCAGCTAGTTTCAGCTGGAATTGGGTGGAAACAGTAAGTACTAGCGATAAACTAATGTCCCTGAAATATCTCTTGAATTGAGCGTGGAGATCCGTAAAAAAAAATTCCAAAGTTTACATGGATTAGCATGGCTGGTAGGTCTTATTTGAAGTATAATATGTATATTTACATAGTGTGTGTGATTAAGCAGACACAAACGTGCATGTGGTATGTTTATGTAAAAAAAACGCAATTCATGATTGTACATTATTTTTGTAATGGAAACCAAATATTTTATTACGAATACAAATTACTGTATGATGAAATTACAATTATTCAATATATTCTTCGCAATAATGATACTTTTCGTAGAAATCCGTGAAACATAGGGGAGTTTTGCACCAAGAACATCTCAAAAATAGAATGTTAGTACACAGTGCACGTTGTGGATTTTCTATAAATGATTGTGGTCAATTCAAGAGATATTTCACGGACATTAGTACCTACCGTTTCCACCCAATTCCAGCTGAAACTAGCCGAAACAAAAATTGAAGTTCCCTTGTGAGATCATAAGTGATTATATTAAAAGGTAACTAATCGGTTTCGGAAGAATCATGCGTCGTTCAAATCAGCATTCGTTTCTTCATTCATGGTATGTTCTAATACCAGTTGCCGATCAGGCTTCTACAAATGAAGGCTGCGCTTTTTGTGTATCCTGACAAAGAAGGCTGTTTCTTGCTTTCAAAACCAGCCGACTAAATTAATTTTGTACTCTGTGTTGCTTTTGAATGAATTTTTTCTAGTTTTATTTCATTAGCACCAGTTTGAGCTGTACTGTAGATGCAAGTAATGTAATTAACATTTAATACCGATAATCTCCTACAAGTATACCTAAATTATTCCTTTGCAGAATATAAACTGAAAATGAACTGCAGTGTAACTCAGCTCGACTTTATCATACCAGAACCCATTAAGTAACTTCTGATTGATTTTTTTTAATAGGAATATTGCAAGAAAAAAGTTTAAAAATGTACCATGGGTCCAAATGATCATAATCATAGCATGTTACCCTTCATTTTAAAGGTCTTATAAAAATCTTTTGACTGATAACTAAGTTTAACAATGCACCTCCTCGGCGAGTCACTTGCGTCACCCGAGGGGGTAAATTATGTCACGAACACAAAAATACCTTCTCTATACGATATTCTATAGTATATTCTTTCTCTATATTCTATAGAAAGTAATAAAGGAAAATGCAAAGAACACTCATACTTACGCATTGACACTTTTATCATAAAATACTTTAATCCTAAGAGGTTGAGATATACTTCTTTTACGGACTATGTGTAGGGGCTCCAAATGGACGTGTTGGACCTGAAACAGAACAACAAAGGTCAAGAAACAGAAATGCGTACACCTTCATGTAAAATAAAAAAATCTGATGTGGGCAGCACATGACTTTCCTTATATAATGCAATTAATTTACTGCATTTACAGTAAAAAAATAGGATATTCTTATAGTAGTTACTTATATTCTTTCCAAGATATTGAATTTTCGTCAATTAGTCGTCATTTCCATTGATTTAGCGTCATTTTTATCAATTTGACGAGATTTTCGTGAATTTGGCCACATTTAAAAAACTCGCCAAGTTGGCGATATTCCGCCAAATTCGTCGCCAAACTCTCGCCAAGCGTTATAAACGGATTATTCTTACAGCATATTATTCATATAGTTATTATTCATATACTTATTCTTCTACCAGAGAAATGACTATTGGCGTTCAAATACAAAAGTATTACTTAAAGTATATTTTCTCATGAATAGAACGAGCTAGATCCACGAGAATGATGTCACCCAATTTATCGCATGATATTACAAATGAAAAGTGAACATGTTTCTCAACTGTTAATATTTTTTTTAATTTGTGGGATTTGTGGTATTTTAGAAATGTGCATTATCTCGAGAACGGTTCATGCTAGCGTTCAAAAGTTTATATAAACTGTCTTCTAACGAAAAATTACATAAGAAATGTCTATTTGCGTAACTTTATTAAAGGTTCTGATTTTTTGATGATTTTCTCAAAATTTCACTCGAAACTTTAGGGAGGTTCTGAACATTCGATTGTGTTTAAAAACAATAGGCTTCCAGTATTCATGGATTTCAAGTTTTGTACCAAATTTCATTCGAATCGCTCCATTCGTTCATGAGATATCGTCCCATAGACTCATTGACACACACACACACACACACACACACACACATACTTTCACACACACACATACTTTCACACACACACACACACACACACATACACATACTTTCACACACATACGCATACACATACTTTCACACACACAGACATCACCTCAAAAATGTTCGATTCGTGATCGGGGATGTTTGAAACGTGATCTCCCGTCGAAAAATTGAATTCAACTTTCAACCCTGTCACAATACTTTCCTTATACATTATACTAAGTATATAAGGAAAGTAACAATATAATACAATGAATTTACCCCTTTCATGGAGAAAAAATGATGTATAATATCCACGGCAGAATGTTTTTAATGTTGAATTGCACATTTGGCGCTTTTCCGGTTGACAACATGTAAAACTATTTCGAAATACCAAATCAACATGTATTTCGCATAACTCTAAATTGGCAATTATCAATATGGGTAGCATTCGCAGTAAGCAGTAAAGTCCATATATTAAAATATTTTAATGATAATTCACCGACTTGGCATCATTTCTATTAATTTAGTGTCATTTTTGCAATTTGGACTACATTTTCATAAATCTGGGGCGGCGACATCTCGCTAAGTTGGCGATATTTTATTTAATAAATCGCTAAGTTTGCCAAATTTATTACCAAGCGTTACGGAGAGAAAGGCTTTTCTCATAGACATTTATCATTTTCATGATAAATGTCTATTGGCGGATTGTTGATCGTAGAAATACAAAACTATTACACAACTATCTTCTCTCATGAATGGAACGACCTAGATCCACGACAATGATGTTAACAAATTTATTGCATATGAAAAGTTAGCATATTTCACAATAGTTAACTATAGTAACAATACTTCACAATAGTAACTACTATTTCATAATAGTTACTTTTTTAAAAATTTATATAATAATTTTGATAAATTTATTAGAAAAATATGCAATATATTGAGTATTGAGAACGATTCTTGCTAGCGTTCTAAAGTGTATGTATTTCGTTTTCCAGTAAAAAATTATATAAGAAATGATAATTTACGTAACAGTATTGAACGTTCTGATTTTTTTCAAAATTTCGTTCGAAAATTGGAGGGTCTTCCAAACATTCGATTGCGTTTAAAATCAATAAATTTCCAGCATTCACCAATTGTAATATTTGAACCCTATTCCGTTCGAAACCTTCCATTCGTTCGTGAAATATCCCTTCCACAGACTCACACGCGCACACACTGACACACAGACATCACATCAGAAACGTTCGATTCGAGGTCAGGAATGCTTGAAACGTGCTCTTCGGTCGAAAACTTGAATTCGAATTTTCGTCCCAGTCACAATATTTTCCCTATACATTATACTATGTATATAGGGAAAGTAACTAGTTACAAAAAGTTGTAACGACTTATTGTGGTACGTGTATCGGTGGTCTATGTGGTGAGGTGAATTTTACCTATAAATACAATAAATACTTAAACACATAAATACATTCAAGATACTCACCAAATAGTTCCACCAGGCTCCAGCGCGTTAAAGTATAGTGGGGTCCGATTGGACCAACGTACATTGCGTTTACTACAACAAAATAATCACTCCCATTTTTGTGGCCAACTACAATTTATTTATGGAACACATGAAATCTCAATTTTAAACATTAATATACAAAATACACAATTACAAAGAGTTCCCAAATTACCTAAACTTGACCTCGGGGTGCACAGTTTATTTTGCATTAATTTGCATATTTATAAAATCCAAATTTGTAATTAAATTACTTTTTGTTAAGAACACAATATGTATATTCAATTTTGCTAAAACTCCCATTTATCATAACCCTGCCCTTACACTATTGGATTACATCAGTTACTTAAACATTCATTTACACATTTTAAAATCAATATATATATTCCATACCTTCATACATAGGACTCTCACTGAGTGCTGTAGCTGACCTCTGCACGTAGGAAAGGGTTGCACAATTAAATTGAATGTTTATCAGTTCATTTATTTCGATGGTTCGTGGAAAACACTACCCGTCCGGGAAACACTAGGTTGCATATCATCAGGTCACGAAAATTTATGCCAAGTATTATTTTGAGATGGGCACACTGTCCACCTTCCTTCTCCTCCTCTTAAACGATGGCTTAAGTCCCAGCGGCTCTTGAGTGAGCATGCGTACAGGTTTGCCAAATATATACGTTTTCGTAGAGGTTCGTCTGCTGCTTAGGATCCCGGGATTGATGCTCCTCTATCACTCCATACACGCAGTGTTACAGTTACCACGGCTTAATGCAGCTAAAGGAGCAAGGTCCTACACCGCGCCGTTTTAGTGGTAGAGCTGTGTTGCACTGCAACTAATAAAAACAAATGACGATGGGCATACTGCTCACTTTCCTTCTCCTCCTCTTAATGCGGCTTAGACCCAGCGGCTCTTGAGTGAGCATGCGTACAGGTCCTTGCCTAAAGAGTGGAGATCAGATACTTTATTTGTAGAGATTGACTGCTGCTTAGGAGCCCTGGATTGATGCTCCGCAATATTCCGTGCACACAGTATTTACGTAACCACGGCTTAAATGCAGCTAAAGGAGCAAAGGTCCTATACTGCGCCGTTTTGGTGGTAGAGCTGTGCGTACTGCAACCAATTAACACATGACGACCTTCTTCCATTTTCTGGTCGAACTGCCCGAAGAAAATGCGCCCTCGCTCTGAGTTAGGCTCGGCTTGATTTGGCTACGAGTCGCCTTCTATACCGGACCCACCACGTCGGTTCCTCGGCAAGGCATTGCCGCCCGAGATAGGAATCGCGGATGCCGGCTCAGAGATGCATCAAAAATACATGCCGGGTCGGGCTACACCGAAATACAAGTGCCCCGCACTTGGAGTGCTCTCTACTCGAGCTCAGAAAAGCAACTGACGATTTTTACATTTTTTAAAACTTTCAGAATTTTACAAACAAGGGGAACGACAAAACAGGGAGGAAGTTCCCCCAACTCTCATTCGCTGTTCCCAAACGCTATAAAAAAGAGGAGGTCCAAAAATGCCTCACACCATTGGTCTTGAAGCGACGCTAATTTTTTATGCGTTCCACTAAAAAACAAGAACCAGAGGGCATCCAAAACCAGGGTGGTCCAAAATACCGGACACCGACGCGCGCCACACCTGACAGGGCTATAAATTTTCAAAGATTTGTAGCTCAACTTTGACATTTTGCTGCAATTAAATCTCTGAATATTTACAATCCATGTCAGTGCGCACACAACCCAACGGCGCCAAAAAAATCCCAATTCCGTCTGTGCAAAGGCCTAGCTATAAACATAAATCACCAAAACATAGTATACATTTCAATATATTTACAATATACATTCCCGTTTTTCCCAGGGTTACGTATCAAGATATGTGATTACAGTATCACATATTTACACCCCCCTGAACAGAAAAGAAGTCAAGCTAGGTTTACAAAATATTACATAGTACACTTTACATCATCATTATTTGTTTACAAATTTTTCATCACTTTTTCTCAACAGTTCACAATTTTTTTTGTTTACAGTACGCATCATATACATTTACACACAACAAGTCTATCTGATCTACATTTGTATAATTTCACAATTTTACTTTACACATTTTAATTTACAACGCAGTACGACCACAACAAAACAACTGTCAGTCCAGCCGTTTCCCCCACTGTTTATCTCAAAACATGTGTTCGAAGCCATGGCAACGGCGAAACTAGTTTTTCCCCGAACTGCGAGTAGAACCGGCAGTCCAGTTGCCCACCCCTTTTGATCTTCGCACACTGCCTTCGATAGAACAAAATGTTGGTCATTTGCGCGCGCCCGTTCTCTCAATGTTTCACAAGCCCACAAGCAGGTAAGTAAATTTTGCATGTCTTTTTTTTTTGCATGTTCTACTGTTCACACTTACGCGAGTCATTTGATGTGGAAATGAATTTTGGCTGTCTAATTTTTACAAGTCAACTTCATTCTCTTTGTCATCTGACCATCGTGCTACATTGGCGGGAAATCCAAATCGTCACATACACTGATACTGTGTCCAATAATCCCTGATCTCTCTTTCAAAATGTTATTATTACTTATTTTTAATCTAACTTTACGTCTGTTTTACTGTGATTTGAATTTTTATTTTATGTTTTATTTCGGCGCATTTTTGCATGTATTCACGAGCTAACCCAATTTTTTTTGAATAACCTCTATAGATTTACCTAGGACACCTTTTAAATTTTAATGTTTAGTACTTAAATTGAACGACCCGCGTTTTAAATACCTGTATTGGTTCACTACCATGAATCATGCTTCTAACGCAGCTATATGTTTTATTTATTTATTTATATTTTTATTCTTAATTTATCTTTTATTGTCATTCACTTATATTTACATTAAAATCTGTATATTGTTATTCCTCTGTGATTCTCTAATCTTGTACATATTTATTCATTTTTTTTACTATGAGTTCATCACTTCGTATTACTGTGTTTGCTCCATGCCTATTTGTGAACATATGCTAAGCTTCCCCCCGCGTTGAAGAGAATGACCTTGAATTTCCGCCTGCATACTTTGTCTCGGAACCAGTTTTTCTTCCCGAAAGCGTCCGACCTTTTTGGAGTATGTAAAGCACTGGCTTTTTCGATCAGCCGGCCGTCAGCTTTTTTTTTTTTTTTGTAAGCGGAGCTGCTCTTATTTTTTAAAGCTTGTTTACATTTCCTTTCCAATTTTTTTTTTTATTTATTTATTTATTTTGATTGTATACCTTTGAATGTAAACCTTTTAAAACATCCGTTGTCATGATTTTAAAATATTTTGCAGCGATATCAACGATCTGAATACCCTAATTCAAATGCCTGTCATCAAGGCCGCCCGGTTTGTATATGGTGAAGTATTTATTTGTTGTTATTGTGCTATACATATATATGTCTTTTACTTTATTTACTTATTTTGATTACTGATTCTTTTCATTTTTTGTTATTTAAAATTTACTTGCAAGTTAGTCCCCCCCCCCTTTTTTTTTTGAAGTTGCAACTGGCCGACTGCCATTCACTACTCTTATGTATATCATTATATCTGTGTATATCTGTTTTGGCTATATATTATCAGATTCATATAAATTTTCTAGCGATACCTTCTGCCATATATGATATCCAAATGGACGCTCTTCACCTGAGGACTCTGCCACCCCGCTTTGAAAACAGGTCGTATTTTTTTTTTTTTTTTTTTACTATTTTCTTTCACTTCAAAATTTTCCGAGTCTCCGTTTTATTTTGTTCTCAAATATTTTAATTTCCTGAAATTATCATTGTATTACATATTATTTATACTTCAGATATCTACTATTTTTACGTCCACTGAATTATTTACTTTACTTATATTTTCTAAGATTAAATTTATTTATTTTACTTATATTTTCATATAAATTATTTATCTTTTATCATTGTCCGTTCATTTATTTATATGTTTACTTGCATAAATGGGACGGGAATTTAGAACTTTTTAATTTTGCTGTACTGCTACTTAATGAAACGCTGATAATTTTAATAAAATGGCTGGCGCTAAGACTTTTGCGTTGTACTGCGTTGATACTCATTTATACGCTGCTGATACCGTTGATACTTCCATATTGTTCCGTTTTTTTTTTTTTTTTTTGTTGTTGTTGTTGCATAAATTTAATAATTTAAATATTTCTATCCGCTGGACTTGCCTTCCTCCAGACAATTTTTCCCGAAGTTTTATTTTATTTTGCGATTTTGTTGACTACCGTGCATTTTGGATAACTATCATGCCTATCCTCACACTAATTCTTAAAATACTACACTTTTTTCCTCAATACTACAGTTTACACAATATACAATACATAATATACAATACACAATACATACAATACTAATCAATATTTTTTGCTGCCCTATGTTTTGCACATATTGCGGCAATATGCTATTTGTAATACACGTGTGCTGTATATCTTATTTTTTTACTTAATTTTAACTAGTTGCTCTATCTACATAAATTTTCTATTATTATAATTATATTCATTTTCTTTACATTAACCAAAAAATATCTATTTGTAGACTACCTTCCACTTAATTTTTACATTTACTGTATACTACCAAAATTATTTCAATATGCTTTCTAATTTTTTTTTTAAAATCATAGCAGGATATTAAAATCTTTCACAATACTATCTAAGTTATTTTTAAAATCATTGTAGACTGCTACACATATTGTAGAATGCTTTCCACTTAATTTTAATTTTATTGTAGAATCGTAAAAACAATTTATTGCAGAACACTTCTAAAATATTCAATAACTATTGTAGACTACTCAAAAGAAATTTTTTTTGCAGAATATCATTTGAATTAATTTTAACATTATTGTATAATATTACACATACTGTAATATTTTCCAAATTTTATTTTTAAATTCACTGGCTCTACACCTTGTGTTGCATATATTTGCATACACTTACTATTTATTTCTGCTTTATAATATTTTAATTTTTCCACTTAATTTAGCAGACAATTTTAATTTTTTACTTTTTTATCTTATTTTATTTCACTTAACTAATCACTGAACTTGCTAGTCCAAATTCTGTACATAATGAATCAGCTTAAGTTAATCCTAATTTTTTGTTGATCTAAATTTTGTAATTTTAAATATTACTGAGAGTTATAGCATTACGCTTTTTACAACATGATTTAAAATTTGCACACACATAATATACTTTTTATGCACAATATTTCCAAAGACGAAAACACACTCTTTGCCACAGTTATTCATATACTTTGTACATCCTATCTCTGTATATATTTTTATACAGCATTTATTTTACTTAACTTCTATTTTTTTTTATTTACTTGCGTTGATAATTTATTTAAGTACACCCAGTCTATCATTTACACACTAACAGTATATATTTAAAACTCCACTTCAGTATCTTCAGTACTGGCCCGCAATTTTGGCTAAGCTTCCCACACACATTTTTATCTAGCAAAAGCCCGTGGTTCGTTTCCGAACGACACGGCACCAAGTACGTGTATCGGTGGTCTATGTGGTGAGGTGAATTTTACCTATAAATACAATAAATACTTAAACACATAAATACATTCAAGATACTCACCAAATAGTTCCACCAGGCTCCAGCGCGTTAAAGTATAGTGGGGTCCGATTGGACCAACGTACATTGCGTTTACTACAACAAAATAATCACTCCCATTTTTGTGGCCAACTACAATTTATTTATGGAACACATGAAATCTCAATTTTAAACATTAATATACAAAATACACAATTACAAAGAGTTCCCAAATTACCTAAACTTGACCTCGGGGTGCACAGTTTATTTTGCATTAATTTGCATATTTATAAAATCCAAATTTGTAATTAAATTACTTTTTGTTAAGAACACAATATGTATATTCAATTTTGCTAAAACTCCCATTTATCATAACCCTGCCCTTACACTATTGGATTACATCAGTTACTTAAACATTCATTTACACATTTTAAAATCAATATATATATTCCATACCTTCATACATAGGACTCTCACTGAGTGCTGTAGCTGACCTCTGCACGTAGGAAAGGGTTGCACAATTAAATTGAATGTTTATCAGTTCATTTATTTCGATGGTTCGTGGAAAACACTACCCGTCCGGGAAACACTAGGTTGCATATCATCAGGTCACGAAAATTTATGCCAAGTATTATTTTGAGATGGGCACACTGTCCACCTTCCTTCTCCTCCTCTTAAACGATGGCTTAAGTCCCAGCGGCTCTTGAGTGAGCATGCGTACAGGTTTGCCAAATATATACGTTTTCGTAGAGGTTCGTCTGCTGCTTAGGATCCCGGGATTGATGCTCCTCTATCACTCCATACACGCAGTGTTACAGTTACCACGGCTTAATGCAGCTAAAGGAGCAAGGTCCTACACCGCGCCGTTTTAGTGGTAGAGCTGTGTTGCACTGCAACTAATAAAAACAAATGACGATGGGCATACTGCTCACTTTCCTTCTCCTCCTCTTAATGCGGCTTAGACCCAGCGGCTCTTGAGTGAGCATGCGTACAGGTCCTTGCCTAAAGAGTGGAGATCAGATACTTTATTTGTAGAGATTGACTGCTGCTTAGGAGCCCTGGATTGATGCTCCGCAATATTCCGTGCACACAGTATTTACGTAACCACGGCTTAAATGCAGCTAAAGGAGCAAAGGTCCTATACTGCGCCGTTTTGGTGGTAGAGCTGTGCGTACTGCAACCAATTAACACATGACGACCTTCTTCCATTTTCTGGTCGAACTGCCCGAAGAAAATGCGCCCTCGCTCTGAGTTAGGCTCGGCTTGATTTGGCTACGAGTCGCCTTCTATACCGGACCCACCACGTCGGTTCCTCGGCAAGGCATTGCCGCCCGAGATAGGAATCGCGGATGCCGGCTCAGAGATGCATCAAAAATACATGCCGGGTCGGGCTACACCGAAATACAAGTGCCCCGCACTTGGAGTGCTCTCTACTCGAGCTCAGAAAAGCAACTGACGATTTTTACATTTTTTAAAACTTTCAGAATTTTACAAACAAGGGGAACGACAAAACAGGGAGGAAGTTCCCCCAACTCTCATTCGCTGTTCCCAAACGCTATAAAAAAGAGGAGGTCCAAAAATGCCTCACACCATTGGTCTTGAAGCGACGCTAATTTTTTATGCGTTCCACTAAAAAACAAGAACCAGAGGGCATCCAAAACCAGGGTGGTCCAAAATACCGGACACCGACGCGCGCCACACCTGACAGGGCTATAAATTTTCAAAGATTTGTAGCTCAACTTTGACATTTTGCTGCAATTAAATCTCTGAATATTTACAATCCATGTCAGTGCGCACACAACCCAACGGCGCCAAAAAAATCCCAATTCCGTCTGTGCAAAGGCCTAGCTATAAACATAAATCACCAAAACATAGTATACATTTCAATATATTTACAATATACATTCCCGTTTTTCCCAGGGTTACGTATCAAGATATGTGATTACAGTATCACACTTATTCCCACGCAATTCCGGCCAGCTATACATTAGTTTTACTTTCATCAAGACATGCTGTACAGGAATCGGCCTAAACATACCTTTTGCTTTAACTATTTAGCCTGACTCGCAGTCGATATGCTGCGGGTTCGGACCCCACGACCAGCAGTTGTTTATATAAGTAGTGGTACACACAGGCAAAATCAATTCAATCAGGTTTACAATCGCACTACGTCACACAATGGACAATTTCTCCCATATGTCACCATGCACAAAGTCATAGCTCTGATTTTTTTTTTCTCCTGCAACATGCTCTCAACCTGCGTTTTCACTGAGAGGGGGGAGTACTGTAGCGAACTACTTACATGCCATTCCATCCCGATGAAGCCGTTCTACTTTCCCACGAATGACATGCCAAGCTAGATATTCGGAGTTAAAGATATATTTTTGTCAAACTGTAAATGATTATTATCTACATATAACCATTCAGTGAAGCATTTTTTTATGAGAAGACTTGCAAAGTATCCATAAATGTCCATTTTTACTTTCCTTATATACATAATGTATAAGGAAAGTATTGTGACGGGGTCGAAAATTCGAATTCGAGTTTTCGACGGGAGAGCACGTTTCAAGCATCCCTGATCATGAATCAAACATTTTTGAAGTGATGTCTGTGTGTGTCAGTGAGTCTGTGGAGACGATAACTGACGAACGAATGGACTGATTCGAACAAAATTTGGTACAAAAATCACAATCCGTAAACACTGGAAGCCTATTGTTTTAATACGCAATCGAGAACTCCCCTAAATTTTCGAATGAAATTTTGAAAAAATCGTCAAAAAATCAAAACCGCTAATAAAGTTACGTAAATAGACATTTCTTATGTAATGTTTCATTAGAAAACGATTGGCATAAATTTTAGACCGCTAACCTGAACCGTTCTCGAGATATTGCACATTTTTCAAAAAAAAATTATCAAAAAGTTATATAAAATAAAAAATAAAAATATTTCCTATTGAAAAACATGTTTACTTTTCATATGTAATACCATGCGATAAATTTGGTGATATCATTCTCGTGGATCTAGCTCGTTCCATTCATGAAAAAAGATACTTTGAGTAATACTTTTGTATTTGAACGCCAATAGTCATTTATCTGCTGTAAGAAAAACTTATTTCTCCGTCCATAACGCTTGACGAGATTTTGGCGACGAATTTGGCGGAATGTCGCCAACTTGGCGATATTTTTAATTGCTGCCAAATTAACAAAAATCTCGCCAAATTGATAAAAATGACGCTAAATCAATAAAAATGACGACTAATTGAAGAAAATTCAGTATCATGGAAAGAATATAAGTATCTACTATAAGAATAACGTTTTTTATAGCTGTAAAAGTAGTAAATTCATTGCATTATATAGGGAAAGTCATGTGTTGCCCACATTAGATTTTTTTTTAAAGAAGCGAATAGAGAAATATCTATATAATAGGTAAGTTTTGCAAATTATTAAAATTTAAGATATTCATTATTACTAATTGGCTGTAACTGTTTCATTAGATGAAGTAATGATAAGCAAGTGAAGCAATAATAAGCATTCACTATAAGTCTTGCTTCAGCATACATTCAGATATTAATTATATAAAAACCACTGTTTTGCGGTCTCGTAAGTAGTTGTCATGTGCAGGTTTCACTGTACACAGTTCAAGAAAAATTGACAAATGCACTTATAATTACTTATATCCCGCCATCTAATAATTACAATCAGTATGATTCACTTAAATTGTACATTTGACACTTTCTGAGTGACAACATGTAAAACTATTGGCAACATGTAACAACATTGTGACAACATGTAAAACTATGCAAGTAAAACCCAATTAACTTATATTTCACACAACTCTAACTTGACAGTTATAAATATGGATAGTATTCGCATTAAGCAATACAGTCCATATATATTTCGATAATTAATACATTAATTTGGTATCATTTTCGTTAACGTAGCGTCATTTTTGCAATTTCAGCGATATTTTCAGAAATCTTGCGCGAAATAGCGCTAAGTTGGCGATATTTCTCTAAATTAGCCGTCAAATTTATCACCAAACGACAGACGCCGGAGAGAAGGGGATTTCTTATAAATGGTTGTTAGCGAATTGTTAGTCGTCAAAATACAAAACTATTACGCAAATTATTTACCTTCGTGAATGGAACTCATTAGATCCACGAGAAGGATGTTAACAAATTTATCGCATAATATTACACATGAAAAGTAAACATATTTCACAATAGTTAATCAATACCCTTTTTCAATTTTATGTATTATTTTAGACAAATTTATTTTAAAAAGTGCAATATCTCGAAAACAGTTCGTGCTAGAATTCTAAAGTTTATCTGAATCGTTTTCTAATGAAAAATTACATAAAAAAATATTATTTACATAGCATTATTGCAATTTCTTTTTTGATGATTTGATGATTTTTTTTTCACATTTCGTTCGAAAATTTGGGGTCTTTGGAACATTTGATCGCATTTAAAATCAATAGGCTTTCAGTATTCACTATGTAATTTTTGTACCAAATTTCGTTCGAAACGCTCCATTTATTCGGGAGATATCGCCCTCAGAGACTCACGGACATACACACACAGAGAGAGAGAGATCATCACAAAAACGTTCGATTCAAGTTCAGAGATGCTTGAAACATGCTCTTCCGTCTAAAACTCGAATTTGAATTTTCGGTGTGTGTGTGTGTGTTGTTGTTGTTGAAACCCAGACCGTCCGACCTACCAGAAAGGTGTTGTTGTTGAAACCCAGACCGTCCGACCTACCAGAAAGGTGTAAGGTAACTGTTTGGACGGTCGGGAAGTGCCATCCAATTTAGACCGGAACCCAGTGGGGGAGGCATCCACAGGGACCGTACCCTCCTTCCCCTACCACCAACCTCTCGGAAGGACTTTCGGACCCACATGTTTAACGTGATCGTACTCCGCATGAACACGGCGGCAGTTTTGGCAGTGGCTGGAATCGAACCCGGGTCTACCGAGTGCAACTCCATTTGTGACCTAAAATTTGTGACCAAAATTTGTGACCTACCAGAAAGGTGTAAGGTAACTGTTTGGACGGTCGGGAAGTGCCACCCAATTTAGACCGGAACCCAGTGGGGGAGGCATCCACTGGGACCGTACCCTCCTTCCCCTACCACCAACCTCTCGGAAGGACTTTCGGACCCACATGTTTAACGTGATCGTACTCCGCATGAACACGGCGGCAGTTTTGGCAGTGGCTGGAATCGAACCCGGGCCTACCGAGTGCAACTCCAGCGCGCTAACCAATGGGCTACCGCGCCCCTGTGTGTGTGTGTGTGTGAAAGATCCCCAAACTTACGAAAGACGCTTAAATTTTCGAATGAAGTTTTGAAAAATTCATAAAAAAAACTAGAACATTCAATAACATTAAATAAATAACCATTTTGTACTTATAATTTTTCATTATTATTATTAAACGAACGACACAGACAATAGAACGCTAGCTTGAACCGGTGTGAAGTTATTGCAAGTTTTTCAAATAAATGTATCTAAAAAAATAAATTAAAATGTTCAGTAGTATCAATATGTAACACTTCACAGTCAGTTCCACAGTCAAATATGTAACACTTCTGATTCTTTGCCCCAGACCGTCCGACCCACCCGAAGGTGTAAGGTATCTGTTTGGACAGTCGGGAAGTGCCACTCAATTTAGACCTGAGCCCAGTGCAGGCGGCATTCACAGAAATATGTAATGCTTGGTGAAAAATTTGACAACATCGGTGACTAATTTGGCGAAATATCGCCAAATTAGCAAAAATGATACTAGAGATACAAAAGTGACGCCAAATTTATGAAATTATAAGCATATTTTAATATAATGAAATGTATTGCTTAGCAGACTTGGCAATATTTCCAATTGTCAAGTTGTATTTGTGTGAAATAAGTTAATTTGATATTTCAAAATAATTTTACATGTTGTCATCCAGAAAAGTGACTAATGTAAGTGGACTTTTCAGCAATACAAAACATTGTGGCGTGGATCTGTCCATTATAATTTCATATTAAAAGAAGCCATATACTTGCAATTATGTAGGGAAAACCATGCGCAGCCCACATCAGATTTTTTACAAATATAAGAAGGACATTTTATTATTTAAATATGTGTATAGCAAGAAAATAGTTTATGGCTTTGTATTTTTGTAGAAGAATAAAATATTTTAATGGAATATTTGAAAGAACATTACGATTTAGAATATTAGAATTTGAACATTTGCGCCCCCGTATGGCAACAGTGGCTATAACTGCTGGTAAATAAATAAGAAAAAGTATCACACAGTGCCTTATTCCCATCCGGCACAATCTAAGCATGATGCCAATGCCGAATGAAAAGAATTGTCTGCGATAAGTGCACAAAAGGGCAAGAAAATGAATTTAATTAACTCTTTGAGATAAAAGCTAAAGGGAGCCAGCCGCCAACGGGCAAAGATAACCACTGAGATTGAGGCTATTTGAGATTAAGGATTCTATGAAGACGTTCCAGCGTAAAAGGAATCAATTGAATATTGATTAAACGTCACGGAGTACAGATGATAAAGGAATGCGGCGTAGAGAAATAGATGGTTAAGACTGAAACAGGGAAATATTCCGGATCATTTAATTCATCGTTATGTATTGTCGTACTGCTAAGACCAAACAATAACAAGAAATTTATGAAGGAAATCTCATATGGTAATAAATGGTGTGTGCATTCAGTTTTTAACAAAACTACGAGTATTAAGCATTTTTAATCTCTTCTATTTTGCACAGTCATGGGAATTTACGGAAAGGTCGGAAGTGGCATCTCCAAAACCGGAAATGGAAATCCTTGGTGAACTCTCCCCTACTCTCTCTGGAATTCGATGCTAAATACATGTCAGTCATTATCTAAGTCCTATCTACAATTCACAATTCAATTGACAATTAATAAAATCCAAGACCTCGATATGAGATTTACTAATTACTGAAAGCTCTATCTACGGTGAATCCTGAGAAATAAGTATTTTAAGGACATTTTTGAACATCCATATAAATCATCGTTTAAGTTCTATCTATAACAGATATTTCTCGTTTAGGTTCTATCTATAATAGATATTTCGAATAAAATAAAAAATTGAAACGGAAATGAAGAACTGGAAATCCTTAGTAATCCCTTATATCAAAGTCGTTACACAGAATCCATATCAATCATCAATTAAGTTCTATCTTTAACAGATCTTTAAAAATAGATATTTCGAATAAAATAAAAAATTGAAACGGGATAAAGAACTGGAAATCCTTAGTAATCCTTAGTATCAAAGTCGTTACACAGAATCCATATCAATCATCACTTAAATTCTATCTATAACAGATCTTGCAAAATAGATATTTCGAGTAAAATAAAAAATTGAAACGGAAATGAAGAACTGGAAATTCTTAGTAACCCCTTATATCAAAGTCGTTACACAGAATCCATATCAATCATCACTTAAGTTCCATCTATAACAGATCTTGAAAAATAGATATTTCGAATAAAATAAAAAATTGAAACGGGATAAAGAACTGGAAATCCTTACTAGGCCTTATATCAAAGTCGTTACACAGAATCCATATCAATCATCACTTAAGTTCTATCTATAACAGATCTTGAAAAATAGATATTTCGAGTAAAATAAAAAATTGAAACGGAAATGAAGAACTGGAAATCCTTAGTAATCCCTTATATCAAAGTCGTTACACAAAATCCATATCAATCATCAATTAAGTTCTATCTTTAACAGATCTTTAAAAATAGATATTTCGAATAAAATAAAAAAATTGAAACGGGATAAAGAACTGGAAATCCTTACTAGGCCTTATATCAAAGTCGTTACACAGAATCCATATCAATCATCACTTAAGTTCTATCTATAACAGATCTTGAAAAATAGATATTTCGAGTAAAATAAAAAATTGAAACGGAAATGAAGAACTGGAAATCCTTAGTAATCCCTTATATCAAAGTCGTTACACAGAATCCATATCAATCATCACTTAAGTTCTATCTATAACAGATCTTGAAAAATAGATATTTCGAGTAAAATAAAAAATTGAAACGGAATTAAGAACTGGAAATCCTTAGTAATCCCTTATATCAAAGTCGTTACACAGAATCCATATCAATCATCACTTAAGTTCTATCTATAACAGATCTTGAAAAATAGATATTTCGAGTAAAATAAAAAATTGAAACGGAAATGAAGAACTGGAAATCCTTAGTAATCCCTTATATCAAAGTCGTTACACAGAATCCATATCAATCATCACTTAAGTTCTATCTATAACAGATCTTGAAAAATAGATATTTCGAGTAAAATAAAAAATTGAAACGGAAATGAAGAACTGGAAATCCTTAGTAATCCCTTATATCAAAGTCGTTACACAGAATCCATATCAATCATCACTTAAGTTCTATCTATAACAGATCTTGAAAAATAGATATTTTGAGTAAAATAAAAAATTGAAACGGGAATGAAGAACTGGAAATCCTTAGTAATCCCTTATATCAAAGTCGTTACACAGAATCCATATCAATCATCACTTAAGTTCTATCTATAACAGATCTTGAAAAATAGATATTTCGAGTAAAATAAAAAATTGAAACGGAAATGAAGAACTGGAAATCCTTAGTAATCCCTTATATCAAAGTCGTTACACAGAATCCATATCAATCATCACTTAAGTTCTATCTATAACAGATCTTGAAAAATAGATATTTTGAGTAAAATAAAAAATTGAAACGGAAATGAAGAACTGGAAATCCTTAGTAATCCCTTATATCAAAGTCGTTACACAGAATCCATATCAATCATCACTTAAGTTCTATCTATAACAGATCTTGAAAAATAGATATTTCGAGTAAAATAAAAAATTGAAACGGAAATGAAGAACTGGAAATCCTTAGTAATCCCTTATATCAAAGTCGTTACACAGAATCCATATCAATCATCACTTAAGTTCTATCTATAACAGATCTTGAAAAATAGATATTTTGAGTAAAATAAAAAATTGAAACGGAAATGAAGAACTGGAAATCCTTAGTAATCCCTTATATCAAAGTCGTTACACAGAATCCATATCAATCATCACTTAAGTTCTATCTATAACAGATCTTGAAAAATAGATATTTTGAGTAAAATAAAAAATTGAAACGGGAATGAAGAACTGGAAATCCTTAGTAATCCCTTATATCAAAGTCGTTACACAGAATCCATATCAATCATCACTTAAGTTCTATCTATAACAGATCTTGAAAAATAGATATTTCGAGTAAAATAAAAAATTGAAACGGAAATGAAGAACTGGAAATCCTTAGTAATCCCTTATATCAAAGTCGTTACACAGAATCCATATCAATCATCACTTAAGTTCTATTTATAACAGGTCTTGAAAAATGGATATTTCGAGTAAAATAAAAATTGAAACGGAAATGAAGAATTGGAAATCCTTAGTAACCATTATATCAAAGTTGTTACACAGAATCCATATCCTTTCTGGTAGGTCGGACGGTCTGGGTCTCAACAACAACAACAGAATCCATATCAAACATCACTTAGTTAAGTTCTATCTATAACAGATATTAAAAAATCGGTATTTCGAGTAAAATAAAAAAATTGAAACGGAAATGAAGAACTGGAAATTCGTAGTAATCCCTTATATCCAAGATGTTACCCTGAATCCATAGCAATCATCATTTAAGTTCTACCTATAACATAATATATCTTGAGAAATAGGTGTTGAAAGGCAATTCAAAAAACCAATATGACAAAAAAATTTCTACAAACACATTATTGTTTGGTTGTTTTTTACTTTAATACAATATACAGTAAATATACTGACAGTTTTATATTTTCGAATAAGTTATGTTCTTACAGGTCATTCGCTATGGGTTTTGCTTGCCGCGTATTGAACATCTAAGCATATATTCCCAATCTTGTACGATACATATAACACACATTAGCAGCCATTTTAACAAATAAAACCGAATAATACAATTCCATTTAAAGATGACATAGATGGAAGATAAAAAAAAATTCTAATGGGGGCAGCAGACGAATTTCCTTACAGGCAAAAATTCGATTTTTCTTTCTTTCTTTCACAATTCTTTAAATTGAGCTCAATTGTACAAAATAACATGGATAATTATTTTAAATTACACTGAATTCGAAGTTTTAATTCACTTTACATTCTCATTTGATGACTAAATGTATTTTCAAAGACAATGTACTAGAAATTCGAAAAAATAAAATATCTCAAGAACGGTAAGCCTTAGTGTTATGGGGTTAATCTTATTTTTTTTTGTCGTCAAAAATTAAGTATAAAACAGGTATTTAATTTATATTGATGCATTTGATCATACGTAGTCTTTTATTTTAAATTTTGATGATTTTTGCGGACTATTTCACAAACAAAAAAACCAGCCCAGTGGTTAGTACGCGGGGATTGCACTCGAACGACCCAAGTTCGATTCCCGCATCTGCCCAAACTGTTGCCATGTTCACGCGGAGTACAATCTCGTTAAACATGTGGATCTGTACGCCCTACCGAGAGGTTAGTGGTAGGGGAAGGAGGGTACGCTCCCTGTGGATGCACCCCCACTGGGTTCCGGTCTAAATTGGGTGGCACTTCCCGGCCATCCAAACAGATACCTTACACCTCCGGGTAGGTTGGACGGTCTGGTTCAGAGAAGAAGAATCAGCACCAGGGTAACCAACATGTGACTTATCTGCCACATTTTGTAAATTTTGGTCATCGAAGCAACGAAACATATTTAATACGCCATGTAGCAACAATTATTCCAACAACATTAATATTTCAAACGAGATTTCTAGTTAATGTTTGAAGCTAATTATAAAATGCAATCAGAGAACAATAAACCCCATTACAAACACGTTTCAGAAATTAATTAAACAGTTATTGTTTCGGTTCAAAACATTCTCTGCTTGTGAACGACGACTGTCTGTTAGTTGCGAAATGCGGTAGGCAATCCATCATTTAGAAATACAATGCGCACACCATGTTCACCAATTACCTCAATCCTTCTAATAAAGCATTTTTAATACATTTTCAGAACAATCGCGTTGAAAGAGTCTTGAAAATTGATACATGCATTTGTAACAAATCGATAAGAATTAAATAGTTACGTTCAGAAATTAAAAGCGTGCTAGTAACTATAATTATGCATTGTGGAACATAATAAACATACAAATCTAATATGGGCAACAAATGACTTTCCTTATATAATGCAATGAATTAAACACTTTTACAGTTAAAAAAAATGTTATTCTTATAGTAGATACTATATTCTTTCCAAGATATTGAATTTTCGTCAATGAGTCGTCATTTTTTTCGATTTATCGTCATTTTTATCCATTCGGCGAGATTTTCGTTAATGTGGCAACATTTAAAAATGTCGCCAAGTTGACGACATTGCGGTAAGTTCCTCGCCAAAATCTCGCCAAGCGTTATGGACGGAGAAATAAATTATTCTTACAGCAGGTAAATGACTATTAGCGTTCAAATACAAAACTATTACTCAAAGTATCTTTTCTCGTGAATGAAACGAGTTAGATCCATGAGAATGATGTCCGCATGATATTACATGTGCAAAGTAACCATGTTTCTCAACAGTTAATATTTTTTTTTAATTTATGGGATTTTTTTTATACATTTATTTGAAAAATGTGCGATATCTCGAGAATGGTTCATGCTAGCGTTCTAAAGTTTGTGTCAATCATTTTCTAAGGAAAAATTACATAACAAATGTCTATTTGCGTAACTGTATTAAAGGTTTTAATTTTTTGACGATTTTTCAAAATTTCAGTCGAAAATTTAGGGGGGTTCTGAACATTCGATTGTGTTTTACAACAATAAGCTTCCAGTATTCATGGATTGGGATTTTTGTACTAAATTTTATTCGAATCGCTCCATTCGTTCATGAGATATCGTCTCCACAGACTCACTGACACACACACACATACTTTCACACACACACAGACATCACCTCAAAAATGTTCGATTCGTGATCAGGAATGCTTGAAACGTGCTCTTCCGTCGAAAACTCGAATTCGAATTTTCGACCCCGTCACAATACTTTCCTTATACATTATGTATATAAGGAAAGTAATAAACATTATAAGCATAATAAACATTAACATAATAAACATTAATTAGCAATTAATTATATAATAAAAATATTATATAAAATATAATAATTATAATATATTATAAAACATAATAATTATAAAACATAATTAATTATATAAAACATAATAAACATTAATTATAGAATAATTTTCTCATATCGCTGTGTAAATAAGCTTAACCAAAAAAATTTCCTTGTAATTAAATCTTAAATTCAAAAAATATCATGTGGGCGGGGCAGTACATGACTTTCGCTACAAACTCAAATTCATTTTCTCATTATTTCTTTAAAAATCCATTAAATTTACACTTTTAATTTAGTTTTCGTCTTTATTTGATATCTGGGCGTATTTTCAAAACAGATGTAGCAAAAATACGAAAAAACTTTAATATCTCGAAAGCGGCTATTCCTAGAATAATGGGGATGGTTTTATTTTTTTCGTCGTCAAAAATTACGTATGAAATAAGCATTTAATTAATACATTTGAGCATACGTAATCTTTTATTTTAAGTTATGACGATTTTTACTGGCCATTTAGTAAACAAAGGCAGGTTCTTTTATTTCGAATTTCACCAAAATATAATCAGCACCAGTCACACACAAGTGACTTGCCTATAAAATTTCATGAAGTTCGTGAATCAACAAGATACTTACCTAAAAAATTTATGAAATCTGGTCCATTAGTTATAAATGATAGTGGATTCATACATTGCATACACACACACAAACGTCAAGCTCAAAATAGGTTTCACGTGTTTAAGAGGTCCCAAAACGAGTAGTCCGTCGAAAACTCGAGTTGCGAATTTCGGCTTAGTTTCATACCCTATACATTACCATGTATTGCAGGGAAAGTTACCATTTAAAAGTATAAACTGGTTGCGGAGACAAAAAAACAAACAAGAAAGCTCAATCATGCATAAAGCATTGATTATGAAATACTTTCCAACTTCAATGCAATTTCACTTACATATCTCTAAAATGCGATATATTCCTCGATAATATTTTTAAAATTATCACAATACTACATTAATTTATTATATTTGAAAACTTAAAACTGCATCGGAAAAAATTAACTTCATTCAAATGACGGCATTGAAATATAAATTGCCCGGTTTAAATATCTCTAAAATGGGATACATTCCTAGGTAATATTTTTAAAATTATCATAATACTATAATAATTTATTATATTTGAAAACTTCATTGAAAACAAATGAACTTTATTCAAATGACGTTATCGAAATATAAAACGCCTGGCTTTCTCTATAAATGCAGCATTTCATTCAAAAACGTTTTTTCATTCCTTTCATTCATCACAATACTATAATAATTAATTTTATTTAAAAACTTAAAACCATGGAGGTACAAGTAATTTAACTCTATGCTTAAAACTTCATAAAAAATTAGTCTTCTTCTCTGTGTAAAATCAATGAATGTTTCATTCATATCAGCTATAGCAGACTCCATGAGCTAAATAATTTTGCGTTAAAGAAATGCAGCAAATCTTATACAACTCATTCTACATATTTTGGTGTTTACATTTTCCATACGTGAAAATTAGGCTCGTTGTAGAAATAATCAAAGTTTGGTGATCATTTAAACTCAAATATATTGTCATTGCGTTGTTTCAGTATATAGATGCACAGAATTTAAGCAAACATAAAGCGGTTTTAGGACGGATGCAATACCAAATATGAATTAAAAAGAACTTTAAAAATCACGATTTTGGGGCGTGGTAGCTCATTGGTTAGTGGGCTGAAGTTGCACTCGGTAGTCCCGGGTTCGATTCCAGCCACTGCCAAAACTGCCGCCGTGTTCACGCGGAGTACGATCACGTTAAACATGTGGGTCCGTAAGTCCTTCCGAGAGGTTGGTGATAGGGTAAGGAGGGTACGGTCCCTGTGGATGCCTCCCCCACTGGGGTCCGGTCTAAATTGGGTGGCACTTCCCGGCCGTCCAAACAGTTACCTTACACCTTTCTGGTAGGTCGGACGGTCTGGGTCTAAACAACAACAAGATGGATGCCCTATTTAATTTTGTCGGGTTTAATTTAAGTGTGTCGTGTGATTGCGTTATATAAAAGGTGTAATTATTATTTTAATTTTTATTTCAAAAACTACTGAATATATTTTGCTGGAATTTTTTTTATACATTTTATGGGATAATTTGAATATTTCCTAAAACTTTCGTAGCAATTTGTGAATTATAAATCCGCTTAAAAATTGTTTGAAAAATTTGGTCCCATAGGGTTCAATGTATTTCATTTTTTCAACCCGGGTTCAATCCAAAACTAATTGGGTGATATTATTCATTTATATTCCCATAGGTTCCACAAACCGTCTGAACAACATACTAAAATTTCATTTTAATAAAGTCATTTTTACGGCAGTTATCGTGCTAACGGACAGACAGACAGACAGAATGAACAAAGTCATAAACACTTTTAAACTTTGTTGTAAAGTGTTAAAAAAGTCTCCTTCATCAGGGTAAATTATGCAAAGCATCACTCCAGCAAAAGCAACTCCTACAACTCCCCCAATGTCGATAACAGCATCCATGCACGGGTTTCGCTCTTATGCGTCGTCAGCATAACATAGTTGATGTCTGCAATGGCAACAAGAAAATCTGCTATACAACCACAATTTTGCGAAGCTCTGCAGAAACTGATACATTTAGTCTTACCACGTAGCCAACTTCGAGTATTTTCAAAATTTATCAAGCCACACGAGGTTGCAATGATAAAATTAATTTTCAGATAGGGGCGTCTGAGTTAAAGTTACAATGTATTTTGAAACAAAACAGAAATTGCCAGTTTTCACAGAAGTTCGCAAAATTGTGGCCTTCAACAAGTCTTCTTGCTTCCATTGCTGATACCGACTATTGCATGCCAACGAGAGTATAATAAGCAAGAAAGGGACCCATAGATGCTAATATCCACAATGGGAGCGACCCCTATAGTTGGATTCTGTAACTAAGGAAATATATTAGGTTCAAACATTTTGTCAAAAATTATCAATAAATGTTTTCTTACTTCTGCTGGTATGACAGATATATTACTTTATATACATAATGTATAAGGAAAGTATTGTGACAGGGTCAAAAATTCGAATTCGAGTTTTCGACGGGAGAGCACGTTTCAAGCATCCCTGATTACGAATCGAACATTTTTGAGGTGACGTTTGTGTGTGTGTGTGTGTGTGTGAAAGTATGTGTGTGGGTATGTGTGCGTGTCAGTGAGTCTGTGGAGACGATTTCGCACGAACGAATGGAGCGATTCGAATGAAATTTGGTACAAAAATCACAATCCATGAATACTGGAAGCCTATTGTTTTTAAACGCAATCGAATGTTCAGAAGCCCCCTAAATTTTCGAGTGAAATTTTGAAAAAATCATCAAAAAATCAAAACCTTTAATAAAGTTACGCAAATAGACATTTCTTATGTAATGTTTCCTTAGAAAACGATTGACATAAACTTTAGAACACTAGCATGATCCGTTCTCGAGATAATGCACATTTCTAAAATAAATTTATCAAAATCCCTCAAATTAAAAAAAAATATTAACAGTTGAGAAATATGTTCACTTTTCATATGTGATATCCTGCGATAAATTGGGTGACATCATTCTCGTGGATCTAGCTCGTTCCATTCATGAGAAAAGATACTTTGAGTAATACTTTTGTATTTAAACGCCAATAGTCATTTATCTGGTATAAGAATATCTTATTTCTCCGTCCATAACGCTTGGCAAGAATTTGGCGACAAATTTGGCGACTTTTTAAATGTTGCCAAATTAACGAAAATCTCGCCAAATAGTTAAAAATGACGCTAAATCAATGAAAATGATGACTAATTGAAGAACATTCAATATATTGGAAAGAATATATCTACTATAAGAATAACATTTCTTTTTAACTGTAAAAGTAGTAAATTCATTGCATTATATAAGGAAAGTCATGTGTTGCCCACATCAGATTTTTTTTTTATCTTGAAGTATGGGACTTTTTTTGCTTCCAAAACATCTTACTATTTTTTATTTAATCGTTGAAATTTTATTTTCCCCACGTGATGGGTGATACATATTGAAAGAATCAAGCAATTTCTTTTTAAATTTGTAATTCCTATGAACAAGTTATCGTAGTTTAATTGGCAACAATAATAAGCCTATTGATTTTCAGCAAAATCTTCAAAAACCTGTAATTATTGATTTTGAGTGAGATCAAATCTTAAAAGAGCTCTAATTCTTGATTTTCTGCTAGATTGAATCTATAAAAAGCTCTATTTCTTATTTTCAGCAAGACCGAATCGAAGAGCTAATTTTTGATTTACAGCGATATCGAATCCTAAAAGAGCTCCAACTGTTGATTTTCATCAAGATCGAATTTTAAAAAGCTTTAATTATTTATTTTCTACTAGATCAAATAAAAGCCGTAATTCTTGATTTTCAGCGAGATCGAATCTTTAATATCTGTAATTTCTTGATTTTTAACGAAATCAAATCTTTTTTATTCTCAAAGAAATCAGATCTTCAGAAAGCTCTGACTTTGATTTTCAACGAAATTGAATCTTCAGAGAACTCTTATTTTTTTCATTTTCAACGAGCTCGAATCTCAAAAGAGTTCTAATTTTTCATTCTCAACGAAACTGCATCTTGCTCTGATTTTTGTTGCCTCAGAATATTTAAATTAGTTCATTTATAGCAAAATTCAGGTATTAGATATCAAAGATTTTTACTTTCTCATACTACTGTATAAGACCAGCACTATTTTCTCGAATGAGATTTTCAGGATAATCGCGCATTTTGAGACCTCATGAACCCATTTCAAACACATTAGGGATAATATTTCTCTGGATATATGTGTGTGTGTGTGAACGATTACTTATGACGAATTCTGCCGCTATCACATATAATGTGTAGTCATAGGCATTATGTTGTTGTTGTTGAGACCCAGACCGTCCGACCTACCAGAAAGGTGTAAGGTAACTGTATGGACGGCCGGGAAGTGCCACCCAATTTAGACCGGAACCCAGTGGGGGAGGCATCCACAGGGACCGTACCCTCCTTCCCCTACCACCAACCTCTCGGAAGGACTTACGGACCCACATGTTTAACGTGATCGTACTCCGCATGAACACGGCGGCATTTGTGGCAGCGTTCAAATCTAGCGCGCAAACCACGGGGATATCATAGGCATTATGTGTGAAACCTAAACTAAATAGAAATGTTAGTAAGTCTCGTGTTTAGAACTCCAATTTTTCACATTTTAAGATTATTGTAGTATTATTTCCGACGGAAATCAATGACGGTATTTTGTAGTATATAAGAGAAAGTGATATTTTAAACTACGCTATGGATATTATTTATTTGCTAATAGCCAGACACATTATACATGCAATCCTTCGTCTATACATCGGCCAGAATTGTGAACCATTTAGCCATCACAAGACGTTGCCCCGGTTCACCCAGTGGGTGCGGAACACACTATGCCAAAGAGCACAATATCCATTCCCGCAGGTGGGACTCGAACCCACAATCCGGCAGCCGAGCGAGGACGAGAAAACGCATACATCAACAGCTCATACCCCGCATCGGTCAGGCTATAGGTATCAATGGTATCAAAATAGTTTATATAATAACAAATAAACAAAATGCGATGAACGTTACTAATAAGCTATTGACAATTTGAAAAAAAGAAACTTTTAAAGAACACGAACACGAAAAAACTATTTTTAACGTGACGTATATGTGCCCCTGTCTGTGCAATGTATTTATCCATTCTACCTCTTTATTTATTTATTCACTCTGCACGTTTAGAGTACTACAGGACAAAAAAAACTACTTTTAAAGCCAGGTCTATGTGTGTGTGTCTGTGCAGTGTTTGTATCCAGTCGCGCTCAAAAGACAGTGGACAAAATTCAACAAAATTTGACGGGTCACTTGTGTGGTGCTGATTAGATTTTGGTACGATTCGGGAATAACAGAACAGGCCTTTTTTCCCTAGGATGAACCGTTCTCGAGATGTTAAAGTTTTTGGAATTTGGGGTCTAACGCCGTATTGAAATTATATGTATTAAAACTGAAAATTGGATATAATTTCATATAAGTATCTCCATGTCAGTTTCTGCAAATAAACTGAATTTATTGGATTACGAAAGAAAGAATGAATTTGAGTGTGTAGGGAAATTCATGTGCTGCCCACATCAGATGTTTTTATCCTGATAATGATATAACATTAAGGACAATAAAAAATAAAAATGCTTGAAAAAGTCCAATACAGACTGGCAATTCATGTATTTTATGCGTACTACTCGCTAAAGTACTACTTAAATTTGGCAATGAAGTCTCACGCCTACTAAATTGTAGAAATTATATTCACAAATGCCAAGCCCATTCATTCAAATAAGTCATGTGATACAATCCATCAATAAAATGTCTTAATAACATTGGTCAGCAGGTTGCAAAACACTAGCTTGTTCTCGAGGCAAGGCTCAGGTGTGATGTCATAGAAAATCATTGCACGATTTCACAATGGCATTACGAAAGCCAAACCCTGAATTTATTTAGTAGACCTTGAACACTCCCTCCGATATTTCAAGGTCTATCTAAATTATTTGAGCAACAAATACATGAGGAATTCTTACTATCATGTTATTGTATATAGAGAGAATTCTGTCTCAAAAAGCTTTCGAATTAAAGACCGAAAGGGCACGTTTCGCTAGTTAAAAGTTACTTTCTGTATTTTAATGCTAATGAATCACATAGGTTCCAAAGTATCTATTTATAATATAAAGATCTTGATTTATCTGTGTGTTTATCTATCTATCTCTGGGTAAAGCTAAAGATGTTTCGGAAACATTCAACCGTACAACTTGGCGACAAATTTGGTGACTTTTTTAAATGTCGCCAAATTAATAAAAATAACACCAACTCAATGAAATTAATTGCGTTTTGGGAGGATATAGTATTGTAATGATGTTTGGGTAGCATTTATCTGTGAGTCTAACCTTTCTACTTGGCGAAAAATTTTTGACTTTTTAATGTCGCCAAACTGATCCAAATATCGCCAAATTAACGAAAATGTCGCCAAATCGATAAAATGGTCACCAAATTGATAAAAATGACAACAAATGTATGATATTAATTGTGTTTTGAAAGAGGGTAGTATTGGAATGCTTCGGTGGCGTTTGTCAGTCACTCCAACCATCCCACTTGATGAAAGATTTGGCAACTTTTTTAAATGTCGCCAAATTAATTAAAATGCCGCCAAATTAGCAAAAATATCGCTAAATCGATAAAAATGCCGTGGAATATTAATTAAATGCACATCGGATTTTGATGTAGATTTTGCACGTGAATATGAATAAGTTTGTGCTTGAACTAATGAAGTAGCCCCGAAAGTACCTAATTTAAATGTATGTGATGTTAATTTAATCCCAATAATATTGTGGTTTATTTATGTGAATATTTGACGACATTATATAAGATCAACAAAGCTCACGCGCTTCGTGCGCTACCTACAATTCGAAAAGTACAAATTTAATAACCGGCCAATCTTTGGTATATTGCTTCCATATCCATTTTCTTCCTTTATGGTGTTATATATATATATATACCAGGTGATCAGGTGATTCAAAAGTTCAGAACAAAAGTAAAAAGTGATAATATCAGTGGGTTGGATAGACATGCGGTTTGCAGATTAATATTCACCGTGGTGCGGGATTTTGTATGGTATGAAAAAACATTAGTTCCAAATCTCGACACTAGGGGGCGCTGCTGCATAAAAACCCATGGAGGTGACGGTGACGTATGCATATTGCTCACGCAACGCAGAATTATGATCAGACAAAAACATTATTGAATACCGCATGCACATTTTTAATGTGCAATAATAATAGTAATAATGGTTCGTGTTGTTATTATGATTACAAAATGCACTTGATACCCATTCATGCCATATGCAAATTTGTGATCAGGCGTGATATGACGTGAATCAGGCATGCATTGATAAAAGCAGAGTCGATCACAGGCTATTCATATCTACTACTCACAGTCCTCATGTTATAGTCTCAAGATAAAGCTTTACTGGTTAAGCTGTACTATACGAATTCGGAATCTGCGACTGTCGCTCTACGGAAGTTTCAGTCAATGGAAGAAAGGGGTGAAACGTAGAAGAGGACCACTCTCACCATTTGGATTACTGCGAATAGTTCGCCCATTTGAAGCAACACGTTCTGTACATGATGTGCCACGCAGTGGTCAACCATCCATCTACCTCCACTACAGTGGCCACAATCGTGGAGGAACATGTCAATAACGATGCTCAGTCAGCATCGCATAGAATAGCCAGTGCTCGTGCAGTTTCCAGTGTCTCAGACATACCAGTAACTACAGTTTGGCGAGCCCTCCGAATGACATTACGAAGGTAACCGTATAAAACCCAACGTGTTCAGCAACTGCTGCCGGTGGATGTCCCAAAGCGCGAAGCATTTGCACGGGGGGCCGTTTCAAAGATGGAGAATGATGAGGCTTGGTTATTTAACATTTTATGGACGGATGAGGCACATTTTTCATTAGATGGAGTTCAGTCTGAAAATTGCCACATTTGGGCTACTAGCAACCCTCATGAAAATGTTAAAGCACCGCTGCAGCCAGGAAAAGTCATTGTGTGGTGTGAATTTGCCGCATCGTTCATAATTGGACCTTCCTATTTTGAGGAGCGTTGTGCCATAGGCCTAAAAACTTACACCATAACAGGTGCAAGCTATTATAATTTATTACGTACCATGGTCCCTCCTAACCTTCAGGAACGCAATGAACTAGACACTATAGTTTTTATGCACGATGGAGCTCCACCCCCCACACAGCACGTCAAGTGATGGAGTTGCTACGGTCAACGCTTGGCGCCGATCGCCTACTGAGCAGGCATAGCACACATGGATGGTCTGTGAGATCCCCAGATCTCACACCCTGTGATTTCTGGTTGTGGAGCTACCTAAAATCACGGGTCTATAGAAGAAATCCCCAGTCCTTACCAGCACTGAAAGACGCCATACGGCAGGAGGTAGCAGCCATTCCCGTTGATATGCTGTTTCATGCTGTATCAGGCGTAATAGCGCGACTGCACTCAGTACTGAAATGCGGTAGTGGACACATTGAGCACTTGCAGCTGTAAATCATGCTGAAATAAAATATCTCATTTCAAAATTATTACCTCCCGTTTTCTTTGCAGCAGCGCTCCTAGTATCGAGATTTTGAACTATTTTTTTTTTCATTCCATACAAAATACCGCACCACGGTGAATATTAATCTGCAAACCGCATGTCCCTCCGATCCATAGATATTTTTTATCGCATTTTACTTTTGCTCCGAACTTTTGAATCACCTGGTATATATGAAAATCGAATGATAAAATAGAGAGAAGTTGTAGCTTGAAAACCCAAACTTAAAATATGCCTACAAATTAAAAGAAGTAGAAAATCAACCATCACGAGAAAAATTAAATGCTTATTTCTGGTCATCAAGCAGCATTAAAGTCATGCACGTGGAAAAACACTAGGCCTAAAAATTGTTCATTTGATCAATTATTTTTTTTAAGTCCAAATATTTATTCAAAATTAACACAAAATATGCTAGTTTCTGAAGCAAGAGATAGATTTCATCTATAAACTAATGTCATTTAGACGACTAGCATAAAGATGAAAAAATTATTTAGGAAACACAAATACCTGAAATACAATGCAAATATCCTATCCATTCGAGCATTATACGACGAGACCAATGTTGGCAATCGCAAAAGATAAAAGTAGAGATGTACTCGCGCCAATCATGAGAAATAAATAACAGTATTGCAAAAAGACTGTAAAATGTGGTATATTCTACAATAAAAGCTTCAAAATAAAGGAGCAGGAAATATAGGAAAAAACATAGAGGCCAAAGCATAAGAGGATGCAAATACATTGCAATGTCCACTCAAGGGAATGCAGATATTTGGCCAATACAAGACACCTAGGAGAGAACCCCAAGAATATCAAGAGCATACATACCACAAGAATATATGAGACACCCCCAAAAGTATACATGCATATTTTTAGCCATCGGGGTTGCATTGGGTACCTCTGACATACTGACACTGCGCTCTTATAGAGGTGGTATTTCATAATTTTATTTTTTAAAACATGAACTTGAAGATACAGGAGGAAGCAAATCTCTCTAACTCCCTGTTTTAAATAATTATATTCTGAATTTTTAAATTAGGATTTCCTCTCAATATTAACTTTCCTATTCAGCTGAATCATGGGGGTAAACGAATGGTCTCATATCTACCCCATGGGCTGAATACCTTTTTTCCTTCTATCAGGCATTGTCTCATGACCACGTGATTGGAGTGGTCTCATGACCACTTAACAAAACAATTTATCAAGTTTAATACCTTAAACTCTTCATCTCAAGTTTTTAATTTCTGGTCATACCATAGAAGAAAGGGGAGGAAATCTCTTTAACTGTACGAGTCATACCATTCAGCTCCAGCCAATCTATCTATAAAAAATCTGATGTGGGCAACACATGACTTTCCTTATATAATGCAATGAATTTACTACTTTTACAGTAAAAAATAGACTTTTTTTATAGTAAATACTTATATTCTTTCTAAGATATTACATTTTCGTCAATTAGTCATCATTTCCATTGATATAGCGTCATTTTTATCAATTTAGCGAGATTTTCGTTAATTTGGCAACATTTAAAAAGTCGCCAAGTTGGCGATATTCCGCCAAATTCCTCGCCAAAATCTCGCCAAGCGTTATGGACGGAAAAATAAGTTATTCTTATAGTAGATAAATGACTATTGGTGTTCAAATACAAAAGTATTACTCAAAGTATATTTTCATATGAAAGGAACGAGCTAGATTTACGAGAATGAGATCACCAAATTTAGCGCATGATATTATATATGAAAAGTGAACATGTTTCTCAACAGTTAATATTTTTTTTTAATTTATGGGATTTTTTGATAAATTTATTTTTAAAATGTGCAATATCTCGAGAATGGTTCACACTAGCGTTCTAAAGTTTATGTCAATCGTTTTCCAAGGAAAAATTGCATAAGAAATGTCTATTTGCGTAACTTTATTAAAAGTTTTGATGTTTTGATGATTTTTTTCAAAATTTCACTCGAATATTTAGGGGTTTCTGAACATGCGATTACATTTAAAAACAATAGTCTTTCAGTATTCACGGATTGTGATTTTTGTACCAAATTTCAATCGAATCGCTCCATTCTTTTGTGAGATATCGTCTCCACAGACTCACTGACACACACACACACACACACACACGTCACCTCAAAAATGCTCGATTAGTGATCAGGGATGCTTGAAACGTGCTCTCCCGTCGAAAACTCGAATTCGAATTTTCAACCCCGTCACAATACTTTCCTTATACATTATGTATATAGGGAAAGTAACAAAGTGTGCATTAAATGCATTGTTTTAAACGCGAATTTAAAAATGCCTCTCTAACTCCAAGGTTTAAATATTCGTATTCAGAATTTTTAAATGGGGATGATCTATCAATATTTATTTTTCTATTCAGCTGAATCATGAATACGGTCTCACCTCTAACTCCATCACATAAATATAGTTTTATTTTATTTCTTCAGGTATTAAAATCTCATGGCCATGCAATTGCATTAGGTTGAGTCAACACCTTCAGCCTGAACTTATAAACACATAACTAGTAATAAAGGCTAACACTTGAGAAGCTATTTCTCCAGATCCAAGGGTTAATAGGATTTCATATTTGAATTCAGCATGGTCGAATGAATATAGTACACGAGAATTAGTATACATTCGGTGCTTTGGCATACTCACACTGCTCTTTTGGAAAACTGATATTTAGATAGTCGTTTATTCTGCTCAGACGATGTGATATTTCTAATTGTCAAATTAGATTCGCAGGAAATGTATATACAGAGGGTGTTCACACATTTTTGTAACGATTTTGAAAAAGAAATATATATAAACAAAGATAAGAATTTTATTTTCTTATACGAGGGTGGTTCAAAAAGTAAGGTAGCAAGTCCTGTGAAAGAAAAGGTTTATTCACGAAATCAAAGAGATATACAAAGTTAGCAAGCCACTGGTACACATCATTTTTCCACATAGTCACCATGGTTGTCGAGGTTCCATCGGTAACCCAATCTATCGAAACCGGCATAGAAGAAATCAGGGTCCAGGTCGCAGAGCCACTCAACGACGGCTTCCTGAACTTCGGCATTGGTTGTGAAATGGCGACCGGCCAGGTGCTTTTTCAACGGTCCGAAGAGATGAAAATCGCTTGGTGCGAGATCCGGGCTGTAGGGTGAGTGTTCCAGTACATTCCATCGGAAACGCTGTACTAAATCACGTGTAACCGAGGCCGTATGCGGTCGGGCGTTGTCGTGCAACAACGCGACACCTTTCATTTTCAATTCAAATAATTCGTACGCCGAATTTGTGCATCCGTGAGAGCTCTTGTTACCTTACTTTTTGAACCACCTACGTATATTCAATCTGATAGCCCTTTCGTTGAACTATCATATTACATCTTGATTTCCAAGATAAAAGAGCTTTTCTTAAAATATCAAGGTTGATTTTGTTCCACTCCTCCGCCACAATCTTCCAGAGTCCATCCAGTGTTTTGGGATGCCTCTTATAAAGAGCTTGTTTTAAAAGTCCAAATGCACAGTAATCCATAGGAGAACTCTGGATGGGATGCATTTAAATGGAATAGCCTCAATTCCGGTTTCATTTCTCATTTTTTCAAAAAATAAAGCAATAGATTTAGGGGTATGGCTGGTAGCCTATCCTGAAGGAACTTAACACAGTGAAGATTGTTTGGATAAAGTGATGAAATGTATTTTTTGAAAGCAGGTGTTAAAACATATTTCTGATAGTAATCCGAGTAATTTTGACATTTTTTCTACTTTCCTTATTTTAAGTTTTCCGTTATAAGAGAAACCAGCAATAACCATAAAACCTTTATCAAAACTTTCCTTGTTTTCTCTGAACCAACCTTTGTCGGGTATGCACTTTTTACCTTTTTCCCAGTTAAATGTAAACTTTGACGTTTATTTCCTTTTTTATTAATTATGTCACTTAATTTACGTGCAGAAATATTAAAACCATGCTTTTTACATCTTTTTTTAAAAATCGAATAAGAATATTATAATTTAACAAGAGTATTTCTCTTCGTAAAGCGCGAAAATATAGCCATCGATCCATTGTTTATTTTCTAGCGACATTTTAAAGCAAAGAATATTTTTAATAAATGCAGACGATAATTAAACCCTATTCCGACTTGATGCCAGTCAGTTTTTTTTTATTTATTTAAATTTAATTCATGGAGAAAGTCAAAATCGTTACAAAAATGTGTGAACACCCTCTGTAAGTAACTTTGAAGTAGATTTACATATTACTATAATGAACAACGTCAAATGTTGATGTAGAAATCACTGTCAGAAACACTGTGCCGCGGAGCTTGGATTTGATTTAGAGATTTATCGCATTTTGAAAAGCTGATCAGGTTGTCAAGATTCCGAAAAACTGAAATATCTCCAGAACAGCTTATCCTAGAGTAATGAGCTTAATCTTATTAGTTTTATCATCGAAAATTGCATATAAAACAAGCATTTAATTAAATTTAAGCATCACACTAAATAAAACTGCTGCTCGTGAGAATGAAAAGTTCAATACTTCCTTAAAGAAAGCTGGTATATTAGGTGACAAAAAATGTGTCGAGCGCGTTTTACAGTCTTCTTTTCCAGACCATAAAACAGTGTTTTCTTCTTAACAACCGCTTACAGCTAGCACTTCCTTAGCAGTTAAGAAAAATCTGATGTGAGCAGCACATGACTTTCCCTGCAGACTTATATTAACGTTCTCTTTATTTTACTTAAATTTGTTTCACTTTTAATTCAATTTCCGTTCTCATTCTGTAACCGGGCTTATTTCCAAAGGTGGCGTAGGGAAAGTACGAAAAACTAAAATATCTCGAGAACGGCTAGTCCTAGTGTAATGGGGTTGGTCTTATTCTTTTCGTCGTTAAAAATTACGTATTAAATCAGCATTTAATGGATATATTTGAGTATACCCAGTTCTTTAGTTTAGATTTGGACGATTTTTGCGGGCCATTTTGCAAAAAAAGGCAGGTTATTTTTTTCTGAATCGTACCAAAATCTAATCAGCACCAGGGTGACCTATACGTGACTCATCTACCGAATTTTATAAAATTCGGTCCATTAGTTTTTCAGCTACAGTGGATACAAATTTTTGCGGGCCATTTCACAAAAATAGTGGGTTCTTTTATTCCGAATCGTACCCAAAACTAATCAGCACCAGTCCCGCCCACAAGTGACTTACCTACAAAATTTTGTGAAATTCGGTCCATTAGTTTTTTAGTTAGAGTGGATACAAAATCTGCACAGACAGACAGACACACACACACAGACACACAGACAGACAGACAGACACACACACAGACGTCACGCTAAAAATGGTTTTTTCGTATTCTAGAGGTCTCGAAACGTGTAGATCCGTCGAAAACTCGAGTTGCGATATTCGGCATGATTCCAATACTTTCCCTATACAATACCATGTATTGCAGGGAAAGTAAAAAACCGTTTTTCGGTCGGATGTAAAGGGCTAAAAAGCTCTATCGAAAAAATTGTAGTCACCTAATTTTCATATTATTACAAACGTATCCTCTAGAATGGTGGGTATATACACAGGATACAAGAATGAGTCCAAGTTTCTGGATAACTTACGTTTATTCACAAGCATAATGTGCAAAACGGGAATAATATACAATAAAACACCACTTAAATGCTTCACTCCTTTCACAGAATAAGCGATAATGTTCTCAAAATACAGATGAAAATAATTTTAAAAAACAACAGCTAATATTCTCAAAACATTGACAACAGTCACAGTTCACTGTAGCTCGTATACTGTCAACTTGTCAACTGAACTCCCAGATTCAGTGATAACTCCTATTTATAGTCTCTCCATGGAAACTTCTGGAAATCTCTTATATCTCAAAGAATAATCGGTCTATCGAGAAGTTTCTGTAACATTCCGTAAGTCGGCAAATTGGCGATAAATCGCCAAATCTAGCAACCCTTCTTCTAACTGGCAAATCCTGGCAACCCTGGGCTCACGTCATGCTGACGTCATGAACTGTGTTTTCTTCGTCTGGCCTTCGAGACGCACAAAAGAAGAGGAATATTGAGCGTTCGCAACACTGTGCTTGCTTTCTTTAAGGAAGTATTGAAACTTTTTACATTTAAGCATATTTTGTTATTTATTTTAGATTTTGTCGATTTTTATGAACCATTTCGAGAAAATCTGATGTGGGCAGCAGATGAGTTTTCCTGTAGACGCAAATTCCTAAACCATTAAATTAAGTTTAATTGCTCACATTGACACTAACACTTACTTGATATTATATCTAGATTTTTAATACGTCTTCTTTTCCATGAGGCAACTTAATGCATTTCAAAACGTCACAAAATTAAGAAAAAAAAAATTAAATACCTTGAAAACGGTTTATTCTAAAATAATAACCTCGGTATTCGTTTTGAAGTTAAAAATTTCGAGAAAGAACAAGCTACGAATGAATACTTTTAAGCATATTTAGCCTTTAATTTCAGATTTTGAAGGCTTTGCGAGCCATTTCGCAAAAAACAAAAAAAAACAAAAAAAAAACAAAAAAAAAAGCTAAAATCTAATCAGCACCAGGACAATCCGCAAGTGACTTACCTACCAAATTTTAGGAAATTTTATCGTACACTAAAAGACATCATCAACTGCTCAAAATTCCAAAAAAACTTAATATCTCCAGACTGGTCCATCCTAAAGTAATGGGGACGGTTTCATTCATTTTGTCGTTAAAAATAACGTATAAAACAAACATTTAATCAATACATTTCGACATATTTATTCTTATATTTCAGATTTTGACAATTTATGGGGCAATTTTGATAAAAAAATCTGATGTGAGCAGCACATGACTTTCCTTATATAATGCAATGAATTTACTACTTTTACATTTAAAAAAATGTTGTTTTTATAGTAGATACTTATATTCTTTCTAAGATATTGAATTTTCGTCAATGAGTCGTCATTTTCATTGATTTAGCGTCATTTCTATCCATTTGGCGAGATTTTCGTAAATTTGGCAACATTTAAAAATGTCGCCAAGTTGGCGACATTTCGCTAAATTCGTCGCCAAAACCTCGCCAAGCGTTATGGACGGAGAAATATGTTATTCATACAGCAGATAAATGACTATTGGCGTTCAAATACAAAAGTATTACTCAAAGTATTTTTCTCATGAATGGAACGAGTTAGATCCACGAGAATGGAGTCACCAAATTTATCGCATGATATTACATATGAAAAGTGGACATGTTTCTCAACAAATATTTTTCTTTAATTTATGGGATTTTTTGATAAATTTATTTGAAAAATGTACAATATCTCGAGAACGGTTCATGCTAGCGTTCTAAAATATATGTTAATCGTTTTCTAAAGAAAAATTACATAAGGAATGTCTGTTTGCGCACCTTTATTAAAGGTTTTGATTTTTTGATAATTTTTTCAAAACTTCACTCAAAAATTTAGAGGAATTCTGAACATTCAATTGTGTTTTAAAAATAGTCTTTCAGTATTCACGGATTGTGATTTTTGTACCAAATTTCATTCGAATCGCTTCATTCGTTCGTGAGATATCGTCTCCACAGACTCACTGACACACACACACAGACATCACCTCAAAAATGTTCGATTCGTGATCAGGGATGCTTGAAACGTGCTCTCCCGTCGAAAACTCGAATTCGAATTTTCGACCCCGTCACAATACTTTCCTTATACAATATGTATATAAGGATACATTATGTATATAAGGAAAGTAAAAATGTCAGGGTTTTTTTTTATTGTTTTTGTTTCAAATCGTCCCAAAATCTACTCAGCATCAGAGTAAATTTATAATAATAAAATTTTGTAGACTAGGTGAATAGTTTTTGAGCTGGAATGGCACACACGGACAGGATTGCACAGGCGGACAGACCAACACACACACACACACAGGTTACGCTAAAAATAGGTTTTTTGTATTCCAGAGTTCCTGAAACGTGTAGATATGTCAAAAATTGGAGTTTTCAAAACGATTTCAATACTTTCCTTATACATTACCATGTACTGTAGGAAAGTAAAGAACGGTAGATTTTAATAAAATGGAAACTCCACATTAAATATTTTATCTTGTAAACCAGAGCCATTTTGGAAAAAAGAAGATAAAACTCCTTTACACAAAAAAATATGAGTAACACAAAAAAGTGAAAAAGAGAAAAACATTGCACATGAAAGCAAATAAATTCATTCAAAAAATGCATGCTTAATACAAAGTTCAAGTCATAGAATAGGGTTAAGTCTAAAAAGCCCTAAAGAGAAACAATTTCCTTTTACGAGATTTTTGTGCAAATGTACACTGCCATTGGATATCCTGAGATAAATTCCGTTTTACTTAATTAAAGATAAAGCACAGATGGCGATTTCAATAACTGTATAGAAGTAAGGAAAGGTTTTGCAGAGAAGACGTTGCACTCGCTTCAGTGTAATAAAATCGCATAAAATAATCCCTTTCAAAAATTTGTATTTTCGATTTTTATTCAGTTACATTTATCCAATTTTATTTTAATGTTTTTGTTTCGATTTAAAGAAATTACAAGTAAACTACATCTAGATTATGTGACACCACTCGACTTTCTCATACATTGTAAAGAATCTTGCAGCCCCTAACAAGAATCGAATCACGGATCTTCACACTGGCCAACGGACTCTCTATCGCTGAACTACTGGGACAAAATTGCAAGCTCGTGTCGTAGTGGAGTCTGCATTCTTCACCCTCTAATGTCAGATTGGTGTGAAACTGACAATCTGTGTGACCCCCTCCTGTTATTTTTACTTCAAGTTAGCCTCCTGATGCTTTCTTTATCCTCCAGGAGAGCTTTCTGCATGGTAGTCTTCGTACCAATTTGAAATCGGCGCCCAATATTACAAAGTCTACTGAATACGTGCTAGATGTACTAGGGTCACTTTCAGACCTTCGACATTTTGCACTATACCTACAGGATTCATTTGCTCGGGCGCCATTGTAAAGAATCGTGTTGCCCTGACTGAGAATCGAACCACTGATCTTTGTACCTCTACCCTTGAGCTGCTGCGCCGAAGACGTAAGCTCTTATCGTCGAAGTGTACTCTGCATTTTCCACCCTTTAATGTCAGACTGCTGTGCAACTGACAATATGACTGCCCGCTTTTTGCTATTATCCCCCATGTGCAAATGTACACTGCTGCTATTATTTATTTTTATCCTCCTGCTACTATTTTAACATTAGATTAGTTTCCTCCTGCTACTGGCACGGAATTGCAAGCTCTTATCAACGAAGTAGACTCAACGCCGCATTATATGTTTTTTTTACGGCTACTTGTATCATAATTAATAGCAAAATAAAAAAAAAATCTGATATTATCCAATACATGGCTTTGCCTACAGAAAAACACATTTAATTTAAACAGTTTTATACTCTTTTGCATATAATTTTCGTGCAAAGATACGAATTTTCAGAAAAATCAGAAGTGATATATACTAAATCGGAAGGGGGGAAATACTTAGTGAACTCCCTTTTACCCTCCACGAAATTCTACATGCAGAATTCTCATGAATCATCCTCTAAGCTAAATGTTTAGCCAATCATGGAAAATAAATATTTTTTTAAAAAAATTTAGAACCGAAAACAAAAAAGTGAAATTCTTGCGGAACTCTCCTACCACCAACGGAATTTGATGTTGAATCCCAATTAATCATCATCTCAATTGGTCATGAATCCTAATTAGTCATCATCTAAGCTCTATCTATTATAGCCGATCCTGATAAACTGATATTGCAAGGAAAATGTAAACATTTTAATCAACGGTGTCATATCCAGAATCCTTAGTGAATCCCTACTTCCTCTGGAATTTGATGCTGAATATATATTAGTTATCATATCAATAACAGATCGTGAGAAATAAATAGACCTTTTAAGGAAAATGTTTAAACCGGAAGTAGTAATTCTTACTCAGCCCCCAATCCCCTACCTTTTCCGAACTTTGACGCGGACACCATATCAGTCATCATCTAAGCTCTAATTATAGCAAATAACATGAAATAAATACCTCAAAAAAGTTTTTAGTAAATACATTAGCAGGAAAAAAAATTGTCACCGATAAAGTATATTTTAGTCCAGTAATATTTATAATACTAATAACACCACTATATTTCATTTTTCTTAACAATTGACGCATAAAATACCGTATGATTCTTTTCGAAAATACAAGTAACAGGGAAAAAATCTGATGTGAACAGCACATGACTTTCCCTGCAGACTCATTGTCTCTATATTTCATTAATAATTTATTGAATTAAGTTTAATTTCACTAAATAACACGCATAATTAATTGAAAAGCCACTTGATTTACGCCTTTAATTCAGCTTTCATTTTGATTTGATAACTGGACTAAAATCGGCGTATCAAAACCGGCTTAGCAAAAATGCTAAAAATCTTAAATATCTCGAGAACGACTGGTCCTAGATTAATGGGGTCGGTTTTGTTCATTTCATTGTATATAAAACATTGTATATAAACATTGTATATAAACATTGTATATAAACATTGTATATAACACAAGCATTTAATTGATGCGTTTGAGCAGACGTAGTCTTTTATTTTAGACTAGCTGCCTTAGGCGACCAGCCTGTTCGCTACCCTTGAAAATTCTGACCGTGGCAAACTCGCTGGCACAACCTACCAGAAAGGTGTAAAGTAACTATTTGGACGGCCAGGAAGTGCCACCCAATTTAGTCATATCAGTTGGACGGCCAGGAAGTGCCACGTCCCAGTGAGGGAGGCATCCACAGGGACCGTACCCTCCTTCCCCTACCACCAACTTCTCGGAAGGACTTACGGATCCACATGTTTAACGTGATCGTACTCCGCGTGAACACGGCGGCAGTTTTGGCAGTGGCGGGAATCGAACCCGGGCCAACCGAATGCAATTCCCGCGCGCTAACCACTGGGCTACAGCACCCTCAGCGACAATCTCTATAACTTCATTGTTATTCACCCAATTTAGACAGGAACCCAGTGGGGGAGGCATCCACAGGGACTGTACCCTCCTTCCCCTACCACCAACCTCTCGGAAGAACTTACGGACTCACATGTTTAACGTGATCGTACTTCGCGTGAACACGGCGGCAGTTTTGGCGGTGGCGGGAATCGAACTCGGGCCTACTGAGTGCAATTCCCGCGTTTAAAATATAACGTAATATCACCGCGACAATCTCCACAACTTTCTTTTTATTTATTTTTTATTTCTTCAGTGTTTAAGTTTTTTCATTATGGTCCCAACCACCACCCGATGTAAACAATACATCGCCACAATTCAATCCAGCATAATGAACCAAAAACCTTATAAAAAGCAAACACTAATTCGGTTTCTAATTGTCCCTCGGCCAAACACCGTACAAACCATAATTCAATCATTTAAATTTTATAATGACCGCATATGCTAAGCTCTTAATTTCATCATCCTCATTCCATCGTTCCATCATTTAAAATATCCATTTAAAATATCCATAAATTAAAATATCCATTTAAAAAATCCATATCGTTCCATCATTTAAAACATAAATATAATAATTTCACCCGATGTATACAATACATCACCACAATTCAATCCACCATAATTCAATCATTTAAATTTTATAATGACCATATGCTAAGCTCTTAATTCCATCATTTAAAATATCACGTAATTTTCTAACCCGATGCACAATCTCCATGGAAACAGCGTGACGTCCCCGGCTGCGCGCGCATCTGGGAGAAAAATCGGAACTTCGCTGAGAATCCATTGAGAAATTTAAAATCGGCACTTCTTTAAAATCAAGATCGAGCTGCTATTTAAAATTATTTCTTGACCAGATTGGGCTTGTAAGAATGCCTGATATTTGAGCTTTCTAAAAATGTAAATTATTAGTCGAAATTCTCGGAACTTTTACGGTGCGAGAATTTAGAAACAAAAGTTCGTTTTTTTTTTAGTCGAAAGTGACTTTTATTTAAAAATCTTTAAAAAATATTAGAATTTGTTCCTGACATTTGAAATTGATATATTTTTACTCACAATTGACTGCTCTTTCGGGTCGTGTGATTTGTTTTTTTCTATGACATCTGGATGGTGGAGAGAAAAGGGGAAAAAGAGGAAAGAACGGTCAAAATCGCAAAAAACATTAAATAACAAAAAAAAAATAATTCAAATTTTAAAAATAGGTTTTTATGTGTCACCTCCCCCCCCCCCGCGGGTCTCCAATTGCCAAATTTTGTAGCTCTCCGACGCGCGGTCGCTGAATCTATAGAGTGCATAAGACAGACAGACACACACACAGACAGACAGACATTGCGCTTTATTATATAGATTTTGATGATTTTTGCGAGCCATTTCGTAAAAAAGCAGGTTTCTTTTTCCGAATCATAATAAAATCTAATCAGCACCAGGGTAACCCATAATTGACTTATCTACCAAATTTTGTGAAATTCGGTCAATTAGTTTTTCAGTTAGAGTAGATAAAGACAATTTTTGCGAGCCATTTCGCAAAAAAAATGCAGGTTCCTCTTCCCCGAATCGTAGCAAAATCTAATTAGCACCAGGATAACCCACATGTCTCTTATCTACTAAATTTTGTGACATTTGGTCAATTATTTTTGAGTTAGAGTGAATACATGCATTGCACAGACAGCCCCCTCCCCTCACATACACACACGCACACGTCACGCTAATAATAGTTTATTCGTGTTCTAGAGTCTAGAAGCGTGTAGATCGGTCGAAAACTCGAGTTGCGATTCACGACATGATTCCAATACTTTCCCTATGCATTACCATGAAAAAAAAGAGTGCAAGAAAAGTAAAAATCTGATGTGGGCAGCACATGACTTTCCCTGCAGACTTATTCACATTCTCTTTATTTCTTCAATAATTCGTTAAATTGGGTTTAATTGCACAAAGAAAAAAAACATTATTTTATATTACACTGAATTCGCACTTTTACTTTCATTTTCGCTTTCATTGGGTAACTGAACCAATTTTCAAAAGTGGCTGACGCACATACAAAAAAAAAAATAAAATGTCTCGAGAACGGACAGTCCAAGAGTAATGAAGCTGGTCGTACGTCTTATTCTTTCATCGTCAAAAATTACGTATAAAACAAGCATTTAATTGATATATTTCAGCATACATAATCTTTTATTTTACATTTTGACGATTTTTGTGGGCCATTTCGCAAAAAAAGGCAGGTTCCTTTTTTCCGAATTGTACCAAAATCTAATCAGCACCAGAGTAACCCACAAGTGATTTATCTACCAAATTTTGCAGCATTTAATCTATTAGTTTTCATCTAGAGTGGATACAAGAAATTTTTGCGAGCCATTTCACAAAAAAAGGCGAGTTCTTTTATGCCAAATCGTACTAAAAACTAATCAGCACCAGGTTCTCACACAAGTGACTTACCTACCAAATTTTATGAAATTCGGTCCATTAGTTTTCGAGAGTGAATACAGACATTGCACAGACAGACACAAGTTTTCAAGAAGTTCAGTGTCAAGAAGTTTTTTAGTTTGAGTGGATACATACATTGCAGAGACAGACATACACATAGATAAACACACATACATCATGTTAAAAATAGTTTTTTCGTATTCTAGAGGTGTCGAAACGTGTAGATCCGTCGAAAACTCGAGTTGCGATTTTCGACATGATTCCAATACTTTCCCTATACATTACCATGTCTTGCAGGGAAGGTAAAATTCGGAACCAAGTAAAACGTGAACATTATGACTTTATTAAGTTATTATTTGTCTTCATTATGACTTTATTAAGATACTATATAAGATATAAAAATTCTTATATATTACTTTCTCTGCAATACATGGTAATGTATAGGGAAAGTATTGGAACCGAAAATCACAACTCGAGTTTTCGACGGATTTACACGTTTTGTGACCTCTAGAATACGAAAAAACTACTTTTAGCGTGACGTCTGTGTGTGTGTCTGTGTGTTCGTCTGTGTGTCTGTGCAATGTATGTATCCACTCTAAATAAAAAACGAATGGACCGAATTTCATAAAATTTGGTATGTAAGTCACTTGGGTAAGACCGCTGTGCTGATTAGTTTTTGGTAGGATCCGCCTTTTTTTTTGCGAAATGGCCCGTAAAAATTTCATGTATCCACTCTAACTAAAATACTAATTGACCAAATTTCACAAAATTTAGTAGATACGTTACTTATAAAATGATCTGGTGCTAATTAGATTTTGGTACGATTCGGAAAAGAACAGCCTACCTTTTTTTACGAAATGGCCGCAAAAATTGCCAAAATCTAAAATAAAAAAAACTACGTATGCTGAAATATATCCATTAAATACTTGTTTTATACGTAATTTTTAACGAAGAAAAGAATAAGATCAACTCCATTATACTAGGACTAGCCGGTCTCGAGATAATTTAGTTTTTTTAGTATTTTCTGTACGTCATCTTTGAAAATAAGTTCAATTACCAAATGAGAACGAAGATTGAATTAAAAGTAAATTAAATTTAAATAAAGAGAACGTGGATATAAGAACGTGGATTAATAAATAAAGAGAACGTGCATGTGAGTCCGTAAAATAAAGAGAACGTGGATATAGGGAAAGTCATGTGCTGCCCACATCAGATTTTTTTATTTCGTAAACAAAATTTATTTTGATCCAAAAAAGAAGACAAAAATTGTTATACACAGAACAATCTGAGAAGCAAAAAAGAAAAAAGCACTGCTCATAAAAACAAATAAATTCATTCGAAAAAATGCGCATTTAATACACAGTTCAAGTCATAGAATAAATAGGGTTAAGCCTAAAAAGCCCTAAAGAGAAACAATTTCCTTTTACGAGATTTTTATGCAAATGTACACTGCCATTGGATATCCTGCGATAAATTCCGTTTTACATAATTAAAGATAAAGCGCGGATGGCGATTTCAATAAGTATGTAGAAGTAAGAAACGGTTTTGCATAGAAAAGGCTCGTTTCAGTGTAATACAATCGCATAAAATAGTCCTTTCAAAGATTTATATTCCAATCTCATCCTCATGCTTTATTTCAATTTGAAGAAATTGCAAGTAAACATCTGGATTGTGAGACACCATTCGACTTTCTCATACATTAGTATTCCGTATTTTAACTTTTCCTACAATACATGGTAATGTATAAAAAAATTTGATGTGGACAGCACATGACTTTCCCGTGATGTGACAGCACATGAAATGTGTTTTGGCTTTCCATCATAATCCATTAAATTGGATTTAATTGCACAAAACAGCACGCATACTTCTTTGAATTTGCACCTAACTTGCAGTTTAAATTAAATTTTCGTTTTCATTTGGGAATCTGGCGTATTTTAAAATAGGGCAGCGTAGCATAATTGCAAAAGAACTAAAATATCTCGAGAACGGTTGATTCTCGAGTAATGAGGGTAGTCTTAATCTTTTCGTCATCAAAAATTAAGTACAAAACCATTAATTGATACATTTGAGCACATATATTTTTTTATTTCAGATTTTGATGATGTTTGAGAGCCCATTCCACACAAAAAAAGCAGATTCTGATTTTTCCTGATTTGAACCAAAATCTAACCAGACGCTTGCCTACTAAATTTTGTGACATTCTGTTAAATTGTTTTTGAGTTACAGTGGATACATACATAGCACAGGCAGGCAGACACACACATACACACACACACATAGGCGTCATGCTGAAAATAGGTTTCTCGTGTTCTTACAGTCGAAAATCAAAGTTACGATTTTAAATACGATTTCAATACTTTCTCTATACATTACCATGTATTGTATGCAGACTAAAATTGATTAAATTAGGTATGCACACCCCCACACCTATCGTTACTTTGACATAAATAATGCGTTTTTCAAACGCAGGGATTTTTGTAGAAACATTTGAGTTAAATTGCTAAGACTTTATGCTTTAACTCTCTGGGTCTGCGCAAGATATTCTTAGTCATATCACACGACCTGCGAAAAGCATGATCGTGGTTTTAAATAAAATGCATTGCCATAAAAGGAGACTGATTATGTTAACAAAATATACATTATATTGCAATTTATTTTGTGATTTTTCTGGAGAATATTCAGAGAACAATTGTAGATGATTTGCTTGATTTATTGCGTTGTTCTTGCAACATAATAAACACTTATATGGCATATGCTTATAGATGAGAAATTAATTATTTCTGTCCGGTTGTCCCCAATTAATTGCAACTAATAAACTGCTTATAATATTATAAATTAAATATGGATTTCATCTGCGATAAAATCAGACTGTCGTTTTCAGTTAAGTTGCACTCCGTATATCTCAAATCCTCCCTTGTGATTCCCTCTCCATTTCACATTTTATTATAAATTCATAATTTCAAAAAAATCTCCCTCATATTGCATTTTTTTCACATACACGTTTTACTTTTCAAACATTTTTCTGCATGAATTGATATTCAAATATTTTATTTTAATTTACAAAAGGTAACGATTGTCCATCCATAAAGAATTTTTTGAGACTTAAGTACGGTTCGAAACGTTTTGAAAATATATTTATTGGTGGCAATCAGATTTTTCATCTATGTCTTTACTAAATAAAAATTTTGAAGCATCTATTTCTTAGGATCTGCTATGAATAGAGCTTAAATATGACTGATATGGATTCAGCATCAAGTTTTGAGGGAGGTACATAGGAGGATCATTAAAGCTTTCCACTTCCGTTTTCGTTTTCCATATCTGGTTTAAAAAATTTTTATTTTCCTTAGAAATCTATTTTTCAATATTGACAATAAATAGAATGGAATTATGTATAAAATAAACATTTAATCAGTAAATTTAAACATATTTAGTGCTTATTTTATATTTTGACGATTTTTGAACGTCATTTCGCAAAAAAAAGCAGGTTCTATTTTTCCAAACCATACCGAAATCTAAAAAGCAAAATAGCAACCCACAAGAAACATACTAACCAAATTTTGTGAAATTTCGTCGAATCGTTTTTGGGTTAGAATAGATACATACAATGCACACATGCGCGCTTGCTAACTATATAAACACTCATAAGGGGTTGTTTAGATATAAACGAATGAATTATTATAATGAATTCCCTTGTCTAAAGCAGTGTGGTAAAGAAGCATGGAGCAAATTTTAGCTGGGATAGACGGAGTTCATGTATTTTAGATGACATTAAAATAAAGCCTAGAGTGCCTGAAACGTGTAAATCCATTGAAAACTCGTTCTGGTTTTCGACCCCCATTTCAATACTTTTCCTATACATTTTCATGGATTGCAGGGAAAGTAAAAAGTACGAAATATTCGAAATATTGGGAAATGCTTCTTTAAAACAAAATACAACACACAAGTGAATTTTGTAGTACATTCCGTTTTCGAAACCAGGCCTGCAATATAAAAACAATGGGAAAAAAGATTTTACGTTAGAATACAATCTACAAAAACATTCGAAACATACACTGCGTATAAAAGCAGAATGATTCGATAAAATTGCATGCACAATACTCTCTTTCGCTTAGGTCCCCGTGGAATAGGGTATTTTGCAAGACGCGTAGAAGCCTTAAAAGAGAAACAATTTCATTTTACCACAATTTTATGTAAATGTGCCCTGCCATTGGATATCCCGGCGATAAATTTAGTTTTACTTAATTAAATATAATGCACGGATGGGGATTTGAATGGATATGTTTCGGAATAGGTTTGAAGGGGAGTGAGGGTACATTGCTTTCGCTTTACTGTACTGCAATTGCATAATAGAAAACTTTGGAAAAAATGCATTCAAATAGCATACTTTTTATCACTTTCCTTACAATATATGGCAATCTATAGAAAAAGTATTGAAACAAAGTCAAAAATCGAAACCTTTTATTTTTCGACGATTGTATGCTTCGGACACTCTAAAACACAAATCCACGATTTTTAACGTGACGTGCGTGTGTGTATATTGGTATGTATGTGTGTTAGTGTGGGTGTATATGTGTGTATACATATATGTATATGTGTGTATTTCGGTTAGCGTGGATGTCTGTGTGAATGTGTGTGTGTGCCTGCATGTCTGTGTTTGTATGTGTATATGCATTTGTACGTGAGTTTGTATGTGTGTGTACATTTGTGTGTATGGGTGTTACTGTATGGGTGGGCGTCTCTGTGTGTGCGTGTGTATGTGTGCATGTTTGTGTGTGTGCGTATGTGTTTGTGTGTATACGTGCATGTTTGTGCGTGTTTGTATTGTTGTTGTTGAGACCCAGACCGTCCGACCTACCAGAAAGGAGTAAGGTAACTGTATGGACGGCCGGGAAGTGCCATCAATTTAGACCGGAACCCAGTGGGGGAGGCATCCACAGGGACCGTACCCTCCTTCCCCTACCACCAACCTCTCGGAAGGACTTACGGACCCACATGTTTAACGTGATCGTACTCCGCATGAACACGGCGGCATTTGTGGCAGCGTGCAAATCTAGCGCGCAAACCACGGGGATACCGCACCCGAGATGGCCAACAGCACGCGGCGTTCCGAGGTGGTCACCCACCAAGTACTAACCGCGCCCGATGCTGCTTCACTCGTATGTGTGTGACCCCGTTCATGCAATGTATGTATTCACTCTAGCTCGATAACTATTTCACAAAATTTAATAGATAATTCTATAGTGCGTTACCCTGGTGCTAACTCAAGCTATTTAAGTTTATGTTTTAATTTTGAGGAGTTGGTGCGTTTTAAAACGCGTTAATTTGTCAAATGAAGAAATCTGATGTAGACAGTCTAAGACTTTTCATAAAGACTCAAATTGATAATCCATCAAATTGAGCTTAAATGCTCAAATTGATACCGACACTTATTGGATATTATATCTAATTTGAAGTTTTAAGACTTCTTGTTCCTTAGGCAACATAACGCATTTCAAAACGTCGCCATCTCCTCAAAATTTCAAACATATACATCTCGAAAACGGTTAGTTTTAGAGTAATGAAGCTGGTCTTATTCGTTTCGCCGTTAAAACTTGCGTATAAAACAAGCATTTAATAAATACTCTTAAGCATATATAGTTTTATATTATAAACTTTGATGGTTTTGCGGGCCACTTCGCGAAAAAAACAAGCTCCTTCTTTCCGAAATGTACCAAAATCTAATCAGCATCAGGGTATCCCACAATATTTTATTTTCTTATGGTATTGTCAACTCTATGTTGGCTTAGAACTTCTCTGTTACTGATCTTGGTGTTATTTATACTCCAAGATTTCTCCTTTTCGCCTCATATTTCTGATAATTGTGCTAAATCCAATAGGAAACTTAGTTACATAAAGAAGATTAATCAGGATTTTAGAAATGTGGATACCGTTATTGGTCTCTTTAACGTCTTAATTAGGTCGAGGTTTGAATATGCATCTACTGTATGCATATTCAAGCCATCTGTTCATGTTAACAATATTGAAATGTTAAAAATATTAAATTTTCATGTTAACAATATTTAAATTTGTGATGTATATTTATATTATAAGAAAACTGGTACTTTATCTGATAATTTTCTTCAAACTATGTTTAAAGTTAAAAGTTTACAGGACGGAAGAGATTCCATTCTATTTTCTTTCTTCAAAAATGTTTTCAATAACAAAATTGATTGTATCTTAAATAAAATCGGGTTCCATGCTCCTCAGTACTCAAATAGGACTATGAGTTTATTTGCTGAAATGAAATTTAGTACTAATATTGGTTGGTACTGTGCCATTAATAACTTTTGTACACTTTTCAACAGCTTTCCTGATAATCTTGATGTTTTTCATTCATCCGAAAGTGCTTTTAAAAATCATTTGTTGTAAATATATTTTGTACTTTAATGTATTTTACAATATTTCTATCAGTACTTTTTTGTATTGAATTTTACTTTACAAGCTGATACAGGGACTGAGGGTTCGAAATGTGCCAATCCGTCGAAAACTCGAGTTGCGATTTTCGACACGATTCCAATACCTTTCCTATACATTACCATGTATTGTCGGGAAATCAAAAATGTCAATAAGTAAATTCTGTGCCGAGCTAAATTAGAGCTAAAAATTTTGCCCAGCACCTCTTGGTGAAATATTTAAGAACAAATTTTAAATGCAATTAAAAATATCGTCAGTTCCTCAAAATTTCAAAAGCTTTAATATTGCGAGAATGGTCCATCCTAGAGATCCATCGTTATAAAACAAGCTTTTAATTAATGCATTTCGTCTATAAATCTGCAGTATAAATCTAATACTTCAGATATTGACGATCTTTGCAGGCCATTAAAACGGTTATACTTTTCTGAATCTTACTAAAAATCTAATCATCACCAGGGTAACCTACAAATGATTTATCTACAAAATTTTAAGCAATTTCATGGAAAAAATTTTAAATACAATTAAAAATATCGTCAGTTCCTCTAAATTTCAAAGGCTTTAATAGCGCGAGAATAGTCCATCCTAGAGATCCATTTCGTCGTTATAAAACAAGCGTTTAATTAATACATTTCGTCTATAAATCTGAAGTATAAGTCTAATACTTCAGATTTTGACGATCTTTGCAGACCATTTAAAAGGTTCTACTTCTCTAAATCTTACTAAAAATCTAATCATCACCGAGGTACCCTACAAATGATTTATCTACCAAATTTTAAACAATTTCATGAAACAAATTTTAAATACAATTAAAAATATCGTCAGTTCCTCAAAATTTCAAAAACTTTAATATCGCGAGAATGGTCCATCCTAGAAATCCATTCGGTGGTGTTATAAAATAAGCTTTTAATTAAAACATTTCGTCGATAAATCTGAAGTATAGTTCTATTTCGAAAATTTTGTTCAATAAATTTTGAGCTGTAGTGAATACATACATTGCACAAACACAAAGACAGACAATCACACACATACACCCCCAGGATGAGTCGGACGGTCTGGGTCTTCAACACATACACGCACACACATACACAACGTTAAAAATAAGTTTTCCGTGTTCTAGAATACCTGAAACATGTAGATTCGTCGAAAATTCGAGTTCCGATATTCGACACGCTTCCAACATTTTCCATATACATCATTATGCATTGTATGGACATTAAAACTGCTTAATTAAATATCAAAATTTCGTTATAAAAATGTGGCAACAAGCAAATCATTCCTGACCTATGCCGTTTCCGGTATGTCTACCGCGTTACGCTTCGTGATATTTGAACTGGATCGCTTTGTCACATTTCAGTAAGATTCTGAAAGGCTTAGCATGTTCCTACCTTTTGAACTAGGTCACGGTGTAAAAAAAAAAAAAAAAATAGAGAAGAAAAGGTTAAAAGACATTTTTCGCAACAGTTTTTGAAATTAAAATTCTATTTTTGTGATGTACTTCCCTGACCTGGGCAATAAAACGTCTTCGCGTTGGTATCGGAAATTGGATCAAAAATACTAAAAAGTAAGTAGAACATCTTAATTCACATTCGCTTTCATGAAAGTGCATGCATGGAGCAACTGAGCGATAAACGTCAGATTGGATTGAAATAAAAAAAAATGATGTGGGTAACGTATGACCTTCCCAACAGTATACAGTAACTTTACTTCATCCACAACGAAATACTGCTATAAAGCAGTGATTCTCAAACTGTATTTCCTTCGAGCTTGATAAAGGGCTTCACGGAAACATTGAAAAAATTGTGGGAAGCAGATAACTTCTAGATAAAAGACTTCGTGATTTTTTTTTAAATCACAATAGTAGGATTTTTTTTTATTTAAATCACATTCTTTTTACTTTCCTTATATACATAATGTATAAGGAAAGTATTGTGACAGGGTCGAAAATTCGATTTCGAGTTTCCGACCGGAGAGCACGTTTCAAGCATCCCTGATCACGAATCAAACATTTGTAAGGTGATGTCTGTGTGTGTGTGTCTGTGTGTGTGTGTCTGTGTGTAAGTATGTGTGTGGGTGTGTGTCAGTGAGTCTGTGGAGACGATATCTCATAAACAAATGGAGCGATTCGAATGAAATTTGGTACAAAACTCACAATCCGTGAATATTGGAAGACTATTGTTTTTACACGTAATCGAATGTTCAGAACCCCCCCCCTCCCCTAAATTTTTGAGTGATTTTGAAAAATTCATCAAAAAATCAATACCTTTAATAAAGTTACGTAAATAGACTTTCTTATGTAATTTTACCTTAGAAAACGATTGACATTAACTTTAGATCACTAGCATGAACCGTTCTCGAGATATTGCACATTTTTAAAATAAATTTATCAAAAAATCCCATAAATTAAATAAAACTATCTATTAACTGTTGAGAAAAATGTTCACTTTTCATATGTAATATCATACGATATATTGGGTGACATCATTCTCGTGGATCTAGCTCGTTCCATTCATGAGAAAAGGTACTTTGAGTAATACTTTTGCATTTGAACGCCAATAATCATTTATATGCTATAAGAATAACTTATTTCTCCGTCCATAACGCTTGGCGAGATTATGGCGACGAATTTGGTGAAATGTCGCCAACTTGGCGACTTTTTGAAGTGTTGCCAAATTAACGAAAATCTCGCCAAATGTATAAAAATGACGCTAAATCAATGAAAATGACAACTGATTGACGACAATTCAATATCTTGGAAAGAATATAAGTATCTATTAGAAGAAAAACCTATTTTTTTACTGTAAAAGTAGTAAATTCATTGCATTATATAAGGAAAGTCATGTGTTGCCCACATCAGATTTTTTTATTTAAATCGGGTTTTTTTTTTAACTTTTAAAATAATTTCATAAATACTTTATTTAATATATAATTTAATTTTATACCGATTTTGTGCATTTTGGAAATTGTTTTTAAAAAATTATGTTAATTTTGGAAATGAAGCCATATGGTTTCCCTGTTAATTAAACCATATAAAAATTTGAATTTAAAATAGTCATGCAATGGTTCTTGTTAGTTGAACATTATATTTAAATAATCAGAAGCATAAAATCTGTAATGTCGAAAATTATATTTTCAATTCAAAATGCATTTGAGAGGGGTCCTTTTCAAAATTACATACTTTTTAATATATATATATATATATATATATATATATATATCTGCATGAAAGTATTTTGTAAAGCATCCAATATCTAAAACTTGTTAACTTTGTAAAAGGTGAAAAAACTTAGATTAATGTTAAGTTTTCAAGTTTTAGAACAATTTAAAGAGAACTGTATTTATTAAGACTTGCAAAAATTTCTAAAAATTGAAATATACTTTGGTTGTATATAAAGCTTTGATAATTTAAAAAAACAATAATAAATAACTATTTTTATTTTTTTATTTCAGTAACATATTTTATTTTATGAATATATATGTTTAAAATCAATTAGAAAAACTAATAATTTGATAAGGCAGTGTTTTTTTTTATCTCGTAAATAATATCTGATTTAAATCAACGATTTATTTTCTAAATCAGTTGATTTTAATCGCGATTTTTAATCATCGAACCCTGCTAGATAATGCAATGACTTTACTTCTTTCACAGTGAAATAACTTTATACCACAGCACGTTTTTAACACTTTACAACAAATTTGAAAAGTGTTTATGACTTTGTTCATTCTGTCTATCTGTCTGTCCGTTAGCACGATAACTGCCGTAAAAATGACTTTATCAAAATGAAATTTTAATATGTTGTTGAGACGATCAGTGAGACCTATGGGAATAAAAATGAATAATATCACCCAATTATATTCGGATATAATCCGGGTAGAAAAAATGAAATACATTGAACTCTACGAGAACTAATTTCTCAAAAAAATTTTTAAGCAGGGTAAAAATTCACAAATTGCTTCGAAAATTTTAGGAAATATTCAAATTATCACGTAAAATGTGTAAAATAAAAATTTCATCAAAATATGGTAAGCAGTATTTTAAATAAAAATTAAAAATTGAAATAATAATTACACCCATATTATACGTCCGCCAACGGCCGTACCGTGCTGAAAACACCGGTTCTCGTTAGATCACCGAAGACACGCAGCATCGGGCGCGGTTAGTACTTGGTGGGTGACCACCTCGGAACACCGCGTGCTGTTGGCACATCTCGGGTGCGGTATCCCCGTGGTTTGCGCGCTAGATTTGCACGCTGCCACAAATGCCGCCGTGTTCATGCGGAGTACGATCACGTTAAACATGTGGGTCCGTAAGTCCTTCCGAGAGGTTGGTGGTAGGGGAAGGAGGGTACGGTCCCTGTGGATGCCTCCCCCACTGGGTTCCGGTCTAAATTGGGTGGCACTTCCCGGCCGTCCAAACAGTTACCTTACACCTTTCTGGTAGGTCGGACGGTCTGGGTCTCAACAATCAACAACCCATATTATACGTTAAAATCACGTGATTCCTTGCAAAATAAAATATGACATTCATTTTTAACACTTTACAACATAGTTGAAAGTGTTTCTGACTTTGTTCATTCTGTCTATCTGTCTGTCCGTTCGTCCGTTCGCACGATAACTGCCGTAAAAATAACTTTATCAAAATGAAATTTTAGTATGTTGTTGAAACGGTCTGTGGGACGTATGAGACAGTAAATGAATAATATCACCCAATTAGTTTTGGATTGAATCCGGGTTGAAAAATTAAATACTTTGAACCCTATGAGATCTAATATTTACAACATTTATTAAGCGAATTTAGAATTCACAAATTGCTTCGAAGGTTTTAAGGAAATATTCAAATGATCCCATAAAATACATAAAAAAAATTTCAGCAAGCTATGTTCGGTAGTTTTTTAAATAAAAATTAAAATAATAATTACACCCATATTATACGAAGAGATCACGTGATCCACTTCAAAATAAAATATGGCATCCATCTTTTTTCCCAGTGTCAAAATCCTGATTTTTAAAGTTCTTTTGAATTTATATTTAGTGTTTTGCATCCGTCCTAAAACCGCTTTATTTTTGCATATTATTGTGTACCTAAATTCTGCGCCTACGCAGTTACAATATTTTTTATTTGATTATTTCTACAACGAAGCCTAATTTTAACGCATGCAGAATGTAAACACATCAAGGGATTGTAAGATGAGTTGTATGAGAATTGTTGAATTTTTTTAACAAAATTATTTTGCTCTGGATTATGGAATATAAGTGAAATATTCATTGATTTTACATAGAGAAACAGACGATTTTGTAGCATTGCGTTTTTGATGAAGTTTTAAGTTTCCAACTAAAATAAATTATTGTAGTACTGTGATAATTTAAAAAATATCAGCCCCTGAATGTATCGCATGTTAGAGATGTTTAAATAAAATTGCATCTCAGTTGGAACGTGTTTCAGAATTAATACTTTATGCATGATTAATCTTTCTTGTTTTAATTTATATGGTGGACACTTTGCCCTACTATATCGTGTAAAGTTGCCATTTAATATGACTATATTCAACTTCTTATAAGACACATTATCTACAAAGAACTAAATTTATGCAAAAACATAAATCATAATATTGATAAGGAGTTTCATTTTAATTTCCTTAAATTGATTAGCATTTTTTCCCATTTTTTTTCCCTTACAGTGGTCACTTTACTCATCCTTCCCTTACTTTCATTTAGCGGCACCCTCAATAACAAGTGATGCATTACATCTATTTGTAAGCTTTTCAAAGGACCACTTTTCTATTCTACGTTTCAAAAGGATTGCAACCATCCATGATAGAAGACCGGATACAGACGATGTGCATGATCATTTTGCCCATAGAATTTTGATTCCAATGCTAAACACATGAGAATGGAAGGTATGTTGCACGATTTACCCGCATTGGAACACCAACTCAGTATTCTGCTGGATTTTGCTATCCACTATAATGATATGTTCGTTGATATTTTATGCTTTTTTATGCAATTAATTTATTATATTTTTTCCTTCACTAAAGCATGTTTGATTTAGACCGATACCAGCAGATGCACCCACAGTTACTCGTCAATTAAAATAGGTAGTAATTCTAAACTCATAATACAATTCAAAAAAATTCTTACCGCATAATAAAATTAAAACCCTAATGTGGACAGTACATGACTTTCCCTACTTCCCATGACTTTACTTCTTTGACAGCAAAATAAAGATGTACAAGAACTACAGCGTAATGATTGGCATTGAATTAACACCGTGTAAATTGAAATTTGCTGATTTTGGCAACTTATGGGTCTGAATGCAGTTACTTATTAATATTCACGTGAAAATTCTCATAAAAATACAATTGACTATTAATGAATATCCAGTAAATAAATGACTACTGGCGCCTAAACTACTGGTGGTTAAATAAATTCTTTGGCGCCAAAACACAAAACTAGTACATAAAGTATATCCTCTCGTGAAAAGAACGAACTAAATTCACGAGAATGATGGTAATAACTTTGTCGCATAATAACGCATGTAGAAAGTGAACAGATTGTATGATACTTATTATATTTTTAATTAGATGTAATTGTTTTTTACAAATGTATTTGAGAATAATACCATATCTCGACTTCAATTTTTACTAGTGTTCTAAAATTGGTGTCATTCATTTTCTAATGAAAAATTACGTCACAAATGACTCTTTATTTACGATTATTAATGGTCTTGATTATTTTTATGTTTTCAATCAATTTTTATGTTTGTCGTACCACACATACACATACACACACACACAAACAGACACACACACATACACTAACATATAAAAAAAAAATATATATATATATAACATACATACACACATTAACACTCACACACACACTAACATATATATATATATATAACATACATACACACATTAACACTCACACACACACTAACATACATATATAACATACATACACACATTAACATACACACACACACATCACCTCATAAACGCTTGATTCGAGTTCAGAGCATGAGCGCCCACAGAACTCAAATCCAAGGATAAGATGTACAATATCAATTAGTTTGATGCCTGCCTTTGTGACCTTGAACATCTAGGAGGGTCGAGTGCCCTTCCCCCTTTCTCTTCCTTATGGGCACCCATAATTCAGGGATTCTTAAAACATACTCTTCCATCGAAATATTGAATTCGAATTCTCGATCTCGTCATAATGATTTTTCCTATACATTACACGGTATATGTAGGGATAGTAAAAATCTGATGTGGGCAGCATATGATTTTTCCTACATAATGTCTTACCTTTTTCTTCTTGGACGGCAAAACAAAGAAGAACAAAAACTATGGCGAAGTTTCTAGTGTTTAATTGCATAATGAAATTAGGCACTTTTCTGAATGATGCCATGTAAAACTATGTCGAAGTACCAAATTAACTTATATGTCGTGCAAATATAATTTGGCATTTAATAGATATATAAAATAATGCTAACAGTATATAAGCGATATATTCTATATTCAACTATTTTAATAGTTAATATAAAACTGATGGTTTGTGTCCCAATCTTACTAAAATTTAAAATTCAAACTCTAATTTTGTTGTTCATCTGCCAATCATGTATTTAACTTTTCGTTATTTAATTTGGAAAGCTGAATCTCATTACTACGACAGCTCTCCAATCTTCATACGCTAAGTCACCAAATTGGTCTATCGATAAATACATCAATACCACAATTTTTTGACATTGAATTACAATCCCGTAAATTGCAATTGGACGTTATTGGTCAAAGAATCGCACAAACGCATGCATACATACACACAGGCACGAATGTGCACTTACACACACACATACATGATCCAAAGAATGACACAAACACATGCACACACACGCACGAATGCACACAGACACTGCACATGATCCAAAGCATCACATAAACACATGACCACACACACACACACAAGCATGCGCGCATACTCACACTGCACATTATCCGAAGAATCACATAAACACACGCATACACACACACAGGCAGACGTCACATCAAAAACGTTCGATGTGTGTTCAGGAATACTTGAAACGTGCTATTCCGCCATAATAATACTTTCCCTATACATTATATTATGTATGTAGGGGAAAACAATTGACAGGAATTTTTTAAATAAAAAATAGTTGTTTTCTCAATAACTATTAGTTTAACAGATAAATATAAAAGATTAAACGAGAAAAACATTCTACTTCTATTCTTCTGGTTCTTCTGATTTCCCCTGGCACGATTTCTCTATAGATCTCTTGAGTTTATCAATAAAAATACAGAAACACACAAGATTTCCGTGAAACGCATTTTTGACGCCATTACCATACTTTCGCTTTACATACACTATGTATTGTAGAGAAACGAGAGCTGTGTATCTTACATGTAATATGATTATTTTTCTCTAAAATTTTAAACACGCAATTAAACTCTGTGTTACAGATGTTGACAATGTCTGAATATATATTACAGAAATATATAAACAGATACCTTCCAAAAATAAAAAGAAAAAAAACGTATTTTAAAAATAAAATACAGCTTACAATCATGTTTTTAGTAAATAATCCACATCCAGACAGTATCATTTTTCTCACTTTATATTGATTCAATAAATAGGTAAATTTCGTGTTTCTTCGAACGTAAGAAAGTAAACGAGAAATCGCGGAGGAAGAGTTTTCCAAAAATGTTCCAACTTTTACTTTATTCCTATAAAAAAAAAAAAACTCCCTCTGTACAAAGTAACACTTTGGACAGAGGTTTTTTTTTTCCGAAATAAGAAGTAAGATGAAAATTTTTAACACCTTCTTTTACTGACTCTAATCGGCGATTTTTCATTTTACTTGCTCAATCTTTCCCACAAAATACTGAACTGTTTCGAAAATTACTTCCGCTAGGATTTGCGATTGAAAAAACAAGATAAGATTATTTTTCTACATTTACTGTGTCCAATGACTTTTCTACATATGAACTCATTCGATATTATAGGGAAACAATAACCCAAATTGAAGCTTTATTTTACCCATAGCTTACTGAAAATTAATAAAATTTTTGTTGTTACCAATTAGACTACTCATAACAAATTCCATATAATTCGATTAATTACTTCCAGAGATATCAGACAAATTTTCAAATATCTCGAGAACAACTCCTGATAATTATTAAACAATGGTATCAATAAATATATATATATATATATATATGATACAGAAATTTTAAGCTTTCCCCAATAACGCGCTCTATTCCTTCTTAAATCTTATTCCAAATTCCTATTTCATGTCCAGCACGCATTGCAACTATATTGAATTTTATCCCACGCCATTAATATTAACAAAGTCTGCCAGCACTCCCTCTTTTCCTCGACCATACCATATATGGTCACTAATCTGAACCTCTGCGTAAACTTTCTCATATGAAACTGCATTCCCATCACATTCCCACCACATCGGGGACCACCCCGACCAATCCATTGCCCTGGGAATGTAGCATCTAAGGTGTGTCGCACATCTACGCTGAAATGGGGTGGTGCTCTGTCGTGTTGGAACCACATACATGCTTTAATGTTGGCAGGAACATGTTGCAGTAACTGTGGCAATACCTCCTGTAAAAATAGGAGGTATGTTCTGTCGTCCAGTCGGCATGGTAGAAGATATGGGTTAATCAAATGATTATCAACAATTCCAGCCCAAACATTTACCGAGAAACGCCGCTGGAAGGAATGTGGGCGTGCGGCGTGCGGATTTCTAGATGTCCACACATAAAAATTGTGTATATTAAAAATGTCCTCACGAATAAAGGTGCATTCGTCTGTGAATAAAACATGTACACTAAAATCAGGCTGCGCTGCTATCTGTTGCAGAAACCAGCGTGCAAAATCGACACGTGGCTGATAATCTGCAGGTGTCAAGGCTTGCACTTTCTGTGCATGGTGGGGGTGTAATCCTTCGTTCCGTAATACTCGGCAAACCGTTCTTTGGGACACATTTAAGGCATGGAAAAATGTCCGCGTGCTGCTTTCCGGACGATCTTCAACCCTCTGCAGAATATTCTCTTCAACTTGTGGCGTCCTCACACTCCTGGAACGTCCTGTATCATGCATGCCGCTGACAAAGGAATCCGTTTCACACAGACACCGATGCAATCGCTGAAAGATTTTTCGGTCTGGCACGCGTCTTGTCGGGAAACGCCCCAGGTATAGTCTTTGGGCTTTACGAGCAATCCCGTCCGCAACACCATACATAAAATGCATGTCCGCCTTTACCTGACTTGTGAAATCAGCCATTCCTTCTACAATCCAAGGTAGAAATGACGATAAGTGCGAAAAACCACAGCTTTATGCGTTTATTTCTTCCAAGTTTTTATTCTTCCTACGGTTTTTTAACCAAAATTCTATCAACTAGAATAAACACTTAAAAGCTGTTGCCACAAGTACATAAAAATCGTCTGCAAACAAAATAATTATTTTCGATTACTTTACAAGAGAATAACAGTGGCGCTGCAAGTTGAGGTTCGTTCGCTAGTTCCAATGTTTCCGCTACGATCGCATTTTTCGCAAAATGCTAATAGACTACCCAAAATGAGAAAATGAAACAAGAGGTTTTAGCTTTTTTGCAAAAGAAATTTTAAACTCAGCTTAAACCTTGGCTGGTTCTGACGCGAAAGGCCAGAGTGTATACGAAGCCAACCCCCTCCGCTCACACCCGGATATTGGCTGGCTTTCGAAGCGATCGCCAAATGTATCACGTGACGCGCGCAGAGACTTTCCTTCTCAAGGTTATTTCGGAGCGAGACACGTGATATTTCTCCTCTTCTGTGCAGTCGCATTTACTCGCATTTACGTTCAAGTCATAACTCAATAATTTGTTAAATTTATAGCTCTAAGGCAGTGTTCTTCGACCTTTGTCATCCCGCGGAACTCTTTCTTGAGATATTTTTTTTATGGAACCCTTCGTTCAGTAGCACACCCAGATTTGATTTTAGGGGGATGTGTCATATTACGTATTACATGTTATAAACAAGGTGCGCCCCTGCCTTTGTTATAAAAACTTTATATAAGATATAAATTTGCATTAATTCAAACAAGAAGATAAATATTCCGTATAAAGTATTTGTATTATACATACATATGTCGAACATTCGAATTGTAGTATCGACTCGCGGAACCCCTAAAGCGTTTGTGTGGAACCCTAGGGTTCCGCGGAACACAGGTTGAAGAACACTGCTCTAAGGCAATGGATTGATTTTTACTTTCATATATATAGGCGAAAATTTGAATTCCGGTTTTTGTCGGGAGAGCATGTTTCAAGCAATCTTGACCACGAATCAGACGTTTTTAAAGTCGTGCATGTATGTGTTTGATGTGTGTGCGAGTACGTGAATTAAAGTTTACAACAATTAAAGTTTATTTAGTCCTTCAGATCTATAAGTGTTACATTAGATCCATTTCTGTGACGGATGAAACTGAGTGTAAATGTATATTGTTGGCAACCCACTTAAAGCTGTAAGTCACAGACAATTTATCTCATGTGTGTACAAAAAATAATAATATAATTTCACTCTAAATAATTTTGAAATGCAGATTTTGGTGGGAAAATTTTACAATTTGCCATTGTTTTTAACGAATTTTTTTTAAACATCTATTTCGCAGGATTTAGATGTTTAAAAAGATATAGTGGATAATATGGATGCAGCATAAAATTACGGAGGAGGTAGGGTTCATGAAGGATTTCCACTTCTTGTTCGGGAGAGAGATGTCACTTCCTATTCAAAAATTTATATTTTCATTTCAACATCTGTTTTTCAGACTTTGCTTTAGGTACAGCTTAGATGAAGACTGATATAGATTAAATATTGAATTCCGGAGGGATTGGTAGGGTTCACTAAGGATTTCCTGGTCTGAATATGTAACTTCTGGTTTGTCCAATAATTCATATGACTGCATGAAATAAGTGTGCTAAAAGTATAGAAATACTTAACAGTTATTTCGAAATTGAAGTGTACACATCACTTTCCATTGCATAAAGGCTTTTTCATATTTTTTTAATTTTTTGTATTAAAAATTTCAATTTTGCCAAACTTAGACGTAAAAATAATTGTAAAATATATTACTAATTTGAATGAACGATTACACGTACGTAAGTTGCTGGAAATGTAATTGACCAGGGAATTTTTAAATGCAAAGTGCAATTAATTTTGATATTTGTTTACCATATTTAAATTAGGAAATATTTTTATTTATTTTCCAATAACATTTAAAATTCTTCAATTTAATAATAAAATATTTAAAATTAAACTAATTTAAAAGTATAAAAGCATTAAAACTTTACCCGTTTTTAAATTTTTAAGAAAATTTACTTGAAACTATCACGTCGTAGAACCCCAAGGGTTCCGCAGAACAAACACATCTTGAAAAACGCTGCATTATCCTACGTGTGTCGAAAAAGCAACATTGCTCCCACAAACTGAAAAATGTCAAGCAAATTTCCTTAAAATGTTACAAATTTTGCATTTTAAAATGACAAATATTTTATTATTTCCTCCTTTCAAATAATCTTCAAATTTCGTTACGGATTATTGTACTATATAAGAATTGAATATTATACGGATTCTACACATATATTTTCTACGAAATTAGAATCGTTTCATTCAAATAATAAATTATATGCATGTGTGTCGAACATTTCTTTAACTAATTTCAAACAATTCGTATGCAGTACACAAAGTTTTTAAATACATGTATTTTAATAGTATTACTTGAAAACCACATTAGTCGGATTGTTATTTGATTTATAAATAATCAAACCAGTGTTTGAAATACTACTGTATATTTTGATAAGTTTCTCATACGCAATCTGATATGCAATCAAATTATGAACAATATTCTTTATTAAACAATTCGTCTTTCCCCTCCAATTGCACGTGTAGCGAGAATAAACCAGAACTGGCGATAAAGCGACGTTTGGCGTGTGGCATGAGAGATTACTTCTGAAATTGTTGAATCGGTATACACTCTGGCCTTTCGCGGTTCTGACGTAGCCGTCACTGCGTCAGCGACGTCTAATGTCAGCGACGTCTAGCGGTTCATCTCTTGTGTTACGACCCTGCTTTGTATGACAAAAATTGCTTGTTTAGATGTGATTTATGACACCTTAAAGTTTGGCCCAAGAGTTTTAACTCACCCTGTATATATATAAAAATATATAAAATGAAAATCCAATGATAGAATAGAAAAATTGTAACTCACAATACACTAACTTAAAATTTGCCTACAAATTACAAAGAAGTAATAAAAAAGAAAATCAACCATATTGAAGAAATTTATATATATATAGAGAGATAGATAGATAGATAGATAGATAGATTAAAAGTGTATAATATATCATGTATGGCAAGGGTTATCATTCTGCAAATGATTTAAATGGCATGCCATTTGTTTAAAAAACATTCATATAAAATGACAATTTGTTTAAAAAGTTTTAAAACAATTGTTTTTATAATGTTTTTATGATTTTGGAAAGAAATTGCAGTCCCTCCCTCTGTACAAATTATCCTAAAATTAATAGGTCTCTGATGTTTAAGCATTGAAAAAATTGTTCCAAATTGCATCCAATTTAATCGATTTGATCGAGATATAGAAAAAATAAAATTCCCAATACATAGAGAATAGCTGGTGATGCCTACTAAATAATGCTGTCACTTTATTTCTCGTTACAAGTACTTACAAAACAATTACAGATTTAATTATAGTGAATATATTTATTTTCTTTTGATGTTTTTTTTATTTATATCGAAAATGTGCAATATCCCGAAAATGGCGCTTATCAATAATTTGTGAATGAAGTCATCGGCTTTTAAATGAAAAAATGCATATAAAATGACTATTTCTGCAATATTTTTAGTATACTCACTTTTTTCGCTTTTCGAAGAAAAATATTAGAAAAATTGAGAACCTTTCCCCAGCCAAAACTGTATTAAAATCATTAGGCCTCTTATGATTATGGATTTATGGATCTCAACTTTTGGTAAATTTTGTGAGGAAAAATTTTGAATCTTTCCCCAGCCTAAACACTCTGAAACTCGATAGGCCTCTTGGGATTACGGATTGCAGTAATCATATTAAATTTAAAGTGATTACCTCAATTTGTAGTGAATTTTGTGATGAACATTTTTGAATTTTTCTCCAGCCTAAACCCTCTGAAAAACCAATAAGCCTGTTATGATTACGGATTGCAGTAATCATATTAAATTTAAAATGATTACCTCAATTTGTGGAGAATTTTGTGATTAAAATTCTTTAATTTTCCCCCAGCCTAAACCCTCTGAAAATCAAAAGGCCTCTTACGATTACGAATTGCAGTAATCATATTAAATTTAAAGTGATTACCTCAATTTGTGGTGAATTTTGTGGTTAAAAATTTTGAATCTTTCCCCCAGTCTAAACCCTCCGAAAATCAACAGGCCTCTTGCGATTACGGATTACAGTAATCATATTAAATTTAAAGTGATTACCTCAAATTTTTTTAACCTTTCCCCAGCCCAAACCCCCTGAAAATCAATAGGTCTCTTACGATTACGGATTACATAATCATATTAAATTCAAAATGATTTCCTCAAATTATGGTGAATTTTGTGGTGGAATTTTAAACCTTTCCCCGGCCTAAACCCTCTGAAAATCAATAGGATTCTTACGATTACGGATTTATTTAAAATGACTACCTTAATTTGTGGTGAATTTCTAAACCTTTCCCTGGCCTAATTTGAAAATCAATAGGAGTTTTACGATTACAGATTCCAGTAATCATATTAAATTTAAAGTGATTACCGCAATTGACCCATGGTTCCAATTTGAGAAATACTTACAGTAACTACTATATCATCGTATACAAATATCGCATATACATAGAGTACTATCGATAGTATATTATATATCGTATACATAATATACTATCGATAGTATATTATATATCGTATACATAACATACCATCATCGTCTGCAAATTTTGATCAAGTTGACACCTTTTAGTGAAAAAGGTTTTATACGGGCCCCTTAGAAAAAGTTTTAAATTAGAAGCAAATTTTTCATAACATCAGTCAAACAGAAAGTTCCATTATCATACATAATCCGAATCAACTGAAATATGAGTAAATAAAGTTTCTAACGTCTAATTGCGGACTGTATAAGACTTTTCCTAAAGATAGGTAGGCATTGTAAGTTTTCTAATCATTATATTTTTTATTTTATCTAACAAAATTCAATGTTTGTACGACCCCTGAAATCCGATATTTACCATTTATTTTGAACAGCTTAAAGTGGTATAAATCCTATAACTTTCACGATTTTTAAACATTCAATTTTGCATATTAGAAGACCGAATTTCTTTTCTTATTTCAAATGGTCTTTAAGGGGTGGGACTGCTCAGTGGTTAGCGCTCAGGAGTTGCATCCGAAAGACCCGAGTTCAATTCCTGACTCTACATAAACTGTCCCGGGCGTTCGAGCACGTTAAATATGTGGGTCCGTAAGTTCTTCTGAGAGGTTAGTGGTAGGGGAAGGAGGGTACGGTACCCGTAGATGCCCCCTCCCCCCGTGTTCCGGTCTAAATTGGGTGGCACTTCCCGGCCGTCCAAACAGACACCTAACACTTTCGGGTAGGTCGGACGGTCTGGGTCGAAGAAGAAGAAACGGTCTTTAAATAAATATGTCATTACAAGTCTCTTTGTTGAGGACAGTATTAAAAACAAAATCATTTTGAAACACCCCGTATAACTGGGGGAAAAAAAAACTCTTCCAGAAGGGGGGGGGGAACTCTTCCAGAAGGGGGAAAAATAGTGAGTGACACTGTTACTCGTTATAAATTAATGCGAAGCATTACATTTTTGGCATATTTGAAAATGGATAAAGTATGATGTGTTATGTATGACGATGGTACAAGCTACCTAGGGAAAGATTTCGAGATTTGTAATCTACAATTTAATTTTCTTTTACATTTTTGTATCATAATTGTTTTATAATACTTGTATAGCTTGAAGAAAGTGTATATGAATTAAGAAAATACAATACATATTGGATTCTGTACTGAAGTCGGCACATACTTTTAATCATATCACGTCAACAACCCAGCTGAACGATAACGAAAGCACGTAACTCACGACATTCTAAACCAATTTACAAAATTTAACGAATTTGCAGAACTCGCCCAAAGTCTCCAAGTTGGCGATATTTCGTCAAATTCGCGACCAAAATCTCCAATTTTGTAGCAAAGATCAAGTAATCCAGACATTCAAATTACAACAATGGCTTTCTGTTACGTAATCGTAACAGTATGACGTTACTTCCGTTTCATCAAAGTCACTTTTTTTTTTCAAGATTTCCTGTACCCGCGCACTAAGATGTTTCACTTTAAAATCGAACTGTAAAGTAAAGTGCAGTTTCATTGTGTCCGAAAACCACGCCACGGAATTTCTTGTCTTCTTAAACAATCCAGACTCAGAGGGTCTCTTTTTTTTTCTCACTTTATATTGATTCAATAAGTAGGTAAATTTCGAATCGTGTTCATTCAAACGTTACAAAGTAAACCAGAAAACGCGGAAGACGTATGCTTTTTAAAAATGTTCTACGGTTATATTACTCCGAACTGAAGGAAATGTTCAAAAGGCAAAAAGGTGAAGAAGATAATTTTTTCTTAGCGTATATTCTTTTATTAACTAAAAGTTCAACAAGGTATTATTTAATTCAAATATTTTTTATGCGAATAATATTTGTATGCTGGGGATTTCTCAGGTTGAAATCGAAGCATTATGAAGAATGTAAACATTTTGCACCCTTATATCTTCGAGCTTAAGAGATATAAATGTAAAAGAAAAATACTTTTTTGTCAGGAATATGGTGTAGTTTATGAATATATATAAATAATTTCAATATTTTGAACTTTTTTTTTCGGAAAACTAGAATGTTTTTGTTGAAGCGAGTTTTTGCCTCGCTTTGCTTAATTTCACTCAAAATTTCCTTAAAATCATAAAATAGAGATATACACAGCAAGCGATAGAAATGTTCGGTACGAAATCCAACGTCCGTTTGTGATATCGATTACAACTCATTAAACACTGCCTCACAACTTTGTAATTGGTATTTTTGTCTGTCTGGCTTTGTTGCTGAATCAGTTATCCTAACTTCTTATATTCTCCGTTACAGGAGTTGTAATCGCTTTTATTCGTTCAAGCATGGTCACTTAAATGTATATATACCTAACATGTACACTCATGGACCTTTCTTACAAAGTTATTGAGGTGCATAAGAACTTTATTTGCAACCCTGTATATAAACTAGTATGATTTTGAAGAAAATACAAAGTCATCAAAACTCTCATAGTGACTTTGTAATAGTCATAGTGACTGTGAAATAAATTCAAAGTCATCAACAAAAACAAGAAAGATCAATCATGCATAAAGCATTGATTATGAAACACTTTCCAACTTCAATGCAATTTTATTTAAACATCTCTAAAATGCGATACATTCCTCGGTAATATTTTTAAAATTATCATAATACTACAATAATTTATTATATTTGAAAACTTCATCGAAAACAAATGAACTTCATTCAAATGACGTCAATTAAATATAAATCGCCTGGCTCCTCGGTAATGTTTTTAACATTATCATAATACTACAATAATTTATTATATTTGAAAACTTCATCAAAAACAACTGAAATTCATTCAAATGATGCCATCGAAATATAACACGCCTGGCTCTCTCTATTAATAGTCATAGTGACTGTGAAATAAATTCAAAGTCATCAACAAAAACAAGAAAGATCAATCATGCATAAAGCATTGATTATGAAACACTTTCCAACTTCAATGCAATTTTATTTAAACATCTCTAAAATGCGATACATTCCTTGGTAATATTTTTAAAATTATCATAATACTACAATAATTTATTATATTCGAAAACAAATGAACTTCATTCAAATGACGTCAATTAAATATAAATCGCCTGGCTCTTGGGTAATGTTTTTAACATTATCATAATACTACAATAATTTATTATATTTGAAAACTTCATCAAAAACAACTGAAATTCATTTAAATGATGCCATCGAAATATAACACGCCTGGCTCTCTCTATAAAAGCAGCATTTCATTCATAAACATTTTCCCATTCATTTCATTCATCACAATACTATAATAATTTACTTTATTTAAAAACTTAAAACCATGGAGGTACAAGTAATTTAACTCCATGCTTAAAACTTCATAAAAAAAATCGTCTTCTTCTCTGTGTAAAATCAACGAATGTTTCATTCATATCAGCTATATATTGCAAACTCTATGAGCTAAATAATCTTGCGTTAAAGAAATACAGCAATTCTAATACAACTCATTCTACATATTTTGGTGTTTACATTTTCCATACGTGAAAATTAGGCTTCGTTGTAGAAATAATCAAAGTTGGATGATCATTTAAACTCAAATATATTGTAATTGCGTTGTTTCAGTATGTAGATGCACAAAATTTAAGCAAAAATAAAGCTGTTTTAGGACGGATGCTACACTAAATATGAATTGAAAAGAACTTTAAAAATCACGATTTTGACACAAGATGGATGTCATATTTTATTTTGAAGTGGGTCACGTGATCCCTTCATATAATGGTTACGTCATCTCTTCATATAAAGTGTGTAATTATTATTTTAATTTTTATTTCCAAAACTACTGAATATATTTTGCTGAAATTTTTTTTTATATATTTATGGGATAATTTGATTATTTCCTAAGACTTTCGAAGCAATTTGTGAATTTTAAATTCGCTTAAAAAATGTTTGAAAAATTAGGTCTCATAGGGTTCAATGTATTTCATTTTTTCAATCCGGGTTCAATCCAAAACAAATTGGGTGATATTATTCATTTATATTTCCATAGGTCCCACAGACCGTCTGAACAACATACTAAAATTTCATTTTGATAAAGTCATTTTTAATGACTCTTATCGCGCTCACGGTCAGACAGACAGACAGAATGAACAAAGTCATAAACACTTTTCAACTATGTTGTGAAGAGTTAAAAATGAAGCACTTCCTTAACATTAATTCCATTACCTTTCCAAAGGGAGAGTCATATATTTACACACTACAAAAAACCATCATGCAATGGAGGTTTAAAATAATCAAATTTAAGGCTTCAAAATTCTCCACCCTTTTATAAAGTCTTCCCAAAATGATATTTAAAGCTTCCTCTAGAATGTAACAACAGTGTTCCGCTTCTTAGCCGTAGGGTACACCACATATTAACATTCTCCTAAATCTGTTCCGCCTGTAATGAATAAGGACTTAAGAGCCATGGCCCAAAGCGCTCGTCCATTAGCATTCACTACAACCACTTGGTTAATGATTCTAAATGCAAATCAGTGGGGTTTTGCTTAACTTTGCATATGCTACCGTTAAAGACATAGTTACATCACTGCTTTTCATAATCGACCGTATTTTTAAGAGATAAAAATTCGATGCAACTTTCCTTGCTTACTCAATTATGTTTGTGTGTTTGTTTATAGTCCTTTGAAATAAGATTTATATATATAGTAAAAGTGTTGTTTGTCTGTTCCGTATGCAAATCCACAATTTTTGACGAATTTCTTATTTACTTATTATTATTATTATTATTATTATTTTATTTATTTATTTATTTTATTTGTTTTTTAGTATAGCTATTCTCTACTTCACTGCGGTTAATCCAGTCCATGGTTCGAATTTGTATAGGACCAGGGGTTGTCAAAATATTAATAAACAAGAAAGATCAATCATACATAAAGCATCGATTATGAAACACTTCCCAACTACAATGCAATTTTATTTATTTATTTATTTATTATTTTTTTTCCCAATGACCAGGCACGAGACCCTTCGTCATTCGCCCTATCTTCGGCCGTAATCGTGAACCATTTCGCCGTCCTAGGATGTTGCCCCAGGTGCACCAGAGGGGGGGGCGGAACACACTGCGCCCACATCACACAACATCCATGTCTTACGTAGGACTCGAACCCACAACGCGACGGCCGATCGATCGCTGGAAACGCTCGCCTTGACCGTTCGACCACCACGCCGACTATGCAATTTTATTTAAACAATGCGATAAATTCAGCGGTGATATTTTTAAAATTACCACAATACTACAATAATTTATTATGATTGGTTGATTGGTGTCGTGTCCCTAACATATATATTAAGGAAGAATGCGTGCACTGCTTCTGTTTAGTCAAAGACCCGAGGCACCCGAAGTTAGAAGTCTGACTTCTGCCCCAATAAGACATAACAACATTCATGCCCGTAGGCGGGATTCGAACTCGCAATCCGGCAGCCGAGCTATCACGAGGAAACACCTGCCTCTTTGACCGCTCGGCCACCACATCGGCAATAATGTATTATATTTGAAAACTTAAAACTTCACCGAAAAAAAATGAACTTTATTCAAAGACGTCATCAAAATATAAATCGCCTACCTCTCTACGTAAAAGCAGTGAATATTTCATTCATACACTTTTATCCCATTCCTTTCATTCAGCATTGATATTTTTAAATCTATCGCAATACTACAATCCATGCTTAAAACTTCATCGAAAAAAGCAATACTATAAAATCGTCTACTTATGTAAAATCAAAGAATGTTTCATTCATATCAACTATATTCAGACTCCAGAGGTAAATAATTTTGCATTACAAAAATTCAGCAATTATCATCTTACAGCTTGATGTCTTTACCTTCTGAATACGTTAAAATTAGGCTTCGTTGTAGAAATAATCAAAGTTTGATGAACATTTTAACTCAAAAATATTATAATTGCGTTGGCACAGTATATAGGTGCACAGAAATTATTCAAAAAATAAAGCGGTTTTAGGACGGATGCAACACTAAATATAATGGATGCAACACTAAATATAAATTAAAAAGAACGTTAAAAATCACGATTTTAACATTTGGAAAAAAGATGGATGCCATATTTTATTTTGAAGTGGGTCACGTGATCTCTTCATATAATATGGGTGCAGTTATTATTTAATTTTTATTTAAAAAAACTACCAAACATATTTTGATGAAATTTCTTTTATATATTTTATGAAATAATTTGAATATTTTCTAAAGTTTTCGAAGCAATTTGTAAATTTTAAATTCATTTAAAAAATGTTTGGAAAATTAGGTCCCATACGGTTCAACGTATTTCATTTCTTCAACCCAGGTTCAATCCGAAACTAATTGGGTGATATTCTTCATTTACATTCCCACATGTACCACAGACCGTCTCAACAACATACTAGAATTTCATTTTGATAAAGTCATTTTTAAGGCAGTTATCGTGCGAATGAACCGACAGAATGAACAAAGTCATAAACACTTTTCAACTATATTGTAAAGTGTTAAAAACGAAAAATTAAACGTTCCATAGAAATAGCACTATGCAGACGATTATTATTTTCCGCAAATTTATTTTAAGAAAACTAAATCATATTGCTTAGTAGCGGAATTAAATCAAATTTGTTTATACTATAGACGATTTTTATATAAATTATATGATCAAAATAATAAAAAAATAGATATTATATGGATATTAATACTTAGAAATGGAAGTAGTGCTATATTGTATGTATTTCTATGGCGAAAAGCCTAAAATATTTATTAAAACTGTTGATGTTGTAGAAATAAATTATTAGAGTGATGCACATTAGAACTAAAATAAAAAATATATGAATTGTTCTACCTTTCAATTTATTTTTACCACGATTATTTTTATATTCGATTCTCGGAGCTGCCCAACAAATCCCCATGTCTACACGGAATGCGGGAACGACAAATCTGTAGGTCGGAAAGTGGGTTGGAAAGGAGTGGTTGGTGGCAGGGGGGAAGGATGGTACGGTCCCTGCGGATGTCACCCCTACTGGGCCCCAGTCAAAATTGGGTAGCGCTCCCGTTCGTCAAAAAAGTTATCTTACAACTTCAATAAGGTGAGTCGGACGATCTGGGCTTAAAAAAAAGCTTAAAAAGTATATATAATCAAAAGGAATGTTACATATTGGATTCTATATTGAGTTTAGCAGATACATATATTCGTATCACGTCAACAACCTAAATGAATAATGATGAACTTATGTACGCTCTATGGAAGGTTCGGGACGCTCTATAGAAAGTTCTAGCACGTAATTCATGAAGTTCTTAGCTAATCTATAAAATTCAATTCCGAACTCGCCAAGTTGGCGATATTGCGCCAAATTCGTCGCCACGGTCAGGATCACTAGTCCAGATCTTCATATTATAACAGTGGTTTCCTGTTAGGTATTCGTAATAATATGATGTTACTTCCGTTGCACAAATCAGTTTCATATCTATTACATTTACTCTACTCCGCGCTCTAGCATGCTTCATATAAAAAATTACCTTAATTTTATATTCGTGTGTAAATCAAATCTATCTGGTACTTCTTGGAGAGACAGACATTCGTAAAGAAAATTCTAGAAGACTTAATTCGGCACACTTAAATGTCAATCAAATGATTTAATTCTGCGTATAGAATAATTAGGAGGAAGAAAGATGGCATTCATACCGTGTTGCAGAAAAACGGCAAAAGAAAACATACTTTAAATGTAAAAACGCATTATAATTGTTACAATGAAGTGCTTTATATTCAAATTACTGAAGACCAATACCATACGTACTTACAGTAAATACAGCATAGAACACAGAGAGCCACAAAACTTACCTAAAAAAGAATAAATAAAAATTGAAATACTAAGCACAAATTTATAAATATAAACTTTACAGAAATAGAGCACACAGAAATTATAATTTGTTGCTGAATTATTCTAAACCTAAAATCGCATTCATGCTTGAAAATTAATATCGATAATGTAGCAATTAAAATTATATGTTCATGTATTTCGGTATTTCGCATCAATATCGGATGCGACACATATATTTCATTCTTTGTACATTATCATTTTGAAATAAATACAATCCTATAGTTAAATGAGATACTGAATATGGAATTATTTGAAAAAGGATAGTTACCATCCCATCGTCTAAGAGTTTTCGCGAGCCGTCGTTCTCAAGATATTATAAACTTTACTTTTCCAACAAGGAGCACGATCTCTCAAGATAATTTTATTCATAAACAAGAAATTTATGACGGAATCTTCATAGGGTGGAGGGTGGTGCGTAGATTTAATTTTCGAAGAAACTATTAACATTTTGAGTGCGGAGCTGTTCTTGCTTTGGCTACCGTTCAGGTGACACACAGTGGCGATCGCTCAGCGAGGTAGGTGTTCGGTCATAGAGTGTAAACAGGAGATAACACACACGTCGAGGTGACGATTGTATTTCACTGTCCGCTTCGGCTATACGAATGTAAATAAGAAGTGCTCAAAAACATTCCGTCGCAATACAGCCAGAAAATGTAAATAAGAATGCGAATGTAAATAAGAAGGGCTCAAAAACATTCCGTCGCAATACAGCCAGAAAATGTAAATAAGAATGCGAATGTAAATAAGAAGGGCTCAAAAACATTTCGTCGCAATACAGCCAGAAAATGTAAATGAGAATGCGAATGCAAATAAGAAGGGCTCAAAAACATTCCGTCGCAATACAGCCAGAAAATGTAAATAAGAATGCGAATGTAAATAAGAAGGGCTCAAAAACATTCCGTCACAATACAGCCAGAAAATGTAAATAAGAATGCGAATGTAAATAAGAAGGGCTCAAAAACATTTCGTCGCATACAGCCAGAAAATGTAAATAAGAATGCGAATGTAAATAAGAAGGGCTCAAAAACATTCCGTCGCAATACAGCCAGAAAATGTAAATAAGAATGCGAATGTAAATAAGAAGGGCTCAAAAACATTTCGTCGCATACAGCCAGAAAATGTAAATAAGAATGCGAATGTAAATAAGAAGGGCTCAAAAACATTCCGTCGCAATACAGCCAGAAAATTAACCAAACAGATCATCACTTTTTGTAATATGTGTAAAACCAAACCCCATCTTTGCTTAGAATGTTTTAATAAACTCCATTAAAATTATAACATTTATTTTTTAACCTTGATACTGCCTGTCCCACGTACAGGCGCCACCCAAACGAAAAGTTCACTGTCAGTCCCCACGGACTGCCGCTGCCTAAAAGGAAAATTTACTGTCAGTCCCCACGGACTGACGCCGCCTAAAAGGAAAGTTCACTGTCAGTCCCCACGGACTGACATCGAGTAACCTTTCAATGGCACACCGCCCTACCTGAAGGTACCTGGTAAAGAAAATTCCATCGTTGCGATAGCGCACCAAGGACACTCCGCACACAAGCTTCCCAAGCCGCCAGAGTCCCGAAGCGACTCGGCGGAAAAACACCAGTACTCGCAGAAATCCCCTCATCACCGTCAACGAAACGTTCAGCCAAGAGCCGCAAAACCAAACGCCTCACAACCGCAAAACCTGCAATCAGGAGGGAATCATCCTCTGAGCTGGAACTCAACTGCAACTTTACTTTATTAACAAAGGAATATGGAGCAACTCTCTCCTGCAAGAGCCATTTACAGGCAAATAAGATCACAAAAAGGTTACAAACAAATTCACAAATTACATCAATATTACTAAGTATAAAATTTCGTATTTACATGCACTTCATATTTTACACAAGCCAAATACCCTACAACAACAAGGTGCTTTGAATCCATAATAACTTTACACAAAATTCCATCAATATTTTCAGAACACAACTTCTTATTTACAGATACTTCCAACCTTTCATCAAAAAAATACTTTATATCGACAAGGTATTAAAAAATTTAACATCAAGATGTTTCAAATTCAAAAATACAAAATTCTTCATCTATATACAATCCTATTTACAATCTATATAAATAAAATTGAAAATCTTTCTGTCTGTCCCGTCATCACGGGTGAACGGCTGAACCGAATTTGATGAAATTTTGTGGGTAGCCTGGAAATAGTCCCACTTAAAATTTAGTCCATGTTTGGAGTTTCTACGATCAGTGGTTTTCGAGATATTAGTAAAAAACGAAATTTTCGTTTTTCTCATCATCGCGGGAAAACGGCTGAACCGAATTTGATGAAATTTTGCTGTTGTTGTTGAGACCCAGACCGTCCGACCTACCAGAAAGGTGTAAGGTAACTGAATGGACGGCCGGGAAGTGCCACCCAATTTAGACCGGAACCCAGTGGGGGAGGCATCCACAGGGACCGTACCCTCCTTCCCCTACCACCAACCTCTCGGAAGGACTTACGGACCCACATGTTTAACGTGATCGTACTCCGCATGAACACGACGGCATTTGTGGCAGCGTGCAAATCTAGCGCGCAAACCACGGGGATACCGCACCCGAGATGGCCAACAGCACGCGGCGTTCCGAGGTGGTCACCCACCAAGTACTAACCGCGCCCGATGCTGCTTCACTTCGGTGATCTAACGAGAACCGGTGTTTTCAGCACGGTACGGCCGTTGGCCCCTGATGAAATTTTGTGGATAGCCTTGAAATAGCCTCCCATAAATTTAGCCCAAGTTTCGAGTATGGCCAGGGGTTGTCGAGATATTAATGAAAAACGAAACTTTATCCTAGGAGTTCTACTCTCTAACTCCGTGGTTTATCCAAACGAAAAGCTTGAAAATCGTTGAAGTGAATCAAAACTTTATCTCTGGGTTTGATGGGAGATTTTTTGCGCTAATTAGACACTTTCTGAAAACATGAATTGTTTGAAGCATGCTTTAAATGGGAAATCTATCTCCATGGTTTTTTTTGCACAAGCTTTTACTGAACAATGAAAAGTATAAAGAAATCAAAATGGTTATTTAATTTCGCATTTTATGAGAAAGATTCTATCTTATATCATGTTGCTCAGAAACGCAATTAAATTAAATCTGTCTGTTAATTTTAATTATTATTTTTTCGATTTGAATAATAAATAAATGGATATAAAAATATATTTTAGAAAAGAACGATTTGATTTTTCTTATAGCATTTTTGACTGGATAATATCAATTACGGTCTTCAGGTTTAAACTTTATTGATATTTTCGGGGATTATTGATTCAGGGATTATTGATATTTTCAAGTTATTATGTAATTGTTTTATTATGACAAAAATTGTTTAAACTCATATATTGTACGTTGTACGAGTAAGCTTCTACAAATACACGGGTATATCTTCTAATTTACGAAAATATAAGTAGTATAGGTATATTGTCATATGTTTTGATATATATTGGCATATATTGGAATCAATTACGACCTTTTGGTATAAAGATTACGGGGATTACTGATATTTTCAATTTATTACGTCATCTCTTTTATTTTTGCAAAGATTTTTGAGACTCTATTGTAATAAGGGTAATCTTCTACTAATACACTGGCATATTTTCTTATTTGCATTAATTTCTAATCTGCATAATTTTCTAACCTATAAGTAGTACGGGGTTGCATATATTGATTCAATTCTTTTTTTCTTTTTTGTAAATTTACTTACAAAAGGGGCCATGATGTTTTATTCTTCAGATCTGCCCGTGAAGATAATTTTGCATAGTGAGAACAGATATTCTTAAACTTCTCTTTAGGAGCAATAAATTTAATATTTTGACAGAATTTGCACATGGCTGCGAATTATAAATTTCTTTATATTAAATACTTGTAAGAAGAACGGGTATGCTGCTAGTATAATCATAAATATACCACAATTTATTATTGACATAATCTAAATTTTTAACATTATCCATATATTTAAAAACATGCACTTAAGTTTTAAATGAAACGTATTTACCACACAATCTTAGACTCATAAGACAAAATAAAACCATTTTCTTTATGTCACAAAACAAAATGTAAAATTTCCAAATAGTTCTAATTAAGAGTCTATCTCTCTGGAGAGAAGATTAATAATTATTTGTATGATGCCCCTCTAGGACTTACGTCCTTTACACAAATTTATTACCGTTACTTCTTTAAAGTTGTAGGGAAAATACATAACTCTAATGTTGTTCCACAGTTCGCAATCATATATGCTGTGATTGGCAGATCCTGTGTCCTTCCCACACAAGCAAACGTCAGTTTTGCCAAAGAATCTTTGCTGGTATCTTTTAAAGCATCCATGCTCAATCAGTACTTGGTTAATATAGAAGTTACCCATGATTCTTTTAGTAGTTACTTTGGGTAAATGTAAGTAGAGAACTCTTCCTTCTTCAATAGAATCTGACAAAGGAAGAGTTCTCTACTCACATTTACCCAAAGTAACTACTAAAAGAATCATGGGTAACTTCTATATTAACCAAGTGATGACTGAGCATCGATGCTTTAAAAAATACCAACAAAGATTCTTTGGCAAAACTGTCGTTTGCTTCTGTGGGGATGTCGAGTAAAAGGAAAGTTCACTGTCAGTCCCCACGGACTGACGCCGCCTAAAAGGAAAGTTTACTGTCAGTCCCAACTGACTGACGAGGCCTAAAAGGACAGTTCACTGTCAGTCCCCACGATCTGACACCGCCTAAAAGTAAAGTTCACTGTCAGCCCCCACGAACTGACGCCGCCTAAAAGGATAGTTCACTATCAGCCCCCGCGGACTGGCGTCGCCTAAAAGAAAAGTTTACTGTCAGTCCCCACGGACTGCCGCCGTCTAAAAGGAAAGTTTACTGTCAGTCCCCACGGACTGACGCCGCCTAAAAGAAAAGTTTACTGTCAGTCCCCACGGACTGCCGCCGCCTAAAAGGAAAGTTTACTGTCAGTCCCCACGGACTGACGCCGCCTAAAAGGAAAGTTTACTTTCAGTCCCCACGGATTGACGCGGCGCTTAACGTGTTAAGCATCTTTATATTTTTTTTGTACAGTCATACACATTTTCGAAAAAAGCAAAAGTGAAATTTCTGGAACCGGAAGTGGAAATCCTTGGTGAACCTCCCAACCCACTCTAAAAAATTCAACGCTGAATCCATATCAGAGTTATCATTTAATCTCTACTTATAGCATATAATGAGAAACAAATGACTTAAGGAAAACTTTTAGTGCAAACAAAAGTATGACAACATTTTTGCCACTAACAACAATACATATTGTTTAACAGTTAACTACTTAAAAGAAAGTTCTAATTTGTGTTATCGTTTTCTCACAATATGAAACTTGTTCATCTGTAACACTGCTGTCATCTGTACTTGTTCACGTGTCACTGATGGAGACATCAGTTTTATTGGGGAAAGAGTCTATATTTCTATGATATTTAGTCATTAATATTATAGAAATATTCAGACCAGTCACTGCTGTTTGTACAGCTGTAGGGGGAAAAAAGTCTCTCGAGCATCATTCATCACACAGCAAATTTAGAGATGTCATTCGATTAGGAATAACGTCTTATAATTAATTCTTCGTCTTCATTTATCGTCCTCTAATCGTCCTCTTCGTTTTAAAATGCGTACCAACATTGAAATTTCCAATAGCAACACCCAAGTTTGACAAAATATTTCGAATATAGAGCAAAATTCAACCTTCGATACATTCAACCTTCGATCATTTAGATCAAGCGTATCCCAGTTATGAGTATGTAAAGTTTTGAGCTCCATATGCTAAATTAGTTTCCTAAACTTTTATTCGTATGTTCTGTAATAATTATCTTATCACGTTGATTTTGTTTGGCTACTACTAAGCAACCCAAACACAATTACGTGATTTTTTTTTAAATATTTTTTTATATGAAATTCATATTTCAAAAAATATGAATAGAAACCTTGACATAATTTGATGAGAAATCAATTCACAAAGACTTTTTATATGTATGTATGCAAAATTTCAACCTTTTTCCTCCCTATAGTTCTTTCGTTACTCATCATCACGACGATTTTAGGGGTTGTATATTAGTTAAAAAATGACTCATTTTGAAAAGGTGATATTAATTTTAATTTAATCTTTATTTAAAATAACGGGCATTTCTTTTTACCCAGCTTTAATAAAATGTATAAAAAATGTAGTATATATGCAATCTAATCAACGTAATTCTGCAACTGTATCGAAGAGTTAAGAAAGGAGTGAAAGGTTGAAACTTGTATTATTATAAATGGGACTTTTTATAAGTCATCTAATGATGTTTTATCTATTACTCTACGATTAATAGTCGCGGAGTTTTTGCGAGTTAAAATCGGTCTCTAAATTATGTAATAATTCATGATAATAAAATATTTATAAAAATGATTTTCATAAATAAAATTGGAAATATATCTGTCTGTCTGTCTCAGCGTCACGGGAGAACGGCTGAACCGAATTTGATGCAATTTTGTGGGTAAGCTCGGAATAGACCCACTAAAAATTAAGACCATGTTTCGAGTTTCTATGACCAGGGGTTGTCTAGATATTAATTAAAAACGCTTAGTTAAACCGTCCATAGACATAGCATTATGCAGACGATATTTTTTCCAGTAAATTTATTTGAAGAAAATGATACCATGGTCCCTTAAACAATGGGTTTAAATCCAATGTGTGTTCATGTAGCAGACGATGTTTATTAAATCTTTTCCAATTTAAATAATAAAGAAATGTATATGAAATAAATTTAATCAAAATTGCAATTTTAACTGGATTTTTAAAGATTACTATGGGATTATTGATATTTTCAATTTATTATGTCATCTGTTTTATTTTGGGAAAGACGGTTAAAACTTATAGGTAAACTTCTATTAGTACACGAGTATATCTTCTAAAATATACTAAGTAGCATGGTTATAACCTCCGATACAATATTAGGGCTTTTATTTTGACATATATTGATTCAATTTTATATTTTTTGCAAATTTGTTTACCAACGGAACCAGGCTTGTTTCATTCTTCAGATCTTCCTGTGTAAATAATTTTTGTATAGCCAAAACAGAAATTATTAAACTTCTTTTTAGGAGCATTAATATAAGTATTTTAATAGAATGTTTTGAATAACAAATACACGGGTATATTTTCTAATCTACGAGAACGCAACTAGTAGGGTTATCTTCCCATACAATTTTAGCACTTTCATTTTGGCATATATTGGCATCAATTAGGGGCCTTTGGGTTTAAAGATTAGGGGGATTATTAATATTTTCAATTTAGTACGTTATCTGTTATTTTTTGTCAAATACATTTGAAAGTCATATACTGTAGACGGGTAATCTTTTAATGATACACAAGTTTATATATATATATATATATATATATATATAAATAATGCGATAAAAGACGATAAAAGAATATATATATATACGATAGAAGATATACGATAAAAGACGCCAATTCAAGATCAATATACATTATATAATAAATTGGAATTCTAATTTGAGTCACATGATTTTTCGTAATATTGTACTGAATCATTTCATACGTAATGCACGTATGCATACCTGTACTGCGGATCGTATCAAAAGTGATACTGTTTTTATCAAGGAGGCTATAGTACAGCTCTATCCTCTTGAATTCCTACGTCATTGTTACAATACTCTGTATAATCAATTTGACAATGCTTTTAAAAGGGATTTTGGCAACATCTTCTATTCAAGTTATAATTGGCAACGTTACAGATAACTGAGTTTTCATTTCATGCGAATCATTTATTAAGCGGTGTTGTAAGAGGTGTGGCGAAAGAGGAATCGGTGTGTTTTTTCAAAAAGGTCATCTTTTCGATTTCGAATATTTTATATTATTGGATATATCTCTATCGGTTCCATATTCTTGTTGTGAGTTCGTCTTCTGTTTTGACGTTGTTCTGAAATATGACCACAGATAATATATGGCTCCGGGAGTGTTACCATTGGTGTAAAAGTCGACTATTAACAGGGAACTAGGGGTCACAATCCCCCTAGGCCTTTTATGTATTCCCAGTTGATCCTTTTTCCTAACCTTTCTGATAATTGTCTCGTAGCTTTTGCTTAGCTATATGTATATATATATATATATATATATATATATATATATATATATATATCTTCTAATATACGAGAATATATGCAGTATGGGTATATCTTCGTATACAACTTCGTTTTTATTTTGACATATTGCTCTTTTATTATATATATATTGATTTAATTTCGCAGTTTTTGTAAATTTGTTTACAAGCGGAACCAGGATATTTTATTCGTCAGAACTTCCTGAGAAGATAATTTTGAATAATAAGAACATATATTCTTAAATTTCTTTTTAGGAGCATTAATTTATAAATATTTTAATAGAATTCTTTGAATAATAATGCCATTTAGAATATTACAGTAATTTGCACACGATTGTGAAGTCAAAATTTTTTTATATTATATACTCCGTACGAAGAACGGGTATGCTGCTATTAATCTATATAAATAAAATTGAAAATCTGTTTGTTTATTTGTGTATTTATTTGTGTATTTGTCTCATCATCACGGGAAAATTGCTCCACCGAATTGAATGAAATATTTTGGGTAGACTTAGAATAGCCCCACTTAAAATGTTGTCCATGATTTGAGTTTCCAGGACCAGGGGTTGTCCAGATATAAATTAAAAACGCACATTTAAACCTTCCATAAAGATAGCATTATGCAAGCGATATTTTTCCACAAATTTATTTAAAGAAAATTATATCATGTCGCTTAGCAACGGATTTAAATCCAATGGTTTTATGCGACAGACGATTTTTATTAAATCTTTTCCAATTTAAATAATATGGATATGTATATAAAATAATTTCAATTGATATTATATTTTTTACTCGATTATATCACGGCCTTCAAGTTTGAACATTATTACGCTTGATATTTTCCTGAATTATTTATTGATTTGAGAATTATTGCTATTTTGACAAGAATTTTAGAAACTCATATGTTGCAGTACGGATAATCTTTACGAGGTTATTGATATATGTATATACATATATATATATATATATATATATATATATATATATATATATATATATATATATATATATATATATATATATATATATATATTCTGATTTCTACATACTGACTTTTATTACATCCTTTAATAGTACATTTACATTTATTATTTGCTTTTGGATTTAACTATCTACCTTCTGATTTTCTAATATTTGCAAAAAAACATTTTTAAAAAAGGTAAAACCTGTTGTAAAGCTGCATTTACGCTTATTACAGAATTTATTCTCTTTTTAATTTTAATTTATTTTGTTTATTATCGCTAACGCATTTCTATATTATAACTACCAGCCCATCTATGTCTTAACATGGATCTCTATGGATAATGTTTTTATTTTTTATCCTTAGGTTTGGTCTATAGTTACTTATCTGTAACAAATATGCTAGAAATGGGGGTTTTGATACTTTCCGTAATTTATGCAGTTTTCGATTAAAAATTTCAATTTATATATATATATATATATATATATATATATATATATATATATATATATATATATATATATATATATATATATATATATATATATATATATATATATGATATAAAAATAGCTAAAATGTGTTAGATAATTTTGAAAATAAATGCGTGAAGTAAGATGATAAAAAAAATGGTTACGTAAAAGTACATACATAGAAAATAAGTGCTTGTAAATAAGGTATGAAACGTAAGTTGAACATCGCGAACTTAATTAGGCTTATGAATCCAAAAGACATCAAGGGTACTGAACTGAAGTATGAAATGAATTTCCGAGTGACACTTCTCATATTTTGAAAATAATTACATTACCTCAATTACCTCAATTTAAAAATACCACTCTTGAACTACCTTATTTTTAGTATACGTTTCATATTTTCATGCATATCCATTACAGTGACTTCCCAGATCTCTCAACTGACTTTGACAATCCGTTCCAAAACGCTAACTTTCCTATTAACAAATGACTACTTTGCTAAGCACTCTTCAATCAAACGCCCACAAGGCATAACTAACACCTCAGTATCAACTTTCTGGTTGAATAATTCTAATGATGTCCTGACCCAGTGCCCGAAACTTGTCCATTATTGAGGAAAAAGTCGGAACCTAAAAGTTCGAACCGACCTGGTACAGGGGGTAGAGGTGAACAACCGGTCGTATACTGTAGGCGACACACAACAGTAGCCGAGAACAGAAGGTGTCGACTGTACACCTCTTTCGATATGCATCAGTGATTGGTTTAAAGCTTTCCCGTGTTCCGGAGTTCTGGATCAGCGGTCGATTGCGATGTTCACTTTCTTTTGCATGCAAAAGATGTAGGTCGATGATGGGCGTTCCGCACCAATGACGAAGTAGGGGCAGAGAAAATTCCGCTCTAAACTCTTAAGGTTATGCCGAGTGCTTCATAAAAAGTGTCCCAAAGGAATGTGAAATCAACGGTTGGTCGTAGAAATAAAGTGAAATAAGAAAAAAATCTGATGTGGGCAGCACCTGACTTTCCTTATATAATGCAATGAATTTACTACTTTTACAGTAAAAAAATATATAATTTTTATAGTAGATATTTATATTCTTTCCAAGATATTGAATTTTCGTCAATGAGTCGTCATTTTCATTGATTTAACGTCATTTTTATCCATTTGGCAAGTTTATCGTTAATTTAGCAACATTTATTAAAGTCGCAAAGTTGGCGACATTCCGCCAAATTCGTCGTCAAAACCTCGCCAAGTGTTATGGACGGAGAAATAAGTTATTCTTACAGCAGATAAATGACTATATTGGCGTTCGAATACAAAAGTATTACTCAAAGTATCTTTTTTCATGAATGGAAAGAGCTAGATCCACGAGAATGATGTCACCCAATTTATCGCATGGTATTACATATGAAAAGTGAACATGTTTCTCAATAGGAAATATTTTTATTTTATTTTATGACTTTTTGATAATATTTTTGAAAAATGTGCAATATCTCGAGAACGGTTCATGTTAGCGTTCTAAAATTTATGTCAATCGTTTTCTAATGAAAAATTACATAAGAAATGTCTATTTGTGTAACTTCATTAGAGGTTTTGATTTTTTGAAGATTTTTTCAAAATTTCACACGAAAATTTAGGAGAGTTCTGAACATTCGATTGCGTATAAAAACAATAGACTTCCAGTGTTTACGGATTGTAATTTTTGTACCAAATTTCGTTCGAATCGGTCCATTCGTTCGTCAGTTAGCGTCTCCACACACACACACACACAGACACACACACACACACATACTTTCACATACACAGACATCATCCCAAAAATATTCGATTCGTGATCAGGGATGCTTGAAACGTGCTCTCCCGTCGAAAACTCGAATTTGAATTTTCGACTCCGTCACAATACTTTCCTACCTTTATACATTATTGTATATAAGGAAAGTAATACTCAACAAACAGAAGAAATTTAACTATGATAGTTGACTCCCCCGCCTGGAACTGATAATTTCACAAAGATGCGAAATTTAATATTTTACATGCCTCACTCCAATAAAGAAAAAAATCTGATGCGGCCACCACATGACTTTACCTACAGACTCAAATTCATTATTTCTTTATTTCTTTCATAATTCATTAAAGTGCGCTTGAATGCACAAAATAACACGGATAATTGTTTGAAATTACACTAAATTTGCCCCGGGCGTATTTTCAAAGGCAACGTTACAAAATTGCGAAAAAAACTGAAATATATCGAAAACAGTTCCTCCTTGAGTTACGGGGGTCATCTTAATTATTATTGCCGTCGAAAATTACGTACGAAAGAAGCATTTAATTGATACATTTGAGGATACGTAGTTTTTACTTTCCCTGCAATACATGGTAATGTATAGGGAACGTATTGGAATCATGCCAAAAATCGCAACTCGAGTTTTCGACGAATCTACACGTTTCGAGACCTCTAGAATACGAAAACACTATTTTTAGCGTGACGTCTGTGTGTGTGTCTGTCTGTGCAATGTATGTATCCACTCTAACTCAAAAACTAATAGACCGAATTTCATAACATGTGGTAGGTAAGACTTTTGGGCGTGACCCTGGTGCTGATTAGTTTTTGGTACAATTCGGAAAAAAAGAACCCGCATTTTTTTGCGAAATGGCCCGCAAAAATCTCATGTATCCAAGCTAGCTGAAATACTAATTGACTAAATTTCACAACATTTGGTGGATAAATCACTTCCACGACCCAGACCGGGCACCTTGCCAACGAGGGCGTAAAGGTTTATTAAACCCGGCCGTGAGATACTCTGGTGCTGATTAGATTTTGGTACGATTCGGTAAAAAACAACCTCCCTTTTTTACAAAATGGCCCGCAAAAATCGCCAATATAAAAAAAAAAGACTACGTATGTTCAAATGTATCAATTAAATGCTTGTTTTATACGCAATTTTTCCGAGGAAAAGAATAAGAACAACTCTATTACTCTAAGACAAACTATTCTCGAGATATTTGAAATTCATGGCATATTTGTTATGCCGGCTTTGGAAAAATGTCCAATTACCAAATAAAAGCGGAAATCGAATTAAAAATGAAAATTTTGTGTTATTTTGTACAATTAAACTCAATTTAATGAGTCTTGAAGAAATACAGAAAGACTTAATTCACGTCTGCAGGGAAAGTCATGTGCTGTCCACATCAGATTTTTTATTTTAGAATTTGCCCTTTTTGAGTACTATTTCTTAAAAAAGGCATGCTCATATTTTTCCGAATCATACCAAAATCTAATCAGCACCAGCTCATCCACAAATGGCTTATGTACCAAATTTGTGAATTTCGGTCAGTTAGTTTTCATGGTAGAGTGGATATATACATTACACAGACAAACAGGCACACCTACAGACGTCAAGCTAAAAATAGTTTTTTCTGGTTCTCGAAAAGTGCAGACCCATCGAAAACTCGAGTTGCGGTTTTTGACACGATTCCAATACTTTCCTTATATACTAATATCATGACTGTAGAGAAAATAAAAATATCAATCATTAAAATTTGCGCAACGCTTAGTTCGGGTGAAAGAAATTCGCTAAAATATTCCAATTATTGATATTAGGTATTTTTCGTTCGTTTGAAAAGGCCGAGCAAGAAATAAGTTATCCAAAATTAAATGTTAGCAAATTAAATCTATTTATGCTATAAAATTTGCAATGCTTGTAATAAATAAAATGTAACTAATAAAAAGTGCGCAGTCTGCATCAGAACCAAATCGAACTTCTATAATATCTGAGAAAACTACATTTCGATTTTCCTATTTTAAATAGATTTATAGATGTCTCATATATTTACTTTCAGATAAAGTTCAGGTAAAATGGAATAAGGCAATTTTTTTTAGTTATATGTATTTCAACGAATTTTCATCGAGATGAACTTATTTAAAGTTCAAGGTAGCAAAATGAGCTAACTTCTTCAAAACAACACCATAAAAATGCCAGTGGACAAGTAAGTAGTGTAAAAAACTGTAAAAATGCCAGTGGAGAAGAAGCTAAGAAACTAAAGGAAAGCAACCGGTTTCGGAAAACTACATGAGCATAATTCATCAACTATATTCAAATACCTTTCGGATCAAACAACTTGAAAATACCAACGAGTAAAAGATTTTGGAATATATAACACAGAATATAAAGAAAATATGAATCATTTTCAATTTCCATAAAAATAATTCATTTCAGAAGATCTTGAAGTAAAATATGCACGTAATATTTTTACTTTCACTGCAATACATGGTAATGTATAGCAAGAATATTGGAATCATACCGAAAATCGCAACCCGAGTTTTCGACGGATCGACACGTTTGAGACCTCTAGTAAACGAAAAACTATTTTTAACATGACGTATGTGTGTTTACCTATGTGTGTGTCTGTCTCTGCAATGTATGTATCCACTCGAACAGAAAAACTTCTTAACCAAATTTCATAAAATTTGAAAGGTACATTACTTGTGGGTGACCTGATTAGATTTTGGTATGATACGGGATAAAAGAACCCCCTATTTTTGCAAAATGGCCCTCAAAAATCACATGCATCCTTTCCAGCTAAAACACAAATACATCAAATTACACAAAATTTGGTAGATAAGTCACTTGTGAGCTACCCTGATGCTGGTTAGATTTTAGTATGATTCGGGAAAACATAATCTGCTTTTTCCAGACAAAATCAAAGACTACGTATGCTCAAATGTAGCCATTAAGGGTGAGCGTGAGTCAATTTTCTGCCCTATCCGCGCTTTGTTAACTTTCGCGGCACACATATTTCGCCGAAATTCTGCTCAAACAGTTGCGAAATATTTTCTGAAAGATAAAATGCAATGCTTAGATTATATTAAAACTAAATTTAATGCCCCCAAAAACATAGAATATATTGTTTATTTTAATCCAAAATATTTTTGGTGCTGCCATCTGTTGTAATTTAATTCATACCGATTATTTTTATTGTTTAATGAACATTTTTAAATATCTATTCCTTCTAATACAGTGTTAAATACAACAACAGATCATATATAATAATGCCACAATCACGGAAAGGTAATGTATCATTCTATACATTTGATATGGGATCTGAATGTACATCACTGAGGACTGCAGTTTTGTCTTCAAGTTTTCTTTTGCCTTAAAGTCCAAGTTCAATTACGTTTCCGTTATTATGGCATTATATATGATCTGTTGTTGTATTTAATAGCGTATTAAAAGGAATAGACGTTTAAAAATGTTCATTAAAAAATAAAAATAGTCGGTATGAATGAAATTACAACAGATGGCAGCACCAAAAATATTTTAAATTAAAATAAAACATATATTCTATGTTTTATTGGGTATTAAATTTAGTTTTAATATAATCTAAGCATAGCATTTTATCTATAAAACAATATTTCGTAACTGTTTGAGCAGAATTTCGGCGAAATATGTGTGCCGCGAAAGTTAACAAAGCGCGGATAGGGCAGAAAATTTACTGACGCTCACCCTTAAATGCTTGTTTTGTACGTAATTTTTGAGGATAAAAAGAATAAGATCAGCCCCATTACTCTAGCATTACTCTAGCAACTCCATTACTCTAGCGCCGCCTTTGAATATATGCACAGTTACCAAATAAAAACGAAAATTGAATTAAAAGTGCAAATTCAGTGTAATTTCAAATAAGTATGCGTGTTTTTTCTTTCTTTAGTACAATAAAACTCAATTTACTGAATTATTAAAGAAATAAAAAGAAATAAATTTAAATCTGTAGGGACAGTCATGTGCTGGCCACATCAGATTTATTATTCTGTTTCAACAATCAGTTAAACACAGTAGACTTTCTATTGTGTTGCATGTGCATATTCTGCAAGAAAAGAAAACATAAAAACTATCAATTCAAAATGATTAAAAATTCCCGTAATCCTATACTCGTATCTCAAGGCCACGTATACAACGCCATAGCAATCGAAAATACAAAACAGTTCATTCGTAAAATGTATTTTTATAACCATTTCTTTATCATTTAAATCGTATAAAATAAGCTGCACATTAAAAGCATTTGATTTAATTTCGCTGCTAAGCAACATGATATAATTTTCTTCAAATAAAGTTTCGGAAAATAATAGTCTCAATAATGCTATTTCTATGGAAGATGCCATTTTGCATGTTTTATTAATATTTCAACTTCCGATCCTAGAAATCCGAAACGCGGATGGGCTTACGTGCAGTGAAATAAAGAAACAATAAATATACCAAATTAAAAAATATATCTGTTAAAAAATGTGGATTTGCATACGGAACAGACAAACAAGCAACCAGAATTTCCATCATATACAGAGTAAGCACTGCGTGTATATATATATATATATATATATATATATATATATATATATATATAATTCTATTGCCTTTTCGCAATACTGTTATTTATTTCTCAAGATTGACAGCAGTGGATCTCTACTTTTATCTTTTGCGATTGGCAACATTGATCTCTTCATTTATTGCACGAATGGATTGGACATTTGCAGCGTATTTCAAGTATTCTTGTTTCCTATATTATTTCTCAATCTTTATGCTTGTCGTCCAAATATCGAGACATATTTTGTGTACATTTTGATTAAATACTTGGACTTGACAAAGAATTTTTTTTTCAAAATAAACAATTTTTTAAGGCCTATAGTGCTTATCCACGTGTATAGCTTTAATGCTAGGATATTTTTTGTTTCTCTATTTTCGAATCCACACCATTGAATTTTGCTGATTATATTTAGCTGTATATATAATATATATGTGTGTGTGATGACTAGATGACTAGAAAGACTAGATTGATGACTAGAAATATGCATTTTATTTTCCTAATTGATGGTTCTCTATTTAATACTTCTATTTAATTTCTAGGCATATTTTAAGTTAAGGTTATTTGAGTTACAACCTCCCCTTGTTCTATCATTGGATTTTTATATTATATTTTTATTATGCACACACACACACACACACACACATATATATTATATATATATATATATATATATATATATATATATATATATATATATATATATATATATATATATTTATATATATATATATATATATATATATATATATATATATATTTATATATATATATATATATATATATATATATATATATATATATATATATATATTTATATATTTATATATATATATATATATATATATATATATATATATATATATATATATATATATATATATATATATATATATATATATATATATATATATATATATATATATATATATATATATATATATATATATATATATATATATATATATATATATATATATACTGATTGATTATAATAATTTTATTTTGCTTATAATATTAACAAATACTTATGACTCATCCCCTATCAATTCAAAGGTAGTTCTTGATTTCACTGATAAATTGCCGATTGATCAATTAACTCCAAGGAGCAATGGTCACTGATTTCAATGCACTGTCAAGACACCTTAGACAAAATTACTAAGCATGATACAATAAAGAGGTGTAACTCAGTGAAGTGAAATAGAGAAAGTTTGTGGTCGACAAAAAACATTTCCATACTCCCTCCACCCGGCAAAATGCACAATGTGGATTGGCAATAGAAAGCAAAGGGTAGAAAAACGACTAGTAGAAAAAGTAATTAGTTGAGTAAAGTTTCTATCATCACCCAAACAAAATGTGAAAATTCAAGACGAAAACACATTCAAAAGTGAAAGCGAGAAAATGAGAAGCGAAAAACCCAAAAAGAGTATTTCCATGACCTTAGACGTCGGCGAAGGCAATCTCCGGCTCGGAAATACTAGACGGAGCTGGATTTCTGTCTGCGCACTGTAATTATTTTTAGAGAAATAATGCAGATTGCACATCCAGAGTAACCACTGCACACACATACACACACACACGCATATATATATATATATATATATATATATATATATATATATATATATATATATATATATATATATATATATACTCGAAAATTTTATTTTAACTTCGCATTTGAAAAATTTGATTTTATTTATACATTCTCAGATTCCAAAGATCATTATTTTGGAAAAAACAAATAGTACGTAGTGTATACGTTACGATTAGTATACCATGATTTTTAACACTCAAATAACGAATCAAAATAGCCATAAGTCTTTCTGTAAAATTTTTAATTGCATCTACAAAATATCCTGTAACATATGTAATTTATCTTATATAGGAGAGACCAGTCATCCGATTCATCTGCGTATGAATGTTCACAGAAATCATGTCAAAAAATATATCCTCAATAATAATTTTCTTCCTACTTCTAATAAAATTGAATATAAACACTTTGCTAAACATGGTTTTGAAAATATAACTATATATATTTTGGATATAAAAACTAATACAGCTGATAGAATGTTCTTTGAAAACTTCTATATTAAATCAAATTGTACTCTTTTCCCATGTGGATTAAATCAATTATATCTCAATGATAATATTGTAAAAAATAATTTTGTAGACAATAAATATTCTATTTTAATCACCTTTTTTTTTTAATTCTCATTTAATTAATAGAAATTCGGCCAAACTCAAAAGATTTAAACGTGTTAAAGGAAGCTCCCATCATTATGATTATAAAGCTGAGATTAAAAGTATGCATCATCAATTTAACAACAGATTTCAATGGAAATTTATAAAATCATGGGTTTTTGCGGTTAAGAAAAAACAATTAAAGTTTATGCCATTTTCTTAAAATTAAATCTAACTAATGAACATTTTAATCATATTTTCTATGATTTGTTCATTAGTAGATCAAATTATTTAAAAAAGTAAAACTTAATCAATTCATTAATAATAATTGTTCTAATTCTTATTGTGTAATTTCTTTTAAGCATCCTATTTATAATTCTATAAATTTTAGGAATTTATTTAATCAGTTTCATCATTCATTGCCTATTAAGGATTTGAATGTTACTAAGAGTTATAAATACAACAAGCCTAGTGGAAGAATAATTTTTAATTACAATGAAATTTCACAATCTCTATCAATAGATAAAGATTCCTCAACAAATGTAGATAGTGAATGTATTTGTAGAGTTGACAATTATGCTAATTTTATAAATCCACACTTGGAGCATATAGTTACTGGAGACTTAGCCATAGTTAAAGACAAATATTTAAGAACCATAATGTCATTTGGTACAAAATTCAGGTCACCTTCTTGTAATAACTCTAACAAAGTCTTAAAGTCAATAAATCTTGACCTAGATAAATATATTTATGGATTAGCTTCTAAATATGCTCAGCCTTTAGAGGCATTTAATATGTGGAAATTTACTATACTAAAATATATTAAAAATACCATTTGTAGTATTAATTTGTCTAGATCTATATATAATATGGATAATATGGATCTATGGATAATATAAAACACTCTATTAATGATTTATAGATCTTTTGTTATTACTTATGTTTATAAAGTCTCTAATAATTATGCTATTATCTGTAAAAAATTCTATATGCAATATCTGTTAGATTATTTAAAAGATAATAGTCTATTTAAACTGGATTCACATTCCATAAATAGTATCAAATTGAAAATTATCAATATGTATAGTGATTTAGATATCAATTATAAATTTTTGAAATTTCCATATATTGTGCTTATTCCTAAATTTCATAAACATCCTATTAAATTTAGAACTGCAACTAGTGGTCATAATTCTTACTCGACTACAGCGAGTAGTAAATTATTACTAAATTATTTAAATGTACTAAATAATAATTTACGTTATTCTAGTAATATAACTACCTTATTCTAAATAATAGTAAAGATTTAAAAATAAATTAACATCACTGGTTAAAATAATAGGATTTCAAATTTTTGATTTTAAAGATCTATTTAATAATGTTAAGATCACTGGTCATTATGATGTAATTTTAGCTTTATATAATACTTATATTACTAATCAATCTAATCTAACTAAATTTACCAATTTTCCTACACTTCTTCGTTTTGTTCTTTTCAATAATTATATATTTCAAGGTAATAAATTATACAAGTCTCAGGGGTGGCTGTAGTAGCAGTATGCTAGCTAATTTATACCTATATCATTATGAAAAATCCTTTACTTCAACAGATTATAAAATTTACAGATATGTTGATGATCTGATATGTTTAGTATTTAGTAATAATTACGTCATAGATATAGATTTCTATCCGAAAATTTGGAATTAATACCTAATGAAACTACTATTAGTAATGACATTAATTATTTGGATTTAAATCTAATTATAAAACCTACTAATGGGATAATTACTAATTTATATGATAAAAAGGACTTTTTTAAATTCAATATTAATAAAATATTACCATTTAATTCCTGCAACTCGATTCAATTGTTTACAAATATTATACTTAATCAACTTTGTAGAATTTATAGATTATCAGATAAAAAATTTCATGCTTTTCACATTAACAACCTAAAAATCACCAGTAAATTATATGAATATCCAGCATATTTAGTAAATGGTATAGTTAATAAGTTTCGATTAGCCTAAAATTCTTAAAAATCTTTCCTTAGTATCTTATTTTAGTCATACATCTACATTCTCTTGAATATATATTACAATGTATTTTCATCCTTTTATTTTGCAGCTTTTACTATAGAATATCACATTTTACAGCCTCTACGCAATGCTGTTATTTATTACTCACAATTGGCAACAGTAGATCTCTACTTTAAAAGCGAATGGCAACATTGGTCTTATCTTATTGCTCGTTATGGTTGTACATTTGAGGTGTATTTTCAGGTATTTATGTTTCCTATCTATTTTTTCAATCTTTTTGCTTGTCGTCCAAATAACACGAGTTTATAGATAAAATCTAACTCGTGTTTCAGAAATAAGCATTTTTCTGTTCATTTCGATTAAATATTTGGACTTGAAAAAGAATTTTTTCGAAATGAACAATTCTTAAGCCTAGTACTTTTCCACGTGCAAGCTTTAATGCTTGGTATTTTTTATATTCCTATTTTCGATTCCACACCATTGATATTTGTTGATTATCTTTAGCTTGATGACCAGCAATATGCATTTTAATTTCCCCATTATGGTTGAATTTCATTTTTATTTCTTTGTATTTTGTAGGCAAATTTTAAGTTAGTTAGTGTATTATGAGTTACTACTATATGAGTTACTACTATATTCTATCGTTGGATTTTCAATTTTACAATATATATATATATATATATATATATATATATATATATATATATATATATATATATATAAGAAAGTCAATATTCACTACAAAACGTTGTATAGTCGACTATAACCGGGAACTAGGGGTCACAATCTCCCTAGGCCATTACGTTTTTCCCTGTTGGCTATTTTCCCTCTTTTTCTTATATCGTCCTTTTGACTCTTATATATATATATATATATATATATAATTCATTTTAGGTTATTACAAAAATCAGGAGATCCACACAGGGGGGGTATTGTGTGTCAAAAGATTTTTCAAACACATTTTCCCTTTGCCGATCTAAATTAATGAGTTGTCATCATTCTTCAGCGTAAACTTCTCACAATGCATCAATGGTTAAAATCACGCATCCTATGCCTGAATAATAAATGGAGTACTTCACTTGATGTTTTTCTCCAAATTTCTCATCCGAATGTTACACGGTGTAGTGTCCGGATGGTATAATCGCGAGTTCCATAAACGTAATTGGCATTCGCACGCAGAACAATGCGACCTGTTCAAATGTTTCAAATCGAACAAAGACAGCAGTGGAAATAGCGTTGTTAAATGAATGTGGGATTCGTACTGTATTGGTAGATGTGTAATTAAGAGGAAGGTAGTTTAATTAATGGCAGTGCATGGGAAATAGGTAAACGTGCGCACTCATGACTTAGGGAGATTTATTTTGTTACTTTTTATGCTGTAGCATTTATATAATGTCAAATTCTTGAAAGAATTAAATGTACAGATACCTAGCCGTTTCCATCCACCGACCGCGCAGGCAACTAGTGGTTACTAAATGGGACACCTATACACATTTCATGTGAAAGTTCTAATTATCAAAAACCGCCTCAAATTTAAGCATAAAAATGGCGCACATTTTATAATTCTGTTAACCTGGAAATTGCGTTATGTAATACAATATTTTATCTCCGATTACTCTATGATTACTCCGATTATTCTTCTTTTCAAAGATTTCAGAGAGTGTATTCCAAGAATAAATTATTAACGAAAAATATATTCAATAGTTTAATTAGAAGAATAATTAGCAGACGATTTCGTTATTTAAAGGGTGACTCTGTTACCAGAGTTACAAATGGAATTCAAAACTGTATAACATATCGAATTATTAAATATAAACATAATCGTCTGTTATGACTCTAAATTTCAAAAACCATCTACTATAAATAAATATAAGCATCTGTTATAACTATAAAACAATCGTATGTTATAACTATAATTTAAAACAATCGTGTGTTATAACTATAAATTAAAATAATCGTCTGTTATAACTATAAATTAAAATAATCGTCCGTCATAATTATAAATTAAAATAATCGTCTGTTAAAAGTATAAATTAAAATATCTCAAGAACGGTTGATTGCACATCAATGGAGTTAATTAAGAAAATGTAGGATACTATTTTCTGCTCAGGATAGTATAAAAAATAATTTTGTGTGTCTGGCCGTTTTTGAGTTATAACTGAAAGAATTTTAGAACTAAAATTTGTAAGATTTATACATTTTTCAAACAAAGCGCCGTGATTTTAGAATTCCTCACGCAAAGTTTTTATCTTCTAACTTTAGCAGTTTGGGTTGTAAATTAATCATAGTTAACATAGATATAATAAGTAAAATTTAAATACACGTAACTAACTGAAATATCTCCTGGACAAAGCGATAGATTTTGATGAATCTGTTGCAAGCAGTGAGGTTAGCTGTAACTTTTACTTCAATAAAATAATAATAGTTAATTCCATATACTATTTTACATAACAAAATTAAAATAATGGTTTTTCAATTGAAAATAACGTATTGAAAATGGACCATTAATATAAAGTCACGAAGACTTACTGCAATCTCATATTTTTTTTAACTCCCAAATGTTTGAATAACCTCTGTGAATAACACTGCGTGACAGAAAGCATTTCTGGTATGTTTCGTGATTGTTTTCTCTCCATGCATATTTACATTTATTTCCTTGAGATCGCGCTGGCAAGTGCACTGCATAATGTGTATCATTTGAACTCGGATGAATTGTCTGGGATTGGATAATTCTATGACTTGGTTCGATGTTGGGTCATCTTTACACTTCAAAGAAACCGCCAATACCAATATACCGTAACATGATTGCTTAAAACTATAGGTATACGCTCAGCTATGTATCGCGTAGTAAACGAGAATGCATATGTCCGTATTAAATATTTTATACTTTTTCTTGGCGCTTTAGAGAAATCGGCGGTGACTCAAGTCCGGTGGAGCAGAAACGGTGTAGCGGCGTGAATAAAGTTTAGTAAAATAAAACTCCAATTAAGTTCAAGAAGTTGAAGCTTATACGTTGTTTTAAGGCATCGGATGAACGCAACTAGTGGTGGGAGGGCGCATTACCCTCGATCAACTGTTATCTCACTTTAAAAGAAAATGTTTGTGCATGTGTCTACCTGTGTGTGCAGTCTGTAGCACAAAAACTAAGCGTTGTATGATCATGAAATTTGGTACACTGGCACTTCTCGACGCACACAGGGCGCCTCGGCGTTATTTATTTTTAAATTTCGAATTAGTTTTTTAGTTATTTTGTGTTTTAAACCGATTCACAACGATTTTGGCTGATATTCGCACAAATCGATTCATAAACGACCTAATATATCAACATAGTTGACATCTTGACACCATAGGAAATATCGAAAAATATCTTTCAAAGAAACTGTGAATGGAAGCCATATGATTATAAGATGATTTTTAGTTAGTTTAATATATATATATATATATATATATTTGAAATATGTAATAATAAGAATTATGTAAAAAAAAAAAAAAAAATACAATTCAAGTAATATTAACATCACCATCGAAGCAAATTCACGGCCATAATGCCAATAAGAGTAAAGAACAGAATCGTTCCAAATTCGATGATTAATCAGAATTAAATTCATCTTCAGGTCTGAGTATTTAATTCTAATTAACCCAAACAAATGCCTGTTTCAGATTAAGCAATAGTACATTACTATAAATGCTTAAACTCAGACTACAGACAACAAAAATGAAAAAATGAAAATAGGATACATTAAGAAAATTTGTATTACCATGCGGCATGTACCCTTCTTCTTCCACCACGTGTATACACGATCAACCTCAACAGCTTAATCTAGAAGCACCGGAATGAACAAGTCGAAATTCTACCAGGGAGGCAGTACGAACGTTCACGGTAATACACTCCCAGACCCGTCCAGTGAGTCTAAGCTGGAGACTGGACAAGCAATTCAGAATATAACTTCCCAAATATGCAATCCTGAATATGAATATGAATCCAAGATAAGAATTCTTACTAAACAAGTAATTCATAGGAAAACTGGATAAACGAGAATGCCACTATACACCATTATAAGGGCGCTCAAATCGTAGTTTCAATATTGACAAAAGTTACATTTTTTTGCGAAAATAAAATTCAAAACATTAATGTTAATGCATCTTATTTTCCGATTTTTTGATTTTTCGAATGTTTTTGACTTAGTTTATTATTTTTCATTATAACATACATATATATATATATATATATATAAAAGTAAATACATCATCAAATTGAAAAAGGTGGTAGGTTAAAACATGAAACTGCTAAACATGAAAGAGCGGCAATGCGCATTAATGTTATGAAGTGTTAATGATTGTGTTTTTTGTATATCTTATTTTTAGATATTTTTCTAATATATATATATATATATATATATATATACATATATATATATATATATATATATATATATATATATATATATATAGAAAAATTGAAATATACAAAGTGAAAAAAACATGTAAAAAGGAAGGAAGGCTCGGCAAAAAGCTTACATTATGGCGGTAAGGGGTTGTGACCTTACTGCCCAGTTCAACGAGCTCGTCAAAAACGCCGCGGCATTTTCACTCCTGGTCGCCAGCCCTGGCCCAAGCCAACCTCCGGAGTGACTTTGAAATCATCACGAGACCTGGATAGAGAAGTGCACGAGAGCCATATCACCACAAATAAAGCCAACTGAATTTTGCATATGGTGTAAGACTTAAGTCTTTTTTGAGTTCAATTAGAGACAAAATCATCGAACCCTCCATATGACAGGACCGCACTGTGATCACAGGACCGCAGCTGGCACTACATTTCATTTGAGTCGGCAATTCAGTTGGCTTTATTTGTGGTGATATGGCTCTCGTGCACTTCTCTATCCAGGTCTCGTGATGATTTCAAAGTCACTCCGGAGGTTGGCTTGGGCCAGGGCTGGCGACGAGGAGTGAAAATGCCGCGGCGTTTTTGACGAGCTCGTTGAACTGGGCAGTAAGGTCACAACCCCTTACCGCCATAATGTAAGCTTTTTGCCGAGCCTTCCTTCCTTTTTACATGTTTTTTTCACTTTGTATATTTCAATTTTTCTATATATATAGTGTTTGGTACCCTCATGCTGCCTTGCGCAAAAGTTACTAAAACATTTTTATTTCCGATTTTTCAATTTCTATATATTTATATTTTATATATATATATATATATATGTATTCATGTATATATATATATATATATATATATACACGACTCCAAAAAACAGTGTTATCCATACTTTAAATGTTTTCAATCGTAGAGGTCATTTCTCGGTTTGTTTCTGAACTCTTAGGTTTGTCTAACCGAAAATATGTACAACTACTTCCACTCTCTCTGGTCTGGTCCATTCCATCGCGATATTTCGTGTGGTAAGCATTCAAGCTGGATCACGTGGTGGATTCCCCATGAAGATTATTCGCGCTGACAGCCTTCAGACTTGTAAGTTCCCCCTTTTTTTTTGCATGTTTGTGCATTTGTGAGCTATATTTTTCATGATTATGTGGTATTTTATGTTTTTAAGTTCAATTTTGTCCTCTTTGGTCTTTTTTCTGTTAATCTCGTTTATTCCGTTGTTGGGCACAGATTGCATAAAATTTTAACCACGTGTTTTTATGCAATCATAGAAACAACGGATTTTAGTATATCTGTCTAGAATGTGCCCCTGAAGACGTTTCTGACAGATATAGTATTCATTAATTTATTTTCCTTGTCCTGGCCTTTCCGCGCTCTTCTTTTCCAGCCCTTCCTCGTTACTTTTTACTTTCTGCTATTAAACACAGATTATTATATTGCCCACGGTTTGATACTGTGTTTACTGATTTGCACTCCAGCACTTTCGTTTTTATTAATTTATATATATATATATATATATATATATATATACCTTTAGTGAGCTTTAAACCTATCTGATTTTTATATTACGATATACAGAAATAGACATATATCGTTCATAATAGACATATACGATATACAGAAATAGACATATATAGACATATATCGTTCATTTAGTTTCAGCACTTGCCTTAAATGTCACAGATTACTCCAGAAACAAAAATAATTCCATAAACCCATCCGTTGATAAATTATGAATTTTTTATCCGAAGTATATGTCTTTGATATTATCAGGCCGCTAGCAGGCCAACAAATTACAACATGCCTCCAATCGAACACTGTCCATGCTGACAAAGCTCGGCACCAATCCAGATGGCTCTACCTATGTTGAGGAGTCAATGACGTCACCTTAATGGACGTCGGCACAATATAACATTCTGCCAGTCATCTTCAAATAGTATCCCTTGAAACAGGATGCATGGAGGACGGCAAATACCTTCAAATGGCTGATAAAGATATCATTGGTGTGGACGTGGCTCCTCTCCTGGCTGCACGATCGTGTGTGTGTGAAATTATCGGGGAATTAGACGTGAAAGAGACAAGCTTAATAACCTGATTTATTACATGGCTCTAGCTAAACAAATTTTATACATTGGCAGAACTTAACCTTGGGCCTCCATTTCGTATAAAGTCTCATTTCAGTCTGCCTTTCCAAGTAAGTGTTGCACTTACTTCGGAGAAAGAGATATTGCTGACAGCATTTTGGGAGATATGCTGTCCTAGCGGTTTCTATACTATAAAAATGTGATAGGGATGCATTTACAGATAGGAAAATTGATCATAGAAACATGTTTTAGGCGTATAGCTGTGATTATATGCTATTCAAGGCTAATAGGGAAAAGGAATTCGAATAAGAAAGTTTAAATTGTGGTCAAATATTAGTGGTCAAAGTTGCTGTAATAAAGGAATAGAAACAGTACGTGCATTTTCTCGTAATATTAATAGCGTGGGATAGAATTTAATGTGGTTATAATAAGCGCGCAATATGAGATAGGAATTTGGAATAAGAATTGTGAAAAAATAGGGTACGTTCATTGGAGATGCTCAACATTAATAAACACGAATAAAAGAAAACACTTGAAGTCTTAAAAAAAAATGTCATTTATCGTAGAAGTAAAATTCAAGAAAATAATTGTTATCTCGGAAAGTTTTCATTCCATTAAAGTCAGATTTTCAACGAACACTTACAACATTGAAATGATTATATATTCTTAAACATAAATATTTATTTTAAAATTCACGAAGTATTTTTTCTGCAAATTTATTTGAAGAAATGATACCATGTTGCTTAGCTTGGTAATACATTTAAATCAAATGTATTTATACAGCAGATTATTTTTATTCATTTTTTTTTCGATTTAAATAATGCACAAATTGATATAAAAATAAATTTTACAAATGAACAGTATTGCATTTTCGACTGAATTATATCAATTATATGGCCGTCATGTTTAAAGATTACGGGAATTATTGCTATTTTCAATTTCTTACGTCATTTTTTTTTATTATTATTTTTGCAAATATTTTTCAAACTCATACATTGTATTTTGCCAATTAACTCATATATTGTGTTTAGTTGTTGAAACAGAAAAAAGTTGTACGTGTATATCTTATAAAACATTTTTAGCGCTTTCATTTTGACATTTTCTGATCCAATTTTATATTTTTTGTAAATTTGTAAAGGACGTTTTATTCCTCTGTGAAGATAATTTTGTATATCTAGAACAGAGATCCTTATACTTCTTATTAGAATTAAATTAAATATATTTATAGAGAATGTTTTTAATAACAATGTCATTTAGAATACTATAGGAATTTGCACACAAATGTGAATTTGAAGTTTCTTTATATCATATAATGCGTACGAAGAACGGGAATACAGCTGGTATTAAAATAACGGTACGACAAACAATACTTATTTTTACAGCCGAAAATTATATATTTTCTCTCTTCTTCCACTTTTCAGCTCCTTCCCTCCCCGGCATTGCGTAATTACGGGTGATTGTAGTTCCATATTTGGTCTGAGAACCACTGATCTTTACAATTTCAGACAGAGCCATTAATTAAGCAATCATTCGACTACACATCTAACAATGCAGGATCCCACATCAATATAACAATGCCACTACTTCCACTGATGCGCTTGTTCGATCTGAAACATTCAGCCAGGTCGTATTTGTTCCGCGTGCGAATGCCAATTACATTCTGATGCACCCCATTCTACCAACCGGAAAATGGAGAATGGGGAAAAAACATCAGTTGAGTTTCTCCATTTATAATCCTGTTATTCTGCCATAGGAGGCATGATTTTAACCATGGACGCATCGTGAGAAGTTTGTACCGAAATAGTTTGACAACTCATTAATTTACCTCGAAAGTGGAAAATCTGTATTGAAAACCTTTATAAGCAATTAATAATACAACAGGGCTGGAAAGATATATATTAGGCAAAAGGCCAGATGTAGCCAGGCTGTCAAGCACAGGAATATATTTATTGGGCAAGGAACCAGGCAGCAATACTGCCCAAAGACATACCAATAAAAAATAATCTGATGTGGCCAGTATATAACTTTCGCTATAGATTCAAATTCATTTTTTTCTTTCTATATTTCTAAATATACATTCGTTTAGGTTTCCTCACACAAAATAACGCATGAAATATATACTTATCTAAAACTAGAAAATGTACCCACTGTTGCCAGAGAATTAAGATTCAAAACTCTGATTAAAATGACACCGGAACTCACAGCGAATTCTCAAAAATCAAACAATTAAAAATGCGTCCGCTTGTAACAGATAAGAAAAAACCCGTCCAAGACCGCTTTTCTAAAAGCCCTCAACTGAAATAGTTTTTTTTTTTACAATAGCTCTCGAACACGTAGAAAAGGAACCCGACATTCCTCAAGGTTTAAAACGGGGATTAATTGAATTCAAGTATTCAAATTTTCAAAATGCGCAGTCGCGCCCTGTGCGAGTTCATGCGCAATTGCGCTCCTCCAGCTAAGCGGGCGTAATACGACTTAAATAAGCGCCTCAAAGCGTTTTAGCCTACTGCGCAAACGTATAATATGCCTTAGACTCCGTGACAAGCACATTAACCTCGGGCCCTTATATGACTGCATATTATACCCTAAATATGCTTTTCGCCCTCTGCATAGGCGTAATAATATTCCCTTAAAACGCTTTTGATAAGCCCTAAATAAGTTCATTTAGTATGCCCCAAACTAAGCGACACTTCCATTGATTGTTTGATCTGAAACATTCGTATCAGATCGCATTTATTCTGCATGCGAATGCCAATTACATTCTGGTACTCCTAACCTCCATAGATAAAAAGGAGAAAGGGAAAAAAAACGTTTACAACGATTCTTCATTTATAACCCTACTATTCTGCCACAGGATTCATGATTTTAATCATAGACGCACAGAGACATTAAACTACTTTGACAACTCATTAATTTACCCAAAAGAGAAAACTCTGTATCGAAAGCCTGTATGAACAATTACAACTACAACAAGGGTGAAAAGATATTTATAAGGACTACGCTGCCAAGCTAAGAAAGAAATTTACTGGGTAAGGAACCAGACGGCAATGTTGTCAAATGGCATCAATACAAAAATTAACTGAAGTGTAGCTCAATTCGACTCATACCAAATTTCAAGAAAAAATATTTGACAAGAAAGATCAAACATGCATAAAGCATTGATTATGAAACACTTTCCAACGGCAATGCAACTTTATTTAAACATCACTAAAACGTGATACATTCCTCGGTAATACTTTTTAAATTATCACAATATTACATTAATTTATTATATTTGAAAACTTAAAATTTCATCGAAAAAAATGAACATCATTTAAATGATGACATTGAAATATAAATTGCCTGGTTTAAACATCTCTAAAATGCGATACATTCCTCGGTAATATTTTTAAAATTATCATAATACTACAATAATTTATTATATTTGAAAACTTCATCGAAAACAAATAAATTTTAATCAAATGAAGTCATCGAAATATAAATCGGCTGGCTTTCTCTATAAAAGCAACATTTCATTCATTAACTTTTTTCAATTCCTTTCATTCATCACAATACTATAATAATTTATTTTATTTAAAAACTTAAAATCATGGAGGTATAAGTAATTTAACTCTATGCTTAAAACTTCATGGAAAAATCGACTTCTGTCTGTAAAATCAATGAATGTTTCATTCATATCATCTATATTGCAGACTCCATGAACTAAATAATTTTGCTTTAAAGAAATGCAGCAATTCTTATACAACTCATTCTACATCTTTTGATGTTTATATTTTCCATAAGTGAAAATTAGGCTTCGTTGTAGAAATAATCAAAATTGGATGATCACTTAAACTCAAATATATTGTAATTGCGTTGTTTCAGTATTAGATGCACAGAATTCAAGCAAAAATAAAGCTGTTTTAGGACGGATGCAACACTAAATATGAATTAAAAAGAACTTTAAAATTTACGATTTTGACACAAGATGGATGCCATATTTTATTTTGAAGTGTGTCACGTGATCTCTTCATATAAAGGATGTAATTATCATTTAAATTTTTATTTTAAAAACTACTGAATATATTTTGCTGAAATTTTTTTTATATATTTTATGGAATAATTTGAATATTTCCTAAAATTTTCGAAGCAATTTGTGAATTTCAAATTCGCTTAAAAAATGTTTGAAAAATTAGGTCCCATAGGGTCCAATGTATTTCATTTTTTCAACCCGGGTTCAATCCAAAACGAATTGGGTGATATTATTCATTGATATTCCCATAATGGTCCCACAGACCGTCCGAACAACATACTAAAATTTCATTTTGATAAAGTCATTTTTACGGCAGTTATCGTGCTGATAGACAGACAGACAGACATACAGACAAAGCGAACAAAGTCATAAACACTTTTCAAAGTCATAAACACACAATGTAACCCCCCCTTCAGAAGACTAATGACGTCACGAACAAAACAATCTGTATCGCGGCTCTTTTTCACAATAATGGTGGAAATTATTAAATCTGGTGATCATTAAGCAATAAACTTTTTATGCATGATTATATCAAATTTTGTCCTATACCATATTACCGATGCTTGTTAAGAAAAATAAAATTTCGAATAATATTCAAAGTTTTCGCTCGAATTTCAAAAAATTCTATATAGTTCTAGATTTTTTTAACAAAGTCGGATATACAGTTTCGTGAAAATCCATTAATATTTGTGCTGTACATAAGAAATCCACAGGTGTTAAAACATACACTGAGTGACAGTGAAAATGAGACATCAAGAAGGAGTGGCCACAAAAATATGCAAAATGCAGGACAAACGCAGCTCACAGAGTTATGTAAGTGATGCGAAATGCGCAGCTGTCCCACGCACGTTAAGTGAGGTATAAGGGAAGGAACCTACTGAATTGGCAATAGTCGCGCCGCTCTGTCTGCCAGGGAAATCATTTCGCAATTTTTTTTTATTTCAGGGGAATCGTGTAGTAGAAGAGAATGCCAGGCCGCCGCCAACACAGGCAGTTCCAGCAGACAGACGAATTCACGAGGGGTATAGTGATCAAACTCAGAAGGGCAGGTTGGTCCATACATCAAATCTCAGCGGACAGCCATCTACACGCGTCCACGGTGCACCGGCTGTGGCGAAGATGGTTGGAACAAGGGAACGTGGCACGTTTGAGGGGTGTCGGCACGGCCAGAGAGACGTCAGCGCGCGTGGACCGACGCATCCGCCGACAAGCGTTGACGGCCCCGCAGACCACTTCCGTTCTCCCTTTTGCAGCATTTGCAAGACACCCTTGATGTTCCCATATTGACCAGGACCATTATCCGCCGACTGGTCGCCGGTGACCTGCACTCATGGTCCCCGTTAAGAAGACTGCCATTGACCCAAAAACACAGACGCCTCCGTTAGCAATAGTTTCGGGATAGAGCCACGTGGACGGCACAGGGTCATGTTCCCAGACGAGTCACGCTTCTGTTTCAGCAATGACAGTCGCCGTGTACGAATCTGTCGCCGAAGTGGTGACAGGTTCAATCCGGTCGCATCTGTGGAACGCCACACCGCGCGACAACCCGGCTTCATAGTTTAGGGCGCCATCGCCTAGGATAGCAGGTCACCTCCGGTCTATATAGAGGGCACAATGGTGACCCAATGACACGTGGATGACGTGCTGCGGCCGGTCACACTACCCTTCCTTCAGAGGGTGCTCAATGCCATTTACCAGCAGGATAACGGCCGACCACACACGGCACACATCAGCCAACACGCCCTGAAAGGTACCCAAGTGCTTCCCTAGCCAGCAGTCTCTCCTGATCTCTCACCAATCCAACACGTCTGGGACGTGATTGGACGTCGCTTGCGTGCGCTGCCACCGCCGCGTTTAGAAGATGAACTCCGGCAAATGGTTAACAGGGAATTGGCAGCCATCGCTTAGGACACCATCTCACGCTCATTGACTCTGTACCTAGACGTGTTGCTTCCTGTATCGCCGCTCGCAGTGGTCCTACAATCTACTCATTAGATGGTGTTATCGCTCGGTGTATAGGTGTATCATGTTGCAATAAACATCCCTTATTGTTCGTTGCTGTCTCTCTCTCTGTTTGCCGATTTTCATCACTTTCTTTCTGCCCACTCCTTCTTGGTGTTTTCACTGTCACGTAGTGCACATTGGCATCAAAATCTCGAAATTGAAAATGTTCGTGAACACAATCTCAATACTACGTCTGAGAAAGTATAAAAAAGAAAAAAAACTGATGTGGGCAGTTCATTATTTTCCTTATAACTGCAATGATTTTACTGTTTTCACAATGACAAAATAGTGTGCAATATATATAGCAGAATATTTTTAACCATGAATTATAACATCACGCAAATTAAAATTGGGACAAACATACAGAGTAGCATACATACACACCACACACACCTACATATCACACACATTAATACCACACACTAACATACACACACACGCATACACACCACACACACATACACACCACACACTAACATACATACACACCACACACACTAACATACATACATAAAATAACATGGATACACACAAACTAACATACACACACATACACAGACATCATGTCAAAAACGTAAAACGTTCAGGGATACTTGAAACATATTTCCGTCGGAAAACTGGTTCGATGAAGGCAAAATCATAAAAATTTCATTTCAATAAAAACAAAAAAACGTCTTTTTGGTCGTTTCAAATTTACTATCTTAAATTTTTGGTCTTTTCAACTTTACTCTCTTAAGATAAAATCAGGAATCATACCTTGCGGTAGTTTAGAGTATAAGTATAAACACAGCACACTCACTTAAAATGAGAATAATTTCAAATATAAATAAAATACTAAATATTGAAAATTAAAAACAAATTATGCAGACATAAAATTTGTAAAAACAGTGAACAAAACAATAAGAGGGAAGAAAACTTAACTTCACTGAACATGATCCCAGAATTAATGCGTGGAAGGCGAGCATTATAGCGTTACGTCAAATACCTCTATGGCTCAAAGACCTACAGCTATAAAAATTTAATGTGTGCATGAAATATGTAAATATCTGGAACTAGATGGGATTTATAGTTATTTTCAGGATTAGAATTTGAATTATCAGAATTTTTCGATTTTCAAGTTATTTCTTATGGGAAAACAGCGATAATACCTGAAACAATAATGGTTGTGTACAGGGCATGGCGAGGATAATAATTTTAACTACGCTATAGAGAGTAGTGGTATCAAAATAGATTTTATTAAAACAGACCAGTCAAATGCATTCATTGCGGTCACTAAGATGTTACAAACATGCGAAAAACTATATCAAGAAAAATCTACATAAAAATAATTTAATGGACTCTGTCTTTCCAGGCTCTCCAGAAACTCTCCAGAAAACTAGAGGACTAAAATTTTACACGCTTAAAGTATCGAAAACGGGACAGAACCCAAAGGAGCCAGATTTTTCTTCTTTCCGAAGGGGAAGGGGGGGGGGAGGTAAAGAAAACTGGGGTGGTGGGTGAAAAATATTTCTAGATCCTCCACTAGCGCCCACTGTGACCTGAAAAGCTGCATTTTCTCACACTTATAGTATCGACCCCGGGTAAAAATCGGGAGTCGAATTTTTGATTTCTTCCCTGGTGGCGTAAAAAATCGTAGTTTTGAAAAGTCTCCCCAGACTCTACAGAAGGCGCGGGGGACCTAGAGAGCAAAATATTTGTACATTGATAGTTTCAACCATGGAACAAAACCTAACGGAACAGAAGTTTCGATTTTCTTCCGAGGAGCGATAAAAATGTTTTTTTTTTCGGGAAGGGGGTCTAAAATTCTTATGACCCTCCGGAAGCCCCGCTCCTCTCCGATGACATAGACGATTGAATCCTTGTACATGTATAGTATCAACTATTAGACATAACCTAGCGGAACCGTCATTTTGATGCTATTTAAGATGACTGCTTTTGACGCTCAGCGCCATGAATTGTTATACAAAATAAAACTCATTAAAAAACAGTTTAAACTTTATGTTTTGTTAGCGTTAGTTTCCTTGTTTTAAACGTACCTTGTAAAAAGTCTTGCTGTCCCAACCGAGAATCGAACCCTGGATCTCCAAACGGACGCTCTACCGTTGAGCTACTGGGACGAAATTGCAAGCTCTTATCGTTGAATTGAACTCTGCAACCTTAATACTAGTATATATTATATTTCTCAGATTTAGCATATGGATTTTGAAAATCATGTGTTGTAAATATTTTATATTTTAGCGTATTTATTCATTCGCAGGTGTTTTCGAAAATCATTTGTTGTTAATAGCTTGTATTTTAATGTATTTTATTATATTTTAATCTGTATATTTTGTAATGTATTTTATTTTGCACGCTGTTACTGGGACTTTGTCCTATAGCTTGCATTCCTTTAAAATAAATTAATAAATAAAATAATTTGATTGGTTCAAGTTCTTATCATGAAAATTACAATGATGTGCCATCAAATAAAATTTCACAACAGTGCCATTTGTTCCTCAGTTATCACGTCCTCATCAACTTACAGAAATACACAATAC